>CM077304.1:210666421-211266421 GCA_039655065.1 Glossophaga mutica | reverse complement strand
TCCCAGTAAGTTCCGTCAGCACTGTGGCCCCTTTGTGCTTCCACTGAACAGGAGTTTTGGATGGCCCTTTCAATATGTCCCAGATAATCTTCTGTGTTTCGCCCAAATCCATTTCTCATCCTTTCCCACTGCACCATCTCTCCTGAAAGACTAACCTGTATGAACTATGTTAGTGGTCATCATTGCCCTCTGGCTTCTGTTGGCTCTGGTCAACATGGGAAGGGACGTACACTGAAGATAGTTACCTCGGAAGCTGTCTTCCTGCAGGGTTTCCTCAGCCTGGCTATATTCCTAAATTAAGATCACTGCTCCTCTTCCCCAGGGCCATAGACTCTCCTTCCCAGATTATGGAAATTAATCCCACATTTTTTCTGCCAGGCATGCCCAACCTCTGTCACTGTAATTATCCCAAGTTCCCACGCACTGTCTCTTGATTCCGCACACCTTGCCCACTCAGTTGCAGTCCCTTTATGAAAGCTTCCCGGAATCCTCATCATCAAATACATTGTTTCCTGTAAAAAGAGACGATGCGCGATCCGCGGGGATACGGCCGCGGTGCGGTGAGAGTGGCGGAGACGCACTGGGGGGGATGCCCTGCGGACAGAAGTTAAAGGGAACAGTGACAGGACGAATTAAGGTGAAAGAGAAAGAAATGTCAACACTTAGTCCAAGTGCTAGTAGCTTCAGACAGTACGACTTAGCTTCCAGTCAGAATGTTTAGTGTATGTGAAAAAATGAAAAGCACCCCAGTGAATCCTACTTGAGGGCTAGCATTGTGTCTGTTTCTGGAAAAAGTCTCTCTCGAGGAGTGGAAATGGAGACAAGTTCCAAAGTAAATGAGTCTAGCAATTGAGAACACAATATAAAGAACTCATTCCAGATTGATGTCTAACACACTATTTACATCTGTTACTCATTCGTTGTTTGACGGGGCCTAACTTTTTGTTGAATTAGGCAAACGGGCAACATTCATTTCTGTTAAGGTTAATAAGAGGAATGAAAAATACATTTTGCCAATCTTTCAATTTTCTAATCCATCTGTGTTTCGAATTTGCTGGAAAATGTTTTCTTCTGTTAAAATACAAAAGGGGAAACATTTCTGGATTGACCAAGGCATGGTTGACCAATAGCATACAGATACTGTGAATATAGAATAATTATTAGAAACTATTTTTATGAGTTATATACCTATAAATAAATAAGAAACATATGGACTGCATTTCCCTGGAAATACACTCTGGTTTTAAAATTAAAAAGAAAAAATAACCATCTTGGCAAAATGCTAACCAGAGTTTGCCAAACCCCAACAGTTGGAAAAATAGCTTAAAACATTTGAGGAACCCAAACACGGATGGGCTTGCCCCAGTTAGAAGGCCTTTTACGGTCAGATGAATGTGGGTAACAGTGGAGGAGGTAGGATGGAAAAACAAATCATGAACAACACATGGTTTGGCATTTTTCCAGTCAATTTAACGGAAATTCAGATTAAAATATTGCACAGAATGTACCTGACTCAAATGTTCACACCAAACAAGATCAAGAACTCCTTGAGTAGTTGACCCAATCTGAAATTGTAAGTTTTTTTAAATTTTATTTTAATTGTTGTTCTTGTAGTTTTCTGTCTTTTCCTCCCATCCCAGCCCACCGCCCCAGCCCTCCCCACCTCCCTCCCATTTCCACCCCCCCTCGTTTTTGTCCACGTGTCCTTTATATTTGTTGCTCGAAACCCTTCCCCTTTTTAAGTTTTAACAGCTTAGTCTCCCCATACTGCCTGGCAGCCTACCCTCTCAAATATAAATTCTAGGTTTCGTGGCCAGGATTTCAAAAAGTTCAGAAAAGAGTAAAGAATGACCCCAGCAATAGGAACTCTGGGAGGGAGGAAGTGTTATGAGAGTGGATGACATATTAGAAGGCAAGTTCAAAGTAATTAAAAGTTATGTCAGCGGAGAAGAAAATGTGATGTGCTTAAGGCAATTCACAAATCTGAGCTAAGCGCTATTAGGTACATGAACATTTGCCAAACAGAAGCATAAAAGAGGTAAGCAGTGGTTCCTAGTGACAAATTACGATTGAAAAGTTACTAAAGAAAGTGAGCAGAAAACAGGCTTTTGGGAAATGCTAAGAACAATAAAAACTTACTCATTTAACAACTACTTATATTCTGAGTAAGATTCGAATAGATGGCAAACAAAATTGATTTGTGCGAGCTTAGAAGCTGAGATTCAATGAGTAGAATAAACTACTCGTCTCATATATAACGTTCATTTTCTTTATCAAAGATGATAATGTTCACACTTAAGAAACTTACTTGTTTAAAATGAAAGCTTGAGTTAGTGAAAACAATAGCAAAGGTCATTAACTTTTCAATGTGTTACAGTGTCTAGTCCTGGTGAAATGTATTGTAAGGACCCAAACAAAATTTCAGGGGACAAGCCAAGTCCCCCAAGTTATCTTTGGTAACTCCTGGCAAACAGGGGAACTAAAAGGCATAGCATGTATTTTTTTTTTAATTTTCAAAGTGGCAGTGAATGCAGATTTCAACTCTGATTGGATGGCAAAGGCATGTGGAATATTTGCAGTACATTAAGATATTAACTTAAGATTATTTCCTATCCTGAGGAATTTGGGGATTTAAATTCAATTGGACTTACTGCAAGTGTTTTAGGAGAACCTGGAAAACAGAGGAAGTCGTTATCACTACATACCATCTCAGACTTATGATTCTGGGAAGGAGTTAAAAAAGCAGATGTGAAAGAGATGTAACATTGTAATTAATAGAGAGAGTAAACTAAGATGGGATAATTCAAACAAATAAATTTTTAATGAGCAAAATAATAAAATAATTGTTTTCAAAATTTATGTCTTTACACCTATTAAGTATTTTAGTCTCAATATTAGCGCCTTTCCTCTACTCACCATTATTTTTTATATGACTATTCAAGGCATCGTGAATGGAAGTCAAGGTTAGAAAGGGGAAATTGTGCAGGAGTGCTGATCGGAGACTGGGAAATGGCATGCTCATTGAGGCTGAAATACGTTAGTGATGACATTATTCAAAAAACTAACCACAGAATTCAAGCTCCACAGAAAGTCAAGTATAGCAGAAGTATGGCTCAGAGACTGAGACATCATCATTTGTATATTCAGCCTAACTAAAATGAGAGCCTACTGTATGTTAGAACCTATCCTAACTACCAGAATACTATAATGGTCAGTTTTGTATGTTAACTGGACTAGGCTATAATGCTTAGTCATTCAATCGAACAGTGATCTAGGAGTTTCTGTGAACAGATTTTGTAGATGTGATTAAAGTCGGTTGAACTAGTAAAGGAGATTATTCTTAATAATAATGTGGGTGGGCCTTATCTAATCAGTTAAAAGGTCTTACGGGTAGAACTGAGACACTCAGGAAAAATCCTGCCTGTGGACTGCAGCTTCAAATTGTGCTTGGAAGTTCAGCATGCCCTTCTTAAAAGGCTGTCTTATGGATTCTTAATTAATAAAGCCAGTCCCCACAATTGCATAAGCTAGTTCCTTGCAATACATATCCTAATACATATATTCTATTTACTCTGTTTCTCTGGTGGAAACTTAACTGTTACAGATTTTATTACCAGGAAGTGGGGTACTACTGTAACAAATAAGTACATATGTGGAAGTAAGTATGAAATTGGGTAATGGGTAGAAGGTGGAAGAATTTTGAGACACACAATGGGATAAATCTAAATTGCCTTTAACCAACTGCTGGTAGAAAAATATAGATGTTAAAGGCATTTCTGGTCAAGTTCAGAAGGAAATTAGAAGCATGTCATTGGAAACTTATGGCAAGGCTATTCTTGTTATAGAATGGCAGTGAATTGAGCTGAATCATACCCTATAGTTGTGTAGAAAGCAGAATTTGTAAGCTATTAACTTGCATTTTTAGCTGAGCAGATTTAGAGCAAAGTGTTGAGATGAACTTTTTTTTCCTTTTGCTTGTAATAAAATATGAGTTAATTAAGGAAAGAACTATTTTTAAAAAGGAACCAATCGTGGAAACATTCTCAGCCTACCCAGATTGCAAAAAAAAGGCTAAATTTTAGAAATTCATTACTAGGAAAGTATGTTCTGGACAGAAGGCCAAATGGACAACAGTTTGCTTGTGCTGAAGAGAATAGGTGTGTGATTCATGGATCTCCTCAGCCATCTCAGCAGCCAATAGGAATATGGGTGGGATCACACAACAAAGATCTTTGGAGGACACCTTTTTCTAATAAAATGAATCCCCATGACATACATTGGGAAGACACAACATTTTTTAAAGAATTTATATCAGGAAAAAACTGTCAGCATGCACTGAAAGTGAGACAGAAGAAAACAAAAGAAGGTTGTCAGAGTCCCAAACTTCTAGAAGCAGGAAGCAGGTCGATAAAACCCGTCAGCTGCCAGGGATGTGACCCAGAGAGGTGGTAAACAACCCGTATGACAGATCTCCCTACCCTTGGGCAGAGACACAACAGGGGGAGGTGCAGATCTGCCAAGGATGGGATGGGATTGGCTGAGAATCTGGACACCTCCACAGCGCATGGAATTATGGGCCAGAAGATTTAAACAGAAGAAGGGCAGTGACTTGCTCTCTTTGTCTTCCTTGGGGAGCTTCCTGGATGATCATGCTGCAGCCACCTGCACTTTCCAAAGCACAGTATTCTTAAATGGGAAAAAGAACCCTGGGCACAGCCTAGGGACTGGTCTGGCCTGGCAGAGAGTGGCAGGGTTATCTTCCTCTGGGTGCCGTAGAAGGGGACAGGCTCTGAGACAGAAACCTGCCATTCTTCCAAAATTGTGTAGCTTGTGCATCTTATGTAGTTTTAGTTTGTAAACTAATCTTATAGAAATAAAGTAATTAAAAACTAGCAAGGGGAATGGTAGGGGAACTTAAGAGTTAGAGATTTTAGCCTTAATTATTAGACTTAAGTGATTAAAGCTGGAACTCAAGAATTAAAGTTTCAGCTTTAATTGATAGGTTTACATGACTAATGCATGAGGAAAGTTGTTCCAAAATTGTGTAGCTTTTGAATAAAGACTCCTTTCCTTTTGCACCAAACCTCTGCCTCTGGAATTTTGCCTAAAGGATGGCAGCGGGCACCCAGACCTCACTTGTTGCTTAGTAACAGCAGGACCCTACTTGCTGTTCAGTAACAGGTGTAGAGGCTGAGACAGTGGGTATAGAGACTGGAACCATAGGCCTAGAGATTGAAGCCACAGAGGCCAGAGACTGTAATCCACAGAGGATTATTCCCAGGCCCTGAAACCTAATGGAATTTGCCCTACAGGATTTCAAATTTGCATAAAACTAGTGATGTCCTTCTGCCCTCCCTTTTCTTTTTTCGGGATGGGAGTTTCTGTAACTGTTGTACTATGTCTATCCCACCATTATGCTTTGTGAAGAGGTAATTTGTTTTCTAGTTTCATTGGCCCATGTATGAAAAAAAGTTTTTGCTTCAGGATGGGTCATACCCAAAGTCTCATCTATTTGTTTTTTAGATTTAGGTAATGAGGTTTGGAACTTTGACTCTACTGATATTTAAATGAGATTTTGGACTTGAGATGATACCGTAATGCATTTAGACTTTTGGAAATGATGGGATGGTGTGAGTGTATTTTGTGTTTGGTATAGACATGAATTGAATAGTGGTCCCCAAAGATATCAATCAGCTCCTAAGTCCTAGAAACTGTGAATGTTACCTTATTTAGGAAAAAAATATATATTCACAGATGTAATTAAATTAAGATCTTGAGATGAGATTACCCTATATTATTTAAATCCATTCACTCATATCCTTACAAGATGGAGACAGAGTTTTGACTCCAACAGAAGAGAAGCCAAGGTAACTAAGGAGGCAAAAGATTGGGGTGATGCAGCTACAAAGCAAGAGATGCTGTCAACCACCAGAAGCCAGGAGAGACAATGAACAGATTATCTCCTAAAGTGCCCAGAAAAAGCACACCCACACTGACACTTTGATTTTGGCCTAGTGATACTAATTTGGACTTTTGGCCTTCAAAACTGAGAAAACAAGTTCAGTTGTTTTAAGCTATCAAGTTTGTGAACATTTTTCTTAAAAAACAAAGCCACAGGAAGCCAATGTAGGTACAGAGGAGAGTAGAATGAGGATTATTCCACAGAAATTATCATGGTCACACCAGAGCCAGAGCGATGTTAAGGGTAATTACAACCCCTTGCAATAACAGTGCATCTACATAAGAAACGTCCAACCCTGTAGTTTATTGGAGCCAAGCTGATGACATATGCTAGTAGCAAGATCTAAAATGCTCTAGAGAATGACAACTTGTAGTTTCTTTTGTGCACTTAAAATTAAGGAGAGAAGGTAAGGAAGATTACTGGAAGGTGGGAGAAAGCCAGGTGGGGGTCAGATTACAGGGTAGTTAAGACTCTGTGCTCCCTTGAGGGTGGTCCTCTTTTAAAAGGAGGGGTCTGAAAGGAGACATTTCATAGGTATGTTAACCTAGATGCACAAGAACAAGGGACGGGGCTGGCTTAGAGAACTTTCACTAAGGCCCTGGAGTGTAACTACCCACCTGACCTGCCCATTTACGAATTTCTGATTTATCATCCTTTATTGTCCATAGTAGGTACACAAAAGAAGAAAGATCAGTTTCTCCCTGAGCCAAGGTACATATCATAATTTTTTTGCTGTAATGACAGGTTAAATACATATTACCTAGATAAATAAGAAGATAAAACTAACAAAGACTAGAAATACAAGGTAAAGGGGAAATGAAAAAGTAAAGGGATGTTTAAAAATGGAAAGAAATTCTCTTTGACTGGAATATGGAATGGATGAAAGAAAGAATAGTAATGAAGTAGTAAGGTGATCTAAGACCTCATTGTCGATGGCCTTTTATAGGTTACTAAAGCATGTAGATTTATTCATGTAAGAAAGGGGGAATTTAATGTAGTAAGTCAAAAGAGCTTCATGAGACAGAGAAGAGATCAGTTAAAAACAATGGCAACAACCCAGTGAGACAATATGACAAAAGTTACAGAAAGGGGAAGATGAATTTGGGGTTATTTTTTAGGTCAATTGCCAGGACTTTTGACCAAATAAGTGTCAGGAATAAGGAAGAATCCACAGGGTTTTTTCTGCAACAGATGAATGAAAGCCAATGCCATTAACTGAAAAAAAAATTTATAGGAAGAACTTGTGGGCTGTTTACACAATTCATTCATTCACTTAATAAATATTTACCATCCACCTACTTTGTCCAGGCTTTGGGCTAGTGATGTTCAGCTTGGGGTGATTCCAGGACCTTAGTAAGGTCAAGCAATACAAGAAGGATGAGGACGGAAGCAAGTCATTCAGGGAGTGTTTAATTTTTTATGTTTATTTTCATTTATACATTGATGATTGATTTATTAGTGGTGTGGCAGTGCAGAAAAGGGCGATAATATGTGAAGAGATGTAATTTTGGAGGGTAGCACATTGTGGAAATGAGGAATGTAAAGAGTTGTTAAAACAAGGAGTACACCAGCTGTCAATAAGAATGTTCTGTCTCCTTGAATACAAATGAAACTTGGAAACTTCTCAGTGGTTGATTGACTTTGACATGTTTTGGTTTTAAGGGCAAATGACATACCATATGCATCTCTTCTTCCCTCTCCTCCTACATGCATTTTTTAGAATTTATCACTGTGTAAAAATGTACATTGGGTTATTGACATGTATACCCCAATATGTTTACAGGTAGAAGATGAGACACTCAGCATAGCACTTCATTAAAATTTCAGGTTCAAAGTTAACCTAGAAGTTTAAAAACAATTGCATTTATAATTTACTAACTTTTATATGGGACAAACATTGATCTGTTGGTATGCTCTGAGGTACTTATTACATTTATATGTAATCCAAACACAAGTAAAAAAATATAACAGCCTAGTCAATAAACCAGAATATTCCTCTTTTTATTTCCACCCATGCGTCAATTGTATAAAAAGGCAGAATACAATAAACTGATTATTTTTCTTTTCTGCTTGAAAGCCAGCATTATTCTTAGTCCATGGGCATGGTGATTCCTTTATATCAATTATCGATGAATGCCCAATGCTTTCCAACAAAGGTTGTGGCTACATACAAACACCTCACAAATTCGATGTCTCAGTTCAAAAGAAGATACATTGAAATAATGGAGAAACTTTCCATAGCAAGAATTATGTACAGGGTGTTTGACATCCTTCTTGCACTGTGAATGTTTGTTTCACAGGTATAAAATGGTCCTGTTCTTATCCTGAACAGAGTTTAACTTCACCATAAGCTCTTCGAGAATACTCCTCAGCATTGCTAATCTATAATTCTGCAGCAAAGCTATTCCTAATAATTAAAGGCCTCCAAAGTACCTGGTACTATATAAAAATTACTTGTACTCTGCCCAACATTGCTGAAATGGAAATGTTATTGTAATAGGTGTGGAAACTGGTAGTTTTCTCACTTTAATAGATGAGAAAAATATTATTGGGTATTTTAGTAGATGAGGAAATGTACCTGGCAGAGTTGAGATTCAAACTAAACATGTGATTCTTCAACCTGAAAGACATGCTATTCCCAGCACAGTAAACTACCTCATAAAAACACCACTTAAGATCCCTAAATAATCAAAATATTTATTTGGGAGGAAGTTTGACCCCGATTTAGTTCTTTGGGAAAACATAATTTTTCTATTTCATATCTATGGACATTGCCTTTAGTTGGTTTAAAGGAAGCAGGTAAAGGAGAACATGCTTACTTTAACTAGAGATATCACTTCTTTGGAATTGAAAAATATTTATTTATTTTGAACCAAGGTATGCACTTCGCCATAATATTTAAGCTAAATAAAAACTCATGGCATAGTCACATGCATTTTTTAAATAATAGATTTAAAAAAATAATTTCTGTTGTTCTCATAAGCATACAAAATTGATGACAAGTAATTTTGTACCCTCTCTTACCTTCTCAAAAACACAAGAAAGGAACTGGTAACCACTTTATTCTCCTACTCTCCCAGATCACCCTGTCTCATATTGTCTCTCTGCTCAAACCTCCAACATCTTCTTCTCTCCTTCTCTCTCTCTCTCTCTCTTTTTTTTTTTTTTTTTTTTTTTTTTTTTTGCTCTCTGCCAACAAACTTGCTTCTTATATAGTGGGGAAATATGAATTTCACAAGCCACTGACTTTATCTACAATTTTTGTTTAACTCTATTGGGTACATATATAGAGAAAAATGGATGGGGTACTGTATAAGAGACTGAGTTAACATATAAAGTCATTGAGTGGTGATTAAAACTGGTAAATCAAGAAATAACATTATTACTTCCGGCCAAGATGGAGGCATAGGTAGACACAATGTGCCTCCTCTCACAAACAAAATTAAGGACAACAAATATTTAGAAACAAGAAAACAACCAGAACCGATAGAAAATTGAACTGTACGGAAGTCCAATAACCATTCATCCAGACCGGTAAGAGGGGCGGAGTCACAGCAGGGAAAAGTGGAGGTGTGGACCCAGGCACACAGGCAGCAGCTGGCGGACCCTGGGCACGGGGTGGTAACTGTGCAGACCCAGTGGGGCTGCACAAGGTGGCTGGCTGATCAGGTGGTCCCACATTCCAGCGCAGATAATCCAGGCAAAGGGGAAGGGGTGGAAGGGACTGGAATCCAAGAGAAAGCAGAGCAAGAGCCATTGTTCCCTCTCCGACACTGCCCCCACATATAGCATCACTACCCAGTGACTGGGCTGCCCCACCCTGGGGAACACCTAAGGCTCCACCCCTCACTACATAGCAGCTGCGACCAGACCCCCCCCAAAAAAAGGCTCAGATGAGAGAACAAATCAAAGCCCCAGAGCCAATTCATCTAAGCGACCAAGAGATAGCCAACCTATCAGATTCACAGTTCAAAGCCCTGGTGATCAGGATGCTCACAGAATTGGTTGATTTTGCTCACAAATTAGATGAAGAAATGAAGGCTATAATACGTGAAATGAAGGAAAATGCACAGGGAACCAATAGAGGTGGGAGGGAAACTGGGACTCAAATCAATGGAGTGGATCAGAAGGAGGAAAGAAACAACCAAATAGAAAACAAGGAAGAAACAAGAATTCAGAAAAATGAGGAGAGGCTTAGGAACCTCCAGGGCATCTTTAAACGTCACAACGTCCGAATTATAGGGGTACCAGAAGGGGAAGAAGAAGAGCAACAAGTGGAAAACTTATTTGAACAAATAATAAAGGAGAATTTCCCCAATCTGGCAAAGGAAATAGACTACCAGGAAGTCCAGGAAGCTCAGAGAGTCCCAAAGAAGTTGGACCCAAGGAGGAATACACCAAGGCACATCATGACATTAGCCAAGATTAAAATGAAGGAGAGAATTCTAAAAGCAGCAAGGGATAAGGGGACAGTCACCTACAAAGGAGTTCCCATCAGACTGTCAGCTGATTTCTCAAAAGAGACCTTCCAGGCAAGAAGGGGCTGGAAAGAAGTATTTGAAGTCTTGAAAGGCAGGGACCTACATCCAAGATTGCTCTATCCAGCAAAGCTGTCATTTAGAATGGAAGGGAAGATTAAGTGCTTCTCAGATAAGGTCAAGTTCAAGGAGTTCATCATCACCAAGCCCTTATTATATGAAATGTTAAAGAGACTTATCTAAGAAAAAGAAGATCAAAAATATGAAGGGTAAAAAGACAGCAAACTCACAGCTACTAACAATCACACCTAAAACAAAAGCAAACAACTTGAACAGGAACAGAACCACAGAAATGGAGATCATATGGAGGGTTAGCAACAGGGGTGTGGGAGGAGGAGAGAGGGGGAAAAGGTACAGAGAATAAGTAGCATAGACGGTGGGTAGAAAATAGACAGGGGGAGGGCAAGAATAGTGTGGGAAATGTAGAAGCTAAAGAACTTATGACCCATGGACATGAACTAAAGTGGGGGGGATGTGGGTGGGAGGGGGTGTGAAGGGTGGAGGGGAATGATGGGGGAGAAATGGGACAACGGTAATAGCATAATCAATAAAATATATTTTAAAAAAGAAATAACATTATTAACATAGTAGCTAACAACATGGAAGTAAACAGCAAAAGGACCAGCTAAACACTTTGAAATAGTTTCTTCTGCGGACAAGAGCTAGTGGGTCTGGAATCATAGGCATAGTATTTTTTAACTTTAAGTCTTACCCCATTTAAAAGGAATCTATATGATAAAAAATACAACTGGCCCTGGCCAGTGTGGGTCAGTTGGTTGGACCATCATCCCATAACTGAAAGGTTGCGGGTTTCAATTCTGACCAGGACACAAACCTAAATTGGGGGTTCTGCTCTCTGTCCAGGTGCATACAGAGGGCAACCACCTGTACCATCTTTCTTCCATTGTTGTTTCTCTCTCTCCCTTCCTGTCTCTCTAAAAAAAAAGAAGAAAAAAGGTGCCCTCAGGTGAGGATTGAAAAATGCAATTGATAAAATTGTAAAATTAAAGACTGGAATGAAGTACATAAAAATTACAATTGTCTGGCAGGATACTCTTTTGGATGATAATTTCATCATGTTTTCTCAACCTTTGTAAATGTTACTTAGTTCAAATAATTACCACTGCATCTTTATGCAGAATACATAAATTTCTACTGTAGTCAAGACAAGAGTAGTCAAGACTCTCATTGACCCTTTCACTGGCCTCAACATGCAATGAGAGGGGACAAAAATGTCTCCAGGACTAAAGCAGATGGCAGCCTTATCAGTACATTTAACATGTCAAAGAAATTACTTGTCCAGGAGGGTTGTCAACACTGAAAGGGAGTGAGTTGGGGAGACGAAAGGCCCTGCTTTTTATCTGCAAGCTGAAGATCAGCTCTCAGACCAGAAAACTCACCAAGGTAGTAAGAATCTTCAAGGATCGTTTTTTGGTTTTTGGGTTTTGGGTTTTGGGTTTTGTTTTGTTTTGTTTTTCTTTCTTTCTTTTTTTTTTGTAGACAACAAGCTGGTCTCAGAAGGCAGTCCCTTCACAGCTCTCTGAATGACATCCCAGCAGAATCATCAGGAGTTGTTCTTGACAAGGACAACCTCAAGCTCCAAGAAACTGGAACAGCTAAGGGCCTCCTGCAGAGGAACAGTAGTGTAAGCAAGAGTGTACAAAAGGAGAAAGATGTGGAGCTGGAAGACCTGAATTAATGCCAGCTCTGCCTCATACTATCTCTTTGGTTTTGTCTAAGTTACATTATTTTCAAAACTTCAACGTGCCTACAAGCAAACTATGATTTATGTACGATTTATGATGTCTTCACCGTAGGATTGTTAAAGGATTGAATGCACTCATCTACCCAAAGTGACTACTCTAGTAACTGTCGCATAGTAAGTGCTCAGTAAATACTTGGTTATAGGCCCAAATTGGTACAGAATGACAGAGCATGTGCACAAGAGTGCACATACGTGCACATAGCAGAGCTTTACATATGTATCCTGCATTACCATTATTATTATTGATTATTGGCAAGGAATGTTTGAGACTAAGAGCCAAAAAGGACTACGGCAGAGAAAGCTGTACCAGCTGCTGGGAGGCCACTTGAAGTCAAGGACCCAGGCCATGGGGTCCCCAGTATTTGTGATGTCAGGAAGCACACAGAGCCAATGCGTGGCCTCCTGCCAGGCCTCTGAGTAATTGGCAGAGCACTGAGCAAGTGAATCATTATAAGTCAAATTGCTGTAAGTGAGGAACCACCTGTAGTTAAAACAAGTGCCTCATTGAAGTTTTTAGGGCGTAAGAAAACTCAGGGAAAGAGTAAACTCTTTGATGCAAAATATGCAGTCCTCAACCCTGACTTGCCATACTTTCTAGGAATTCCCTCTTGCCACACCCATATCTGGTCAAAGCATCACTTCTAAGCTTCCTTTTTGGAGGAAACAGGGATCTGGGGCCCACGTGGCAAATATACATGTTATGGCCCTCCCTTCTTTACAACACTGTGCATTACTCTAAAAAATCAGAAGGGGAGTTACTTCTGTTTAACTTCATGCATGACCCTTCCTAGGAAGCCCTGTCTTACCTACTTAGTCTGAGATCTGGGCCATGTAAACACACTCAAACTTCACTTCAGTTTCCTAAACCAAAATATCATCACCATTCACAAAATCTGTTTATTTCCTCTTTCCCTTCAGCTTTGTCAGGGCAATTTTCTCTTTTGAACATGAGAGTTAAATCCTACCTGAATATTGCCACACCTTACCTGACAACTTCCTGTCCCTTCTGTCTTCACTATTGAAGTTTCACAAATTCACTAGTTCTCTTTGTCCCTCTGACGGGGCCCAAATCCACCTCACTTTCTCTCATTATTTTTTCTGTATTTACATTTCTGTTTCACTACAAAGCCTCACGGGCTTCTTTAAAACTTCTCTTTCTTTCTTTTCCTCTCAGTTCTCAGCAACATCAGTCTCCCATTTTCCCAGTGTGTTTTTTTTCTCATGGTGCACTGAGGTTGTAGGCGTTTGGGAGGAATACGATGAACATGAAAGGTGAAATGTCATGCTCCTCACATCACATCACGTCAAGGGGACGTCAAGGTAGTGTTTGGAGAATTTCTCTGCTATAAAGGTATTTGCCCCCTTTCCAAACTCTATTCACTGGATGCAAATCATCAAGTGCAATGTATAATCAAAGCATAAAGAGCTAAGCTTCATTTCCTTAAGGGAGGAAGTATTGACATATTATCTGGATTCTGTATGAAAAGTTGCCCCATTGTATTCATTTATTCAATAATATATTATTTATACCAGTATATACTCTTGGATAATTAGTATAGGCTTTGGGTTATAATCCAATAACACATTATTTATAGCGTTGCTCAAATTATCCCATCTTCGGCCCCTGAGAGTTCTTTCAGGCTGGCTCTTAAGTTAAAGTTCATAATAATCTCCCCTGCTTTATTATTTTAGATAAATGCTTTAACCAATAGCATGCAGAATGTTTTTTTCATTTATGGTGAAATTCAAAATATCAATTAACATGTCATGTTGATCTTGCATTCATTATTTTATCTGGTATCTCATGCTTTTCCTCTGTGCTGACTTGCCTTCTTGCTAATTTTTATCTTTTCACAGTTTCTATATAAAGGCCTACTGGTTGATGGGAAAATTTCTTAGTCTTGGAGATTTTTTAAAATATCTTTTTTACCTCATTCTGGAAAATGCTATAAAAGGAATAAAACTCAAAGCTTACAATGATTTTCCTGAGTCTTTTAAAGATATTAATGCACTATTTTCTGTTATATGTTTATTTTGCTGACAAAAAGTTTACAAAGTGTTTATCTGGGTTTGCCCCACTCTGGTGACCATTAAGATACACTTCATGTTAGAAAGTTTCATTCTAATTCATCTAAGTAGAAATTATTTCTATTAGTTCATCTTGGTACTCAGAGTAAACCTGTGAGCTGATGAATTCTGAAAACCTATCAAATATTTTCTCTTCCTGGACTTGTTTTCTACCAATGTGTCTGTTCCCCACTCTGTTGGACCCTCCCCAATTAATGTTCATATCGATTACCTGCTCTTTCAGTTTGCTGCTCTGTGATGCTGCTGGGGTCTGCATGAAGGTGTCCTCCCCAAATCTGTATGTTAAAGTCACAATGCCCAAGGTGATGGTATTAGGAGATAGGGCCTTTGGGAGGTGATTAGCTCATAAGGGTGAGGCCCTAATAAATGGGATGTGCCCTTATAAAGTGCCTCACAGTGCTTCCTAGCCCCTTCCACCGTATGAGGACAACAGAAAGGTGGTGACCCAGAAGAGGGCCCTTATTCAACTTCACTGGCACCCCGATCTTGGGTGCTAGCCTGCAGAACTGAGAGAAATAAATGTTTGGTGTTTTAAGCCACCCAATTTGTGGTCTCCTGTTGTAGTACTCCAAATGTACCAAGACAGATGCACTCCAGATAAATGCTTCAATGCTTTCTTCCAAATCACTGTTTTCAATGGTACACAGTTTGTTGGGTATATTGTCGATATTTTTTATTTTCTGCATATTATGATGTTTTGACATCTTAATAAACCATTAAGATTGGGAAGAGACTGCTCCTCATAGGGCTAGCCAGTTCTTAGAGGTAGAAAGGGCTTCAGCGGGGGAGCATGCCTGTGATAGGCAAACACACCAGCCTGAGGCCTTACCTCCTCTGTCTGGCCTGTGCATCACAGGTGGCAAATATTCCTCTGCCTTACTCATTCTAAGGCCAGGTACCAGGCACCTAGGGACTACATCTGCATCCCTAAGTCCATCAATATTATCCAAACTAGACAATCCTAAACTGTTTACCCTGTACTGCCTTGTCCCCTTTACTGTGAAAACCCCAATAAAAGCCATGACCTAAAGGCTCCAGGGCTTCTGCTCCCAGACTAACACCTAGTATTCCTCCTGTGGTCCTGTGAGGTTAGCTATGACTGCCGTTTCTAGGGGACCTGTGAGTGAATCAAATTTTTTTCCCAATGGTATTGATCTTTCTGTGACATCACTCAGTCACCTCTGTAAATTAAGACTTTAGCATAGAACAGTGGAATTAATTAAAATAGATGTATATTTTAAAAATATTTTTAATTCATTTCTAAAAATATATTGTCTACATTAGCATGTAGAAGATTAATATTATTACCAAGTGAATAAATAAATACTTCTTTGAGTTCTATTTGCTATCATGGTAACTATCAACAGTTATGATGATATATTGAGGACCCCAGATAAACCAAAGGTTTTTGGCCTTCTCAATAATATTAAAGGAGTAAAGGGACCCTAAAATGTTTGAGATTCACTGCTTTGTAGAGGATGAAAGTTTATTTTTACTGTTTCAGCAGAAACATGAAGAAAAAGTATAAAGCATTCTACCTTACCTAGGTGTCAAGAAAATATTGACAACCCACACATTTAAAAATATCACCTTAGTACAAAGTATTTGTGGACATTTTTGAAAGAGAAAAAAAAGAATTTAACCACGTCTTATATTCTCGTTAACGGAATGTCAATAAACATTAATGGAGTTCTTATTCAAGTCCCTTAATGTTGGGAAACGACAGAACAGAAAAACAAGTGAGTCTTAATCCCAAAATATGCTCCGTTGCCACAAAAGTAGATGAGTCAGTTTGTCCTTGGCCTCCTTCAGTCCTCCTGTTTGCTTACCCATCTCATGGATGAATGAATGTTCGGGAAGGTATTTTCTTCATTGAACATGTTATTGCTCCTCCACGAGCTTCTTTTCAAGGGAACACTTCTGGAGCAACGAGTCCAAAAATGCCTGTGTTGACTTCCAATGTGTCAAAGAATAAAGTGCCTCTGGAAGTTTCAGACCAACACTCACTCCAGGAGCTTAGTCAACCACCTCCTCTTGCCTTCACCACTGTGCAGAAATGTTCGCACTTTTGACTTTTTGACCTAATTTTAATGGAAATTCACAGTCGGAAATTCACAGTCGGTGCTTTTGTGCATAACAACACAGTTGATCACCTCGCAATTCTTCCAGATCTTTATCTCTTTGATGAGCAAACTCTGCATGGCATGAATGAACCACTTGCACCCCCCCACCCCTTCCCCCCCTTTTCTTAGAACTCTGGGCAGCCTGAGATTGTTCACCTGGTAGATCTGAGCCACTACTGAACTCCCTTTTCAAATACACGAGATGTCTTATTTCTTTTCTGCCTTAAAATACAACTGTCATACACTCATTTACATTCTCTTTACTTCTCCCACCAACAAAATAGTTACCTCCTTTCAAGAACATTCCTTTGAAAACAACAAACAAAAAAAAATGCTTTAGGTTTACGGGGTTTTGTTTTTGCTTTTTGACTCAAAATAACAAAAATGTATTCTCTCATATCTTGGAGGCTAGAAGTCCAAAAGCCAAGCGTCAGGAAGGCCACAGTCCCTCTGAGGGCGCCAGGGAAGAATCCTTTCTCGTCTCCTCTAGCTTCTGGTGGCTGCCAGCCATCCTTGGCCTGCCTTGTTTTACAGCTGCTGCATCGCTCACATCTCGGCCCTCATGTGGCCATCTTCCCTCTGTGTGTGTGTCTTTATCTGTGTCATATAAGGTCACCAGTCGCTGAATGTGGGGCCCACCCCAACGCTGTATGATCTCATGTTAACTAATTGTGTCCTGACCAACCCTCTTTCTAAATAAGGTCACGTTCTGTGGTTTTGAATGGTATCTTTTAAAGAAACAAAGAGTTGTGTTAGTTTCTGCTGAATCTCTTTACCTTAGCTGCTTGCTATGTGATCATGAGTATTCAAAAGAAAACAAACAAAACCCAGAACAAGAAATACCAGGCGATTGCACAGGCTAACCACACTACAAATTATGAATCACTGTGCACTGTATATCTAAGTGCTTCAGGAACCACCCATGATTGGAAGTGGGGATGTCATACTCACTATATTACATCACGTGGTAGGAAAGATAAGAGTTATTGTGTCCCGTCAAGCACCAACAGCCACTATCTTATCGTCACCACTTGAATTCTCTTCTGGACATGGGCCTCCAGAATGCAAAAGTCTCTATAAAACTGAGTTACAGTCATGATTACTTTCATAAGCTAGAATTCTTTCTCTTTTTCTCGAACTCAGACCAAGATCATAACAAATAAACAGAAACAGAATATGTTTGGCTTCATCTCTCCTTACCCAACACTTCTGAGATTAGAGGAATTGATTTAACTGAAATTAATGTGTGCACATTTCTGTTGAGGGGCCATGAGGTCTGATGTTTTGCTAGAGGCTGGAAACACGTGCAGCTGAGGGTAGCAGTCCCCACACCCTGTGATGGCAGGAGGGAGAAAGACAAGCACACAAATGACTTGAATTCCACCAGGGAGCATAAACACGAACGGCGCAGATACAGTGGTGTTTGACAGTCCGTTGCACGGTTCACGCAGGTGTCAGAGGTAATGATCATTGGCAGGGGCATCTCTCTCAACCCTTTCGGAGCTGCTACTTCACCATCAGCCTTGCCTCCATCTTTAACACCTGCAATGTCTTGAATATCTTTATTCTTCACAGCTGTAGTGATTTTCTTTCAATACCTTCTATCAGAACAAAGTCAGAGACACATTCTTTGAGCCAAAATATAAATGGACATACAGGAGTTCAAACTAAATCCTCGACAGCTGAAGGGAATCATCGTAGTCCTTGTCGTAGTAATACATTTACTATTTATTTACTATGCACCAAGCACTTCACACATATTTAAACTGTTCATCTTCTGGGGTTGGGAGGCCAGCTCTATTAACTTGATTAGTAAGGTATGTGTTACAATTGTCACACTTTAGCAGATGAGGAAATAGGTACACAGAGGGTCTATGTAACTTCCCTAGGATCACAGATGTACCTAGGCTAATATATAAACTTTGGCTTTTTGGCTTGTGGCTGCTGTTGTTCTTGGAGGAGTGTGGCCAATCATAACCGAAAGTTAGCACAATGTACATCTTCTGCCATTCCCATGCCTCACAATATGGTGGGGTTTTTTAAATAACGTTCAGCTCTGACAGTGCTCTAACTGCTAAGAGCAGTGTGATCAGTGTCTCTCTGCACTGCAGGGTTAGGCACAGAGTGGGGGCAGGTGAGCCACCCATCTCTTCCGAGTACACACTGGAGGGGTGTTAGGTGTCCTTATGTTCCAGAGCTTCATGCATCTGAGTACTTAAGACTGAGCAAACTTAGAATAACAGAAATGCAATGGCACCTCAGCTTTAACGAATCATAAATGTAAATGTCTGCAATTGGCATACCAACCCAGATAAAAGGTGTTGACAATTTTGATGCAGACCAGCAGAAGACACGAACAGGTGAGCGACACAGGACAGAACCACAGAAAATGCAATAATTAAATAAATGGCCTGTATTTATTAGTTACCTAAGATAACAATTTTCAGGAACAATGTGTGATATAAGCTTGATAGCTAGTTTCAGACCCACACATTAACGAGCATTTATTCTTACAATCTTTGATTCAAAAATTATTTAGACTGTCTACCACATGCAAAGAATTGAGCTACAGACCAGACATAACATGGAAAGCAAAACAGGGGTGTGTTCATCCAAATTCTATTTTAGGTAACAAAATTCCTGATAAACTAGTATAAGTGAAAATAAGGATTTTATTGACATTGCTGGACTCAGGGGTTCTAACGGTATTATCTTTGTTTTTCTTTTTTTTTTTAAGATTTCACTTATTTTTAGAGAGGTGGAAAGGAGGGAGAAGGGCAGAGAGGGAAGCATCCACGTGTGAGAGAAACATCGGTCCTCCCGCGCACCCCCAACTGGGGAGCAGGACCGCAACCCAGGCAGGCGTCGGACCTGGAATCCGGCTGGTGACCTGGCTCTGCTTTGCAGGACAAAGCTCAGCCCACCGAGCAACACCCGTCAGGGCTCTTCCTTTGGGGTTTTGTTTTTCCTTCCTCTTTCTTACTTTCTCACTCATGTTCTCTTTCTCACCATTGCCTGGCTTTATTCTTAGTCTTTTTCTATTTTGTGGCATCACTAAAATAAATGGCAAATAGCAGAGACTGATTAGATGTTGCTTTTTCCCTTTCTTCCTGAGCTCGCAGCTGCTCTGTATTCCCCAGCTGCCCACCTCCACCTTATACCTGGATGGGGCCATATTGATTGTTTCGCCAATGGGCGGCAAGCAGAAACGAAGTGTGCCACTTGTAGAAGGAGGCAACCAGGAGACGATGACTTGTCTACCCTGTCTTTTTTCCCTTTCTAAGTCTGCCTTCAAGGTAACAGGTAAAGGATGGGGCAGCATCACAGAATGGAACAAGCCTGAATTCCTGATTGATTGTATAGACTGCTATAAACCACAAAGAACTGTGATATGAGCAAAGAATAAAATCTGATCATGTAAGATCACTGAGAATTTCAGGGTGTTTTTTTTACAACAATCAAATAAACTTCAGTTGCATGAGGCCATTGAGGATTTGGGGTGTTCGTTATAGCAGTAAGACTTCCATTTTAATGCATGGTCTTTATATCAGCTGATCATGGAGATTAAGTGCACTTGGCTGAAAACTTGGGGAAATGTCCCAATGTCCAGAGGGGCAGAGCTCTTTCTGGGAACAACAGCTACGGCCAAGTGTATGGGGCACTCAGAGTTGCCGGGTTGGTGTCAAGTGCCCAGACCTGTGAGAAGGAGTCAGGGATGGGATCAGCTTTATCCAGACATATGGACTGGGTTTCCCTGGAAAGGTGTGACTTTATTCTTAGAGAAAGAATGGTTAAGAAGGGTGGCAGGCAAATATCAATGAACTTTAAAAATAATTAACCAACATGTTTCGCCTTCTATATGTCAGCTACCGAGGTGGAAACTGGAGTTACAAAAGTTGACAAAGACAAGTACGGTTCTGTTCTCAGGGCGCATGCATTCCAGTGGGGAGGACAGACATAACAGAAAGAGGGAGGGAGGATGAAGGGAAAGAGTGTGGAAAGAAGGAAGGAAGGGAGGCCAACAATAATTCTGAAATGTTATTTTGAGCATGCAGAAAGTACTTGTGTAGGAGGGACCCAACCATTAGAGTTGTCAACGGTCAATGGTCAAACCAAAAACAAGGTTTATGATGGAGAGAGAGGAGGGAACAAAAAAAAACACGTCACAATCTCAAGACATTGTTTTGCATCTGGGGGAGGGTGAATGGTTTGGCTGGAAGCCAGTAAGAGTCCATCTGGGAAAGGTTGCCCTGTTATCCTCTGATTACCAGCATTTTTTAAAAGTTCTTTTTGGACTCTGATGCCACAGAGATTAGCCGTGTGATGTATGTGAGAGGCTGTCTTTGCGTCATACTGCCAGACTCCCTCCGTTAGTGCCTCCACCTTCTGCACCATTTCCCTCATTTGATTTTTTTTTCAAGAACAGCATCTTATACGCAGATAGAAGAATAAAATAATGACCTATTTGCTTAATGCTTTGGCATAAATAAGTCAGGATCTGAGATGTGTTAAGAACAGGCTAAAGATTATAGTTAGTTGCGTTCAGCAATTCACAAGCAACTATTGGAAATTAACTCTAAAGTCATGAATTAAAAGAATTCTTTCAGATCTCATTCAGCAGTCACCCGAAACGTTTGGGCCCAGCTGGCTTGTGCCATCAAGGTTCCGATTACCTTTGTGGGCAGATTCCGTGAGGAAGGACACCTTTTAGAGGAGGATTTTGAACATCGGTTTGAGTTTCACGAGTGACAGAACCACAACCTCATGCTTTCCTACATAGCCTCTGTTCCCAAAAGCCATTGAAGCTACAACCCCTTCCCATCCCATACCTGAAGGAAAAGGAGAATCTTGTTTAATCACTAACAAGGGTGTCAATGGTTTGGAAGAGTTTCCTGAAATGAGAAAAAGAGAGGCATGAAATCGATAACTGGGCTTGGGGGCAAAACAGAAGAAAATATGGGCCATGATTAGTTCTTGGAACTGTAAATCAGTCACGCCCCACTTCCTAATTGCTTTCTACTGCCTCAAGTTTTTCTGCCCATGTCTTTAAAGATCAGAGGTGGCAACCTTGTTGGGACTCCGGGGCATGTTAACTAGTGGTAAAAGGGGAGATTTCAGCTCTGGCCAGCTGGCAAGGGAAAATGAGTCAGGGGTTCATTGTGATTGTCCCATAGGGGTTCCTTCCTGAGACTTAGCACCTAATCTTCAGTCATTCCATTGGTAAGGTGGCCTTCTCGTTTCCTGTTTCCAACGTGATTCAGGGGTTGGGAAGAGGGGTATAGGAAGAGTGGCATCTCCCAAATAAAAGTAAAAACTGCAATGCCTTTACCTGAACCTCCATCCTCCTGTAGGATCATAACTTGAAGGACTGTTTTCCTACCTGCTAGTACCTGACTAGTAAGCCGTGTATTAGAAAGGTATGATAGTCCATGGGCGCCATGAATAAAAGGACACTATATGTCTTTATTAAACCACGCAAGTAACTTGCAGTGATCCCAGCACCGTGCTGGGATGGGAGGTAACCTTATTGATTAGGCCACTACTGTTTCTCTTTTCTTACTGGCCAGGGTGAGTGAGACAGTAACCAATGATGTTACTTTACCAATCAGGATAAGAGAGATACAGTTCACAGGGAGAGATTGGATAGTTTCCAGGAAGATTGTGATACTCCAGAGTTAAGAAGCCAATAGCAAGGCTGTGGAACAGCTCTTACCTGCTACAGTTACAGCTAGAACTACTAGTCATTCAGTAATCTGAAATCTTTCCTTGAATTTGCCATCATGTAGGAAAAAATAAAAACCTCAACTGTTTCAAATTACACTAGGCTAGAAATTCCTGATTTTCCATGTGTTTCCAGTAAGATTTGATTTTGAGATGATTTCCGGAAAATAGGGGAAAAAGCAGAACTCGGGTAACTCGTAAAAGCAAGTAATATACGCATAATTGTGTAAGTAAAGCTAAAACAACATTTCACAGCTGGTCAACGTAAAACTGACTCGTTGGTTTTACTTCACCAATAGCACCTGTATGTCTTAAATAATACACATGTACATTACTCATGTGAAGACTTTTAGACAGTAGAAAATTCCCATGTATATGAAAAATGAAAATGTGGCTTTTCCAAAAATTTATTTTCTTATAATACTAAGTAAGACTGATTCTGAAGCATGTGTTATCCATCACCACGGATAGATTGATCTGTAATATGTCCTAAGCAGATAGCAGGGAAAATGTTCTGAGTTTTATCAGGAATGCAAGAAATGTCCCTGAAAAGAATAAAATCTCCACGCTGCAGGTCCTGAGAAAGTTTTTCTTTGCAAGAGGCAGGGTGGGATTGGTAAAACCCCCTCTCCTATTTATTACCTCAGCTGTGAGCAGGACTTTCTACCCACCTGTCAGTGTAGTTAGTGTACAAGGGAAACTGAGTCGGGGTGAGTGTGTGTGTGAGCACATGCATGCGAATACGCCCGTGTGTCTAATGGGTGCGAGATTGCGCACGTGCGCTGACGTGTCAAGACGCATATTTGACCACTTCGGAACACAGGAGGAAACAGAGAGGGGTAAAGGTCCGGAAGAGGAGAGCGGGACTGTTCAGGCATCGTTTTATCCTCTAAAAATTCAGGATTCATATCAAAGCTAGGGTAGTTAGCCCATTCCTTTCCCTAGTCCCAAAGTGTTAGCTTGGGTTTCATTTTGTGGTCAGAACATTTAACAAGAAATCTACCCTCAGTAGTGTTCGAACTGTACGATTTAACGTTGTTAACTGCGGACATGACGTCGTGCAGAAGATCTCTACAAGTTATTCTTCCGGCAAGACTGAAACATTATACTTATTGAACGACAACTCCCCATTTCCCCGCCCTTAGCCCCTGGCAACCATCATTCTATTCTCTGCTTCTGTGAGTTTGACTATTTTATGTGAGCTGACATGATGAACCTAAAAGATATTAGGCTTTGTGAAATAAAGCCAGTCACAAAAAGAACAAATACTGCATATTGCATTTGTACAAGGCACCTGAAATAACCTTCAGTTTTAAAGAAAGTCTTCAGGGAGTTAGAATTTGCAAAGCTAAGTGGCACTGGAGGAAAAGGTTGGCCCGAGCTCCCTCAGGCAGCATGCACAGCCCAAGTAGGAGCGGAGTGTTCGACTCCCAGCATCTGCCATCCTGCCACAGAGGAAGATGAGGGTTAAGGGAGCTCAGAATACTGCAAGGCCAAGGGTAGAGATCCTGATGTGGGAAAGAAACACTACTACAGAGCTGAGAGCCTGCGATTCTCCTCCATGGGAGGTACAGAGCAGGTGTTTGTTTGAAGGAAAGTATTTTACTGTCAGTTACTGCCTCACTCTTACTATTCAAAGGAACTGACACTTTGGCAAATGGAAATTTGGGAAAATACGACTGCCAGAATGCACAGATCCTATGGAGTGAAGCGGTGGCGGATATACACGTTTTGGAGAACCTGTAGGAGCTATTCTCTTGCTTTTCCCCCTTCTATACTTGCATTTTCCAGCGTGCACGCCAAGTATCTCTTGGTACTGTTGGCTCCATCTCTGAACTGTGAGCTTCTTTGCACATTAATCATGACTTACTCATCTTTATGTGCCTTCAAAGAACCTCACAGGGTACTTTGCCGTGGTCCCTGGATGGGTATTTATTAAACTGGATGGATTTTAAGAGGTGTTGTAGATTGAATACCAATCAAGGGAGTAAGGGATTTCAGTTTTTCAGTTCCGGGAGAGCTGGCCACTGGTGGACGTTTTAACCACAGGCAAGTCACTTTGGTCTCTATTCTCAGTTTCTCGTGAGTAGAGAGAGGGAGTTGCCTTAAATGACCTTCGAGATAACTTCCAACTGTAATAGTCTGCAGTAAAAGTCTCTCTTCCCTTTGGAAAATGGAAAATGTAAAATTATATATCAGATGTGATCATACACTCTATAAATGCAGTGGAAATTTCTCATTAAATATTCCCCAATAAAACTGCTACTTGGAATAATGAAGTAGTAAAGTAGCAGCCAGTCCACCTAAACATAATTGCTAATATATTTTATCTTTCTACTGTAAAAAAAATTAAATAAAAACTGCTTTCATTCAGAGCAAATTTCTTCCTTGGACTGACAGGCATGAATTTTTTTAGGAAAATAGCAGTTCATCCTAATCCACTAGGGTAATATTTTTAAAGTATCACCAAATGTACTTTATAAAGTATCCAAATTAGATTCACAGAAATAGAAGTTATATCCAAGTAGAGATAAAAATTTTGTAAAAATTCACTCGTATGTTTAAGTAGTATCAAGTCCTTTCCTTGTGAATACGATTCTAATAAATATTTAGTACTTGATATTCACATTTGGAGTTCTGTTTCTCTCCTTTTCTTCAATGTATTTCTAAACGTTTAAATAATTTATATGAGTCCTTATTTAATTAAACTTAGAGTTAAGCATAAATTTCAGAGACATGATTCATGTGAGAAATATAGCATTTTAGAAGGGGAAATTTTTTCACTAAGAAGAATATTCAGTTGAAATTTCTTTCCATGCTAAATAAGAAATCTCTGGTCTGTGAATACAAATAATTGTAATCAATAAATTAAAAGTACTGTCCTCTACCATGCCTATGAAAATTATCTTGAAATTAACAACGATGAAAAGGTTAAAATTACTGAATCAAAATGGTTTTAGAGATGGTGTGTAGTGCCAAATATTGGATTGTTAGAGGAAAAAAAAAATTGCTTTGTGGAGGCACAAAGGCCACAACGCTTGAAGGCTATTGGAAGGGAGAAGACTGCTGGGACCCAGGTTCTCGTTTCTAACCTGATCCTGAACGTCTTTCGTGCTTCAAAATATTCAGCTGGTAGCAGTGAGGGTGGGCAACTAACTGACCACTGAGAGTCGGAGGGGCTAGGGAGTTAAAAGGCCTTTAGCAGCCGCAACTTCCTCCAAAGTCTGGAAGTACTTCAGAATCCACTAGGGGCTGTTGGGTGGACCAGGACCCCCGTGACCACGTCAGTTACAAATGTGAGCTAAATCTCAGGACGCGTTTCACTCCCACGCCTCCCTGACAACTCCAGAGGGTTCACCAGGCGTAGGCAAAGGGAATCACTGCTGGGCCATTCTGGGATTTCCGCCTGGGGTTCATGATCCCTCTGAGGACCTCAAACCAATCCAAGGCCCTCCTGCTCTCCCTGGAAAAGTGATCAGATCTCTTAGCAAGGATCTGGGGAAAGCGCCAGCAGCTTGGGGTTCTCGGAGGCCTCCACATCCCTGTAAGTTAAACAAACATAGAAATACAGATTCATTCTTATACCAGGTTCTAAGGATACCAGATTCGGTTTTTTTTTTCACTGATATGTGCATTAATTTGCCTAAAGAGTAATGAAGGAGGATGTTCCTGCCCCAACAGTAGACGCCCCATCCCTGATGAGGTAATGCTTACAAAATCATCAGGTTTTCTTCCTTGTTAAATAAAGCTGTTGATTCGAACAACAACAGGGAAGGAGAAAACAAAGCACAGTGACAACGTCATTCAAATAAGCACGGACCTGCGTCGTCCTGTCCCTCACCCCGAATCTTGTTCCCCTAAACGGACATTCTGAGAATGACAGCAAGTCAGGACCTCGGGCGCTAAGTGGTTGTTTTAAGAAAGATAAATACAAATATCAGTATCCATCATTTAATTGTCACATAGGTCGAAGGAAGAAAAGTGGGGACACAAAATTTTAATATCTTTTTTTTTTTTTAATGAGCGTAATTCCTTTCAAGAGTTAACTCCTTCAGGCCCACCTTTCTTAAAGCACAGGAAGTTCCAGTCGTCTGGGATTAAGTGACAAATTGTGGGCGCTGATGCAAAGCGCTCTTGAGAAGGGACGGTGGGGGGTGGGCAGAGGCGCTGCCGCTCGCACACAAAGACGCGGAGTTCCCAGGCCCGGGGCGGCTCAGCTGGGGGCACAACGGTGCTCCCGGGGCAGCGACGCGCCAGGAAGCGCCTGCGGCACTCTGGTGGCCCGGCCCCTCTGCTGGTGGCCGGGAGAAGTTAGTCACCCGGAGCCCTAACCCGGAGAGTGTCGGAGCGCGCAAACCCGGGAATGGGGAGGGAAGAAACTCGGTACCGGGACGGCTGCGAGGAGGCGAGAGGAGCGCGGGACGAGGGAGCTCCAGGGAAGCCGAAAGTGCTTTGCTGGTGCATGGAGTTGCAAGGTTTACGAGGCCGGAGCGCACGGGCGTGGAGAGGGGAAAAACTTGCGGCAGGAACTTCCTACCCAGGGAAAGAAAAGCAGGAGAGAAGGAGGCAGGGAGAGACTTGAAATGTCTCAGTAACTTTAAAAACACACCAAACACCCCTTCAGAAGATGAGGTAAGCCAAGGTTAGCCAACCCCGATTCGTTGTGAAATATCAAACAAATCCGGAGCGGCTGTGGCTTTAAATAAGGCCAAGGAAATCTGTTTTTCTTACCCAAATACTTTTACCCCCCTTGTCCTTGCTCCCTCCCTCGTCCCTCCTTCCACCTCACCGGGTCCCTTCCTCTTTCCCAGTCTCCCTTTCCTCGATCACCACCCCCCCCACCCCGCCGCCCCGCTTGCCCGCCCTCCCCCATCTGATTAGGCGCGGACCGCGAAGGGTGGGAGTGGTGGGGGAAGCTCTCCCTTTAAGAGGCAGCTTGCAGTGACGAATTGTTGAAATTGCCATTGCAGGATGGCATGCCGCTATAAATTCATTGTTCCACCTCCTCGCATCTTCACAGCGCTCGCGCTGCTCTCCGCGCTCGCAGCGGCCGACTGGGGATGACGGCGGGCAGGACGACGCTGCATCCGAAGGGACACGGACGCGCCGCTTCACTGGCTCGCTGCAGGCCGCCCCTTGCATTTTTGTTTTAATTTTTCTGGCTTTTCTCTTCCTCTCTTTCTTCTCTTCCTCCTGGTTTCATTAGAGTCAAGGAAACCCACAAAATAAAAAGGAAGTGGGCTCCGGAGCTTGGAATCCCCGCTGCCAAAGGGTCCCGGGCAGCAAGGGGGCGGGAGACAGCGCGCACTAGTTGCCCGCCTGGTGCGCCGCACCTTCCTTACTCTCCATGGTGCAGCGATAGTGGCTGCATTTGGGAAGGATTTAGGGTTTTTTGCCCTTTTCTCGTATTTGCTGAATCTTTCCAATCCGGCTTTTCTCTTTTTAATTTTTTTCCCTCTTTCCGGAGCACGAATCCAAACATTTTCCAAACCAACAAAGAAAAGTTCGCACGCTGGCACCGTGGTCCGGACAGGCTGGCGTTGCTGCTGGGTCCCCCTCCCTCCGACTCTTGACTCAACTTGCAAGCAAGTGTGTGTGTGTGTGTGCCCCTACCTCCCGCCCCGGTAACTTCCATAGCGAATAACAAATACCCATAAAGTCCCCGCCGCGCAGCCCCTCCCCGCGGGCAGCGCACTATGCTGCTCGGGTGGGCGTCCCTGCTGCTGTGCGCGCTCCGCCTGCCCCTGTTCGCAGCCGGCCCAGCCGCAGCACCTGCCCAGGATAAAACCCGGCAGCCCCCGGCTGCTGCAGCGGCCGCCCAGCCCCGCCGGCGGCAAGGGGAGGAGGCGCAGGAGCCGGCCGAGCCTCCCGGCCACCCGCACCCCCTGGCGCCGCAGCGCAAGAGCAGCGGGCTCGTGCAGAACATCGACCAGATCTACTCCGGTGGCGGCAAGGTGGGCTACCTCGTCTACGCGGGCGGCCGGAGGTTCCTCCTGGACCTGGAGAGGGATGGTTCGGTGGGCGCCGCTGGCTTCGTGCCCGCAGGAGGCGGGCCGAACGCGACCCGGCGCCACCGGGGCCACTGCTTCTACCGGGGCATGGTGGACGGCAGCCCCAGATCCCTGGCTGTCTTTGACCTCTGCGGTGGTCTGGATGGCTTCTTCGCTGTGAAGCACGCGCGCTACACCCTGAAGCCACTGCTGCGCCGGCCCTGGGCCGAGGCTGAGGCCGGGCGCGTGTACGGAGATGGATCCGCGAGGATCCTGCACGCCTACACCCGAGAGGGATTCAGCTTTGAGGCCCTGCCACCGCGCACCAGCTGTGAGACCCCCGCGTCTCCCCCAGGGCCCCGCGAGCGCCACCCGCGACATGGCAACGCTGACCGACGCTGGACGCTGGCTCCGCAGTTCCTGGAGCAGTCGACTCCCTCCTCTGATGGGGGCCAGCGACCTCAGACCTGGTGGCGGCGGCGGCGCCGCTCCATCTCCCGGGCCCGCCAGGTGGAGCTGCTACTGGTGGCTGACACGTCCATGGTGCAGATGTATGGCCGGGGCCTCCAGCATTACTTGCTGACACTGGCCTCCATCGCCAACCGGTTGTACAGCCACGCCAGCATCGAGAATCACATACGCCTGGTCGTGGTGAAGGTGGTGGTCCTGGGTGACAAGGATAAGAGCCTGGAGGTGAGCAAGAACGCGGCCACCACACTCAAGAACTTTTGCAAGTGGCAGCACCAGCACAACCAGCTCGGGGATGACCATGAGGAGCACTATGACGCGGCCATCCTGTTTACTCGCGAGGTAGGTCCAGCCTGGACGGGTGGCGCAAACACTGATGGAGGTAGGTCAAGGGGACAGCTTTACTCTCCGCCTTGTTTCTCCCACAAACCACCTGCCACTTTGGATGGGCTTAACTGCTTCTTGAAGGAAACCCAGTCAGCCTCCAACTCTGCTCCCGTACGAAGGGTAACCCCAGAAGCCAACGCTTGCCTTAAAGAACCAGACCTGGTTAGACAATCAATCAGGAAACCAGGCAGGATGTCTTTGATCAGAGATGTGGTGTCATGGACGCATAAGACAGGAGGGGACTAAAATGCTTGGGAAAATGTAGACAGCTAAGTGGGGAAAGGAGAAAGCAAATTTGTCTTTGAAATTAGGGACCTGCTACTTTCCAGTGAACTCCCAAAAAGAACTTTGTCCAACCTAATGGAATGGGCTTGATGGTTCATCCACTGCAGTCACTTTTATCCATGACCCTCCCTTGTAAGGTCCATATACATTCTTACTTAAACCTCTTCCACATTAAGTTGAGGGAAAGGCTCCCAAAGGAAGGACTCTTTTCAATCTGGTTTCCTAATGAGGTTCGTACATGTCCACCCTGGTGGAATTTCATTCCTGGGAAGGAAAGAATGCAGGAGGGTGAGGAGCATACAGCAACCCAATCCTGTGTGGTTCCTTAGTAATCCTGTGAGGTTCCTTTGCATTGCCTGCTCCAGTGAAGGGTCACTTCCAGCTTCCATTTTTGGGTTTTGGATGATGTTTTTGAAGCCCCAGTGTGGAAAGACCTGGGCAAAGAGTCAAGACATGGGGAAGAATGTTTTCCCAGGATTTCCTCTTTTAAGGAAGATGGTTACAGGAAGGAAAAGAAATAGATCTTTACAGGCCCAGAGGTTCTGGAAGAACACAATCTCTATTTGCACAGTCATTAGACCACCATGGAAGTGTGACAACCAGGGGCAAAGTCTGGGCGGGTTTTGAGCCTGGCTTGGCTTGCTCCGAGCTCTGAGCCTCAGTTTTCCCAGCTCTACTCTGACTGGCAGTTATGCCTCTCAGATGACTGGTAAGAATCGACTCCTAAAACTCCTTCTTTAAGTGTTTGAGATGCAGGATAGATGAAGGATCAGGAACTTTGAAATATTATGCAAAATCATGGCATGAACTGGCCCGACCAGGGCTAGGATAGGAGATGCAATGATGGCTTTGCAGGAGGTTTTAGAATCTCAGAACTCCACCACCAAATTCTTGTTTTTTTACAAAGGCACCCCCAGTTTGAAGGGAAAGGGATGATAAATTTGGAGTGGAGAAACACTTGTGGTTTATGGGATAGACACAAATGTAAACCACATGTAAACAAGAACAGCAGAGGGCAGTAGTTTAGGGACAGCCCAGCAAGGACACTGCGCTATGCACAACGGAAAATCCTTCTCCTCATTGAAGTGATCTCCTGGAAACCGTCCTGTAATTTCTCTGCACAGCATTAATCTCTGAAGCGGAAGAACATTCATTGTGTAGCCTTCAGCATGAAGTTCTCCTGTAAAACTATTTCTTTCTCGCTTAGTTTCCAAGTTCTTTTTTTTTTTTTTCTTTGTGAGCAACTTTCCATGTCTGGATTTCTTGCTTTGCTCCACCACAAGAGGCTGCCAAGAAGGAGGCTTCAGAGAGTTTATGGAAGGAAGTCCTCTAAAGACAGAGGAAAAAAATACTTTTGTAGGCAAGCTGTTCCAAAGAGTAGGTCATTTTAGTGCTTCGCTTTGATTTTTTAATACAAATGCATATTCTGTAATTTTCTAAATAAAAACTAATAGACGACTTCATTACTTCTTACCACCTGCCCTACAACTTTCCTAATGGCTTCCCTGAAAAAGGGAGAACTGGTCAGTGATACTAAATGACCTGTCTGTTGCTTTTTCTGGATTTGTTTTCAGTTTGGGTAGCTACCATTTCCTATTTTCCAAGCTCTGAAACCTATTAGTATACTTTAGATAAAAGCAAGGAAGAAACAAATCAGCAGTCTATGTTAATTTTAGTAAGTATTATAATAATGTTTATTTCACAAACTAGGCTATATACATGGCCTCCTCACCAAGCAGATGCATACTTTTAGTAAAGCAGTTGTCATTTAGTTTGTGGCTGGCCTTCTGGTATATAAATTGAACTCGATGAGAACCAAATATTTGAAAAGCATATGTGTTATGAATGCCTGCATTTAACTTAAAAGAGTGCTATTAATTAGGGGACTGAAAAAATACTATAAGACCCTTATGCAACTGGAGAGTGGTTCAGAAATGTAAAGTTAATCTCCACCTAATGCTTCAGAATGTGGAAAACACCCGCTAGACTAGAGGAGAAGTGATCTCAGCTCCTCTATCCCGTGGAAATCAGATATCTCAAGACCTAAAGAAAAATGTTCATGGCTATTATTTTTTCAATGAGGAATACCCAGAGCTGGCACCAGGATCCTACTTTTACAACTCTGTTTTGATGTCAGAAATCCGTTGCTTAGCAGCCAGACGCCGAGCCATGAAATCCATGTTTTGATGGGCTCTGAGCTCCGTTCAAATTGTGTGTCCAGATGTCTTCTCCTAAATTACTTGTTTTCCAGGCATGAAGCAAATGTGTGAGGATATGTTTTCCACCCCTGTTTACTAGTGGAGGCCACCTTGAGTGTTGTGTTGGGGAGTCAGCAGCACCGTGCTAGTAATTCATTTATCAAGGGAACACGCTTCATTGTCAGGATGGGACCCCCCGGCACTCAGTGCTGTTCTAATTAGAGAAACGTTCTCACCAGTCAGTTTTCCGGCATAAGAACCATTTTTTTAAAATTCTGGAATGGCACTTCTGCTGGAATTCATGTCATTTTTGCCACCAAACAGCAGAAGTCCAGTCTCCCTAAGACTTAATGGTGCTTTCCAGAATCATTTGCTTGCTCCTAGCTGCTTCTTTTAACGTAGTTTCCTTAAAGACAGACTTTTAAACCCATTTTGGAGACCATGAGCTCTACTTGAGAAGCAAAAGCCTTGGTAACAAAATTGATGATGTTTAGCATCCCCTAAGTCCTACAACACCAAGGAAAGCTTCTCTCGTTCATGGATGGAAAGCATTGGGTTGAAACTGAACCAGCTACGAGACTAGGCGGTATAAAAGGTTCATTCACCTTCACTAATTCTCAGTGGCCAGTTAACGGGCCACTGTCTCTCAGCTAACACCTCCCTTTATGTTCTGCCTTTTAATGCTGTGGTAGCGACTCTGCAGGTAGCATTTCCACATTACCATCTGGGTTCTTGTTAGGTTCAGACAATAGGAGGCCCTAGAGGGAGACTAGAAGCTTGGAGAAGGCAGAAGGACGTGCTTTTTCTTATCTGCTTGCTGGCTGGATTGATGAAATCAATCTCATATTTGAGTTCAAACCCCATTTAAACCCAAAAGTGAACCCTTAGCAAGGATTTATAGCCTATAGGTCAACCCCAATCGATAAAAGGCAAAATAACTAGGAAATGGAAAGACCAGGGCAGATTAAGCAGCTCTGGTTGACATTTGGAAAATGATTGACGAATTGAAAGTTGCTAAGAGAGGAGATCTTGAGAGTTCTCACCACAAGGAAAAAACTGTAACTATGCCTGGTGACGGATGTTAACTAGACTTACTGTGCTAATCATTTCATGATAGGTACATATATCGAGTCATTGTGTTGTACACTTGAAACTAATATAATGGTATACATCAATTACATAAAAAAATAAAAAGTAGATTGTGAAGAATATTCTGAAACACCTAAAATCTGTTAAGATGATGTAGCACAATGCACAGAACCCCTTTCGTTATTGTCTCGTGCAGTAAGTGCATGCCAATAATGCTTTTTGTGGGCGAGGCGCTCTTTCTGCATCTGAAGGTGAAGGTGGCAAGATGGAAAACACCGGTCCCTCCCACCAGGGCCTGTCCCAGGGGAGAGAGAGCAGATACACGGATAGGTCACTCTAATGCTGGGGAGACTGATGAATGCTACAACAAGCTATAAGCAAAGCCTGCGAAAGGAGAGGGGAGGGAACTATCCGTTCTGCCTGTGGATCTTCGTACAGGCTTCACTGCAAATGTGGGATTGATTTGCCCCTTGCAGGATGGTTAGAATTTATTTGAAATCAGAGAGCTTTAGGTGAGCACTTTTTACATACTATCCGTAATCATAAACAATTTTACAGTGAATCCTTTCAACAACCTACAACCTTAGTATCATTGCTGTCATTTGACAGGTAAGGACATTCATACAAGGAGACATAGAGATCATCTTTTCAGGGTTACAGCTGATGAATGATAGAGAAAGAAAGTAGTCTGGTCTACGTCTAGTGTTCTCTATACTAAAAATATTGTAATTGATTTACTCAGATATTTAATATGTTCCTAAGAGGCAGAGAGAGACTCAGAGGTTTAAAAAGTGACCCCTCTCCTAAGAATCCATTTATGGAAACAGACAAGGAAATGGGTCATTGTTGTACAGCATGATGACTTTTCCAAAAGACATGGTCATTAGAAATCATGCGAGTACATAAGAAGGTCACCTAAGCCATCCAGTTCAATTTGGGAGAAAGAATAGGCATTAGCCAGACTCATAAGGAGAAGACAGGCAATGCAGACACACAGACTATCGTGTGCCATGGCCTAGAGGCAGCATGGCCATCCTATGTGATGGAGGGGTTTGGATGTGATAAGACAGACAATATCACAGTGGGAGGGTGGGAGATTAATGTAGGGAAGGCAATACCAACCAAATTATAGAAGACATTGTATGTCACATTTATTAGTCTGTTTGGGCTGCCCTAACAAAATAGTATAGATTGAGTGGCTTAAACAACAGAAATATATTTTCTCAACAGTTCTGGATGTGGGGAATCTCGAATCAAGTTTTCAGTCTGCTAGTGAGAGTTTTCTTCCTGGCTTCTAGACTGTTATCTTCTCACTGTGTGTTCAAAGTTCTTGGCTGGCTCTCCTCCAGGGACTCAGGGATGATGGTGGGGGATGGATGGAGACAGAGAGAGAAAGAGAATTCTAGTATCTCCTCCTTTGGGACACTAATCCTATTGGATCAGGGCCCCACTATTATGATCTTACTTATCCTTAATTCTTAATGACCTCCATATGGGCCCTATCTCCAAATACAGTTGCACTGCGGATTTAAGGCTTCAACATAGGAATTTTTGGAGGGCACCCAAGTCAGTCCATAGCACTGTGCCAAAGAGTTGTAAATGGTATTCAAAGAGTATCTGTGGAAGGAAAAAGCACTCACCGGAGGTATGTTCTGGAATGAGCCCACTGGCCCATGTAGTTGTGTGGATCCGGTGATCAGAAGGACACTCAACGTGGTCTAAATGGAAGCAGTGGCACCAGGAGTAGAGAAGCAGGGATCAAGGCAAGAAATGTTAAAATGAGGTGGATGGGATTGAATTCATCCTTTCTGGCAGAAGGAACATTGAGTCTGAGGTTGGGGCCAAAACGTTGATGAGATAAGGCAGGAAATAATGGGCGAGATGGACCATGAAGGCTCAGGAGGGGCTGACACTGGCTTACACTGTGCAAAGTTGAATGGCAGGCAGGTTGTTGCGTCTTTTAAATGTTGGGGGAATGGAGGCCTCATAGGTCTGGGGTGTTTTTCATGCATGTACCACAGTATTTTAGCCACTCGTCTGTTGATGGGCACTTGGGGTGCTTCCGTATCTTGTCTACAGTAAATAGCGCTGCGATGAACACAGGGATACATGCACTCTTTTGAACTGGTGTTTTGGAAATATCGAGAGGAACATTTTGTCTAAGCACCATGCTGTATGGACACCTGAACTTATACAAAATAATATTGAGTGTAAACTGTGCTGGAAAATAATGTTTTTAAAAAAGGCCTAGGGTCTAAGAAGGTAACCTGTCGCAGCATATAGGTAGGGAAGTTACAGGAGGCAATGGGACCAGGTTTGGGTGATAGTCTGGGCAGGAAGGACCAATGGGATGAATGAGAGAGAGGGGACAGCTACAGGAGACTTGTGGTCGGCGGGGACAGTGAGATTACCTGTCAGATGTGGCAGGTGGGGGAGAGAGAGGCGATGCAATGATGTCACCAGCTTTCTTATCCAGCACTTTTGTCTTCTTGTTTTCTGAAACATCTTTCTCAGTACATTTTGTAAATTTAGTATGCCTCTGCATTGTTGAGATTCACCAAACACACCATAGGGATAAAGACTATGCTGTATTTTTTATTGGGAAAAAAAAAAAAGGGAATTTGCTCGACTGAGCACAGTTTATCAATGTTGTAAAGGATAAGAGTAATATCGAGGATAACATATGTGATCATCTCATAGTACCATAACAAAGTCGGTTCAGGAATTGGTTTTTAGTCATAGGCTTGAATTTCAGCTATGCTTGTCTCAAGCTTCCCACTTGGAATACTTCTTGCCCCTGAGCTTTAATTTCTCCATCTATAAATTGGAGTGTTTTGATTGGTTAATAATTATTGATTAATACCAACACCTGTATACCTGGAAAGCTATAGAGATCACCTGGTCCAAATTTCTCATGTTAATGACTAAGGAATTTTGTCTCAAAGCGTATAAATGACTTGTGTAAGGATTCTTACTAGTAGAGTTTGAATTAAAAAGGAATTGACCTTCAGTTTGTTATCTCTAATCAGCTTTCATTCCCATTCTCCAAAATGATTCTTCAAGCATCTACTCCCCTCAAACTCCACCTTTCTCTGTCCCTTCTTCCCCATCTTCTAACTGCATATTTATCAGAGAAAATTTCCTGTCTTAGAACTCTGGGCCCAGCCTCTTTCTCCAGCTTCCCCCAGTTGCCCTGCATCCAACAAATCCTGTGGACTCCAGCCCCAGCAAACTTCTTGTCATTTCCAAAACAGACCTTGCCATTTACTCGCCTCTGGTAGATTCACCATTCTTCCCTGGTTAGAGTGCCCTTCCTCTGAGACTGTCAGGCTTCTGCTCATCCCTCGAGATCCAATTACCTCCTTCCAGACACCATTATTGATTCCCCCAAAGAGCTGGTCAATTCCTCTGCTGCACTCCCTCCACAGTCTGTTCATAACAGCATGTCACAATCTGCTCCCCTCAGAGCATATCTGTGTCACTCATGAGATCCTCGTGTTTCTTAAACGTCAGGATCCGCTTTTATTTTGGGTACCACAGTGTCAGCACTTAGTACAGTGTCTGGCAGATCGTGGGCACACCATAACTGTTTGAGGAATAAATGCACTTGGATGTCTTGGCCCCTAATCCAACTGTGCTCTATACATATGGTATGACTTGGTTCTATCCAGAAGCATGGATAGAGACTGTGGAACATGGGTTATTGCAACGGTTAGACTAACAGACCCAATGAATGTCATCTCGACTGAGATCCAAATCAAGGCCTTTATTATTGGGGTAGCCAGAAAGCCAAATGACACTTTCAGAATTGGATCCACAAGCACTGCGGATTGTGGTGTGTAAGTATATAATACAATGACTAATGTATGTTCCACACCAGACCAAATCTTCTACCGCTAATCCCTCTTCATAGGAACTGGGTAGACAGTTGAATAGACATCTGAGGCTAGTTAAACCCTCTTCTATACCTTTCCCTTGAGCTCCACACTTGCCCTTACCAGATGGTGATATCTACAGAAACAGAAGTGCTGTTATGTAACTCGAGTCTCTCAGACAAGGTAACTTCCCTCATCCTTGCTGCTGTTCCTGCAGTTGTGATGAGATGGGCTCTGATTGGCATGTGTTGTCTTTTAGCTCCTTTCCTTTCCTTCCATAGCTCCACATGTATGCTGCAAGAGAGACCAGTCTCCTGGGCAAGGCTAGAAATCCTGCCACTCCTGTAATTGTTCCACTTTGCACATTCACATCCGCTGGGTTGATTTTCCCCACTCAGTACTGACCACTCCAAGTTGTTCTATCTTCTCAGCACCTTCTTCTCAAGGTAGTATACTTTACTGGCTCTGAGCTCTAACTGCAGGAATAGGTCTGGGGTAGCATTAGTTCTTCTAAATTCTATGATAAGTCACAGATATTGCCATATTCATAATGGCCAAACCTGGTGAAAGGTCACCATGCCCATGACGTCCCTATCAAGTCTTCATTGGTCTTGCTGACCATCTCGGTTGTATTTCTGAATTAGATACAATAGCCCAGTCTTTTCTCCTGGTCGACACCCGCCCCCCCAACCCCCTGGTAAATCTCTGTATACTCTTGCAAACCTCACTTTTCACTAACCCTCCCACTGCATTACTGTTTACACCACAATGGTAAGGTATTGATCCTGCATGAAAAGAACCATCTTTAACATAACAAAGATATAGCTTACTTTCCGATCTACAGTAACCACGCAAAAAAACTTCTAGTCTGCACTTTTAATTCGTTTACCTCTTTTGTGATTCCTGTATGTGACTCACATTTCTTCAGTGTCCTCCGCCCCCAGATACAGATTAGATAGATAGATGATTGATAGATTGATGCTAGATAGATAGATAGATGCTATTGCCCCAATAGTATTATTACTCCTACTGTGAATAATAATAAAAATTCTTATAAATTTCAAATAAGGTTCTCACCTGGAAATATTGTTATAAATCACCACCAAAAAATAGACATGAATGAAATGTGCTATATTCTTAATAATTTGATGCACAAGTTGAATTTTAGTACATTGGAATGAATATTGGATCACCAAAAAATACAGGCATTTATTGTCATCTTGCCCATAACTGGGCTTCCAAGGTTTGGGACTGTGTGAATGAAATGGAAAGTTGGCCAGTTTACATAACTATAGTTACAGAAATATAGAGAGGGTGGCTATATCGTCAAGGGTTTCAATCAGTGTGTTTTTTTTTAATAGCTACTTCTGTTCATCATTTTGTCACATGCACACATTTCCATGGCAAAGGGCCAAATGCATCCAGTGCAATTCAAGGATGACAAGGAGGACTGATGGCCTCTAATGAGCAACTGATGAGATGTTAAGAGGCCCAGTTTAGACCTGGCTCAGAGCAGGAGGTCCATGTCCATTTGCTGTGGCTCTTCGAGCTTATTAACGAAGTAGGACTGAGAAGGGGAAACAGTTCTTGGATTTTGTTATTCTGTTTGAAGATAGTGAACCCCAAATTGTGAAGATAAACATAAATCTTGGTTTAAAAACCTATGTGTGTGCATAAATGACTTCAAGTGCGTAGCAATTCACTTACACCATGAGCTGGGGCTTTGGTCTTAAAGTTACTAAACTGATGGGGGAGGAATGGATTAAAAAATGTATTGTACTGTATTATTATCGCAAAGACTGATTATTATGCAAAAGTGTGTTCCAATTTCAATTTTAAAAACTACTAATTTGTTCTCAACAGCTGTAATTTGAGATCCCACGGGATGACATGTAAGGATACACAGGAAACTTTGGTAGGCTTTTGTTGGTTTGGTGACTTGATTCGCCAAGACTACTTGGCGGAGATTTCTCCTGTCTGAAACTATAATACGGTGGCAGCCACAGAGTAATTCCTCACAGCTGGGATCTCACAATACATGGACCACAACAGGGACCTGAAAATGTACTAGAGAAATCATAGGATATCTTTTGAATATTTTTCACTTTGGTTGAATTTTTTTAAGGTTTATATTTATTTATTTTTAGAGAGGGGTAGGGAACGAGAAAGAGGGAGAGAAACATCAATGTGTGGTTACCTGTCATGCGCCCCATACTGGGGACCTGGCCTGCAATCTAGGCATGTGCCCTGGCTGGGAATCGAACCAGCAACCCTTTGGTTCACAGGCAGGTGCTCAATCCACTGAGCCACACCAGCCAGGGCTTGGTTGGACTTTTATGCAGCAAAATAGAGAAGAGTTAGAAGAGTATGTTGACAATGGGCAGGTGGCATTAGTTATGTAGTATGAACATCTCGTGCAGGCTTCCTGAAGGCCGTTGAGGTCTTACTTGCATGCAGCATGTTAAGGTGTGTGAGGTCTACATCGCATCTGACTGTACATCATTTCACTGCAATTAAGCAAATGTTTGTTGAGTTCATATCATAAGCCAGGCATTGTGGTAGTGGGGATACAAAGATGATAGCTGTGGTTAAAACAGCACATTATTTAAACCAGTAAATTGTCACCTTTCTTAGTAATTAATACTTTAAAAAAAAATCCTTTCGTTCTACAGTTATTTACCTATGAAATAGTAGGATACTATCTTGCTTTTTTGTATATACATGTACACACTCAGTTGATTTTTACTGAACACAGTAGTCAAGCACAAGAAATTCTAATGAACATTTTTTTAAATGCATTTATTTTTTCTGCGTTTCCTCCACACCACTTCCCCCCGGCCCCCGACCCCAGCCATTCCTACCTCCCTGCCCTGATCCCATCCCCCTTTGTTTTGTCCATGTGTTCCTGAAAACCCTTCCCCTTCCCCCCAATTATCCCCTCCCACCTCCCTTCTAATGTCCATTTTATTCAAATGCATTCCAGGGGAAGTTTATCATGATATATCTATCATGTCAGAAATTCTGGCTTACATTTTCTCTTTCTGCTTCTAAATTTTAATTTGTCTTATTGATGTCTCTTTCATCTAAATCTACAACTTGTTAACCATTAGTGGGGGTGTAATCATGCTCCCATTTGAGAATCTCTTAAAGTACAGCTTCTCTCCAGAAAAATGCATACACTCACTTACATAAACACTACATATAATGTGTGTTTTCCTGAGGATTGATCAGCTTGAGAAATAGTACATTAAATACTATGAATAAGAGTGCACACTTTTCTAAAGACACAACCTGTGAAATTACAACTCAGCTGTGAAATTAAGAGAAAATTTTTCAAGGTATTATGCCTTGGATTAAAGTTTAGTTTTCTACCTTAATTTCTGCTAAATATATATTCTGCCACAAAGATGTGGCTGCATTTGCACCTGTGATGGAAAATAAATTTTTAGGCCAGGCGTTTGGTAATGTTAGCATGAATTTAGATCAGAATGTTAGGCTCTCCTGAGCGTGACTGCGTGTAAAAGTGATCTATGACCCGTGTCTGCATACATGGAGTACACCTTTATTAAGGCCCCAGCTGTCATTATAATGGGCAAGTTACAATCCTCCAACATCGTTTTTAAATGTAGTTGCTTCCCCTCATCCTTCTGTGCTTCTGATGCTCAGAGAAGCTTAGAAAAGTCGATGCCATCAGTTTGTCTGGAACATTTCCTGCACTGAACAGGTGACACCATAAACATACCCCAGTGGTGCCTTTTGCAGTGAGCAAGTGGTTCTCCAAGGTGGCTCCTTCTGGATGTAAATTGATTTTAATGATTTCTTTCTTTCTCCCGGGAAGGACTTATGTGGGCATCATTCATGCGACACCCTGGGAATGGCAGACGTTGGGACCATATGCTCCCCGGAGCGCAGCTGCGCTGTGATTGAAGACGATGGCCTCCACGCAGCTTTCACTGTGGCTCACGAAATTGGTATGCGGTGCCTTTTCTCTTCCCTCGCCAAATCAAACACTTGTAACAGCTGCAACAGGAACTGAAACACTCAGCAATTAATTCCAGATTTCTCCTGGTTCAGATGTACCCTTGGGGATTCAATGTGTTTATGTTTGCATTTTTAGGGTTAACTAATAGGGGAGAGGGAAAGGCAAAGTCAGGCACACAGTAAACATTTCGCGTCTGACAGTGTCATTTAAAAGCAGAAGAGAAATTTGCTACTGCTACTGTCTTTTAAGCATCCTTAAGAGACTCTTAGGAGAAATTTGTCACAGCGGACTATGGAATGCAGAGATGTTCCTCCCTGAAGTTACTCAAGACTCTCTTGGCTCGTCCAGGGCTGAGCAGTTTGCACACACATTATCACATGTTCTTCCATTGTGACTGATAACAGTCTCTGTCAAAGGTAATTAATACCTGTCTCGTTGTACATAGCAAAGCAAATGAATCCAAGTTCAACGGTCAACTTGGTTTGTTTTAAAATCTCACTTAACTGATTTGTCTGTCATAAGAAACACATCTAAATCCTAAAACCAGAAGTTTAAGACTGAGCTAATCGTTGAAAAAGAGCCCAGCGATTAGGAATAGGTGGTCCCCCCTCGCTGACCCAGGCGCCTAGGCATATGAGAGTTTAGTTTAGTCCTCAGGATTCTGTGTTAGTCTCAGACACGTCTGTGCTCCATTCTTGCTAAAGCACCCTCTCCCTGTGTCTTATTATTTAAACGCTGTAAGCTTCAGTTCTTATATCTGTAACATGTGAATAACAGCGCCTATTTCATGGAGTTGTTCTCGGGACCAAACTGAGCGCATTAGAGATACCATCTGTTACTTGACAGTCACATAGACATCTGTTTTGCTTTTTTAGTTAAATAGTTCATTTACATTTTTAATGTATGGATCACCTTTTAGCATTACCTTTGGCAAGGGCAAAGGATGGTTGGATAAGTATTGTAATTTTGCTATATTTTATTAAAGAGATTAATTTTTTTAAGCTGTAACCGTAATTTTTAAAGAGACATTAAAACTTTTGTCCCATTTCTAGTAGACAGAGAATATTCCACAAGGGGTCAATTCCTAGCTGCTATGCATTCTTTGGGGAGTTAAAACAACTTCAGATCAAAGGTGTAATTGCATGTCGGTGTACCGCAGAGTGAACTAGAGATCAGCAGTTAAATTTCAATTCTTATGTATAATCACGGCTTGAGTTTTCTTAACTGACACTCTTCTTACCATCTAAGCAAAAAGAAGTATTTGTTACATAAATAACCCAGAAGCACCGCTGATAATAATTCTACATAACACCACATGAACTGAGCATCTTTAGCTTAAGGAGCCAAAGATCTGTGATGAAGGCTCAGCCTAGTCTCTGGATTCTGTTTTCTGTCAGGCCAGTGATGCATACTCTCTGGGAATCCTCTCTCCCTTGTGAGGTGACTGATAACGGGTCGTGGCTCTGTGAGGTGCTGGGCTGCAAGAGCTGAAAGCATTTTTAACATCCATATGCCGTTTGAGCTTCAGAGCTGGGATTATGTCTTCACCTGTCTCTCACTCACGCCTATTAAAGTAACCGATTAAAGCTACAGCCTCGTACAGAGCCTTACTCAATGTTCACTCCATGTCTACGTGTGTTCATGAGTGAGCAAACAGAGGAAATGCGAGAGCTGCCCAAGAATTGCCAACTGTCCAATTCTGCATCAGAACCTAAAAGAGACTAGGCCAAATACTCCAGAGGTTTATAATTGAACAGAGAAGATTTTAAAAGTACACCAGTCATTAATCACTACTCTTCAGATGAGAGAAGTCCCATAGGAAAGATTCTTAATCTCTCGGAAGGCAGAGGCTGGTGCTTCTCAGACTGCGGGGGGGGGGGGGGGGGGGAGGGTGGTGAGGAGCAAGGAAGAGAGCTGAGTTGTGACATCACCCCTCCATCAGCTTATGAGTCAAATTCTGATCATCCAAAGAACAGATTACAAATTCCTTGAAGGAAAGACTGTTTCTTCCTTCAGTCCCAGAGTGACCCCTTTTCACACATGGACAGCGTCTGGGAGTCTTCCCTCTAAGAGAACCTGCGGCATAAATGCATCTTCTCTGGGGCTGCACTGACTCTCAGGCCAACTGGGCTGCAGTGAAGAACCTTCCAGCATCACCTTTCCCTGCCCTCCTGAATTCCGACCCCAAAGGCCTTGGGTCACATGGGCAGCTGCAGCAGTCTGAGAGGCAAGAAGCCAGATATTGAGGAGAACAAATGTTTTATTAAAACCAAATAGGTACAATACAAACTTTTCTTAATGGTACAAGAATATTGGGCACGGTTTTCCAAGACAGCAATGTAGGAGAAATGTGGGCTTCTATGTGAAAAATCAAACCTGAATCTTTGACGTATGACTACACCCTTGAGTCTCCTGTAATTTCTTGGTCAAATCACCTCTATTTTCTTCTTTAGAATTCTCTGTAATTCATTCTCCAATCAAACTCTGCCTACTTAATTTCCTTTTTTTTTTTTTTTTTGCATTACATATGGCCCATCAAGGAATCTGGCTTTCATTCATTTTCCTAATTGCTTTATTATTCTTCAGTTTCACTTTTTGCCTAAAAATTGTGAACACGTGCTATAAAGTACGAGCCTTACAAAATTTAGAGAAGATAACTCTACAAAATATTTCCTAATCATCTGTACGTGATTACAGTCTTGCTTCTGCACCCACTGTGTTCTTGGGTAATACCACTCCCGGGTCTGTTTCCAGAGCTTTCTTTTTAGGTTGTTGCATGAAGTCTTGCAACAAGCTATCCATGCTCTGGATTCTAATTCTACTCCAGCCGTCTCCTGTAATTTCCTCCCTTCCCTTTTCCCAGACATATACTGTGTTCCAGAGGTGGAGGTTTAAGATACAGGCTACGTGTGGTGATGAAAGTGACCTTGTGAAACCTTGGTTTTGCTGGAGTGTTTTGAATTAACTTGAGCCCATCTCAAAATGTACTATTTGCTTCATGCACAGAGACTGTAAATATGTTACTATGCCCAAAACATAGGCAGTGGAGAAAGTTTCCAGGCTCTTTCCATACTTTTTCTTCTTTAATTCTTCTAGAATCTGTAAAGGATATATTCGGTTAAGAATAACATTTCCATTAACTGACCTAAAATTTTTCATAGAGCACCCCACTGCATCCTTTCTTTATACGTAATGGTTTAGGCTGCAAAGTCATTGTACTTGAATCAAAATTTCCTTTGTCATTTTACCCCCTCCATCTGAAAAATTTGTGTGTTGAGAAATAACACATAAAATAATGGTGCCTGAAGTCCCTTCTGGCATCTTTTCAATCCATGGCATTAGAGGCAGAATGAAGTGGGTTAAGTGAACAATTTGGAAAGTGACTCTTTTCATGTCCCGCATGTTAAGTAGGACTCTTGTCTTTTCCTGCTAATTCTTTCTAAGAAAGAGCTAGATTTTGGAGGTACAGACTCAACTGATGCCAATACAGGCTTCCAGAAAATGGATTTTAATGACCTTAGACTCTCCATAGACAGTAATTCTTGCGTTCCTCCTTTCTATGTTATGTGCATGTAAACATCGACTAAATTGTTGGGACATTTATGAAATTGGCTTTAAACTCTCAAGAGCACAGTCCCCATCCCTGTTCCTTGAGGGGAGGAAAGAATGTGGTTACAGCTACTTTACAATCCAAATGTGAACTATAGAAAGTTTCAAGTGAATGTAAGCTTATATTTTGAGTTTATATTTTTCACTTGTCAAACTTTTATTATTGGCTTGCAATAATAAAGATTTCACCTGCTGCGCACATGGTTCTTCAACATAATAATTTTATTGATGTCGGGCCAGCTTCTAATACAGCAGGGGGAACAATGTGATTTCATTTAAATGGATGAAATCCATGATTTGCAAACTTGCCGAAGCTTTGCTTCATGGTCGTTAATTATAAAATGTGCTAAGTGAATCTCTTCACCATGAAAGATTCCAAAACGCTGCCTAAGCTAAAAGCAGGCAACCGAAAAACCTGAAGTCAAATATTCAGCTGGGGGCTTAGGAAGTGGTTAAGACACAACAGCATGGCTGCCTGCGTGTTGCTGTGGTTGGAGTGAGTTCTCCGGTTGCGTTGATCTGCATGTGACTGCGCTCCCATCGATGATTAGATTAAACAAGGCTGTGTTTTGAAAAGCTACAGAGGCCCCTGAAACGCCAGAACCAAAGCCAAGTGCACAGAATCAGATGTCAGGACTGTCTGTGAGAAGTGAAGTGAAAGGAAGCTAGGATTAAACTTGGTATTTACCCCCAAACCCCTCACTTTAATCAACACGAACTGAGCATGTTTTCTAACCAGTTTGGAACAGTGCCACGCTGGTGTCTTTCTTGGCCCCCAGATGAAAGGTGGGAATAGGTCTTTGCTCTATGTCTGGCAGCATTGAGAGATGTAGTGTTTAGTGTCAATTTTTTTAAAAAAATCAAATTCCAATTCGTATTTCTTTAGGGGAAGCCTATAGATTTTCTGCCACATATGGAAACCCAACTAGTCGAAGGTGACCAAAAAAGTAAATATATCACACACTTGATGTGTGATTTCTCTTTTTTTATGATTAGAAATGCCACCTTCCCTCCCAAATCAAGAGTGTTCAGTAACGTCAAAATATATCAGCACTACTGAGTAACTGCAATACTCATAAGTAAAAGCATAAAAAAAAACCAAGGTATCTGTGAGAGCAACAAAGTAGTTAACAATCACCAGGCCTTGGATATTTGTCAACCTATATTCTAAGCACTTTGAATCTTTTATATTGTTGAATCCTCATAAAATGCCATGGGATAAATACTTTCAATGTGTCATGCAAGAGAGGAAAAAACAGACACACAGAGAAAATTTCTAAATATGCCTAAGATCAGCAACTAGTATACTGCTGAAATTCAAACCCATTTCATCTTGTCCCAGGGCCCAAGATGTTGATACTGTCTTCTAACTGTTTCTTGGAGTTTATTTTGAAGGAAACGATCTTGAATTTGATTCAAAAGGATATTGACACCGCTAGTTATAAAGTGAAGAAACCAGTGTTCTGCCTTCCAATGATGCAACACCTACTATTTATGTTTAATGTTTTGAAATGGGAGTTTGAAAGTTTTATTATTTTTACACGAGCATCTGCCTGTGAGTAAGCATGTGCTGTCCAGTTATTGGAGCTCCTGGCTCTCTTCTTCAGGGACCCTCGATTCGGACCCCATGTGAGCTACTGACTCACTTTGCAACCCTTGGCGAGACCTTCTTGCACCTCAATAATCCCAGCTGGAAAATTAGGTAAAATAAAAACATGATTTCATTAAGAGACAGATGCTTCAGCTGAGCAGCACTTTCTTAAGTAAACACATTACAGAGCTTCTTGTGACACATTTTTAGGATGTGGTGCTATGTCCCTTTGTCCGTTGGTCAGTCTGGGGTCAGGAGACAAGAACTTGAAATTCTGTTTAATTTGCAGACCAAAGTTTAGAAAAACAACCATTTCCTTCCCAAGGTTAATGTTATCTAAGTCAGCCCTGGTTGTACAGTAATACCTGAGTTGAACAAGAAGCTGAACTAACATTTTCCTTTAAAGTCATAGGTCTTCACCCAAGTGGACATTATCTCATATTTCCTAACACCAGGGTCACTTGTGAATTCAGGAAGGGAAGCTGGTTTTAAAACTCTGTATTTTGGGTATTAGAGATGAAATCTTTTTTACTAAAAAATGATACTTTTGCTCATTAAAAAAATCATCATACTAGAAAAAGTATAAAGTGCCTAATTGTTTGCTATCTGAACTAACAATATAACTCAGACTGTTACCCTAACCTCTTCTTTCACCCTACAGAATGGCTTTGAGATCTTTTTACCTTTCTTTCCCTATACTTTAACTTGAGAAAGATAGATCTCTCTGTCTTTGCAAGCGTAACAATGGCTTTTCTGTGAATTTCTGGAACCCATCCCCATGCTTCCTCCAAGATCTCTCCCCCCCACCCAATAACTTCGCTCTGCATCGTTCTGAAAACTTACCATAAAATACATTTTTGGTGAAAAAAACAATGAATCACTTCAGGAGTTGTAAACCTTTCCCCCAACATTTCTTTACATTCTCCATGGGCTATTTTATTCTCTGGGGCACATGTGTGACTCCCAGCCACACCAAGCCTTTCTGTGGAGGCAGATCCTCAGAGAAAGGCCTCCTCCCCCATCCACATCTGTAATCGTAAATGTCTCTGACAGTGATTTACAGGCAAACCCTCCCTAGAAAAATGTGACGTCCTAGGCAGTCCACGACATCATGATAAATTCTGATTCCCCGTCACAGCATGTACTCAAAGATGTTGTTGGCAGGTGGGACATCACATTTTAAATTTCCTAGATTCTGGATCTTTCTCTGTTAATCAACTTTTAGTGTTCTAGTGTGTTGTCTTCACTGAGAGTCTCCCTGTAAAATAGCGTATGCATTCTGTGCACCTTGCCATTTTAGGGCTCAAAGACATCGGCAGACTGCGTGCCTCACATTAGATGCCTTCGTGTCGTGATTAGGGGATCGCATTTGCAAATTGCCACTGCTCCTTCTGCTCACAGCCATCGGTATGTGTGGCACGTCGTTCCCGAAGAGCATCCAAGCACCCCTCACACTGACCTTCCATTTTCATTCCTGTCTGGCTCCTGCAGGGGAGTCACATGGGTCTCTCTCCCTGTGCCCTGGTTCCAGCTTCTGTGGAACTGGCTGCGCGTTTCTTGGGGAGCTGAAATATTCTTCAGCTTGCCGTGGCTCTCATTGCCCTTGAGAGAGCGTGCCTATCCCAGCCAACTGACACACGTTTTCACCGAGGACAGAAGATCCATCCGCCCTCTGGAACGTCCATCTCTCTCAGTGGGTGCTCATGCAGTCTGCCTCGGACTGACTCTTGGAGATCTTACAAAATTCACATCTCCTCTTAGCTCTTGCTGAAGTGGAACTAAGATTTGTTCATGCACAGAATGGCAATCTTCTCTCATGGCCACATAAAAATTTCTGATATATATTTTCAGTGAAAATGAAGTTGCATTGATAAATTAGTAAGTTTAGGGAAAATAAAATTCACAATCTTATGCCAAATAGCATGCCAAAATATTTATAAAATTATACCAAAATCCATTTTTATAAACTGCTTTGCTTATATAATAGAAATCTTTTACCAGTTTCCACTCTGTGAAAGAAAAAAACCTCAGGCCCCTCAAAGTGAGTTTGGTGTTTGCCACAGGGCCTGCATTTTCAATCAGAAATCAAAAACCTACCCTCCAAATGAAGTGACAGTCCTTTAATGCAATAATAAAAATGCATTTGCTTGTGCCGTTTATTTATATAAATTTGGAGAAAAAAAGGCTATTAGTCCATCAAGTAAACATGACTATCTTATAAAGTAGAATGCAAAAATTACACTTTTTTAAATATAAAACCTGGACTTAAACAAATGTCCTGTTGCAGAGGTCACCTCAGGCCACTTTCCCTCTCTCCTATGCCAGGGAAAAATACTCAAGTGTGAAATTTCCCCACAAATCCCAGTGTCACTGATAAAGATTCTCCCTTAGAAAAGTTCAAGAAGCACAGAGTGCATTCTCAACCTGTGTTTTATGCACTAAGCAACTTGAAGCCATTTAAAATGGGACACAAATGAAAGGTTCTGCTTTTCTGAGAGCCGTGGGTTCCCTGAAAAAATTCAGTGTGCCGTCCCAAAACTGGCCAAGCCCCTCTAATCTCCTCTTGCATGTTATTTGGGGTGTGCTTTGTAGACTGTGATGCACTTCCATGTTACTTATCAAATACATAAAAACGTGACTGCAGACCGGAGGTTTTCCCAAAGAAATCTTGCTCGCCTGGTGGATGCTATTGAAGTCAATTACTGCCTAAGTAGCATAAAAATGTTGAACCTCAGAAGGTCACCAAACCCTAGCCACAACAGCAACCAGCTGCTTGGTGGACAAGTTCGTTATGAGGTGTTTGTGATTTAATAAGTTGGCCAAAAGTAGTTGGAATGCAGTGCGAAAGACTTCATCTCTGTTGGGCTTTCACTGGCGCACACTGGACTTTCTTGGTGGAATGACCCAAGTTCTTGCCTTTAGCATTCAGAAACCCACAGAAAATGTGGTAATCATTTTTCTATAGGACTTTCTACATTCCTGTGTAGTGATTTGTGTATGATTCTATAAACTTTTGCAAAAATGCTACTAGGATATCTGTTCTCTATTTTTCAGAGTTTCTACGCTGCTGTCCCAGATTTATTTTTAACAGCATTTTATATTTATTGGACAATGTCATTTTAGCCTTAGACTATTTAAAAATTAAGCTTATGTAATAAAAGCCAATTTACTTGGATTACAAGGCCGTGTGGTTATGAACTCTGTGCTATAGTATCTACCTTGTACAATAGAGGCAGCGGTAACTGGAAGTCCAGACGGAGAATGTGGCTGAGAGGCGTAAACAATACCACCTCGCTGAGTAGTTTGGGATAATCACTTACCTTCCCAATACTGTTTTTCTCTTCAAACTTTCATCCTCCATGATGGGCACACTGGTATTTTAGGCATTGCTTAAATGTAAATTAAAGTATGTCGTTTATTTATGAGACTAGTAAACATTCACAACTCACTAAATAACATAAAGAAATGAAAGGGTGAAACAGGCTTACATTTGCATGGAGCCAGAAGGTCACTAATTTCACTTCTCTTTCTTTCCCACCCCACTCACAGCCATCTCTTATAGATCTACCCATTTACTTGGCTAAGAAAATAGAAATCATCTACTAAAGTTCACAACATGCAGAAAATTGAGTCGAGTAGAGGGGGGTCCACAGTCCGTGGTGGGGAGAAGTTCTCTGATCTCCTGGGGATTATGGTTGATCAGAGAAGGTGGAAAATTAGACAAATAATCATAATAATGTATCGTGTGAGCTATGACATAATTGCACAATTGCCTTGCAAATTCTTGATTCTAAATAAGGCTGCATTTCCACATATCACTGAGCATGTGTGATCCAGATGGATTATGGGAACGTCTACTCCTTGGTGTAGTGTTTTGGATTTCCTCTAAGTGCTTCTAACTACATGCAGCTTTAATTTCCCTAGGGGTCCAGTCTCTGCGTGAGAAGGTAGTAAAAATGAACTCATGTGCAATTGGTGGGAAAATCAAGTGCTAGTATAATTGTCCCAGAGAAGTAGAAATGCAAAATCACTCTGCCTTGTACTTCCTGTGTTCTTTCCCTTAGGACATCTGCTTGGCCTCTCCCATGACGATTCCAAATTCTGCGAAGAGAACTTTGGTTCCACAGAAGATAAACGCTTGATGTCTTCCATCCTAACCAGCATCGATGCATCCAAGCCTTGGTCCAAATGTGCCTCAGCCACCATCACGGAATTCCTGGATGATGGCCACGGTATGTATTGTCAAGGACAACAGGAGCTCAAAAACATAACTTGGGATTGTTACGAGTTTTATTTCATTATATCCCATGACATTCATCTTGCCCTCTAAGATAATGGTCGTTTAGATAGTGTCAAAAAAAAAAAAAAGAAAAGAAAAAAGAAAGGATCAAGAAGACTGTCTGTTGGTGCATAATACCAGCGTCCTTGGTGGCATTATAGCAATGATATTTTTGCGTTTGAATTGAAAAGTTCAAAAGAGAAGCAGTGTGGGAGACCACACAGAAGGCTTAGCTAGTGCCCTGAAACCCTGGCTTTTATTCCTTCTTTCACCACTAGCTTCCTGTGAGAATGCTGGCAGACATCTTGTATCCCTGCTATTAATATGACTCGCACAATTATTTGTTACATGCCTATTACAGGGGTGTGGTTAAGAAGTGGGTGACAGTTCTGTCAGATTCTTTTTATGGCAACAGAAAGCCAGGAAAGGAAGCTCTTTAGATTTGCATTCACTGGAAGAATTTGGTTTCATCCTGACAGCAGATTCTCCTGAAAGTGGAGTAAAAACTGAGGACCAGAAATAGAAAATCAATCTGAACGGTGAGAAAATGCTCTAAGAACTTCAAAAGAAAACCTTCAGCTTTCTCATTTAGATACAGTTCAACAACATAGCATACTTTATTAAATTCTGGAAATCTAGGACTAGTAGATTATAGTAAAGTACTAAGAAAGTCACCGTTTTAAGAAATAATAAGTTCTGACCCATAAGTAATATTTGAAACCAGTGGTTACAAATTTCCTAGCACTTCTTATTATTTAAACATACTAGAAACACTGGAGAATAGACTCAGAGTTGAAAAAGATCTTCAGAGACCACTTATTCTTTCAAGGTTCTCATTTTACGGAAATGGGCATATTCTCATCTGTTGGGTTTTTTTCTCTTAAAATTTGTCTCTTTGTAAAACTGGTGGTTGAATTGAATATGACAGAAAATCTTGAGTATTAATCGTCTATAATTTAGTTCATGATGTGTGATTCAAAAGTGGGTAAAGAGAATCTGCGATAACTGATTTTCCCTAGTTCCACAAAGTTTCCGGCTCCATAATCTCAAAACGATTAAAAATTCAATTTGTCTCAGACAAAAGAAATTCTGCCACATAGTTCTTGTGTATCTTATAGGCAAAAATCTGTTCATTAAATAATTTTTTACTCTGTTAATGGCAATGCTTTATCCACTTGGGACTTTTAAAATTTCCTATTTGTAAATATAACCCACGCACAGCTTGCTTTAAAATTTTCCTCAATAAAAAAAAAAAATACATGTTCTTTGTTAATTGAAAGGACATCGCAATATCTCAGATTTAGGAACAACACTGAGAATCCATGAACTGGGCCTTTGCTTTCAACTACTAGTAAAGTGGCAGTTTTCTGTTTAGCTCAGTTCACAATGTTGATTAAGTATTGATAAAGTCCCCAAATCAATGTTTACTTACTTATCTGCTTGCCCATATGATCAATTTGATCAAGTCAGTATCTAATGAAGTCCCTCTTGGGTAGAATCTTACTCCCTGCTCTTGATATTACTTTTGCTGGGGGCTTTCCTCAGGCTTTCTGAAAATGAAATCACATTAATATTTTATTTCAGCATCACACGTTACACATTCCAAAAGGCTGAGCTAAACTTTGAATCACTAGATGAATGGATTTAGTTGCTAAGGCAGCAAATACTTATGGCTAAAAGGGGACCAAACTTTTCCCCGTGCAAGTATTAGGTCAGTTAATTACAATGCTGTGCAAATTTTGTTTCTATTGCCATAATTTCAGAGTGATTCATTTATTTCATATTTGTGGAATCTATGATCTTACTTTCTGTGCAGTAAATATGCTTTAGTATTGCTTTTTAAAAAATATTGTTTCTGTATTTAAAAGAGCCCATGTTCAGATTTGTTAAGTTTTTGCAACAAATTTATATATTTTATATATCTCTCCATGTTTGTTCCAAAGGACCTCCTGGTCTATAACAACCAATAACATACTTTTAGTAGAAATAGATCTAAGTCACTTGCAATGATAAAATCTTACCTGAATTTCTCATATATATTAAATTAATTAATTAAATTGCCTAAATTCTTTGGACAACAAATTCTCTTAGTTGATGTATTAATTCATTTCATCAAACCTAGACTCTTACTTTTGAATATATTGGTTAGGCATTCTTGTGTTTTCACAACAACAATTAAAAAAAGACCTTTATCAGTAGCCTCTAATGAATAAAGTAATTTCAGAATAAGGAAAACTGAAGGAAGGCCTTATGATGCAATGGAAAAGCTCAATTATGCTCATTTAAAAAAACATGCACAGCAATGCTCTTTGTAGTATTCTCATTTAATGTGAATTCAAGTAATATAATAACATTTAAATTACAACCAGAAAAACTGACTTAAGTGACAGTGTGGCAGTAGGAACTCATAAATGCAATTTCCAGATGTCGAGGTTCTGACGTTCTCCCTCCAGAGCTTTGGAAAGAACCAAGGAGAAAGTCAAAGTCCTAGACAATGGAGAAGCAAACAAACAAACAAACAAAAAAAAACCCACTCTTTTTTGTCAGATGGCTGAACTGATATCGTGAAAACATATCATAAAACCCTTTTATTTTACTCACAGGGAATTACTCAGTCTTCCATTCAGAGCCCGTTTATTCATATTTAATAGAAATAATCTACTTTTGGTTTTGCTCTAATTTTCTGGGCCACCAACAATTTTAAGCAATAGTATAATCATGGTGGGGGTGGGGTGCACTTCAGAGATGGGAACTGGGGGCAAGAAATTATGTCATCTGACAATAAGGGAGAAACCAGAAAAGCTGTAAGATTAGCCCTAAAACATTAAAAGCTTAGAGGTCTGGCACCATTTTCCAAAAGGTCAAAGACCCAATCCCACCAGCATGATCCATGATGGTACCTCTATACTTCAGCATGATACAAAAATCAATACATGGATAAAAGTGATTTTCCTTTATCCAGGAAGATTACATTGTGACACCAGTATAAAGACAGCAAAGCAATTGCTGTTTTTAAATAGATGCCCTCATAAAATTTATACAATTGGTGGAGATGGTACCTAAAGCATTCATTATCTGGAAAAATCTATTTTTGGATAAATCTATTTATGGGTAAAAAGTAGCTCATCCATCTCCCTCCTACCTCCAGCAATGATGGAGAAATAGGGTCTTAGAGTATAATTAAATTCAAACCATTTGATTTGTTTTTAAAATTATTAGCCATAAGTAGGTGGACATTTATAGCACTCAACCACTGCCAAATTTAAATTCATTAATACTGAGTGTTTCCTGATTTAGTTCCAGCAAGAAATATGCAGCAATCGGTTATGGTTGAAAGTTAGTAGGCACACACTAAAATAACTGTGCCTGCAGATTTGTGATTCAGAAAAAGAGAAGCCATGTCTCATGGGGACCCCCAACCCCTGCCGGCCGGCCAAGATACTTGCAGACATTCTGCAGTGTTTATACAAGTTAGCTCCAGGCAAGCTGGCCAGGAGTGTGATCCTCAAAAATAAAGAGAATCACTGGCAGAGAAATTGTGCAGTGAAAGCAAGTTATTGAATTTCCTTTCTTAAATGCTGAATAACCTTGAAGCCAAAAATGATAGCTGTGCCTCCGCTGTATCCCTAAGCCGCAGGACCAGGTGATGAGAAGGCCACCACCTAGATAGAAAGAGTTCAAGTGCACCCATGACACGGGCTGCTAAGGAAAATCTACAAACAGCTTTGAAAAATTAACCTGGAGCATATTTAAAGGTCTGAGTTTACAGCCACTTACTGAACACAGAATTTTGGAGATAAAATGGTTTTAGAAAATCAATTCTCAAAATCCTGTCTAAGTGTAGACTATAAAGCTAGTAATATGACATCAACACTCAATTTCCTTTCATCTCAATCAAAATTTATTGGCATAAAGTGGTTTATAACATCCTTATTATATTTTTAATATCTACTGCGTCTGTACTTTAGGGTTTTTACTATAGATATTTTAGGGGTTTTTTATTTAAGTTTAGTTGGTATACAATATTATGTTATTTCAGATATACAATGTAATGATTCAACATTCATCTTCCTTAATATGTGATCACCCCACTAAGTCTAGCAGACTTAACCTTCAGTTTTTAAGGTCATCCTCATCAATTCAAAGCCCATTATGATAGTACCTGGATTTTTCACCATCAATGTGCTCTTTACTAGAGTCTGCAAATAAGACGTATATTTTAAGTCCATGGTGACATACATGTTTACAAAGCTAGGCCCCATCCTTTCACGTGCAGAATTTTTAATGTGATTTCATTGGCATTGCATCTGTTAAAGAGTGTTCCTGAAGCTCCTAACAGTTTCACACGCAGACCTTTGCATTTCTTTGGTCAGCAACAATTGTCTGTGCTTCCTCCGTGCCCTCCGCAGTTCGCCTGTCACTGGGCCAGTGCTGCACCAGTTTCTCTCTAAATGTCAAACATTCAAATAAAGACTAAAAGAGCGGCAGGGCCAGGGAGATGGTGGGGGAGTTTGTGGTGGTGTCAGCTCCTTTTGAGTGAGTTTCACTGGGAATGTTAACTGATTTCTCCTGGGCCGTGGGTATTTGGGCCAACACTTAACTTCACGCCTCTGTAGTGAAAAGGAAAACAAAATAACTACAGTGTTAGAAGCAGTGAAGAAAAAAATGAAAAGAATGAAGAGCAACCACCCTTAGTCCAATAATTTCCATTAATCATTAATATGAAAGACAAACAGTAGTGGAAATCAGATACATACATATATATACATATATATGACTCCCTTATATCTGTATATAAGGTTTTTCTGTTGCATTTCCTGGAGGCCTGGCACACCCCCTGGCCCCTTAGTGCCCCTATGACGTGGGAAGACCATTCTTTTCTTCAACTGCCCATCCCAATCACTGCATTTACTTTTTTTTTTAAGAATTTTATTTATTTTTAGATAGATAGGAAGGGAGAAAGAGGGAGAGAAACATCAATGTGTGGTTGCTTCCCGCATGTCCCCTACTGGCGACCTGGCCCGCAACCCAGGCATGTGCCCCAACTGGGAATCGAACCCAGGACCCTTTGCCTTGCAAGCCTGCACTCAACCCATTGAGCTACACCAGCTGGGGCTGCATTTACTTTTTAATTTTTACCCTACTCATGGCGTGTAACTTAATATGTACAAACAAATGTACAATATGCACACATTTCTATTGTCTTTCTTTAGAGACCATCCATTTATACATACCAAATATTAGAACAAAACAAATGAAGAAAAGGAGGGAGAAGGAAAAGCAACTCTGCCATTTGTGGAACACAGCAAGCAGGCACAGGTTGGCAGCAATGCCCAGATAGGATTTCAGATGGGGGCGAATTAAAAAAACACATGAAGTAGATGTGAAGAAGTGGCTGAGAATAAAAATAAAACAGATCAAGAAAAGTCGGCAGTAGACTGAAGGCTTTTAGAGGCTAATATGAATGACACTAAAAGGTTGATCAATTTCCTCTTTCACCCCTCCCTGAAAATGTACAGTTTTTAAAAATTCTTAAAAATCTATATCTAATCCACTATTACTGAGATTTTCAATATTTTATACTACAAGATTCACAATAAGGGTTTTAATTGATTTTTTTTTTTTATTGCTCTGTGGCACAAGTCTACCATTTGGTAGAGATGCCTGCACCTATTTTATGGCAAAAGGATATAATTCAACATATAGATGAAATTGATAGATTATATATTTCAGAGTAAAAAGAAACGAAAGCAGCAACAAAGCTTGCTGTTGAGAACACTGGAGTCATGTATTAGTGGCAATTTTGAAATGAGTCATTTTAAGCAAAAAAAGGTGATCTCCGGGGACCTCTCTGGGAAGCCATGCAGCTGAGATATCAAACCTTTAATAGCAAAGCCAATGTGTTATTCATTTATAAAACTCATACTTTGGTATTAAGTTTCATACAGAGATGTCACCTCTTGAACTCGCCTTTCTGTAAGCTGATTTCAAATTGTTTGCATGATCCATTTCTTTTCACTCATCATCCGCTAGTGAGGTAGGAAGGATGTCGGTGGCCACAGGTCCACAGGGAGGTGCTGAGTTACTGTGGCTGGAGACATACCAGGTAGGCCCCTGCCACAGGCACCCACGCAAGTGACGACTTCCCAGCTAACAGTTAGCGGCCCAGTCTCATGGTCTGTGCTTTTTAGTAAAGGGAAAAGGTTCTTTAAAACGGTGCTTTTGAAGGCTTGGAAAGCATTCTTGCTGTCTCGGAGATTTGGTGGCAGTCTCGTAACACCCGCGGTCTGTGCGGCATGGCCTGGTTTGTTTCCCACGGGGCTCTTTTTCACGTGGCGGTGGAGATAACCCTCTGCCTCTGCCGGGAGTCCTGCAGCGCCCTATCTTCCTCTGCCTTCCACGCAACGCTAGTGAGGGTTTCCTATCGTTCTTTCCTATGGACTTGATGTTGATGTTTTTCTTTTAACTTGGTGTTTTTCTCCCAAAGTTCTCTTTGGCTGGGTTCTTATTTTTAATGCTTTTTCTGGCTTGCCTTAAGAAGCTTTACCTCTTCAAACGTTCTGGCTCAGAAGTTAAATAGGAACTTTGCTCTTTATTCATTTTCATATAATGCCTCCATCACAGATTGACAGATTCTAAGGTATTCACTTTGAAGAAAGTTGAATATAGAAGTTGTAAAAACATTTGCAGTATATTTAAAATGTGCTGAATAATTCAGTTCTTGGTAGAAAGTAGGATTTAAACATGATGTTCTTTCGTTGACTAAAAAAAATAACTCGAAAACCTTTAAGCGGTTGTTAAATATGCTGGGCATTGTTTTGCATTTTTCTGGCAGCCTCTTATAACTTCCTTAGCTGATTTTCCCTTTACCGTATCACAGAGATAAGAGAAACATTTCACAGAGCTTGAAAATAAATTAGGGAGAGATTAACTCCCTTGTCCAAGAACACTGAGCCCTTTAGGATTTTGCCAGAATTAGACTTTAGACTGGGGGTTTCTACCATCAGGCGTGATGCCCACCGTTTCAATGATCCCTACACATCTTACTCTTCAGCAATAAACCCAGAAATCAGTCTGCATGGTAAGCAGAGGTAAAGATGGTAAATGATGTGGAGGGCAGGCTCTGAGCATAAAACTCTCATTGCTCTGTGACCTTCGGTAAGTGATCTATCTTTATGTTCCTCAGTTTCTGTCTGTGTAAAATGAAGAAAACAATAGAATCTGTTCAGTAGAGTTCTCATGAGGATTAAATAAACATTTAAATAACTGAGAATAGTGTAAGTTTCTAAGAAATATGTGCTATTTTTAATACTCTTAATGATCAGCAGGTAAACACTAAAATCAAATAAACAAAAAAATGCAGAGTGTTGGGCAGCGTTCATGCTCCCATACAACGGGAGAAAATCAGCGACATTAACTCACTGAGCAGGGGTTCTCTGGGAAGCTTTTTGTGGAGAGGTGAGACCCGTGTCAGCTTCCGGAACTGCATCATTCATGTGAAGTGCCAGCTTCCGGTCCTCACTATCCACTCCCCATGTTACCCGACAATGAGGACAGCAGCTCGTTGCAGGCACACACTCCAAACACCCAACAGAGAGTAATTACATTAAAAAACTGACACAATGGGGTGCAAAAGGAGGAGAAGAGTAAAAAGATGAGCCTTGGCTCGTAGATTCTCTTCTTCTCCCACTCCTCCTTTGTTCTGTGACTCTTGAGAGCTCTGTATTAAGATTCTTATCAGTCAGGGAGAAATACTTTATTCAGTCTATTTCTTTCACTCTATTGGGAGGCCTTGAAGGACAGATCTGGGTAATGTTTTTGTTTTCCCAACATCAAGTATGTTTGTTAGCATGTTGTAGGTGCTAACCAAATGTGTGGGCATCATATCCACTATCATCGCTTCCAGTGAGTTGCAAGAATAAATGAGGTATCACCTTGTAAGTAGGAAGTAGAAAACAGGGTATAAATAGAGCGCCAGGGACAAACAGTGTGTTAGCTTGGTAAATGCTTATATATTGTTGCTGCTGTTGTTACATCCATTATTTTACTTCCTCTAGGTCTGTCCCAATTTCTTTGAGTCCCTCAATGCAATGTCCATTTTCACAACTAATCGTTACAAAATGCTTTCCTTCGTTCATACCACTGCCATCATTATAGGTGCCCCTGAGCTAATACGTTACCCTCTGAAAATCTTGGAGGGTGTGGGTGAGCTCACAGAGGCAACCAGCTTCGCCCCTCCCTGCCAGACTCCCCTTGCTGGGGCCTCACACTGCAGATCTGTGGGTGCATCTTGTTTCAACACCAGCTGGAGGGCTTCATTTTAACATCCATGATTTTAGTGGTTTGCAACCTACACACGGAACAGCGGTCAATCTTGTTATTCTTTCAGGTAACTGTTTGCTGGACCTGCCTCGCAAGCAGATTCTGGGCCCTGAGGAACTCCCAGGACAGACCTACGATGCCACCCAGCAGTGCAACCTGACCTTCGGTCCCGAGTACTCAGTGTGTCCCGGCATGGACGTCTGCGCCCGCCTGTGGTGCGCCGTGGTGCGCCAGGGCCAGATGGTGTGTCTGACCAAGAAGCTGCCAGCCGTGGAGGGGACGCCATGTGGGAAAGGGAGGATTTGCCTGCAGGGCAAGTGCGTGGACAAAACCAAGAAAAAATACTACTCGGTAAGTGATTTTCCTGTCAGACAATGCCTGGAGACCCGAGACCTGAAGTGCATTCCTGTGACATGTGGGGACAGTCACCTGAGGGCCTTGTTTCCCAGTTCAGATATTTTTTTCCTGAGAGATCTACTTACTGTTTCCTCCTTGAACCACAGGGGCCATTTCCAGTCATCAAAACGCGGAGGAAATGCAGACCATAGGAACTCTTCCCAGAGTCTGTGTACTTGAGACTCCAAGTAGGGCCCACTGCTTGGAAGTTTTCTTTCAAGCTTGTCTTACCAGAGTTAACAGAACACATTGTTTGAATTCATTAAGGAAACAGCAGTAGACCTGACACGTGGTTCTCATACATGCTCAGTGAGCTCCAAAAGGGCCATGTTCCCTGCCTCATAGCAAGTTCATCTAACCTTAGGAGCTGAAGTGACTTAACGCCTGCGCAGGGAAACACCTCCACCCTCCCCCTGTACTCCACTTCCATGTCCTCAACTACCACCTTTTTGCAGCCCAAGCAAAGCTCCTGTTTATTTTTACTCACGAGATCTTCAAAGTCCCTAAACAGATGTTGCCGTATGCACATTGCCTGTATCTTCAAAGGCTGGTAGCTTCTCAGACACCCTGACGCAGGCAGCCTGCCAACGTTCTGCACACGGTACCTTGGCGAAGGAGTTCACAACATTCCTCCTCTTGGAGTCCCAGCTGCCTGCCACAATGTTTGCAGAGTGATAGACCTGGGGCGTCAAAACAGGGCCCTTGGCTTGTGTGCATGTGGTGTGGGCGCACCTCAGTATCTGTTACATTTTCTCTCCAGGGGTTGAGACCCTAATCTAGTTAGAAATTAAACTAACCTCAGGTCAAATACTTGTATACAGGCGGCAGAGGGTGTCTCACAGACAGGATGTGTGACATCAACACAGGCACTGCAGAACTTCCGTGCTAAAGTGGGACAAACGATACAAGTACAATGAACTGATGCCTGGTATCATGCAAAATCTTTAGCATCATTATGTTAAAGATGCAAGATCAGAGTGGACCAAAGGTTAACCAGGGCTCAGTGGTGATTAACAGAAGGGTGCAGTATCAGAATGCGTAAGTTAAAATGGCCCAGAGAAACCAAGAGGTGACCTTTGCATTGTGCTAAGTACTTAGGGTGAAGCGTTCAGAACCTCTAGTACAGGGGAGAGGGAAGCGGAAAAGATGAATTGCTGAGAATCAGAAATACATTGTAATTCCAGAACATGCAATACCTCGGACCAGGCTAAATTCACTGAAAACTTGACTCTGTGATGAAGTTTCCGTTGTCATTGAATGTACGTGATTTCCAGGTGTGCATTTTGTATGTTTTCCTCCCATCTGAGGTCAAATGTCTTCTGTTTTTCATTTCAGACCTCAAGCCATGGCAACTGGGGGTCCTGGGGGTCCTGGGGACAGTGTTCTCGCTCCTGTGGAGGAGGAGTGCAATTTGCCTATCGTCACTGCAATAACCCGGCACCCAGAAACAGTGGCCGCTACTGCACAGGAAAGAGGGCCATCTACCGTTCCTGCAGCGTGACGCCCTGCCCCGCTCACGGTACGCTGCCTCCGGATGCCCGCAAACACCGTGTGTCACGTGCAATTTCTGTTCTAGCGGCCATGAATCAGGCAGGCTGTTAATGTTTCACTGCATACTTCTACCAGTGTGAAAATCAATAACACATACATGAGTGAGTTTTAAATTATTATTATGAACAATTGAGTATTCAGGGCGTGGGAAGAAAATAATTGATGTTGTCAACTCTGTGAATCAATAAAAATTCTTCAACACTGGTGTTTAAAGAGGCTGGTAAAAGAAAAAGCTGTGCCTCTTAAAAGTATGTAAATGCACATAGACTAACCGTAGACTACTAACGTGACATGTTTGGGTTTTTTAGGCAAGTCTTTTCGTCATGAGCAGTGTGAGGCCAAAAATGGCTATCAGTCTGATGCAAAAGGAGTCAAAACATTTGTGGAATGGGTCCCCAAATATGCTGGTGTCCTACCAGGGGACGTGTGCAAACTGACGTGCCGAGCCAAGGGCACCGGATACTACGTGGTATTTTCTCCAAAGGTAACTCACCGCGCACTGTGTGCCGGATGCAGCGGGCGCCCTGGCGGGGGGCGGGGTGCGGGGGGTCCAGCGGTAGGAGGAAGCCTGCAGATACCAGCGTAAACAGTCATTATTTTGGGGGTGGCTACATTTCGAAGGGTTTTATTTTCATCTCTATAATTTCTGTCTTTGCAAACTTCATACAATGAATATTTTTTTTTTTTTTGTAAACAGAACAAGTAAATGTTTTAAAAGCTATTTTTGAAAAGCGTAGCTCTGTCAAGTCAGGTGAGATGTGACCTTAACTTCAAAATAGCCCTGAAAGCAAGTGGTATTTCCAAGGCACATTTTTAAAGAGGACTAAAAGCAAGAAAGCTTTCCTTTTTAATGTCATTCACTTAAGAATTTTGCTAGTGATTCATGAAGATAGATTGCAAGATCATTGTCCCTTATTTTTCAGAGAAGAACATTTTCTAAACTACCTCAGCTTTACGTCTCACAGCCAATATTATGCAGCAACTTATATAATGCCATTTATCTAATATGCAAACAAGTCCTACTTTATTTATGTATTTATTTATTTTTCCACTTACAGTTTACATTCAATGTTACTTTGTATTAGTTTCAGGTGTACAGCACAGTGGTTAGACAAGCATGTACTTTACAGAGTGTTTCCCCTGATATTGCTCGTACCCATCTGACACTCTACATAGTTATTACAATGTTATTGACTGTGTTCCCTGTGCTGTACTTTACACCCTCATGGCTATTTTGCAACAGCCTTCACAACAGGTGCTATACTTAAAACCACCTCTGTAACTGGCCTTCAGATATTTCTGACATATTACTGAAAAATAAGTTCACATCCAACTAATATAATTTACAAAATACTTTATCTTTTTATTGAAAAAGAGTACATTTTCCTTTTAAAAATAGTACAAAGGAATAAAAACAAAAACCTCACCTGGAAATATAACCCTCTGGAGAGCTGTTTACCTATTGAAGTATATCCTACTTCAATTTATACACACTCACATACACACACAGGGTTTTACATATACACAAATACGAAATATATCTACTTATATGTGGCATGTTATTTATATACAGTGGCATGCACAAACCACAAGTAGTCCATATACATCCTGTTTCATAACTAGTTTTATAAAAACACGTTAATTCTTTTATTCACATATATTGACTGTCTTCCCTAAGTAGTTCTCTCTGACTTCCCCAGACTCCTTTTCCTACATTAATCTGCTTGTCTCAATTTCAGCATCTGCCAGTTTGACTCAACAGGGAAGGCTTTCCCACCAATATACTGTTTTGAATGTCAGGGTTGGCCTTTCAAATACATCGCTATAATAACAGTTACACAACAAAGAAAGATCCCCTGTGATCTTGACAAGGCTGGCCCATATTCTGGTCTTGACATGTGGGACAGGCAATCCCATAGGCTAAGCGAAAAGACTGCTTCTCTCGAAGCTCTCAGGCGACCGTGTGCAATGAGAATGTGCATGCTGGAATGCAGAGGGATGCCTTGGGCAGAAAGTGCATAACCAGGATCTGTCCCAGCTTTTCCAACGTGTATAGGATTTTTCAGTTAGATAGATAGTGTTTTTGGTTCTTTATTTCTCAGTGGACTTTCTATTCCAGTCACACTCAAAACTCACAAATTAGAATGTGCTCTTTTACCAAAGAAACCAAGTGTCTGGCACAAGTACTATCCACAACTAACGTGTCTCTCGCATTCAGGTAACCGATGGAACCGAATGCAGGCCCTACAGTAATTCCGTCTGCGTCCGGGGGAAGTGTGTGCGCACCGGCTGTGATGGCATCATCGGCTCAAAGCTGCAGTATGACAAGTGTGGCGTGTGCGGCGGGGACAACTCCAGTTGCACAAAGATTGTTGGAACCTTCAATAAAAAAAGGTAATGGGATAGGACAATTGCCTGTATGTGAATTGAACGAAGCTTCGAACTCTTGCAAAATTGATAAAGGAGGACTCATGTTACATCATAAGCTATCTGTGAGAGGAGGGCTAGCAGGGGCCCTTTAATGCATTGTGAATATGAGAAGGGAAAGTGAGGAGATGAAAAGCTCTGGTTGCCAAGTGGGAACTCGTGGCGCCTCTGGAAGCAGGCGAGCTGTGGTGGCCATGAGGTCACGGCCTTGCAGTACGAACACTGAAAACAAAGGCAGAGGCATTGCATTTGAGCTATACCTTGCAGGTCCAGCATTCCTGACACCGAATTTAGAAAGGATGGCTGGTTTCCATCTCATGCACTTTGTTTTTTTTTTTTTTCATCTTACAAACAAATTCCCACTGAGCTTCATGATTCTTGAGAAAACATTTCTCCGTGAAAACTCTAAGGTAATTGCTGTGGTCCAGCCAACAGTCCCCTTTAACTATCCTGGTTTAAATCTACTCTATAAAGAGTAATGTCTTCCCTGCTTCTTTTCATGGTCCCAGATTACACTCTTACTTTAAACACGTAAGTGTTTAAGGTACCAATTTCTTGCATAGAACATTACGCTCTCAGTGAGGATGGCTGACTCAGCTCAAGAGTCTGCTGGATGCAGGATTGGCGTTCTTGCTCACCAGACCACGCTTGTGCTGAGTGTTATTGGTGAAGCACACCTGTGGTCTTCACGTCTGTGCCGTGTTGTCTCTAACTGGAGAGGAACAGACACACCATAGTAATGATAAGGATTTGTTTTTAAAATTGCCTGCCATGCTAATGTAAAAAATTACCTTTGACATGATGAAAATGTGTATTGTTGCAGAACTTACTCTGGATTAAAATATGCATTGCTAGTCCTATTTGCTAGATAATAATCATTCATCTAATTGTGTTTGGTTGTCTAAGTAGAAAACTCTGCAAGTCCAATCATGTCCTGCATTTTTATAAACTTCAAAGGTACAAGGCACCTGAAAAATGATCAAGTCTAACTTTTGTTTTACAAATAGGGGAACTGGGTCTCTGAAAATTTAGGATTTACCCAATTTTACATGGCTGGTGAATGCCAGTTATCTAAAACTTAACTTAGGGTCATAGGATGCACAGACCATTGTTTAAAAAGGAAGGAAGGAAAGAGGAAGGAAGGAAGGCAGGAAGGAAAGAAGGAAGGAGATTCAGGGACCAAATGAAAAATGAAATTGTTTTTACAAGATAATACCTTATATATTGTATGTCATATATTTTTTCCCACGTAAACTTATAAACTACTTTCAAATGCCAAGTTTAGCATTTTAAGTTTTTGTATTGACAACCAATATCTGAATATCTGACATCACACGAAAAGATGAGCTTCATGATGTCAACAAGTGGAAGGCAGCGTCACCACACACAGATTGATTTGACCAGCATTATATTATGTGATACAAATGGCCGGTTTAAGTACTCAAATAAATCACCATGGCTTAGTGTGGCTTATAAAAAGGAATATTTGCCATCAGGCTCTGGCTCAGTAATTCAAGAGCCATTCTCTCTTGAACAGTCACTTAATTTCTTTACTATCAGAATTCTTGACAGTAGAATGATGATGATACTAATTAATCCTTAAAATTAATATCGCTTTGAGAATCAAGTGAGGTAATGCATATTAAAATATTTCATCTGGCTCAAACCTCTACAGAAATAAGACCCTACTCTTAATTCACTCCTCTCTCAGTATTCCTCATGTCAGTAAATGTCAACTCAGTCCTTCCACACTGCATAGGTCCAAAAGTTTGAAGTCATCTTTACTCCTCATTTTCTCTCACAATTTTTCCCATCAGCCTGTCCTACCAGTCTTGTTACCAACATATTTTCAGCATTTGGCTGCCTCTTACCACCACCAAGATCACTGCAACCCCAGCCCAGTGAGCATCCCCTCTTACCAGGACCAACCCAGCAGTCTTTGCAAGGTCTCCAGGAACTTGCCCCCCAAGCCTCTTCTTCACAGAGCAGGGAGAGCCATCATTTAGTACCTGTCAGAGATCATGACATTCCCTGGCTCAACAGCTTCCCACGGCTTCCATCTCACTGTTTTGTAACCTACAAGGTGCTAAAAGCTTTGGCCCCTGCCATGCTCTGTGTTTCTTCTGTACCATCCTCTTTTCTGGCTCTGCTCCACCCATACTGGGCTTCCTGAAGATTCTTAAACATGGCAACCCAGTGCGCATGCACCATGTCCTCTGCCTAGAACCTGTTTCCGAAACAAATAAGCCATGCTGCTTCTAGAAGTCCTTCAGGTGACTGTCAAGTGTTACCGATCCAGGCAGTGGCCACGCTGAATAAAAACCTCCATCCCAGTCATCACTCTCTATCTGCTTATGCTGCTCTGTGTTTCTTCACAGCTCTTATCAACAGATATTGTCACCTATTTCATTTGGGGGGAGGAGCCAGGGATCTGACTGCCCCCCACCAGAATGACATCGTGCTTCCTATGCAGGAGTGAATGTATTTCCCCCATGACAAGTATTGATAGTGCTGTGGACATAACCCTGAACCAAACAAGAGCCCCTTATCCTGCCAGCCATACTTCCAAATAGTTATATGAACACAACTGCATTCATTCACAGTAGCCAGGGAAGCAGCTTAATGCCCAGAGTGTAAGTGATGCCCAGCCCAGTGTAAAGAAAACGAATGAGTGCAACGATAACTGTATTTCACTAAGGCACTAAGAAATCAAGGCACCGATGCTTAGACTTGTCTTGTGAGCTTAGTCCGGAAACCTGCTGTGATGTTGACAGTTGCCCGTGATTCTCATGAATGTGATTCAGGCTGTAGAAAATAGAATAAAAAAGCTCTCCTGCCTAATCCCACTACCTTCCTCCGTTATCTTCTTTGCATCATCTGTTTGGTATCATTTCAACTCTGAATGTAACCAGAACTTATTTTCATTTAGCTGTTATAAAATATAAATGGCAGAGCTAAGGGATAAAGGTGTGGCAATAGGGTGAAAGGAGCACCAATTCGGAGTCAGGAGGCCTGGTTACTAAGCCCAGCACTGCCATTATATTAGTGCTGGAAGGGACTTGTTCCAATGTTTTAATATATCCCCACCATGTATGAGTTTTATGTGAGGTAAGAAATCATCCCCACATCCCTCCTGGCTCTCTTTGAAGCCATCGTAGGACTGCATATTATCTCTTGATAGCAGATACTTCAAAAGAAAGCCCTGTAATGTAGTGTAATCCAAAGTGTATCACAGCAGTAAAAATGGTGGAAAATAATGATCAAGTTGAATGGATCAACAGCATTGTCAGTGATGCGTCTTCTGTCTTCATCACAGTAGGAAGCTCCAACACCCGTCAGACAATCAGGGTAGACCAGATGCCCAATAAACAGAGCTTCCCTGGGGAGGGGAGCTTCCTCTACAATTCAGGGAAAAGGCCTGAGTGAGGAAAACATAGGTGGATTTTTAGTGTATGAATCAGTTGCCCCAAACCTCTAAACTTGGGTGTGAATTTGAAAGTAATTAAATTATGTATACATCAGTCAAACTGTGCAAATAACTTACTTATTTCTATTTAAATAACTAAGAAAGTAAAACAAGAGGATTATTTACTATGAAATTACTTATAGAAGCAAAGATTTTGGCAATAGATGACTACTTCTCTCTGGTATAGTCCCTTGCTGCTTAATTAGTATTTCTTTCTTAGCATTTGCCACAAGCTTATGGATATTAGAGATATTTATGCCTTTGCCCATTTTCCTCAGCCAGTGATGGATCTTTATTTTTTTAATTATATTTAATTGATCATGCTATTACAGTTGTCCTGATTTTCCCCCTTTGCCCCCCTCCACCCAGCACCCCCCACTCCCTCAGGCAATCCCCCCACCATTGTTCCTGTCCATGGGTCATGCATATAAGTTCTCTGGCTAGAGACCTATCCTACTTGTCACCCACATTAAAGCCTCACTCAATCTATCATAACGTTTCACAGACATTAAGCATTTGGGGAAATTTGCTAAGGCATTAAAGATTCTTTTTTTTCCTTTTGTTGACACTGGTAAGGGCTGGTTACCTAGTTACAGAATTTTGCGTTCCATTTTGCGTCCTGCCCAGGAAATCCAGAGTTCTAGTAGAAACGTAAGCGTAGAATAGACTCTACTTGGTCCCTAGTCCACCAAACTAATTAAATCTGCGGTTCCCTAATGAGTCTGCACATTTGGAACAATGAGGAGCTCTGGGAGCACCGCTGCCTACACCCCGCCCGAAAGTCAGGGATTTAAATCCCTGGGCTGGGGCCTGGGGACTCGGATTTGTAAAAGTCCCCTAAGTGATTCTAATAGGCAAACGAGTTTGAGAAACATGAATTTATCATGCTAAGCGAAATAAGCCAGGCAGTGAAAGACAAATACCATATGATCTCACCTTTAACAGGAAGCTAATCAACAAAACAAAGAAACAAGCATAATATAAACAAAGACACTGAATTTGAGAACAGTCTGACAGTGTCCAGAGTGGGAGGGGAGGGAATTTCAGGGGAAAAGGGGAACGGTTTAGAGCAACAAGTATAAAGGACCCATGGACAAAAACTATGGGGGGTGGAAATGGGAGGAAGGTGGGGAGGGCTGGGGTGGTGGGCTGGGGCGGGGTAAAAGACAGAAAACTGTACAATATCAACAATTAAAAAATACTGATTTAAAAAAATAAAATAAAAAATGGAAAAAAAATTTTCTATGAGTTTGAGGACAGATTTCTGTTGTTTGTGTTTCATATTTATGCCAGTTTATGCCAGATGAACATAGCTTTGTAAAGATGATAGGATTTAATAAGGATGAGTTAGTTTTGTAAGTCTTTGAATGAAGTCAGTAGAAATTTTTAAAACAGGCAGGTTGCTAACGTTATCCTGATTTTGAACATCATAATAAAAATGTATATAATATGCTAGTCTAACTGCAGTTTTATTTTTATGGAAATTAATTTTTAAAGCCAGTTTGAAATTAATTTCTTAAATACACTGAAACTTTGTGTTACAATCAAGTAAGACTTAGAATTTCTATTGGTTTATCCAGTTATTAAGTGTTTACTTATTTTTCCCTTCTCTCTCTCTCTCTCTCTCTCTCACTCTCTCTCTCCCCGCCCCATATATATATATATCCCTCTACCCCGTGGACATTCCTGTTTCCAGTAAGGGGTACACTGATGTTGTGAGGATCCCAGAAGGGGCAACCCACATAAAAGTCCGACAGTTCAAAGCCAAAGACCAGACTAGATTCACTGCCTACTTAGCCTTGAAGAAGAAAAACGGTGAGTACCTTATCAACGGAAAGTACATGATCTCCACTTCGGAAACGATCGTTGACATCAATGGAACGGTCATGAACTACAGCGGCTGGAGCCACAGAGACGACTTCCTGCACGGGATGGGCTACTCCGCCACGAAGGAAATTCTCATAGTGCAGATCCTTGCAACAGACCCGACTAAAGCACTAGATGTCCGTTACAGTTTTTTTGTTCCCAAGAAGTCCACTCAAAAAGTAAACTCGGTCACCAGCCATGGCAGCAATAAAGTGGGATCGCACACCGCCCAGCTGCAGTGGGTGACAGGCCCGTGGCTTGCCTGCTCCAGGTCCTGCGACACAGGCTGGCACACCCGGACGGTGCAGTGCCAGGACGGAAACCGGAAGCTAGCCAAGGGGTGTCTTCTCTCTCAGAGGCCCTCCGCCTTTAAGCAATGTTTGCTAAAGAAATGTTAGCCTGTGGTTGTGCTCTGATGCAGAGAGAACTGGATGACTGATCACTGATCAGTTGTGCTGAACAAGAGGTCCACCTACAGCACAGAAAGTCACCCTTCGGTGTCATTGTCAACAGGAGTCCGATTATGGGCAGAATCTGCTCTCCGTGACCAAATGAAGAAGTGCACTATTCCATGTGACAGTGGTGACCCTGGAGTATAGAAGAATTTGGGAGTTTGCGAACATCCCCTGGGCCTACGAGAATGGAAAACACTGATGAATGTAGAATCAGGCGACATTTGACAACGGAAGAACAACCTTCTCCCTCTTGTCACCTACCTCTTACAGAATGTCTTCAACGGCATTGTAACCATTTTCACCCACAATACACAGTAGCGTCTTTTTACTGTTTGTAAATACATTCTCCCTTGGTATGTCACTTTATATCACTTGGTTCTATTAAAAATATATATGTGTGTATATATATATATATTTCTATTAAAAAAAGTGTTTGACCAAAGTAGGTCTGCAGCTATTCCAACTCCTTCCAGATTCTGGAAAGAGCTGTGGATGTTTTACTGGAAACTAAGATCTTGCTGCTGTTTTATAAGACTTCGTAAACTTTCAGACAACAGGAGATAAAATTTTAGTCAAAAACCATTTTGACAGCAAGCATCTTCTGAGAAGTTTTGAAAAGGAAAAGGATCTCAGTGTATCTCGTCATTTAAATACACACACGGGTCTGTAGCATTTGACAGCCTGCATTTTTCCAGGCAGCCAGCCAAATTAATGCATAACCAGGTCGTAGAATTAGTGTTTGCGTGTGTATGTGTCGTTGCTATTCAAAAGTCTAACAATCAGTTTCCTTGTGTTGAAATTTAATAGGAAAAAAACATACTTCACTGCATTTTCCATCTATATTTTCACAGTTGCTTTCCCTTTCTATGACTCTCATCTGATATCTCACGATGTGTGATATACACACAGCAAAGAGTTTTCCAATCCCATTCAATGCTCTAAATACTGGTACACCTCTTACCAGCAAGCCTGTAAAATGTGTTTGTTTTTGCTTGTTTGTTTGTTTTGTTACAGGTTCTGTAAGACCTACAAGGTTTTCTACTTCTTGTTGACTTAGTGTAATGGGAGTATTAGAGATCATTTGGTAGTTAGCCACTTCTAGAAGTGATTATTGTTAATGTGGTTAGTGCAAAAAAAAAAAAAGGTTATTCATAAGACTGTTTCCACACTATACAGGCAATAATTCCTTGCATTAATAAACAACACTGATACTGCACTTAAGATTTTTCCTAAGTAGAAAGCATTTGGTTGTACCAGTAAGTGTTTGAGTGATGAAATATGATGATTTTTGAGAAGTTTGTTACTTTTATCTCCATAGCCTGTCTAAGCAGGTTGTAAGTTTGAATAGTTAGGCATAGAAAATTTGTGCAATTATATGCCTAAAAATCTCTTTTTAGACAGTAAACTGTATGCCTTCACCCCACAGTTCAGAAAATATAAGGTGTTTTGTTTCACTGGGATTTCTTTTCCTTTGTGAAATATCACAAAGCTACTTGTCTTTATAAAATTGTATAATAATCATACCAAATGTGCCTATTGTAAAGATTTGCATATAAGAATGTTAGGGGACCATTGTTTGAGTTCCCTTAAGCTCATGAGAGTTTATTTTTATTAGGAGATATTTTTAATATAAAAGAACTATGTAATTCATCTTGCTATATCACATTCATTTCAGTGGGCCAGGAGAATGGATGACTCACTGTTTTAAGTATTTTCTTAAGAAATTATTTGGTAAAACAAATTAATCATTTTACAAAACTGATAATCATCTTTTGGATTTTTATACACTGACTTTGCTGGAGAGGTGGTCATTTTTTTCTTAATAAATTATCAGTTAGCAAAACAAGGTCTGTACAAGACTGGTAACCTACTCTTGATGGAGGTGAACCAGGTATCAGGGCTGGGGACAGAACTATTCAAATTGGTCAAGAAAAAAAATTAAAATTTCAACTGATCATTTGACTATGCGGAGAGAATTGTTAGAGAGGCCAACATTATCTTTTCCAATTTTCAAAATAATTTAATCAAGTAATCCAATTATGGCCAAGTTTTATTTTATCTTTTGTAGATATATTGAAGGCAACATTAAAAGATAATTAAAGAGCAAACATGATTGTCTCCTATTCTGCTTCTCTATGCTTGATTCATAGATTTTTAATATGATTTATCAGTGATTCATTTTCCCCCAAATAATGAAGTTTTACCCTTTTCATTGGAACAATCCTAGAGAGCTTATAATGAATAAACCACTATTCCGTGCTTTTAAAGAATTTTCTTTAGTTTTTTGGTGTTTTTTTTATTTTTGTATGAGTATCAATAGATTGACTAAGGAATGTATGTCTAAACTCCTGAGAAAAATGATATAGACTGGAAACTGAAATTCAGAGAAACTAATATAGATGTAAAGAATGATAAGCAAAGGAAAAATCCTCTCTAACACAATCTAATTCAGTCCAGCTTGATTTTGGACTATTCCTTCTATCTTTACACAGTTGCACCTGGAATAAAAAGTCTAGGATTCATGATGTTAGGGGCTACTTCCTCAAAAAAAGAGTTTGTCTAAAAACGCTCAGGCTAGTAAGAATTTAACCTCACAAAACTAAACACTCCAGGTTAAGTTTAATGAAATACAATGGGAGCCCCCCCCCCCGCCCCCGAAATAGCACTTATTTCTTCTAGAAGAGAAAAGGTCAAATTAAGCCCTGTTTTGTGGTTTAGGGAGTTAGGGGCATTGTTGTAATTTATTCAACAAATTCAACTTACTTTGCCTTCCTGTGGAAACAGTTTTATTCCATTAAACTAAGAATTAAAGGATTAATCACAAACAAAAAGTTGCAGCACTGAAAAAAATAATTTATTGTTTTTTGCAACTGGTATGTGAATTTGTGTGATAAAGTTATTTATTCTTATTTAACAAAAATATGTGCAAATTCTATATTTAAATGTTTTGCTGTTGTCCTACTTTTTAATTTATGCTTCATGTTTGTGGATAAAGTACACTTTGTGAGTTTACATGATATATAGCACTGTTTGCTTTTGTATTTTTTTACAAAAAGCTTTCTGTGTGAAACAGGCGCATATATATATATATATATATATTCCTCATGTATCCTTGTTCTGATACTATAGCTTTCTTTTCTGAGGAAGTGTTTAACTTAATCTTTCATGACTATTAGTATCCATTAATCCTAATTTTTTCAAGTCACAGATAAGAAAAACACTTATTCAAACAAACTGTGGTTCAAGTTTTAAACCTGGGCACATAGAGAGCCTGGCAGTCCAATGAAGCTAAGGTGCAGTTGAGAATCAGGTCTATTCATTTCACCGATACACTTGGACAAAAAGCTGTTGATGGATTGTGTGAAAACTGCAAGTGATATCAATTATAATAAAACCAAATATTGTCTTTGGCTGCTTTAGAAACACTCCTTGAAAATTCATATCACTGAGTTTCTAGTATCTGCAGGATTCTGTAGATGAAAGCAAACAAATTGGGTGTAAGTGATTTCAGTGTCAGTAGTCATAACTGTTTCTATGAACGTGGGGTCTCCATTGATGAAGGGCGACTCCTTACTTCTACCGACGTCCCTCATGGAATGATAATAGGACTTGAGACACGGAGGGACACCACTGATCACATTAGCCTGCCCCTGACCATGATTTCACTGTCTGGCCACAGCAATAAGGCAAAGCACCCTTCGACACACAACTGACCAGATTAACCTCTGGCTCTAATGTTTCTCCCAAGACTCCTTCCTTATTATCAATGTCATTGTCATGGTTTCTATGAGGACAACAGCCAGATTCAAAGAAGCCCAGGACTTGTGCTATGACTTAGAGCTCACCATTTGTGAAATAAGATTGAATGTAACAATGACCAAATTTGGCTAATAGTACATGGCTGAGGGTGAAATTTCATTGGCTTGGTTGGTAAATATTACCACTCTATTTATAATTAAACTTGAGACCATAAAAATACCTTACGTTTTTCAACATTTCAAAGCTACAAAATAAATGAATAACCATGAGTTCAGAAATGGTCACCAAAGCTGTAATAGAACCGAGTGCAGTGTCAAGACAACCTATCCTTTAGATGCACAGAAAAGGAATGTGGATGTTTTCTCTATTATTTTCCTCATTTGCCAAAACCTGTAGCTTTAGACTGTCAAACAGCTAGATCAACCTAACTCACTAGTTCACTGAGGGGGGAAAAAAAGCAATCTTCCTAATAGCTTTCCGCTAGCAGTAACTACAGAAATGACTTCTCAAGTTGTATCATCATGAAACATATCAATCTATAGTGCATAATTGTGTTCTGGTCAATTAACAAATGGAAACATATTGAAGTAAAACCCAGGCATCAGTGGAAAAAAAAAAAAAGGAAATAGACATGTCCAGACCAGAAAAGCATTTAATCTGGCAAATATCTTTCTGGTGCCATGATACCATAACTCTCCATGAAGATTCTGTGGGAAAAATAGTGGGATGTGTTGTTAGAAGATGCTGGTTTTAAGAGAGAAATAGGAGTACATTTTAACTAACCCAGTTAAATGCACTGTCCTAATATTTTAGCACTTTACCAATAAGTCTGCTTTCTGCAGTCCTTGTCCCATAGCTCCAACTGGTCCATGTGGGCCACCGTAGGTCAAATGAAAAAGCAAATAATGGCCCATCATCCTATAAGGCACTGTCACATCAAAGTGATCCAGGTCTAACACTGTGAGAAAAACTGTGATTTATTAATGACACAGGGCATTCTCTCTCTCTCTTTTTTTTTTTCACTTTCCTTTGACATATCCAATGAACAATTACACTTTTTTATTGAGGTGCTAACATCTTCAGTGATCAACTGTCAAACATAGTATTTTTGTGTTGCTATTTTAATCCGTGTGATTTTTCCATTTTCAAGGAAAAGCTAAGTTTGGTTTTTGTTTTGATTTTTGGTTTTGGGTTTTTTTCTGTTTTTGTTTTTGTTTTTTGGGGTTTTTTTTGTCAAGGCTGGGCACAACTTGATACTCAAAGTTAAGGAGCTTGACTCTACCGGTCATTCTGTTCAACAGGGTTCGGTAACACATGACACGTACTTCAAGGATGTTTAAGGTGACATCAAAACTCGAAGAGTGTCAGGCTGGGGCAGCAGACTTAGATGTGTCATGTCTCATCACTTACTCAGACGTTGGCATTCTTGTCAAACATTCCTTTTAAACAAACTTGTTTGGTTCTTATACACACAGGAACTCCTGTTTATATTTTGCCTGACTTTGTTTAAGCTTTGCAACATTTCATGTCCATAGTAAACACTGGGCTAGTGTAGCTCAGTCTTCCTTCGCTTTAACAATTCACAACAGATTCGAACTACTTCACCCCATGTTAAGAGCATATTGAGAATAGTAGTGTGTTGACTTTGTGAGGCTAGACTTTTGATTGAGAAATAGCTATTGTCTCTGGGTGATGTTTTTGCATTGTACACTCAGGCATGATATGAATGTAGGAGTTGACAGATACTGCTCACATTTGAGTATCACATATTTGTTAGAAAATCATGCACATGTTTTGTAAATAGACTCCAGATAAGTAAGCAGATTGCAGAACTATGTTCAGTTTGATGGGAGCAGTGACACCAATATTTGATCTCTGTATTAGAGTCTGTGAGTAAATTCAGGTAATAGATCTAAGCAGGTAGAACCGAGATTTTTAAATCTTGAATGGTGTTTTCGAGACATAGTAAAAGTTTGAAGATTTGCATATTATATATAAGGAGTAAAATGTAAGCCGTTTATTACCCCAGGTTTTCAGAAGTGATGGCATCGTTCAGTAAATGCAAACCAGTTGAAGAACGAAAACTTTTTGGAAAACTAAAATGGGTCTCACTTAAAATGTCTCTTCAGCTTTGGCAAATTTCAAACTGAAATCAACTACTGAAAGCATTACTGTGTCTTATAGCCTGCATTCCAACACAGCTCTGTTATTCAGGTAAATCACTTGAACTGAGTCATTTGGGGCCTGTACTGTAATATTTTTCATGGAGGAACAATATCCTACTTTGTAAAGCATTTCCCTATGTGTGACTTTAAACTGTAAAATTAAACATTGGCTTTGTGGTTTCAGTGAGCATAATAAATGTAAACTGTAAACTAGGTTAAAGTATGTACTGCATATAATGTTTTAGAGTTGGAAACTATTGTCCATTTAATTTATATATTCTCATAACAGCAGTAGAACCCAGCCAGGTCTTAAGGAAACTTACGCTCTCTGTAATTTCTACCATCTCTCCTTCACTGTGGCGTAGACAAGTAATACTTTCTCTGTCTTAAAGGACTGTGGAACTATTGCTTCAAATCTTCTTACCACCCCCTAAGTCTGTCTACTATCCAAATCTTGGTGTTAAATTAGATAGAGCAAGCAACATGATCTACCTGGTTCATCAATTTTTTTAAAAAATGAACTTTTACTACATGTAAAACTAAAGAGTCTAAAGGGTTATGCATACATGGAAATTCAGAAACAGTTGACATTCATGAGCAAAAGCCTATTGTTTGCTAACACAATTATGGCATTATGGTTCCTAAAGATACCAATTCCTTCTAAACCTGAAATCATCACTGTTTAGCATGCATTGCCAACATTGAATTTCTATCTCATATCAAATAACATTTCAGAATTGTGAACTTTATTTTTTCTTTTAGTAGGATATTTATTTTTTAAGAAATAAGTTAAAATACCTATACTTTTAAAAACGTCATACACAAACAGCCATCCTAAGTGACTGAGAGCTGTTGAACATCTCTTTGGGACAGGCACTGTGCTAAATGCCTTACCAACTTTCTCCTGCGTGTTCCTCTCCCTGACCCTCTTGACCTTGGCCTTAGATTCCAATATTACGGATGACTGTCACATCATAATAACTGTTCACGGTCATCTAGCTGTTGCCAAGTGCCAAGCACTGTTATAAGCACTTTGGATATTTATTTTCAATTAATGGCATTTTAAAACATTGTGTGTCTGCAATCCTTATGGACTGTGACTCTGATAAAGGGATTTTAAGGGTAGGCGAAGTCTATGTGAGTTTGGAGAAACAAGGGGAAGTGTTTAGATGCCCTGATGTGTGTAAAAGCAAAGTGGTCCTAAAATTCCAATAAAAATGTCAAGGAAACTCTGGAGAATCAGGCAAGCAGCAGGACTAGAGGCAAGAGCTCGGGGTGTACAAAGGACTGTTGTTTAAGGAGAGAGAATTTGATTTAGAAAACTAGTAAATTGCTCGGAAGGATTAAAAAAAAACTATGGTATTTAACCTTACAAACTCATTCACAGCTAATAATGAGCTGGTTCAGACAAGGTCAAAGGCATAAAAATGGTCCGGGGGGTAGATTTTAGATTAGGAATAGAATGAACAAAGAAGTCTAGAAATAGAGCTATAGATGTTTGAAAAGTCAGAATTGTCTTTAATTCCTAGATCCTGCAGGGTGTTCCTTGATTATTGTTTTATCTGTTCAGTTAAACTCCTGTTTTTGCACAGAACGAAAGATTATACGTTTTAACATAGACATGAGCAAAGGGGTGTAGCTCTGCTTTCCTCAGTTTCCCTCCATGGCCCGTTCCTGGTTAATAGCATCAAATTCCAGAATGATTAACCCTCTGGGGCAGTTCTCAGGGATGGCAGAAGATAAGAAGCAGTCGAGGACCTCACTGTAACAGGAGGTCGTAATATGTATTTGCTGTAATACAGATTTCCCTTCCCACCTCTAGACGCCTACAGGATTTTGTCTTTCTATTTCAGCTTTCATTGGAGTTTGACTGGAATTGTAGTTGCAGACCTTTTGTTATTGTTCCTATTTGTTACTAAAAGCATCTAAATATCAGCGAGCAAGAAAGCATCTTTCTTAACTGTGTAGAAGTAGACTCCACAAAACAGTGGCCGAACTAGTTTGAAGTTAAAAAAAATTCTTTCTCTGCACAAGTGTTGGGAACCATTAACTTATTCATGTTCCAAGGAAGTGTAGTGCCTACTAGACGTTGTAGAGAATGTATCCAGATTGTCCCTTTACTCTCCAGCCCCTTTGTTTTCTTTTTGCCAAATCATCCAAGATGTTTTCTCTTGCTCCTTGCATCTCAGTTGCGTTATTGGCAGCTTTGAGAGGAGAGCTCTGACGTAAGAACTGGATGAGATGCAAAAGTCAGAGCCTATGTAAGTGAGGAAGTGGCTGGAGCCGTGACCCTCTGTAAGTATGTCAGATGGAACAGCCACTTCTCAGCTCTTCCACGCCACCGCTCTCCAAGCCACCAACCTCTCCACTCAGAACAAGCAATGCCTCCACATGGGGTCTCTTGTTTTCTTCAGCAGCCAGACTGATCAGTAAAATGTCAGATCATTGAACTTCTCTGCAAAAATTTATCTAATGTCTTCTTATCTTAGGATAAAAAGGGTTACTTTCCATGACCTTCAAAGCCCCCTGGGGATAGGTTGCCCTCCTCTCTAACTTCCTCTCCTATTTCCCTCTCCCCAGTCCAGCACCCCAGCTGCTCTCTTTGTTGTCACCCTACTAAGCATGAAATCTGTCCAGAAAGTTTAGCCTAGAACATTCTTCCCCAGTTAGAGGCTTGCTTCTTCTCTCCCCTCAAGTCTCTGCTCCAATGTCCTCTCTCAGAGAGGCCATCCCTGAAGATTTCCTCCTTCATCGTTCCTCATGGCACTTACCCACACTTGAAATTTCATTATACACTCAGGTGTGTACGTCTGATGTCATTTTTATATATGAATATATGGAAGCAAGTGTACACATCAGTACTTTGAGGGCACAGTCTCTGGGGTTTTTTTCACTGCCATATGGCTAGGTGCCTGGCGTATGATAAGTACCCAGTAAGGACTTTTACAATGAATGAATGAGTGAATGAGTAGGTGGTACTCCAGGCAGATAATCATTATTAAGAGGGTTCAGGAAATGGCCAATGATATTTTGCAAGTGGACCCAATAAAATAATGGAAATATTTTAAACATGTAACACGGACATTTTAAACGGAAAGCAAGCCAGGGTTAAGCCAGGAGAGTGGGGAAACCAGGATGAATGGGTGGTGGCAAGAACTAGCCTCTTTGATGTGAAGACAGGTTTTCAGTTTGTGAGATGATGTATTGTAGACGGCAGATTCCAAAGATGTTCCTCCAGAATTTTCATCCCTTCCTTATCCAATCAAACACTAATCTTGTTGTAAAAGTATTTTGCAGATGGAATTCATGCCACTACCCAACAAACCTCAAAATGGAAAGATTACCCTAGATTAACTAGGGAGGGCTGGGGAACAATGTAATCATATGAACTCTTAAGAGCAGAAGAGAAAGGCAGGAGTCAGAGAAATCCGAAGCCTGCAAAGGATTTTGAACTTGATTGCTGTGAAATTGAACCACAAGTGAAGAAATGCGGGTAGTGCCTAAAAGCTGAGAACACCTGGCCAACAGCTGGCAGGGAAACAGGGATCTCAGGTCTGCAACTGCAAGGTGCTTGATTGAAGCAACAGCATGAAGGTGCTTGGAATCAGATTCATCCTCAGAGCCTCCAGAAAGGAATGCAGCCCTGTTCACACCTTGAGTCCAACCGGTAAGGCTCAGAGCAGAGGCCAGCTGGGCCATGCTGAGCCCAGACATCTACAGCACTGTGAGATAATAAATCGGTATCACGAAGCTGCTAAATGTGTGACAATTTGTTATGAGACTTAGAGAAAATGAAAACCAGGAAGGATCCCAATGTACAGAGGAGTATTAGAAAGGCTATCAGGTTAGACCCTTAAGTAGAATAATCAGGTTAAGACCCAGTTTTTGAGACCACACACAGTACAAGGGGTATCCTAAAGAAAACACAGAATCGTAGTTACTAGACCTGGCACGATGTCTTGGAATAAGACCATCTAAACTAAATTTGACAGAGTCACTTGGGCTGCTAGACAAGAGGTTCGTAAAAACACCCTGACTCAGGGCCACAATTAGCTAAAAAGCTTGCTCTGAAGCAAGAACCTGTAGCCACAGTGGTAAGAATAAGCAAAAAACAAGGTTGAAAATGGGAGCAACAGGGATAGGAGTTTATGGATGGGGGAAGCTGTTGCCTGGAACAATGTTTTCCAAAATGCAGCTAAGAAATCTTTTGTGGGCAATAAATAAGTGAATAAAAGTTCTGAATCAGTGAAGTTACAATTTTATCAAAGATGCCTTGGTTATATATTGCCCTTAACAAATCATCCTAAAATTTAGTTGTTTAGGATGAGTTTATTGATTGTATGAGTCAAAGCTCAGCTGGACCACATGCCTGCCCTTGACATTTCCTGGTGTCTGTTGGTGAGACCCATCTGGGGGTTGGCCTGGACTGTAGGATCCAAGACAGGTTGGACACTCACATGCCTGGTGTCCTAGCAGGGATGGCTACAAGGTCAGTCTCAGCTATACCCCTCCCTTTCCATGCAGTCTCAAGCCTTTTCCTGCAGTCTCTTCAGCAAAATGTGGTTAGTCTTCTAGCAAGGTGGCTCAGGGTTCCGAGAGGAGGAGGTTCCAGAGTACCAAGTCGAATCTGCAAGGTTTCTTATGGCAGAGACTTTGCTGTGCGAATCAGCAACACTCAAAGTCCCTTCCTCGATTCTTCCACAAGTTTAAAAGATTATATAACATGACATTCTGTATAGTTTGGGTATCAACATTTTCAAGTTCATTTTTCTTTGCAAACGTCATTTCTACATGCAAATCAATAGAGGTATTCATTTTAAAAACAACATCTTTAAGGCACAATAGTTAACAATAAAGTGGAAATCATTACCCTCGATATTCATTTGGGTACAAAACAAGCAAGCTACAACAATAAGTCATAGAGTCCTAATTCAATCGGTGCAACGATTCTCTAGGGAATCTTCCTCTTTGGGTGGGGAAGATGAATTGAGTTTTATTACTTTTTAAATTTTTTTATGTTTTCCATGTCTGCATGTATTTCCCTGAAAAGAACATTTTAACCCGTGTGGGTCAGGAGTGTCTGACTTAAAGTGGCTTCCTACTGAAGATTGCAAAGAAAGTTTTTGGTGTCAGTTGTACATGTGGAGTTGGACATCTTTATTTTCCAAAATTTATTAAGCCGAACAGATACAAAAACATAATAAATTGTTTGGTCATCTGCAGGACATTTCTTGACCAACTAAAACCCCTCTAATTGGGATTCTGAAGACAGGAAATGTTCTCTTTAGTAAATGTGTCTAGCTCCTTAATTTGGCTCTCTTTGACATCGCATGATCAAGTACCTGTTCCTTTAAGGTGACAGACTTCACTCCTACACACTACCACAGGTCCTACAGTGGGCTGCATATTCAATGAATCCATATAAATCCATCAACACAGTATTTAAAAGGCATTTGGTGAATGGGTCTAGAGCCTACAGAAAAGTCAGTTACATGTTTATCCTATTTATAGAATAAAACCATTTTAATATTGGTAGTCATATTAATGACTCCCCCTATTGGGAATCATATTAATATCTGGTGCCTATTATATTTATAACCATAATCCAATTGAGATTAGACTCTCAAACCTTTTCTAGATTACGGCATTGAATAGTCTCTATTATGTAAGCTCAGCAGCAGAATTTGACATGAAACCCAGGGCTAACATTGAAGATGCTTTTATTTATTCATTTTTTAACTTGGGATCATTGGAAAAAGCAGAAATTTCTCCAAAATAGGCTTTTTCTAGACATCCAATTTTCCTGAACCCATGTCTCCTCTTAGCATATTTTTGCTTTGATCCCCCATTTGTCCTTCTTTGAAAAATCTATATTGCATGAGAACTTAACATTTCTTGAACCAAATACCACTTCGAGAACCTGATTAAAGCTGTGGTTCACTTCATAAATGGACACAAAACACTATATAAAATTTCTAGAAAACTCATGGACCTCCAGAAGCTAAACAAAGAATTCCAATGTACAAAACCAAAAATAAATATGTTTTAAACAAAAATTTTCTAATAAACAACTTCTTACAAGTGGAAATTTCACTTCCGAAGTTAGAACATATTGATATATGTTGGTAATTTTAAAAATACTTTGAGTGATTACTTATGTATATAAACTATAATAATATTACAGTGCAATAGCAAATAACACATGTTCCAGTAATCGAGGATCTAAAACCAAGGACGGACAAATTACATTGCAGTGGAATAGTATCCGTGACATTATTCCACTACAGTTAACAGTTATCCAGTTATAACTGGATAACTGTAACTGTATAATTGTGATACAGTTAAATAGAGTGCCAGCCCCGTAATACAGTTGCCAAAGAAGCAGCTGGGCTCTTCAAGTGCATTGCCACAGGCATGTGCATGCACATTGCATACAGACAGCGGTTCCCTTCCTGTGCTGCACCGGTACATGCGGTGCAGACGCTGTTAATGCTCACATCCCTGCTGCCCTCCCTTTTTGCTCTGTGTTAACAATGGTGGGACAGGTGATCAGCAGCAGTCGGGGTCCTGGAGCAGCTGAACTAACGCCAGCCATCAACCGTCTTTGAAATTCTTATTTTGTGAGAACATTTTTAAAGGTTTAAATTCCTGCTGGACTTTTTCTTGCAGACAAAAGCACTTCTGACGGATTCAAGTTCCCATTCCTATCCTGGGAATCACAATTTAAGAACAAAATCGACAGACTGAAGTTCCATCAGGGGAAAGGAATTAGAAAGATGAAGGAACTTAAAACTACGTCCGATTTTTCCAAAAAGGTTGGAAAGGGACTTTAGAATGATAGAGTACATGTTGTCAGATAGTTGATGGATTCCCATGGGGAACACAAGTTATAATTATTTTGCAGAACCAGAGGGGTAGAATTAAAACCAATTAGGTGGTAATAGGGACCAATGAGGAAATAAGTTTCTACCATTCACTTTTCTCCCAAATACATGTGCTTCAGAAACGCAGTAACTGTGGAGGTTTGTTTCTACCAAGCCCCTTCCCAGGGAAAACTTTTCTAAAAGTGTCAATCTATGCTTGGTGAAATCCACATTACTTTTAAATACATTTAAGAAATACATGTCTTATTATCCCCTTCGATGCTCTGTGCTGCTCCAGACCATGCATTCAGTACGCAGCACTGCCCAGTTATGAAGCCTTGGTTTTCCTTCTCCCTTAGTACAGTAGTCCCCATGCAGGAGAACTGTCTCCTCCCTGGGAGATGTTTGGCAATGTTTGGGGATATTTTTGACTGTCGCAGTGCAGGGAGGCGGTGCTGCTGGCATCCAGTGGGTAGACTCAGAGGATGCTGCACTGCAAATCACAGCTTCTACCACAAAGGACTATGACTTCCAAAGTGTCCATAGTGTTGAGGTTGAAGAACCCTGCCCTGGTAGACCACTCCTGTCCTGCCCTCCTGTGTGGTGTACACTCTCAGGGGACGCATTTCTTACCTTCCACCTACATGTGAGTCGACACGCCTGAGGTTCTTTTCTCCTTGCTGTTATGGAAGCTGGAGCAGCAGGCGCTGGGGGCCTGGCCTTCGTTCTTGGAACGCTGGCACTTGGTGTGTGTTTCCTTACACAAGAACCAAACAGCCTCCGAGAGGTTATGAGATCTAGGCATTGTTGGGACAGTGGATGGATTATGCAGGTGAGCATGGCACAGACTGATGACAGGCAATTACTGTAAATCACCGCTAGCCTGCCAGCCACGTGCAGCTGATTGCAAGAAGTGCACAGGAACCAGCTCTGGTCCATCCAGTTTAGAAAATTAATACTGTGCCCAAGGCCAGGTTTGCACATTTTCTGAATGAGCTAAGTGGAATGTTTTCCATATAGCCAAGTGAGGGAATGGAGAAGAATGAAAGTTTTGTTCCTTCAAGGGCATTTTTTATAGCATTTATTTATTTACTTACTAACTTATTTATTTATTTATTTTTAGAGAGCGGGGAAGGGAAGGAGAAAGAGGGAGAGAAACATCAGTGTGTGGGAGAAACATCTACTGGTTGCCTCTTTCATGTCCCCAGTTAGGGGCCTGGCCCACAACCCAGGCATGTGCCCTGACTGGGAATCGAACTGGTGACATTTCACTTTGCAGGACAATGCCCAACACACTGAGCTACACCAGCCAGGACTCAGGGGCATTTTTAAATAACATTTTGTTTTCGGGGCAAATAGCACTTGTTTTTAAATTGCAGGCACCATAAGTTAACATGTTTCAGTTTTTAGAGAATTCTAGAAATACAAAAACTGCAGGAAATTCAAAAACACAGTCATACAATAGACAATTCCCAGTTCAGTTTGTACACTAACTATAGGTATTGGAATGTTTTTTGCTTGGTTTGGTTTAAACATCTTTTTGTTCAAGAATAAAAGTTACATGAAGACTTTCTGTGACCAAATTTAAGAACAACCCCAATTCTATTCTAACTGACTAAGGAGAAAAAAAGGTTTTTTCTTTCTTTCTCTAACCACAATATCCTAATGTAGAAAGAAAATCACCAATAATATAATAGATGAAAATTTGGTCAAAACCAAAAATAAAGCACAATACACAGTCTTTTAGAGAGTAAGTGGACATGTGCATGTGAGAGAGAGACAGACAAGCACTACGGTCAAGGTCACGTAAGATCAGGGGAGGACCCACTATGAAATTTTGCTTGCATTTTTATGAAGTTATTATTCATTTTTTATATATACAGTGTACTTGCCACTGGATTCCATCATGCCAAACCAGAAGGATGCCTGAGGTTCTCGTTTATTTCTGCTGTCTAAAGCCATTACCTTCCACCTCCTAAAAGACTCAACACCACAGCTTTCAAGTCAAGGCCAGAAACACTACATTTCGAGAAGTGAGTGAACAATTTGAAAAATGATTGCTCTTTGATGTGCTTTGTTTTCCTCTCACAGCAATTATTTTCAATCCTAAGAGTCAACCTTGGCTTCATTCAAAACCTGATACACCTTGGATGGTGTCACTCATGAGCCATCAAAACTGAGGGCAATCTCTAAAAATGTGTTACCGTTGTTCTGAATCACTGAGCATGTGATTATAGATGGGTGAGTAAATAATTACTTTTGTCAGTTCAAAGCTCAGTTCTAGAGGCTACATATTTTCCTCGATGTTTAACTAAAACTTCTTGGCTAAGTTTACTAGGCCAGAACTACCAACTTCCAAAATACTGTTGCATTTAGAAACACAAGGGGCTCTCATCTGTGAGCATTCCGCACTTTGAAGAGTGTTTACAGCTCTGTTCGTCGTCCTAGAGGACAAGGCTCTGGAATCCTGCTGATGATGGGTACTCATAACATTCAAATCCCAACCAACGTCTCCAGCCACAAGTCCAACTATCGTAGCCAATCATACACACTTACGATTCTGCTACAAAAGTCTGAATTTTCTCTGCATCCCCAGTCTCTGTGCCTTTGCCACTTCATTCCTTCAGTTTTTCTTTCCATCATTTCTCCTAACAAAACCCTACGCAGTTAAAAATCCCATTTTTCATGGTGACCGCTCAAATCTTCTACTCAGGCACACGTACACCTCCACACACAGTCAAAAACCTTGTCTTCTAAACACCTATACCATGGGCACATATATTATTATACTTTCTTATTCTGCCTTGCCTTAAAATTAATTGTATACATCTGCTTCTTCCCTCATCCCCTAGACTTCTTCACCCCACATTGCATTTTAAGGCCTTTCAAGACAAAGGCTATGTTTTCAACATCGTTGTATTTGCAATAACTCCAGGTTTATTGTATGAATGATTGCATAAACATGTATTTGAATATTAGCTTCAGCAAACTCTATAAACATTCATTTATAGTGAGCAAATATGAATTTTACAATGTAGCCTGTTTTTATTTAGATCATTGATATTTTATTCATCATAAATATTTTGCACTGATTTTGATTTTTTAAAATGTGATACTAGATTTTTTCTTAATTACTGAGTCTTATGTCACCTTCCCCTCCTTAAAGTTGGTGCTACATGCAAGTTCTTCACTCACCGTAAAACTGGTGCTAGAATAGCCATGACATCTAAAGTAACTGCTGAAAAGTTCATAGAACATAGTTTTTATTTCATTTGCATTGCTCAATGCTAATCAAATCCTAATACTGAAAAACATATTATAATATGTAGATTAGCTTATTAATGAAGCTTTAAAGCATACCGTCTGCCCTCTTCATCGTACAGATGAAGCACCTGAGGCCAGAGAGTTCAGAAGAAAGTAGTCCAGGAAAACAGTCTTACTTACCTTTTGGTTGGTGATGCTAGATCTTCAGGTAGCTCTCTGGCTTCTGTGACCATAAACAGAGCCCAGTCAGCCTCCCTGTGCAATGGTCCAGGTTCGAGGCCTTTGTCTTTATTCGTGCTGCTCTCTGTTAGTCTGAACTCAACCTATCTTGGGATAACAATGCATTCTAAATAAAAGAGAGAGACAAAGCCTATCTTTTTCAACAGCACAGATGGAACCGGAGACTATTATGGTAAGTGAAATAAACCAGTCAGTGAAAGACAAACACTATATGATCTCACCTATAAGTGAAACCTAATCAACAAAATAAACTAGTGAGTAAAATAGAACCAAAGGCATAGAATCGTGGAATGGACTGACAGCTATGAAGGGCTTAGGGGAGGTGGGGACTGATTGAAAGAAGGTGAAAGAATTAGTCAAGAACATATGTGAAGGACCCATAGACAGGGACAACTGATTACGGACCACATCGGGGGGGACTGATTATGAAAGTGAGGGGTGGTCTTGGTAGGGGTGCAAAGGGGGAAAAGTGGGACAACTGTAACAGCATAAAAATACAATATTCAAAAAGCCCCATTAAAAAAGGAAAGAAGTAAACTTCACTCATATGCAATTTCTGCTTATCTCATATGCTGTTGGACTCTCATGTTTTAATATGGGCATATATTTCCTTGAGGCATTTTATAACATACACATTGAAGGAACATTTCTGAGAGGGTAGGAGAAATACAATAGTTTGCCAAAGGATTTCTTATTAAAGGTTTCTCTTCTTCCAGATACAGAAACTGCGATTCGGTGAGAGGAACATAGCTATGCAGAGGTGTTCTTGCTAAGACAATGGTTCTTAACCACTTCACATTAGAGTTACATGGGGACACTTTTAAAACATATCATGGCAGGCAACTCCTCACCAGTTATTTCAGAAGCTCTGGCACTGAGGCCCATGGGTATTGGCATTTTTAAAAATCTCTTCAGATTAATCATGCAGCCAGGAAAGCAAAGTGTTGCTGCATGTCTTCATGACAATGTTCTTGATTCTTATTCTGTATTTTCTTATCATAGGCCACATGATTTGACTTGGTTTAGTTTGTAGTTGCTCATCTTTAAAGGCTACCCATACATGATTTTCACAATGTAGAGAACAACCAGCCTCTCTCATAATCCATTTTAATGTTGGGAGTTGTCCTTTGAACTTAAAAGCCAAGATGGGGCACATAATGCTTTGCTCATCCTGTGGGCCATGGCAGGGATTTATCTATCAGGTGGGCACATGGAACTGAGTTTATGTCTTCTTCAACATTAACAGCAGGTTGTGCTGACAATGCTTGAATTGGATGCAGTTCACAGCTCTTCATATCTTCAGTGTGCTACCGGAAACACTTCCCATTTTTATCTACCATTAACCCCCTCTACTTCCTGGCCTTTTGTATACTAAGATTTGTAATCGAATGTCAAGACATTCGTTCGAGGATTACAAGTTTTAGGGCCGAGGTGGGCTGAAAATGGAGACAACTGTCTGGAACAATAATAAAGAGAGAGAAAAAAGTAGATGCATATAGGTAGAAGAAAAGAGAGAAAGAACTGGGCTCTGAATTTTAGGAGTTTGGAATTTCTAGCGTATCCACTTTCTCTTCATGGAGCTCAACTTAAAACTGTCAATGTCTACCAACATCCAATTATGCAGATAAAACTCCTAGTGCTGGCATTCTGGGGTATGCACAAGACCAACTTCCTACTTTTCCTTTGTTTTTGTCTTATACCATAAGGTCCCTGTCACTTGGATGGAAGATGAAAGGATTAGCCAAAGAACATGTATGCATAACCCATAGACACAGACAACAGTGTGGTGATGGCCAGAGGAAAGGAGAGGGCAGGGGCTGCGTGGAGGTGGTCCAAGGGGGGTGGGGGAATTGGGGACATCTGTAATAGTGTCAACAAAAAAAATGGAGTTTAAAAAAATGACTTGTCCATCACTCATATCCTTGAAATTAAAGTTCCCATCCTCTCTGTATGGTAGAACTCTAACCCACCCTTTTGTTATGGAAATCAGGCCCTTTCTCTTTGGGCCAATTTAATTGCCACTCCCTCCCAGAAGCTAGGAGGACCTCACTCCAAAGACAAGTTTCCAAATTTAGAGACTAAAATTCATCCCTTGCTTTTTAAAATCAAAAGTCAAATAAACCAAGAACTTATTTGAATTCACGTTGGAGTCCACAAATGGAAGAAGAAAATAAATGTGCCAGAAAAAAAAAAAAAACATGCTAAAATGTTTTTAATTAAAAATCTGAGTCTTCATTCATACACTTATTTCTCATTTTAACAAAGTCAGATAAGCTAAATGTCATTTGTTTCATTTCAGCTTAACCTTTTCTTACCCTAAAAGAAAGGCATGTGCTTACATTAGTTCTGTATGTAGATGAAATTCTTAGATCATCGAAGGGTCTGGTATACATCCTGTTTGCAAACTCAGATTTCTTTATGAATGAAGAATAAAATGCACACATGCAGGCCTGAAACAGAAACCTCGCTTTGTGGCACAACTATCAGTTCCAATATTTATAATCGGCATCTCTGAAACGTTCCACTTTCAAAGCACAGAGACTGTTTTCACAGTTCTCTCCCATAAACGTGTTTTCCTAATGCGCTGGAGGTTGATGCCAGTGAGTTTCTGTCGTGTTTATTATATTTTGTCTTCTCTCCACCCAGGCCCCCACCCTCAGATCCCACATTGTGAGCAAGCCTTTGAGTATAACCAAAAGCTTATTAACCAATTTTCCAGCAAATAGAATTTTTTGGAATTTTTTCCACCTTTGGTTGATGGGCTTCCACTGAAATAAACCAGTTATGTTTGCGCTAAACTTCTAAGGGAACTCCACTCCCAGTCATTTTAATGAATAAATGACAAACTGAATATACCAACAGATCAAGTCATGAACAAAAATAGAGGCAAAAATACATTGAGTAAAACAGAAAGAATGTGAGAAGGGGAAGTTGGGAAAGAAAATGTTTAGTCCTCTAACTTCTGTAACAAAACTTGGAAACTGTAGTTTTCCCTAAATTGAATATGGATGTGTGAATATCTGAGAGGATTATTTTAAGAAGTTATACCTTATTTTATTTTCATGTAGATCTTTTTCTTAACTATTGGCCCCCTCAAATGCCGTCATCACATTGATAAACCTATTGTTAAAGTGAGTGTTAAAAATCACAAAATTAACATGAGATCACAATTAACTTAATTCAAATATTAAGTAGATATATCCAGTTGAGTTGAGAAGTATACAATGACAAAGCCTTATGAAAAACATCAATCAGAATAGGATCTAGACTTCCTAATTTTTTAGAAGTTCTGACTGAGTCCTCAAGGACATTCACTGCTTGAGTTTTTGGTCCCATACTATGTTCTTTCATTTAATTTCTATGTATTTTTCTTACTATTTTTTCAAAAAGTACCAAAATATTAGCTTTGACCTAACACAAATAACAACGTTGATAGGGAAAAAAACAACCAAACAGAGAAAATAACATCTCCATGCTCACATTTCCATCCTCTAAAATCAGTTTCATATATTGGCTCAACCCATAAGCATTTATTGTTTATTTCATTGAATTTAGTCTCAAGGATCTGAGAAAACTTGAGAAGATGATCAGCATGTATATACTGATCCCAGATAATAATATAATGTTCTAAATACCTCAGAATAATTCTAAACCTCATTACGTAAATGATAACAATTTCTTACACATAAAATAGTGCTGTGGATTTTCTAATAAATGTTTTCAAATGTGGCCTCATATTTAGTCTTACTGTTGTAACCATGCAGAAGCTTCATTTCTTTAATATGACCTTTTCTCCTTCCCTTCCTTTTGATTCAAACTGGCCTCAACCAGCATCCTGACTCATCCACCTCCTTCTCTCTTGCTCGCCTAGTTAGTCAATCATTAAGCTGTCAGGACAATGAGTTTCTTTCTGGTCAGCATCAAATAATCTTAGGAACAAAGCCTCCCATCCGTTGACCAAAGAGACAGAGTTTCAGTCAAACTAGAGATAACATCTAGGCCTCAGTTGTGTTTCAGCTCCAGACCCAGAAGAGCAGAAGGACCCCAGCAACCACATCCTTGCAAAAACAGACAGAGTGACGCCAGGACTGACATCATGACCAGATGCCCTGATAGACTAACCCCTAGAGCTGACCAGTCAATAGAGACCATGACCCTAACCATGACCTTAACTCCCTTAGTCCCCTATGTAAACCATCCCCTAAAAGCCATCTGGGAGCCAAGTCTCTGAGCACAAGCCCACCTGCGACTCTGGGTGTGGTGCTACCTCCTTAAAAAACTCTTTCACTTCTTTGGCTGCAAACTCCTGTTTTACTGGGCTTGGATGCACACAGGCAAATGAACCCCTTTAGTCCAGTAACACTGATCCAAGACAGTTAGACCGATTCAGTGCTTGCTTAATTGGATAAAAAAATATATGGAAATCATGTGAGAAACTCGTTAGTATTAGGAACCTGAGAAAAGAAAAGTCAAACTAAATATTAGTTTGGAGACAATGCTTGGTTTGTATGGAACCAAATGAGAGCTAAGGTCCAAGCTTGTCGGAAGAGTTGACACACCAGCACAGCTGAAGTTAGTTTATTTACCTGTGGAAGAAAACACACAGAGATGACCAGCAGCTGATGATGCCAAAACTAACTAGAAAATGTGGTCACCTGCCCTGTTGCATTTTTATGGGCAGAGATCAATAATTCATGACTAGAATTCAATAACCTGCCAGTGCAGTTAACAGCAGTCTTTCATCTGTTGATTCAAAGGGACTAAGTCTGTATTCATGTCCTCACGGCGCTTCATATTTCCACACTCTTTGGTATGTTCTTCCGTGGCAATGTGGGGCCGTGCCCAGCCTCTCTTACTGCTCCCCTCCCACCACATGCACTAACCCAAACCAACAGCTCTTTGAAATGCAGGGACCCAGCAAGTACACAGAACACCTGGTCCTCGCTAGGAAATCTGGAATTGTCCCACCTGCGAAGCCCTGTGCCTCCTCTCTGACGTGCCGGATAGAGTTATGGCAAGAGCAGGTAGGACAGAAGGAGTGAGAGCAGACAAAGGGATTGAAGCGAGACCCTGATCAGAGTTAGAAGCATTGCTTATACATGTCTGTGAATGGAAAGGGGCCTTCAAAGTACTGCTGGGGGACTGTCACTATTTAAAGTTTCCGAAAAAGAAACATTGAAACTGATCTTTATCTGCAGTAGGCCAGGGAGCACTAAGTTTAGTTGTCCCTTCTGTGTAGGCTTACTTGCATGAAAAAATAACACAAGAGAGCAAAGAAGTTCACATTCATACAGGATTGTGTGCATACGAGCGCTAATATTCTAATGTTTCCCTGTCTTCTTGTTCATTTGCTTTGGAATCTAATGTAAAAATAGGATTCTAGTATGTCAAATAAGATTTAAAAAAACAAAAAACTTCCAGCAGTATTAGTTCAATCTAAAGAATATGGATTTTACTCTGAAAACTATAAACAAAAATAAACAAAACACACCTGGCTGCTTTGAGGATGCCTTTGGGAATTTGTTATCTAAAAGGTTTTAATCTTCAATGTCATTATCAAAATCAAAGCCACGTTACTATTCTGACAGTCAGAGATATATAAGGATTCTCAAAATAAAAGCTTCTATTACTAAGTCCACTTACAACAGCATATAGGACAAATGTGGATTTTGAAAGTATACTATCATGAATTATTATTTTGACAAATTAAATTTCAAAACATATATTTAAAAGTTGACAAAAAAAAACAAAAAAAAACTGCCACTTCTTCCTGTGACCCAGTCACAGGAACCTAGCTCGCCTTCCCCTTACAGATGAGAAAACTGACAACATACGTGAAACCACTGTTTTCAGGAATTGGATAATTCGCCACTCAGGACTGTGATGCCCAAGAGAAGGGAAACGAGTGAGGTCAACTACATGATCAGTGCAACTCTCTTCCTGGAACCACTTTCTAAATTTCAAACCAGGGAAGAGAAGCCCAAGCAAAGCATTGGCAGTCCCACTGAGCTGATGGGACAGGGATTGAGTTTGGAGAACTCGAGGCAGCTGGATTCACAAGGCAGAGTACTTAACAACAAGGAAGCTTCCAAAGAAAGAGCTCCATGAACCTACATGGGGCCCCTAAGACCTTAGCAGAACACTAAACAATACATGCATAGGATAAGACTAAGCGATGCATAAGAGCAAAATGCAAGAAGGTCGTACAAAAACAAAAGTCTGCTAGGGAGCGAGCTATAAGATTAATAAATCCAAAACTCACACAAGAGTAGGAAACTATTATGTATGGACCACCCAAACTGGAGAAACTTTGTTGAATGCCGGAGGCATTTAATGCAGACCCTAAAAGAGGTCTTCGTTGTAGAGCTACCCTATGCAGCCCTATAAAAGCTGAAAGATAAGTTCAAAGTAATCCACAAGAAATTAAATTTCCTGTCAAAATGCACTTCTGTACTCCTTGAACAGACAGCAAAATCCATACCCTTATCACTATAACATTCACAATATATATAATTATATAAAAATTACTGAATGCGGAAAGAAGCAGGAAAATGTAGCTAGCTCATAATCGAGAAAAGCGTTTAATAGAAATTACATGAGAAATAACAGAGATGATGAATTGGCAGGGAAGTAAATTGTAACAATATTATAAATATTCTTAAAGATTTAAATAAAAACAAGGACATAATGGCAAGAGAAATAAATGATTTAAGAAAACAAATGTAGTTGTTAGTGTTGATAAACATAATATCTGACAGGGAAAGTTAACTGGATGGACTTGGTACCAGATTCGACTTGCCAATAAAAAATTAGTGAACCTCAATATATAGCAGGGAAAATGCAAACTTAAGTACTGAGGGGAAAAAGTTGAAAAATAAATAAACAGAACCTTAGTTATCTGTGGAAAAAATGGACTGCCAGAAAGAGGAAGTAAAAGCAAATAAAAAAAGAACGGTCAAAATTTCTCCAAATTGCACTGGCTGGTGTAGCTCAGTGGGTTGAGCACAGACCTGCGAAGCAAAGGGTCACTGGTTCAATTCCCAGTCAGGGCACATGCCTGGGTTGTAGGCCAGGTCCCTAGTAGGGGCCAGATGAGAGGCAACCACACATTGACATTTCTCTCCCTCTCTTTCTCCCTCCCTTCCCTTCTCTCCAGAAATAAATAAATAAAATATTTTAAAAATTTTCTCCAAATTATTATTTTTTAATTTTATTTATTTATTTATTTTTAGAGAGAGGGGGAAGGGAAGGAGAAAGAGGGAGAGAAATATCAATATGTGGTTGCCTCTCACACACCCCATGCTAGGGACCTGGCCTGCAGCTCAGGCATGTGCTCTGACTGGGAATTGAAACAGCAACCCTTTGGTTTGCAGTCCGCTGCTCAATCCACTGAGCCACACCAGCCAGGGCTCCAAATTATTTTTAAAAGCACTTTATAGCAGTATGAATGGCCAAAAAATGAAGTACATGTTTAATGTATTACAACCGGATGAGTTTGAAGATAACTATACCTCCAAGAAATCATCACCAAAATCTGTGTCGTAGACATATCTATCACCTTCAAAAGTTTCTCCTACTCTCTTTGTTTATTATTATTATTGAGTGATAAAAACACTTAACATAATCTCTTAGCAAATTTTCAGTGCATGCTGCACTATAATTAACTGTAGGTACTATGCAGTACAGCAAATCTCTAGGGCTTATTCATCTTGCATAAATGAAACTTTGTACCCTTTGGCTAATACTTCTATAAATCCCCATATCCAAGAAAGTGAACAAACAGGATAAAGACACAGAAAACCACAAGTAGGCTGATCTTAATCACATTATTGGAAACCAGTGGGGGGGGAAGCAGTATCCAGGAGAAAATGTCCTAGGCTCAGATGCCTTCTCTGGTGAATTCTATTAAACATCGGAGGGAGAAAAAGTAAACTTACATAAACACAGGAATTAGAGGAGGAAGAGATAATTCCCAATTCATTTTACAAGACTAGTTTTGCTCATATACTCGAACATACAGAGATATAACTGGAAAACTACCAATGTTCCTCATAAACATAAACACAGAAATCCATGTCAAAATAAGTTAACACAGTATGACCATTAGGGGTTTATCACTGGAATGCAATTTTGATTAACAGTCCAATAGCAATAAAGATAACTAATTATATTAACAGAAAAAAGTAGAAATATATTATCTCAATAAATAGGGGAAAATGCATTTGACAATATTCAACACCAGGTCAAACAGAATAAAAAGAAACTGTCTTTACTTGAAGACAATGTGATAGCACACATTTAAAAAGACTTATAGAATCTACAAAAAAAATCTACTTAGAACATCCTGATAATTCTACAATGATGTATGGACATGGGATATAATATCAAAGATTAAAACTGAAAAATCAGTACTAGAAACCAAATAGGTTCCATTGGTTATTACCTCACCCAAATCAAGACACAGAAATACAGGAAATATAAATTTTCAAAATAAGGCAGGATTTTAAAACTTTCTTATGATAACATTACGATTTCTTCTCCCACTCCCACTCTTAAAAACATAAAAAGAAAACTATGCAAAGTCAACTTACATACTGGAATAAAGCCACACTTAGCACCTTTTTAGTAGCTCAGAATTTATTATTCTGAGACCAAGGACACCTGTTGTCCATGAAAAATTATCAGAAAATACAATCAGGAATGCATGTAACTTTGTAGGCATTTCTCAGGGAATAAGGTTTTGATTCAGGTAGAAAGCTCAAAATGGCTTCTGGTCCAGTAAATTCCATTTCAAACCTCTCCTGACATAATCCCTGAAATCCACAGAGAACAACACAGTTTCATTGCCAATAGTAGGGTGAATTAATTTAGTTCAAGGACTTTCTCCAAGTTATCAAGCAGGGTTCATCATGCTCAATAAATAATGACCTAAAAAAAAGGTAGCAATGACTAAGAAATGCCTACACAAACCCTTGTAAAAATTTGCCTGAGTCACCTTACCAACTTTTCCTCACCAGCATGCTCTTCTATATTCCGTATCAGAAATTGCATAGATTGCCATTGATGGGGCAATATCTCAGCACTCACCTCAATCATACCCCACATCCCAGGCTGAAAAAAGAGCTTGCAAAACAAATAGGAATCTATCTTGAATTCCATTCCAACTTCACCTACCAACTCATCTCATCTGTTCTACAAAAACGTAATCTGTGCCAGACAAAGTAGCTTAACCCTGACATAACTGTCCCACGTGCAATGGGTTGGGAGATCAGCATTATAATAATCGATGAGAATTTTCCTCTTAGAATAGCTTAGTAGGACTGAGACCCTTAAATCAATCTTCATTAGAGCTGTCAGATTTTTCAGTGATATATACATAAATACATTAATGTTCTCTAGAACCATCAAATACAAAAACAACTGATGAAGAAAAATTTCTGGATTTTAAGCACCAACTATATGTGTGTGTGTGTGTGTGTGTGTGTGTAGTTATATTATGTATATAACTTCTTTGCAACTTACGGATGGTAGCTGATTTTATAGTTGGGAGCTGGCATTTTAAATCCAGGCAGCCTGGCTTACATTGTTGACCACATCCTCGACCACAACAGTAACATAAAAAGTTCGTTTTTGGAAAACATTTCAGAGGTTGTCTAGTCCAACTTATAATCCTACGACGTCTAATGTTTTCAACATTTGTGGCAATGTATTAATTCTCCTAGCAGTGAGGATAAGAAAACATTACTGAAGCAGAAAGAATATGTCAGGTCTTTTTCTCTGTGTGACAAATAAAATAATTTAAAGTTAATCCTTAGTTAGCTCATACATCTGATTTCTAAATTTTGAAGATTACCTCTTCCCATCTGCTGTTCCATAATCATCTTCTCTGCATAGATAAAGAAAAAAATCACACCCATGAGAATTAAATTATAAGTGTAAATAAATGAACTACAAGTCATTATTTATTTTCTAGGACATCTCTGTAGTTTGGGAAAACAAAAGAAAAACAGAGAATTCCCAGAGTCAGTTATAACATCAACTATATAGATTTATTAAGCCAGTATATAATACATCTAATACAATTTTAAAAAACCATATTTCTCACAGAAAATGCTAATTAGGTTTTCAAAAGCTACTTTTTACCCATCATGTCTAAGATCTTGTCTGTTTTTTACCCTACCAAGGAATGCAGGCTTTCTCAAGGTTGAGCTAGCCTATGTCTGCAGAAAAAAAGAAATTGTTGTCTTAAAAATGTATTAAAAATGAAAGAAAATAGAAACATCATCAAAATCGTGGTTTCCAATAAAAACCAATGTAAAATCCTCCCATTGTTTTTGAAATCAAACATAAAAGCAGTCCCTTTAACTTGTTTTCTCAGAAGGGGAGGCGGGGTAAGGAATCTTCACAGTGATCTCTAAGCAAAACCTCAGACGGGACTGCAGCCGTTTCCCACATTTACATAAACAGCCTTCATGGTGATTTGACTCTGTAGCGCCCAGACTGTCTGCATACCAAACAAAGCCATAGTTGGCACAGGTATCTCCCTAGCTCTGCAGTGAGATTAGAGATGGAAGAAATATCAACATCTACTAAGACCTGTGGAAGGAAATTCAAACTCTCTCTACCACCAAACAAACAACCCCAGCCACATCTTAAAGGCCACCCTCAGGACGACTGATTCGGGCCTGCAGCCCTGAAGTGGCTTCTTGCATATCTTAGTCCTGTAATTAGTGTTGGGTGTTCCCTCCGGACATTCAAGAGTTAGAGATTTGGTTTAAATGTTGTTCTAAAGTTTATCCAAATAAGGCTGCATTCTTCTTCTGTGTTGGTTCCTCCTTTTTCTCACATGGTTTCTTTCCCACCCCACCCCCAGCTTATTCAGTTTTCTCCTGGAAAATCAACATAATATTTCCTTCCCAGCCTGGAATTTCTTACTGTGTCTCATTAGATTAGTGCTTGTGTCCTACTACAATATTTTGTACATGTTGGTTTTATTTTCTAGACCCTAAATAATAGATTAAATTTGTTGTCAAAGGGTGTATCTAAATTAAAGACCCAAGATCCTTTTACCCAGAAAATTAATTTCTCATGCCCATACTTCATAAAGCTTCATTTTTTTCCTAAGAATTTTTTCTAAACAGAAAACAACAGAAGTTATAATCAGCTTGAAGTGGACATTGGTAATATTTGGCTGACTAGCACCATTTTTTTTTCTTCCAAAGAACACCATCATTTCCAAATGTTTGAAGAATTACCTGCTTCCCTTCTTGTGGGACTATAATTAGGGGCCCAACCTTGCACTAGCTAGGCAGTGGAGATGTTACTCAAGATGAGTAATAATTTAGAGCACTCTGGAATTTGAATCTTGAACATAGGAAAAGAACTGAAAGTTGTTGTGGTTTATCCATTTCAGACTAGCCCCCTCCTACTACAGGGCACTTCCTGCGGTTCTTGCTTGTGTGCTGCATCTGCTTGTCTTCCTCCTGCCTTTTTCCAAGCCCGTCTCTCCAGACTTTATGTCATACCTTAGGACTTCAAATAACACCACAATTCGCTTGGGTTCGTGTTAGTCAAAGTCAGTTTCTTTTGCATGCAGTTAAAGAACTCCAACTGATATCCAATTAAAGTATGTCAGTTATTTTAGATGGATAACACTGTCTGTTGGATTCAGTGAGTTGTTTACAATTGATTAAAAGACAGTTAAGTTAGTGGATCACATTTTGTGTGATCTGTACTGTTCTTAGTGCTGGAACAAGTACTTTAAAAAAGGGAAAATGGAGGTGTAGGTAGATACACTTTGCCGCTTTGCACAACCAAAAGATGGGCAACAAATTTAAAAATAAAAAATAACCAGAACTTTCAGAAAAATGAACTGTACGGAAGTCCAACAACCAAGCAGTTAAAGAAGAAACATTCATCCAGACCGGTTTGAGGGGCGGGGACAGGCAGGTAAGGAAGAGAGGACTCCCGACAAGGTGGCAGCTGGTGGACTGGCTGAGGCAGTGGGTGGTAGAGCAGGCGGTCCCGTATCTGCATGTGGAAAAACCAGGAGGAACAACTGCGGAGCGAGACAGACCACAAAACCCAGGGTTCCAGTGCAGTGAAATAAAGCATCAAAACCTCTGACTGAAAAAACCTGTGGAGGTTGCAATGGCAGGAGAAACTCCCGGCCTCACAGGGGAGTTTGTCGGAAAGATTCACAGCATCCTAGAATGTACACAAACCCACCTACCTAGGAACCAGCACCAGAAGCGCCCAATTTGCTTGTGGGTAGCAGGGGAGGTGACTGAACGTCCACTGAAAGCTGAGAAAGCTGCGCTGTTACCTCTCAGACCCCTCTTCCATGTACAGCACCACAACAGCAGCAAAGTGAGTAGCGCCACCCTAGCAAATACTTAAGGCTCCACCCCTTACTACATAAGAAGGCCTAGACAAAGGAGTATGGCCCAAATGAAAGACTAGGTCAAAGCTCCAAAAATAGAACTAAGCAATGAAGAGCTAGCCAGCGTATCACATGCACGGTTCAAAACACTGATAATCAGCCCTGGTGTAGCTCAGTGGATTGAGCGCCGGCCTGCGAACCGAAAGATTGTGGTTTGATTCCCAGCCAGGGCACATGCCTGGGTTACGGGCCAGTTCCCAGCAGGGGACACACCAGAAGCAACCATACATTGATATTTCTTTCCCTCTTCCCTCTCCCTCTCTTCTACCCTTCCCCTCTAAAGATAAATAAATAAAAATCTTTAAAAAAAAATTAAAAAAGAACTGAGTTTAAAAAAAAAACAAAACACTGATAATCAGGATGCTCACAGAAATGGATGTGTATGGGTGCAAAATAGAGGAAAAAGTGAAGGCTATGCAAGGTGAAATAAAGGAAAATATAGAGGGAACCAACAGTGATGGGGAGGAAATCAGGACCTAAATCAACCATTTGGAGCAGAAGGAAGATAGAAACATTCAACCAGAACAGAATGAAGAAACAAGAATTCAGAAAAGTAAGGAGAAACTTAGGAACCTCCAGGACAACTTTAAACGTGCCAACATCTGAATCATAGGGGTGCCAGAAAGAGAAGAGGAAAAGCAAGAATTTGAAAACATAATAAAGGAGAACTTCCCTGCCTGGTAAAGGAAATAGACTTCCAGGAAGGTCGGAGAGTCCCAAAGAAGTTGGACCCAAGGAAGCATATACCAAGGCACATTGTAATTACATTATCCAATATTAAAGAGAAAGAAAGAATCTTAAAAGCAGCAAGAGACCAGGAGACAGTTACCTACAAAGGAGTTCCCATAAGACTCTCAGCTGATTTCTCAAAAGAAACCTTACAGGAAAGAAGGTACTGGAAAGAAGTATTCCAAGTCATGAAAGGCAAGGACCTACATCCAAGATGACTCTATCCAGCAAAGCTATCATTTAGACTCGGAGGGCAGGTAAAGTGCTTCCCAGATAAGGTAAAGTTAAAGAGGTTCATCATCCGCAAACCCTTATTATATGAAATGTTAAAGGGACTTATCTAAGAAAAAAAGATGATCAAAAATATGAACAGTAAAATGACAACAAATTCACAACTATCAACTGATTCTAAAAAAAAAATAAAAAATAAAAATGAACTAAGCAAACAACTACAACAGGAACAGAATCACAGAAATGGAGACCACATGGAGAGTTATCAGCAGGGAAGGGGAGGTGGGAAAAAGGGGAAAAAGGTACAGGGAATAAGAAACATAAATGGTAGGTACAGAATTGACAGGGGGAGGTTAAGATTAGTATGGGAAATGGGGAAGCCAAAGAACTTATATGTACAACCCATGGACATAAACTAAGATGGGGGAATGCTGGTAGCGGGGAGTAGAGGGTGGAGTGGAATAAAGGGAGTAGAGGTGGAGAGAAAAACAATGGGACAACAGTCAGCATAATCAATAAAATACATTTAAAAATTAAATTTAATTTAATTTAAAGAAAAGGAAGACACCGACATAGTCTCAGAGGGTTTGCTGTACAGTTAAGATTAAAGCACAAGCAATAATTCCTGTTTGCAGGCATACAAAGAACTCCAAAGGAATGCATTCACCATTAAGCAATGGCTTTTCTTGTCACCCACCTAGTTTCCCAAGCCTGAACTGGTAACTCAACCTTGACTTCTCTCCCTTCCTCGCCCCACACATCTAATTAATCACACTTCATTCATTGAGAAAATATTCATTAGCAAACCAGGTTGATTGTGCTTACTTTAGCACTCTTACTTCTTTCCAACACCAAAGCCTCTCCTTTAATTTAGCCCCTTCCAGGGCATTTATCAATGGACTAACTATAGCAACATAGTCACTGGCCCCTCGGACTTTGTCTTCGTTTCTTGTGATCCATTCTCCTCTAAGAAGACAGACTTTTCTTTCTAAAGTGCAAATCGGATTGTGTTGCTCTCCTTGTGAGGCTTGCCAACATCTTAGAAGAGCTCCAAGTGTCTCAGGATGGTATTCGAGTCCTTCAAGGCACTTGAAAACTCTTCTGGAGCAAAGTGAGCTGTAACTAAACAAACAAATGAAAAAGCAAGGTCTATCACGTTCTGGCTTTTGTTTGTCTCCTAAGCTTCATCTCTCACTGCTCTGTGCTACCAGCATACGAACTACTTACAGGTCCTTCCAGCACCATGATCTCATCCTCTGCCCTGGGTGACCACCTGCTCCTTTGCCTTGAATGTCCTTCCTGCTCCCTGGCTGTGTTTCACCTGACAAACTCCTACTTTTCCACCCTCTAGGCCCACGGGAGCAGCTCCTTCTTCACACTGCTACAGGAGTCGCTCTGTGCACACCTCCTACACACGGCGTCGCTCTATGTCATAATGCACACGCTATCACTTTACGTTATCATTTTCTATTCCTTTGTACACCTTCCTTTTCAGAAGGCAGCTTCTGTCCTTTGAGTTTGGAAAGTCTGTCTGATTCATCTTTGTTTTCCCCCTGTTTGGTAGAACACTCAGCACATGAAAATATTCAAAAAATGTTTATTGAACTGAATGGAGACACACAAAATTTTCTCCTAAATAATGCATATGCTATCTTTGTTGCTGACCCGGTTAACACGGAGCACCTGGATAGAATACCTTTTAAGCATTCTATTTGTAAACACAGGAAACATCTTAACACCTAGACACTGTCCAGTTTCAGGACTCTCTGCAAATGCCAACCCTAAATTTAACAAATTTACTATAGCAAACAAGTAAACTTGCTCGACTTATGTGACATGTCTACTGATCGAGTCAATCTAGAAACCCTCATAGGAACAATGACAGAATGGTAGATGTCCATAAAGCTCTGGACTACGTGGAACAACATACGCATTCATATATTAATGCACCAAGCACACTAGAAATAGAAGCCAGTTCAGCATTGGTTTTATAGAAAAATAGGACAAATTAAGCCAGTTCATTGTAGCCAGAGAAATATGCAACATTTTTGACAATATTTTCTGAGTAAATTAATTCAGGCAAAAATGATGGAAAGCTGTACAAGAAACCAGATGATGACTGGGCTATTATTACTGCAGATCCCATTCTAGGATGGAGTCAAATGGAATAAAAGGTTACACTGTTTCACAGGCATTTATAAAAACATGAGGCAACATGCACATGATAAAGTGTGTGGTACACTGGTCACAAAATACATTTTTACATGAGTAAAAGTACTGTATCCCGTGTATTTTTACTATGAACAGGTATCTCATGTTTCTTCTACTATGAACAGGTCTCAGTCATCGGCCTTTTGCCCAGCTCTCTATTTAAAGTGTCCTTCAGCAAAATGATTCTTTTCCTATAATTACAATCTTGGGCATTAATTACCTCTATTTCTTCATAGTTTTCTCAATTTATCCCACTTAGCATTAATCCCAAATCTATAACTCACTTCTAATTAAGTTTCAGTTCTTTACACACAAGTGTCCAGTAAGCTTGCCCTTTTCTCAAACAAAATTCATTTAAAAATGAGTAAGTCACTTTCAACCTAATCTCAATTCCTCTTATCATCATCTATTTCTGCCGAGATTCTGCTGGTCTTCCAGTATCATGTCATCCTTGATTCCTTTTTTTATCCTTTGGATGTAGTTTTGCCCACATCATCACAGAATGCTCCAAAAATCAGTTATAAAATGTCCGTCACATGCCAAATTTTTCTGATACTAGCTGCTTAGGTGGGATATTATCTAACTTAGATTCTGGGAGCATCACAGCCAACATCATCTTTTGGACCTTGTGCCTCCTGCTTCCACTTTGTCACTTCCACGCCCAACTCCCTCAAAAATATCATATGGATTCTCAGACAGTTTTACACCTGTACAGACTCATTTTATCTCGCTATAGTAAGCCAGTCTTACTGTACCGTAAATATTTCCTTTCCTACACCTTTGCTCAGAATCTCCTGCGCAATATTCTTTCGTAGCTTTCTCAACGTATCCCGAAATTTACCTGTCTTCTAAAAATCTTGCTCTAATCTCACATCTGTAAAGACCTGCACAATTCCACCATGAAATTCTTTCTGCTAATATAATAGTTCCTCCAATATAACACACCAACTACCTTGAATTCCTTTTACAGGCAAAAGCTCTAAATAACTGTATTAGTCAAGGTAGGCTACATGTATTTATGCTGTTCTAACAAGCAATCTCCAAATTTCAGTGTCCTAACCAAAGCTGGTGTCTCCTTTATACTGTGCATCTCACGTGGGTCATCAGGTCACTCCACTGAACAACGACACCAGTATCCCAGCAAACAGGGGCTTTAGTATTTGGGTCTGCATGAACCTCCATGGTTGTGGCTGGGAAAGAGAGAAGCTTACAAAACTGTGCAGGGATTTTCATTCCCTCTGATCAGAAGTGACGTAATTCATGTCAGCTCCCATGGTCTCACCTGACTGCTAGTGGCCTAGAATGCAGAGTAGCGACAGCATACTTAGTGAGCTTTACTGTTTGATCACAGTAAGTTTGTATATTAATCTCAGCGTAGGTATGTAGAAGGAAAAAGTCTCAACTCAAGCACTGCAGTGCTCCCTATTGGAACATTACTACCATCATTACTACTGGCAGGGAAAAAAACGGGGGACTACGGCTGCCTGCCCAACAGGTTCATTTTTGTCCCCTGCTCTCAGGGTGGAAATGCAGCAGAGATGAAGGGTGATCTTCGACTCTCAAGGCCAAGAGCCCAGGCACATCTGGAGCTCTCCACTCAGCAAGGAGAAGCTGCTACTTACTGACGTTGAGACAAGTGGACCGATAAAGATGGCCTAGAACGTATCCGAAATGATACAGCCAAATTGCCCTGAGTATCCAAACACTGAAAGCTGTGGGTGAGCAGTTGTCTGGGTTTGCCATGTTACTCTTTCAAGAGTCTGTGTGTCCTCCATAATTAGAGAGAATTCTATGATAATAGGTATTGCATAAGTTAAAGGTCCTCTGTGCTCTAGCACTCTATTATCAGGGAATACGCCAGGCTCTTTCCTAGGGGATAAGAACCTCTTCATTATAAAGGCCGTTTGTGGATGGGTAGCATATACTTCTTTAGCCCTGGGCTTTTCTTCTACGTGACAAATACCCCATTGTCATTCGCCAAGCTTCCCTCACCCTCTCACTCATTCCCACCCAGCGTGGGCAACTGGGAATGGCTTGTCTGAGTAGTGTGTTTGGAGGGAGGCCTTGGAAAAGTGGAGTCAGCACCTTTTCTTCTCCTTCCCTCTGGGGGTCTGAGTTTGCTGGGCGAGCCTGTGCGGAGAAGTGCTCCTGCGACAAGGTGAGTAAGGCTGGCTAAATCTGGGATTTGGCGCACGGAAGCCCTCGGGCTCCCAGATGCAAGACACATCCTCCAATTTCTGTTGTAACTGTAATACGGGATATTTTTTGTTCTCTGTATCTTGATTCATTTAATGTATTTCTTAACTAATAAAGAATCTGAGTGGCTAAGTGGGACACAATTTATTTCATCTCCCAAATAACTTCTACAGATAGTATATTGTTTTATATTATTTATTTAAGTATAATTTGTCTTCAATATTTACAGCATGTTTTTATCTACCTTTATAATACTACAGCTACTCATTTGGTATTCACTGATGCTAATACATTTTTGTCAGTTATCAGAATGTGCAGTTGCCACTAATTTTTTCATAGAAAACTCTATTAGAAATTTGAAATAAATGTGTTAATATACATGCATATTCTTCATCTATTTGTACAATGACTTGGTCATTTACATAGAAACCAAAAACAAAAACAAAACATAAATATCGGTTTTAACATAATATTTTCTACTAGCATTTTCTATAGCCCACAGTCATGCAATAATGGATAAATTTGGATTCAGATAAAAATCATTTTGAATGAACAAATGTTCGTTCAAAGTTGATGGTAGAAGTGTGACTCAAAAGAAAAGCAAATTAACCTGAAAATGCCAATGTCTTCTGGTGACAAAAAAAGGGGGTCACTAGTCTGAAAAGCTAAACAAGCTAAAAGGTAGTCTGTTAAACATATATGGCTACAATACAAATCAATTTCAAGTGTGTTAGGCTGGACTGAAGCCGACGTCACTCTTCAGCACCTTTACAAGCTGCCAAAAGGAAAACTTACGCATTTAAACAAAAAAGAGAACTGAACTTTGTCTCCCATCTCTTTTTTCTGTCACTGAATTACATTTACTTAAAGGTCACATAAAGACTATCTGCTTTTTAGTGCCACCTTTTGGGTGGTCTTGTTATTACATAACATCCATATTCAAAAACTGGAAATTCCGTGGGTGGGTGGGTGTGCACACGCGCATATACCTGTGTTCATCAAACTCTAGCATATTAAGTCTAGGCTCTCAGCTTTTCACATTAACTGTGCAGCTTATTACATGAGAACTCTGTTCACTTATGCTCCGTAATAAAGTAGGAGCTGTAAAATGTCCTTATTAGAGTCTTTTGAACCTTGCGATTCATCCTCTGTCCATCCCACCTGTTACATCCTCGTACTATAACCCAAGCCCCAACACTCAGATTCACATAAACTTTGATCTCAATTATGCGTACTCTTTTAACTTTCAGAAACCTTAAAAATCGGGGTCCACGGTGGCTGCTTCGAGGAGCCATGTTACTAGTGCAGCCACAGGCAGGAGTTTTTTCGATGCCTCAATTTTTGTGAATATGGAGTTAAAAATCAAACCCAGGTCTCATGATACTAATTCCATGAACCACATCCATGCACTTCAAAGAAAGTACTGGCTCTAACAAGCGTCCTCTGCTACTCATGCCTTAATGAAGTGGTTTGAATTCCAGGTGAAGCAAATATGGTTAAATGATTAGAGGACATAATCTTTAAGATCTAGACTTACTTGCTCTAGAGAGAGAAAGCTAAAATCAATCTTCAATCTTCAGCTTGGCTGCTACTCAGAAGATGCAATCACTAGAGCCACTGAATGAAAACAGATGGAATTCATTGTAACAATGCAAAGATGCATGTGAGATAAAGAAAGGAAGACTTCCTGGCCGCGAAAGTTATTTAGCTGTTGAAAGTTCACCAACCCTTTTGTTTGGAGCAAATAAGAAAAGTCATGTGCGTAATCGCATGTTATCATGTCCTTGATTTTTTTAGATTTTTTTAGATTTACCACACATGCCAGCATCCTTTAAAAATATGTCCACTTCTAGATATTTCTAAACTTCATATAAATTGAATGATACTGCATATAGTCTGCAATTCACTTTTTGTTTGCTCAAAGTTATATTTATATAATTAATAAAGTTTTATTTGTGTTTTTCTGTTTTTGGAGAACTATCTTGTTTTCTGGTACCACAACATATTCTAAGCATGACTTACATTTTGCCTGCCACTTCACCAAGGAGTCCTGCTTCCATTTATTGCAGAGTGGTATTTAGAAATCAAGATCTGAGCTACAAGTGTGCTTATAGCTACTGGAGTGTCACTGTGTTTAGGTCCTCTCAGTATACAGAATGCAAAGATGTGTGTGTGTGTGTGTGTGTGTGTGTACTGACCCATGCATGCTTATACATTATATTTATTTCTCCATCTACTTACCTGTGTGTATATCTCAAAAATATAAGTACATGCAGCAGAAAATGAGAGTCAAGTATGTGTTGTGTGTCTGTGTATATGCATGTGCATATATACAGCACAAGTTCATACAAACATCTCCAACTCCCACAAAACACCACAGGGTTCAATGAACCGACCCCCCTTTCTTGTTTGTAAGGTTTTTCTCAGACAATGAGAAACTCAGATTTCATTTTCTACAATATATGTACTCTTTAAAAATTATAGCACATATGCATGAAGTAGTTTCAGAATTATTAAAACATACCTCTACAAGAAACAAATTTGCTAACTACAATGCAGTTGCATGATGCTGTTTTTGTGTTTGTGTTTGGATGCGCGTTGTGGTATAGAGTTCTGTTGGTTTTGAAAAATACATACAGTCATGTAAGCACCATTACAGTTGTGCTTACAGTGTCATCTACCCCCAAATTCTCTCATGGTCCCTTGGTTATCGATATCTCCCCCATTCCTGAACCCTAGCATCTATAGATCAATTTTCCATCCCTGCACTTTTGCTTTTTCCATAACGGCATACAAATGAATCAAGCAGTTTCTGAGTGTGTCTTCTTCTATTTAACAACACGTACTTACCATTTATCCATGCGTAAATCAATCGTGCCGTCCCGTATATTGCTAACTACACTACAATTCACTGGTTAAAAACACCTGAGTCATTCCTAGTGTAACAGTGATTGAAATAAAAACAATATACTAATCAGGTGGTAATTATGGAATTGGCTGCACTAACAAACTCCTAAAAGATTCACGTATTGAGAGCTTCCTTATAAGTGTTTTGTAGACGTCAGCTGCTTAACCAAGGAACGACCCTGATCCCGAGAAACTGGGCGAGCATCAGCGACTGCTATCAGAACCAGCAGAAACACCGCCTGCACGTCCTGTTCCCAGATATCAGCAGTGAAACTGCGAATGGAGCGATGAAACCGCCAGATGACGCACACGGGAGACAGCAGTGAAACACCCAAGAGCAGATCTGAGAAAGTGCACATCACCAGAAAGAAATCCCTTCGTTCCCCTTTTCCACGGTTCCCGCATATAAACTAGCCAGGACAACCGTGAGGCTACGATGGCCTTTGAGATGAGAGTCCCCATCTTCTAGATTGCTGGCACCTGAATAAAACCGCTTTCTTTTATACCAGCACCTGCCTCTGAGCATCAGCTTTTGAGGAGGCAGCAGCTGGACCTGCGCTCGGTTGCAGTGTAAGTGAAGAAGGGGTCGTGGAAGTAGTCCCTTCAGCCCCAGGTGCTGCAGCTGATAACATGGATCGGAAATGAGCCGCTCTGCCAAGCCCTTGAGCGGAGAAGAGCAGGGAGAGCAGAGCGGAACAGAGTGCAGCGGAGGCTGTGCAGAGCCGGTGCAGAGCCCAGCAGAGCTGTGTAGCTGGAGAGGGGCCTTGTCCCCGGGCGGGCGCACAGCCGTGCGGTTCCACCACCAAGCTACTGCACAACTGAGCTATAACAACACTGAGTTGTTCCACAGGCCTGCTGTTATCACAACTGAGCCATCTGTGCTGTGTGAATCTTCCTTCCTCACCACACCCCAAACGGGGCATTCGTGTTGGTGCTGAAATGACAGCAACCATCATGGCTTGACAGGAATGGATTTCTTATTTTTAGTTTTACTTTGTCTTCCATTTTTAACCCGTCTTTTCTGTTTTCCACTCTACGGACTCTGTTACATTCTTGGAACCTTCTCTGGTCTCTCTCTCTCTCTCTCTCTAGTTCACACATTTGCTTTTCATCTTTGCCTAACCTACTAATAAACCCATTTTATTCAGATTTTGTGCTTGGCCTTTTTTGTAGACCCTCACTTTGGAAATTTATTGGCAAACCATTATTTTATATCTTGTGTTTGATCATTCAAATATCTAATTTTTTGAGGGTCTGATTCTGGAGTTTTTTTTCTACTGGGTCTCACATAAAATGGCTTGCTTTTGTTTTGCTTTGCTTTGTTTTTGTTTTCATGATGAGCTCATATTATTGATAGATATCATTTGATCCCTGAGCTCCGGTGCTTTTACGACAAAGGGTTTTTGCATGGTCCTCCCAGGTCCCAAGGGCACTACTAGCCAAGGACTACTGTATACCATATAATTGTATGTTGAGTACTAAGACCACCCAAGGAAGTATGGATTCAGTCAGTAAAACTGAAATCAGATGGCTTGTGGTTACAAAGTGTAGAAGAAAGTCTTTCATTCCCTTCCATATTGTGTTGAAGTTCAAGACAGACTATTCCCTTGTCCTCTTCTGGTGTGGTGAGACAATCCCCTGCGAGCATCCCACCTTACACAAACTTGACGTTTATCTGTGTTCCCTGCTTCCAAACTCTTCCTGAAAACAAGCCTTACCTACACAGAAAATTCCCTCAAGAGGAACTGACTTCTGAGTTTTGTTTCCTTCTGTTGATTCTTTGACCCCTAAGAAATTCTTAGTTCTTGTCTGTTCCCAGATGCATTTATGAAGATCATCACTAATCATCAGAGAGATGAACATTAAAACCACAATGAGATATCACCTCACACTGGTCAGAATGGCTGTGATCAATAAATCAACAAGCAAGTGTTGGCGAAGATGTGGAGAAAGCAGAACCCTCATGCACTGTTGGTGGGAATGCAGATTGGTGCAGCCACTGTGGAAGGCAGTACAAGGCTACCTCAAAAAATTAAAAGTGTAACTGCCTTATGACCCAGTGATCCCACTTCTGAGAATTTATCCAAAGAAACCTGATATACTAATTCAAACAAATATATGCACCCCTATGTTCATTGCAAGGCCATTTACAATAGCTAAGTTTTGGAAGCAGCCCAAGAGTCCATCAATAAATGAGTGAATAAAAGAAGCATTGGTATATTTACACAATGGAATACTACTTGGCCATAAAAAAAAAAAAAGAAGAAGAAGCAGCAGAAGAAAATTTTACCCTTTGCAGCCGCATCGGTGAACCTTGAGAATATTATGCTAAGTGAAATAAAACAGATAAAGGCAAATAACATATGACTTCACTCGTGCGTAGATTCTAATGAACAAAATAAGCTAATGAAAAAAATAGAGACAGATTTACAGCATGGGTGGAGGGTGGGGGTGGGTGGGAGGGATTGAGCAAAGAAGAAAAAAGGCAAAGAACTCAGGGACACAGACAACAGTGTGGTGTCTGCAGGGGTGGGGGGAAGGGAGATTGGTAGAGGTGGAAGAGGGTATAGGGGAGTTGAATGGTGATGGAAAAATATAAAATAAATAAAAATGTATAAAATAAATAAAATAAAATAAATGACATAATAATACCCCAGAGGGAAAAACTTGATACAGCTATTTAAAAAGTCATTTCAATGAGTGACAAAGATTCTTCTCCTGTTTTGAACATGAATTGCATGCCTATAGTGAGCAACTCGGAGCTTTCAACAGCCATCTACAGTAAATAATATCCCTGTAAGGTAGCAGGATCGCTGCACGTTTTTTAACTAATACACGGTCAATGTGAAATGTTAGGAGGGAAGGAAAACATGGCATAATAAATCTTAGGGGGAAATGGCTATCACCTTAATGGAAGTTTTTCTCATCATTCACTCATTTTCTATGTGCAAATTAAGTGAACACAGGTACCTGTGATTTCACATACATGTAGAGCCAATAGGCAAAACTTAGTTTTTTCCTGTCTATTTGGTTCTCAAAATATGACTTTTACCTTGTCCCTAAAATCATCAAATCTATTCTTAAACCTCAGGTAAGAATTGCTTTTCATCATGGCACCTGAGCTTAAGACAGGGAATGGGCGGCTATCAGTCTTAATCATTTGTCAAGAGCCATATCCCATGTCCCCAATTACTCAGAGATCACATCTGGCTTAGAAGGCTAATTCGTTAAAAAATATTTTCTCTTAAAAACTATACTACTTTGCTTTATACTTTTGGCTTCTCCCATGTAATATTACTAATTCCCTTTTGTTTTAATTCCTAATTTTGCAAAACCAGAGGAAGATGCTTCCTCGAGCCTTCTCACTCACTGGCGCTGCTCATCATCGCACCGCATGTGTCCTCTCGCTTCAGCGACTGCACAGGTGGTCCCAGCAGAGCTCCGGGTGTGTGACATGTGTGTTTCTGCAGATCTGTTGCAATGTGCCTTCGGGTTTCACCTGCTTTTTTTATTCAAGCTCCAATTTGTAACGAGAAGTATATATAGCTTGTGCAGTTGCCTTCAGTTTGGGGGAATGTCAGCTGCTCAGCGAAGTTTGAGCAAATGTCACATTCTCCCAGATAGAAAAGTTCATTTTTTCTTAAAGTTGACCATATATTTATCCCTTCTTGTCTTATGAATTTAGGGATGGCTTTTTGGCAAAGCCCTGTAATACGTGTGAAATATGTCACAGGTCAGTGTCTGTACACAGTAAGTGTTCAATAAAGGTTAGAGATGAGAAGGGTGATGTTGGTGGCTTTCAGAAACCATATACTCATCTACCCAGAGTCCAGTATATTTATTTAATAGGAGTTAAAGTCATTAATATTGTAATTACAATGTATGGTACCAGGTGGATACTTGCATTGGTGTGTGGATCACTTCATAAATTATATATTTTCTAACCACCATGCTGTACACCTGAGACTAACATAAAATAATATCAAATGTCAACTTCAATTGAAAAATAAAAATAAAAAATGAGTTAAAAAGTCATAACACTGGCATCATCATTTTATATTTCTTGCCTCAGTGATGCAATATGGAAATTTGGAATCCATTTCTTGTTCCAATATAGACACTTATATACCTATGTAACACATATACACATAGATATGGTCATTTATGTCATAGAATCTACAAAATGTGGTGCTGAATCCTTTTAGAAATTAAGCCCACTTTCACCATCACATTCTCCAGCTATGTAATAAGCTGAGTGACGTAAGGCAAGAGAGCCCCATGTCATACTGTACTTCATTGTTTCCTGACACGTTCGACAATAAGACCATTAGCTACAGTGACTTTCAAGAACCAGAAAATAGTGTGTCTGATCCTTAGACATGAACGATGTTCTAACTTAGGCAAAGTTTAATTGAGGAATAATCACCCCAGCCAGGATGCAGCATATAAAAAAAAATCACGTATAAAACAGAGCAATACCATTAAAACAAAGATACAGCAATTTATACACAAAGAGTCATTCAAAGTGCTAAATTACATAAACAGTTGTAGAAGATTCAAGCTGCTAAGTTAGAGAATATTCAAGCTATCGCTGTCCAACCCACTCATTTTTCAGGCTGAGAAACTAAGTTTCAGAGAGTCCGAGGCCGAGATCATTGAGTAGGTGAGTGCACATCTTAAATTAGTTACCCTGACTCTTAGCCCAGTCCTGTTTTTTCTGTACTCCCACCACTGTGAAAATGCTTTAAATATAAGCCTGTATATATTGTGCTTTGATCACATTAAAGGTTAAAAGAACAGATTACCTGACTCCATGACTTATCAGCTGTGTGTGGGCCTGGCCAAATTTCTTAACTTCTCTGTGCTTCGAGTACCTTATCTGTGAAACAGATATTAGTAGCAATAAATGTACATGGGAGAAATAACTAGCACACATATGTAATACATATGCATACATATTAGATGTAAGTGTGCATGGCATATATTAAGCACTCAATAAATACCAGGTGTTATTATTGTCATGGCACAGCCCTAGAAGTACATGAATTCAGACATGTCATTCATTATTAGTTCCCATCTCCTGCCTAGTTCTCCTGAGTGGACTGGAGTTCTATCTTATTAGTGTCGTAAAAGGGAAGGCACAGCCTGGCAGGGGATGGCAGGGACCCACTGCCTGGGAAACAAGAAATTGTTGATTCAGAATATGAGCTACCTTCCTACATGTATGCACCCTCAATATTCTCCCAGCCCCATGTTCCTCAACTAGGTGGACAAGCAGAATGATTCCTGGGGCCATTTCTGCTTGCCTGGAAATCTCAGAGAGACACCCCACTAAAAATAACGCTGAGTGGGCAGCCACCAGCAAGCGCCATAGGGCACTTGGGACTATCCTGATTTGGCCATCACTTCCAGGCCCCCAGAATTCCCTGCTAGCTAGCTGCATGCCCTCCACATCATACCATTAACCTTAAAATAATGCAATTCTGCATTTTTACAATGGACTCGTTGTGAATTATGGAAAAATTTTCACAACACTGTAATAAACTTTTATACTGTCATAAGTCTGTCTTGGGCAACTATAATTTAATAATATTACCATTATTAATGCAATGCTCCTAGGAAATATTGCTTCCATTCTTAAATTTTAGAAAATATTTAGGGACCATAATTTGTATGGTCATTGTTTCTCTACAAAATTTCTCCAGAAACATTTGAATTTTGCCTAAGAGGCCAGGAGTGGAGGGGATGGGCAGATGTTGAGGACAAGCGTACTTCGAAGAAGCACTTGCCTCTACTAAGAACTGGACAGTCTCTTCACAGGGGAGGCTGCTCTACTGCAACAAGGGGATCTTAGCTGCCTCTTACAACCTGAAAGCCCAGGAGACCATGGGGGCTCAAGATTCTCTGGCTCAGCCACCAAATGTCTGCATCTCATATCTCAGGGGCCCACACTTCTATTTAGTGACTTTGGGCTAGAGCAACTGCAAGATTTCACATTAACCCTGACTTTGGGCTAAAGCAACTGCAAGATTTCACATTTTCAGACTTTCAACACAGTCTGCTCTCTGGCTAAAGAGAATCAAGGTGACTTCCATGGTATGCCTTGAAATTAAGAGTCAGAAAAAAACATAACCTCTCTTTCTAAATGTTTTTTAAGGCTTCTGCAGTGTGAGTCAACAAACACTTTCTAAAAGCTAAATAATACATATCTTAGACTTGTGAACCAGGTAGTATCTTTTGTAATTGCCCAACTCTGCCTTGTAGCACAAAAGGAGCCATAAAGAACACATCAACAATTAATTGTGGCTTTGATTTGTTATCATCAGTATTTAATAATTAATAAAAATGGGGAGCAAAGGAACTTAGACAATGAGCTTAATAAAATGAGGAGCATGGGCATGCTTGCTTAGCAAGAAAGCTATAGCTTCACACACCAGAGGGGATTACTCTGCCAAGGCTATTAACAATCCTCCCTTCCCTCCCTTGGTACCAAATTGTTGGGGGAAGCATGGGGAGGTGCTAGATCTAAGAGGCCTGACAGTCTCACTAGCGGGTGGGCCTATCAAAAGTCCACGAAGTCCTGGCTGGTGTAGCTCAGTGGATTGAGCATGGGCTGCAAACCAAAGGGTCACAGGTTCGATTCCCAGTCAGGGCACATGCCCCCCAGTGGGGGCCACCACACTTTGATGTTTCTCCCTCCCCCTCTCTCTAAAAATAAACAAATAATCTAAAAAAATAAAAATAAAAAGTCCATGAAAACCTGGAAAATTGATACGTCATTTTGCAAAAGCACCTACTCTGTCCCAAACCCAAGCCCCTGGTTACAATCCCAGGGGAAAAAGAAACTCTCTCTTTCTCTCTCTCTTTCTCACCTGATGACCTGCACCGACACAGTGCATGCATCTATTCTCTCCATGGCCACATGGTCCTAGCAGCCCCATGGCCCGTGGCCTTGCAGACTTCATACGCAGATTCCAAAACAGAGCTGATACCACAGCACATCAATGAACTGCAGCTGGAAACACACACTAAGCTAGCTGGACACTAGACTGGTCTGTACCTTAATAGGGGGCAGAAACTCTGGACGGTGGCTTTTGTCCAGTGGCCTTACTGAGGGCATGGTAAGACTTTTCTATGGTGGGAAAGCAAAAGATGAGACATTGGGAAGTCAAGAAGGGAACCCCTTTAATTTTATGTCATCAGTAAAATTCACCATGGAACCCCATATTCCCATGTAGGTCTCAGGAATTGTTTTCCTCATGATACTGCAAGAACCCCACTTCCACCAATAACAGTTCCAGTAGCATTCTATTTACAAGGAAGGAAGGAAGGAAGGAAGGAAGGAAGGAAGGAAGGAAGGAAGGAAGGAAGGAAGGAAGGAACCAGGCCACATTTTGCTCCGAAGCAACTATCAAAACCTATACAATGTCACACTCTTTATTTTTTTTTAAGATTTTATGTATTTATTTTTAGAGAAAGAGAGGGGGAGAGGGAGGGAAATATTGGTGTGCAGGAAAAACATTGATCAGTTGACTCTCAAACCCCCCCAACCAGGAACATGGCTCATAACTTGGGCATGTGCCCTGACCTGTAATCCAACTGGCAACCTTCTGGTTTGTGGGATGGCACCCAACCCACCGAGCCACACCAGTCAGGGCCTTCACATTCTTTTTAATTGCTTTTTTTATTGTTCTGTTCAAATGCCACTGCTACCACATAAACCTGCATCTCACCCCACACTGCCAACTCATCCCATAGGGAGAATCTTTGCCATTGTAATGCTGTTGCCTGCCTTGGGCTATGCCATTTGTTGACCACCAGCAAAGGGATCCTTGTCACTGTCGATGAGCCAACAGTCAATCCGCCAGCAGTCTCACCTAAAGGATTTTCGGATACTCATTGTTTTATTAGACTCAGCTGAGCCCAGACAGCAGCATCAGAGAAAAGGACTGGTGTGGAAACAGCCCTTGAGGTGGGGAGGAAAGGCAAGGAGCTTGTAAGCAAGTTTAGGAAACAGGAAAAAGGACCTGGTAAGAATAAGACAGAAAAAAACAGGAAGTCAAGGCAAGAGTGCATTACCAAGCTGGTCACTGCTAGCGACAAGTCGGGTTTGATTCTGTCAGGACCGTCTAAAGACAGATTTATAATGGGGGCTTCTATTCTCTCTCCCGAGGGACAGAAGAGAAACCATTTCCCATTAGCCCTCATTCTGGTCAAAGGCTGCCACATGATGTTCTCTGATTCTACTGAGCTTTCCAGATGCATTTGCAGAATTGTCATTCTGCAGCTTCAAGGAGCCCCAGGTCGCAAAGCGTTCAAGACACAGGGTGAAGTAACATCGGGTTACACCTGCCTGCAAGTGCTCAGTGCAGCACTGGCCAGAGTAAACAAAAGAAGGATGTGAGGCAGCAACGAGGTGTCCAACACCGGTTTGCAGAATAGTCGGTCCATTGAGGTAAGTTGGTTTATAGCCTGCTCAGGTCCTAAAAGCAATATGCAACATGGTAAAAGGCAAAATCTACATGAAACCCAGCAACTCTGACTTGGAGGCATTTCCTAAGCAGATCTTACTGGTAACTTCGGACAGCCTTCTTGTATACCCTTTTTCCATCAGCCCTACAGTTTTGAAACTACTGGCCTCGGTGTTTCTTGCCCCGCTTTTCATCCTGTATCACCAATGATTTTTCACTTCCCTTTATTGCTCTACATTAGGGTACCACACATAGCCTAACCCACATACACGCAGGTTTCTTGGCTTTTTTGGACCACTCCACCAATAAGATGGTCTTTCTAAATGAGGAAAACCAACTTGCTTCATTCCTTAAAAAACAAAAAAAAAAGTGTTCTCACTCAGTGCGCATCTCTGTTGTGTTCTATGGCAACAAAACAAAACCTTTCCGAATTCGGTGTCTGCCCTCTCCCCGTTCCCTTTGACATTCCTTCACCAGCACTTTCAATGTTCCCCCTCAGTTTCATTCAGCCAGTGACAATTCTATGCCAGTCACCGCTCTAAGCCCTGAAAAAACTCTTCAAGTCAGGGATTGTTATCTCTTTTTTATACTTGACATGAGAAGGTTGAGGTTCAGGAACAGTCGATTCCCGGACCCCATAAAGGAAGGCTGTGGGCACGTCAGAATGCAGATTTCCAACGTGGTATTGCCGTCCAGCTCTCAGTGCGCTGGGCGCAGGAGATGGAAGGGCCTCCCCCACTTGGACATGGTGCCGCTTTTGAAGGACTTCCAACTCTAATGTTCTCCATAGCCTATTGCTTACAGAGGTTGTCTAGGTCCCAGCTTCTCAATGTGTGTACATATACTAAGTAGCCTACCATCAACTGGTTATGGGTGTGCGAGACAGCTGTCTCTGCGCTTCTCAGGATGGCCCGAAAGCCACTGGGACGAGAAAGCTCTCTTGGTCAGTGTTTCCAGCAGTACCTTTATCCGTTGACCCTGCTGGGTTGTGCAAGTATAATTTTCCATGGGTCTAACAGAGGAGGAAAAGGGAAAAGACGTCTGGAAACCAAACTGAGAAGTGAGAATGTTTAGATGTTTGGGAAACGACACTTGTGAAGCAGAGAGGAGTAAGTCTCTTAGTCCAAAGAGAAAGAGTCAGGCTAGGCACTGTGGAAATGAATGGGGCCACTCCTGAGAGGGTCTGCCAATACTAAATTCACATGAAAAATGGAATGGGGTGAGAGAGGGCTGAAGGGAGAGACCGGGTGAAAGGAGATAGTCAGAAACAGTGTCAAAATGTTAGTTAGCTGTGGGAAATTGGAAGAGCAACAGAAAGAGGAAAAGGTTGGTATTTGAGAAATCTGAAGCTGCTGTTAGGAAGCACACTCTAGCACTTTGAAGATACTCAAATGTCAGCGATTCTGAGCTACTCATTCTGATACCCCAGGCTCTCGAATTGCCACTGGATCTCAAAGGTTCATAATTCAATTGCTGATTACCAGTAAGATACAGAGTCGTAAATCCTTGTAAGAAGGAAGCTTAGAAATTATGAAATATTGTTATCATTGGCAATAATTGCTTCTGAAATATCTCGACAATCAACTTCTAGTCTCTGCTCAAACAGCTGTAGTGGGGTGTGTGTGCGTGTGTGTGTGTGTGTGTGTGGGCAGGGCAGGACACAACTTCTATTTCAATCAGATAATTAATAAATTTCAAAGTTGAGTGGTAGGAAATCTTGGGTTTAAAATCTTTTATTCTGTAGTCTCATGCGCCTCCTGCTGACTAAAATTATCTGCTTCTACACTAATAATTCCAGAATTTATTAAGCAAAGGAGACTGTTAATATTGATTCATTTTAAGTAATAAAAGTTCCCTAGAATATGATTTGAAATTCACTTGACATTTGGAAGTCACTTGTATTTGAGGCAAACATTTCCATGAATTACTTGCTCTTAGCAGCAATTTAAAATGTTATCTTTTGTCACCACCTGCTGGTAGAACATTTTCTCGCTCTTCTTTTTCACTTAGTTCTTTTTTGTGTGTTGCTACGTAAAAATCCCTAAATGAAGAAAACGAGTTACCTTTGGCACTGATAGTCAAGTATTAAACTTTATCATTGAAAGTCAAACATTAATTTATATTAAGTAGACAGTTTGCACTTAAACATCTATTTGATGAATGAGATTTTGATTTGATTTAGTGGATTGCAATGTCTACGATCTTTTTGTTTGAATTGCATAAAGTTCTCAAATGTGACAGATGATGGTGACCCACCATATTATCCTATCAGAGGTATTTTTTTTAAATTTAATTGATTTTTGGTTTAAGCTAACAGAGCTACGCAATTAAAAAGTAGCTGGCTCAGGCATTTCATTAAGAGTGTAAATACACTTAAAGTTCCAACATTTAAAAGATATTTTTGTGATAGCAAAAGGTGAGAGAAAACTTGATGAAATGTTATTAAATATGATTAAAGGGTATAATGACCTTTGCCAATTCCTGACTTGAACTACAAAGAAAAAACAAAAAACAAAAAAAAAAAAAAAACTGAGCTGTACATTATTTGTTGTAGACCGACGCCACCTTGTGGAATGAAAAAGAGGTACTAAAGGCTATGGACCTTTTAAGGTGGAATTGTTATTGCCAGAAAATTCTGTTCACAATTCAAATGAAATTTAATCATTGGAAACAACAGCGATAACAAATCTGACAACATGCTTAACCTACCAAATAGTTACATAATTAAAATTCCAGAAAGGTATGTGGTTAAAAATTATGAGTCAGAGTCATTTCTAGGCCCCCAATTTGGTTTACGTTTGAAGCAAGCCCCCTTCAAGGCACAATTCATGATCCTTGACACAAGGGCAGTGCGGTGCATGGGTTACACCTGTTTCAGTTCTTGCAAAGGTGTGATTTGGGGGTCACAACAATTCGTAATCCAAATGCAATTTCCACTTAATTTTTTTGTTTTCAATATTTGTTATCTGAGCATATAACCGGCCTAAAATAAATGTTTTTTATCTATTCTCTCACTTATGAGCAAATAAAATATCCAGTTGTTCCATCTTCCTTTAAATCATGTGCTCCCAAAAGGACCACTGAACAGCTTTCCCATTTTTAACTGATAAATCCTATGGTATGAAAATAGGAACACATAGCATTACCTGTTTATGAAATATGTGCACTCATCAGTTCTGTAGGCAACAGTTTTACTAGAACATGCTAATAGTACATGTATATTAACAGACTCCCTCATTTCAGGGCTACTTGTTGAACTTAATTTGGTGTGGAGTTCTTAAGACTTATGAATATTGTGTGTGTAATATATGAGTAAGTGAAACACATACAAACACACAAGGTATAGGTGAAAATCAGTGCATTTGTTTCTTTCATTTTAAAATATATGACACATTCTTATTTCTCTGTCAATAGAGGACAAAAGTGCTTTGGAAAGGTCAAACCGTTCATTGTAAGAATACTACTGTCAAATACAGGGTGGGGCAAAAGAAGGTGGACAGTTGTGAGCATGGGAAACGCAGTTCGTTATTATATTATTTTCCACGTGAGCACCTGTAAACCTACTTTCGCCCCACCCTGTATTTTAACTTTGGTTAGCTCCTCCCTGCAAAGAATAAAAACTGGTTAAGGCCTATCCACTAGAACACATCAAAGACTATGTTTGTATACGCACACATGTATTCTATAAAAAGAAAGCCAGAAAGGTGGTAGAGCTTAGGACGACCACCTGTGTCCTTCTGGGTGTCCATTTAAATGGAGGAGCAAGCATTTGATGATGGAGAAAGTACGAAACATTACTAACAAGGACCCAACCTTCCATGTCGTTTTTACTAGTGCCGTGGACACATTTTTACCTCTCTTGGTCTTGTTTCCACCGTAAAACATTTTTTCAATTCACAATTTTGCTAATAAATGTACATATGCTATGTGTATATATTTATGTAATACCACAAATGCCCAAAGAGTGCTGGTCTTGAAAAAACAAACAAACAAAAAGTTAAGTGGATTAAATGTTCTTCCGAGCATGGATGGAGTTTTTCAAGCTTAGCAATTGGCAGCTCCTGCATCCATGCCTCTGCTGAAGCGATTACCAAAGAATCGTTTCCCAGAACTACAGGTGCACGGCAGACTGGAGTCATTATGCAAAAGAACAGAAATCTGGAGAGAAACCTGGTGAATAAAAACCCATGTTCCTGGCCATCCGTTTGCCTTCCGTGCTCTGTGCTTTTTTTTTCCAGCTCAGTTTGGATATACAACATGAAATAGGCAAAAAAAAAAAAAAAAAAAATTGTAATGGATTTGAAATAAAGCATTCGAAAGAAATCTATGCCTTACATTGAACAAACTTCAAGCAGGAATGCACTGGGGGCAGAAATGAACTACAGGCCACACTTGCACTCATGTATTTTAAAAGCTGAAGTTTATGTAGGGGAGGTAAGAGTTTGGAATACTTTATGTGAGTTTTTAGAAAATTGCACATTTTCTTCCTGGTCTTCCAACTTTCCCACTGTGTCCCGATTCAAGGGACTCACATTCACCCTTAGTCCTCTGTTAGGTGTCTCAACCCCTGCCTGGCCCACCTCAAGTTTCTGAAATCTCCATCTCAAAGTCACTCTGAGACCCCAAGGGCTGGTCAGCTTAGACTGTTTTCAGAGCCTTCTTCTCAGCACGAGGTTGGCAACTTTATTGATGACTCTGCCATCTTGCTTTCCTAATTCCACAGTCAGTATCTTGTAAGTATAAAGTGACTTTTCCTCAAACGTTCTCCCAAGTATCTAACTTAATGAAATGAAATCAGTCAAAACAGTGGAATGTTAAAAAAAATTTCTGTAATGGGGGGAAGAGGAAATGTAAAACATCTCTGGAAACTAAATGAACAAGTGGGGATGTTTGGGAAGGGACGCTCGCGAAGCAGAAAGGAGCACATGTCTTCCTTCAAAAACGAGCAGAGTCAGGGTGGGCGAAGCGGACGTGAACGGGAGCACTGATGAGTGTGTCTGCACGTCCCCAGGTTGAAGGAGAAGCGGAATGGAGTGGGAGAGGGCTGGCAGAGCCTGAAAGGAGACAGTCAGAAACGGTGTCAAAGTATCAGATGCTGTGAGAAAGAAAGAGAAAAAAAAGAAAAGAAAAAGAGGTAAGATACTTCAAGCTGCTGTTAAGATATAGGTAATCCCTGGGTTGATCGTTCAACATTTAACTCTGACTGTGACCTTCCTTTCTAGGAAATGTAATTTCCTAGGAAAAAAAAAAAAGGAAATTCCATTTAAGAAAGCATACATTCCTAAACGTGTGGGGGCCGGGGGTTGTTGCTTTATAAACTCTTTCTAGAGGGAAGTGGTTTTGCTTCTCTGCGCCATTCTTTCTCACTTGAACTTTCCGAGAGAGAGGAAAACAAACCTCGGAGTATTGTTCAAGTTGGCAATCTAGAACTCCCGGAGAAAAAAGCAGCAAGATGAAGGTGGAAAGCATTCTGAAAGCACATTGGGCAGGGGGACGTATCCATGGACTGCGGGGGACAGACGCCTCCAGCCGGGACAGAATGAAATTGGAAGGGTCTGCCGAGGGGTGAGGAGAGGGGTCCGAGGTGACACTTGGTGGAAACTGAGGGGGCGCGGGCGGTGGGACCCGAGGCCCGCGAGGGCCGGGAAGTGCATGCAGTTCGTGCGTGCTAGGGACCCGGGATTCCGCGGCCATTCGCACCATTGTCCCCGTGGTTTTCCGCCTGTGGAAGCGTTATGAAACATTTCCTTCCCCTGTGTCAACGAGCCCCCCCCTCCTTTTCGATGGAAGAGCTGCTCAGATTTTTCTTAGGGACCTAACGGTGGAGAGGCTCCGCGGTTCTCGCTCGTACAGCAGGGCTGCAGCCTTCCCCGCTCCCGAGGGGAAGGAGGGAGGGGTCCGGGAAGGTCCTAAGGTCTCCGCCGCACACTTTCCAGCCCCCGCGAACCCGCGGGCCCCTGGGTGGAAAAGCGGCGTTCCTTGATGTCTCTGCCAGCCCGGCCTGTGTCCTGCCGCCGCTCTGAGGTCGAGGAAGGCAGGCAGGCTGCGCGGGAGCTGATCATGTCTCGAATAAAGAGAGAAAGCGCAATTCCCTCCCTAGGCTCTAGGGAACTGAACCGCGTTCCGGATCACCTATTCCGGAAGTGTGAACGTGGGTCCCCACAAAGAAGACTAAGGTGGCAGAAGTGGGGGGGGGGATGATGTTGAAAGGGATAGGGGTGAAGGTCAACGCCCACCCATTTTAAAATCCTGAGCCTGGGACGTACCTCCCGGCCCCCTCACCAAACATGCTTTCTAGGGGAGGCACTGAGCCAAAAAGCTCTCGCCGAGAAAAGTTGAGGCAAAGAAAAAGCACGCTGCAGCAAACCGGCCCGTGGCAGTCTAGGGAGATGGAGAGGCGGAATGGGTGTCTTTCTCGAAAAGGCCGGGGAGTGGTAGGGGGCTTCGGGGATCCGGGTGGTGAGAGAGAAAGGGGGCGCAGGGCGAGTTCCTTGGCGGAGATATCTTGGAGAAGGGACTCAGCATCCCAACCCGACTGCCCCTTCTGGGAACTGTAGCCTAACGCGCAACGTGCGCTCCCGCACTGGAGGGGCGGCTGAAAGGGAGGGTGGTCCGGGAAACTGGCCCGCGGGGAAAGGCGCGGTGGAAGTGAGTACCTCTCCCCTCCAGCAGTCCCAGACGTACAAAGCGCTGGTCACAGCGCCTCTCCTGCGTCTTCCGGCCCCAGACTGACGCGCGCAGGGCAGGGAGCTACCACGGAGGTCGCCCCCTCCCCCGCCCTGGGCTCGCAGCGCACAGCACGGTCTAGCACCGACTTCAGGGCGTGTCTTCTGGCTGCAGAGGCCGCCAAGAGGGAGGAGAAAGGGGGGGGGGAGGGGATGTAGCCGCATTCGCAAGCTATAAAAGAGCAGTCCCGAGTGCCCGGTTCTTGCACTCGCTGGAAAGCCGCTCCGAGCCAGGGGCTGTCTCAAAGCTAGGTCGCGCAGTAGGGCCGAAAATACAGAGCCCTGCGCTGAGCGAGCAAGCTCCCTGGTCAAGGCGGAGGCCGAAGAGGAGATCCAGGCACTGATCTTCGCGTGGTCCGGTGCCCCCGCCCCGGGAGCGTCCCAGGGTGCTCCTTGTCCCCGCAGCAGCCACCCTTCCAGCGCCTGCTGCGCGGTGCCTCTAACTCCACGCTTCGAAGAAAAACTACCCCTTTGCAGGCAGAACTGTAGTGCCTCCACCCAAGTGACTCCGGGAGCCCTGTCTGCGGCCGGCTCTGCGAGAACTTTCAAAGAATAATACTGTTAACTTTAAGCATCCTGAGCGAGGCCGGGGAGGTTCTTCACTCCCAACCCAAACAATAGCCTCCTCGCTCGGCGCGTTTCGGCGCGCGGTGACAACCGGGACTCGGATGCTGCTAGCGGTCCCCGCAGGGTTCCGAAGGCCTACCGCAGGCAGCGACATGGGGAAGGCGGAGCTGGCTCGGCGGTTTCACGGCTCGCAGCCTGCGTCCGCGCTGCTGCTGTTCGTGGCGGCAGGGCTGCTGGTCCTGCCGGGCGGGCACGGGCGCCTCGCGGAGGAGGACGAGGAGCTGGTGCTGCCGGTCGTGGAGCGCGACCCAGGACACAGGAACGTGAGCCTCCGCCTGGACGCCTTCAGCCGGCGACTGAGCCTGCAGCTGCAACAGGACCGCGACTTCCTGGCGCCCGGCTTCACGTTCCAGACCGTAGGGCGCAGATTGGGACCCGGCGCTCCGAGTCCCGACCCCGACGGTGACCTGGCGCACTGCTTCTACTCCGGCACGGTAAACGGCGATCCCAGCTCCGCCGCGGCACTCAGCCTCTGCGAGGGCGTACGCGGCGCCTTCTATCTGCAGGGCGAGGAGTACTTCATCCAGCCAGCGCCCGCAGCCTCCGTGCGCCTCACCCCCGCCGCCGCCGGGGAGGAGTCGCCGACGCGGCCCCAGTTCCATCTCCTGCGGCGGAGAAGGCGAGGCGATGGCGGTGCCAAGTGCGGGGTTATGGACGACGAAACTCAGCTCGCGAGGGGCGCTGGGCCGAAGGGAGAGGATGCCGGGGCAGAGTGGCGGCCGAAGGACCCTGCTCCTGAGCGCGCGGGGCAGCCGACAGGTATCTGTCCCAGAAGAATTCCTCTCACTTGTCTCTCTCCATTCATCCCTCCTCTCCCCACCTTTCTCTGTGCAACGAAATTTAAAATAGACTCCTGTTTGCAAACAGGACCGAGTTTGAGGTCCTGCTGGAACACTTAACTACGTTTCCCTGAATAATGAATGATCAAGACAGAACACACAAATCAGTGATTTTTTGCTGACTAAGGCCAAGCGTTTAGACCAGGAAGGGAGAGCTGGTAATCCAACTCGTTCCACCTTAGTCGAGTGAGAGAGTATGTGCAACTTCTTCCCATCCAGCTAACTTCGTTTTTCGATGGTGCCTGTGTGTTCTTTGGTCGAGTTGCACCTTTGCACTACTTTGTAATCGCTGCCTGTGCCCGTACCCTGCGCGCAGGGGAGGGCGGGGATGGAGGGCGGAAGAGCTATGGTGACCTCGGAATGTGCAGCCTGCCCTATTGCAGGGCTGTGCTCCGAGCTCTGTTCCGCTGGCCTCTGTCCCCTTCCCCATTTAAGAAGCTGACTCTGACCGACGGGAGGTGGCGGGGCCCTTTCGCAGAACCTGCTTGGGAGGTCTTGGTCAGCTCGCCCCGCCTCTCCACACCTCCCACCGGGCCTCCCAGCTTGCGCTCCCTCTCGCGGCCACAATTCAGCTCTCAAACACTGTTGAAAGTTGGTCACCGTTGATCCTGCTACGGCTTCCCCTGACTCTTTCTGTTGTGTGCTCATGATCTCACTTTGGTGCCTTGATTCTTCTTTAACTTGCTCGCCTATCATATTTTAGAATTCTCCACTTTTCTCGTGTGCATCTGCTCCTTGAAGCAGTTATGTGGATGTGGTTACAGCCCAGTAGTCCCCAGGGTCCGAGTCTCAGGAGTCAAGGGCTCCTTTCTAAATAATCACCCAAGGCAGGAACTTATTTCCCTGGGGCGGCGGGAGTGGAGCAATCGGATGCTGGGCAGAGTGGGTGGTCTTTGTGCCTGGTTTTGGCAGGAGAAGTGCACCCCAGGGACCCCTGGAATGAGATTGCAGAGCAGTGCAGGCTGAGATTCCTTGAGGCCAGGCCCCTTGGCAGAGGCCCCAGTCCTGCCCTGGGCTTTCCACGTGGAGCCCGATGATCTCATTCAGGATCTGAGTCCTGGCCTGTGAAAGAGTGACTCAGGGCCTCTGCCTGCTGCCCCCGCTCCAAGTTTTTACTACAGTGTGAGTGGGGCAGGATGAGGTGTTTGCTGCCTTGTTCTGATGGCAGGGTTTCAAAGAAGACAAAAGACATCCTGCTCACCAAAAAAATTAGTAAATACTTAAAAAAAAAAAAAAGCCTGACCCCTCAGAGGACCACATGGCCTTCTTTCAAAGTAAAGGAGAAACCTTTAAAAATAACATTTTCAGTGAAAGAAGATACAAATATTTTTGTTATTGTTGTCCTGAGTGTATTTTTGTCTTATTTGCTTTGACTGGTTCGGCTTTCCTTATATACTCTGTGACGGCAACTGGCCTGGGCGAGTGACCTTCTGAGCAAACTATGTTTCTTGTTTCTTTGCAGGCAAGGGAAGCGTAAGAAAGAAGCGGTTTGTGTCCAGCCCCCGTTATGTGGAAACCATGCTTGTGGCCGACCAGTCCATGGCAGAGTTCCACGGCAGCGGCCTGAAGAACTACCTTCTCACCTTGTTTTCCGTGGCAGCCAGGCTGTACAAACACCCCAGCATTCGGAATTCAGTTAGCCTGGTGGTCGTGAAGGTCCTGGTCATCCACGAGGAACAGAAGGGGCCAGAAGTGACTTCCAACGCTGCCCTCACTCTGCGCAACTTCTGCAACTGGCAGAAGCAGCACAACCCACCCAGCGACCGAGATGCCGAGCACTATGACACGGCGATTCTGTTCACCAGACAGGTGAGAGGAAGGCAGTACCCGTTAAAGACAGGGGCCTCCTGGGAGCCTGCTTTGTAACGAGCGTCTGTGAGGCATTTCATCAGCTTTCAGCATCTGCATTTCTTCAGTTGGCTACCATGGTCAATCTCCTTATTTCTTCTATAATTTTAATATCTCCAGTTTCATAGTCCTGTTTTTGAACAGCATTAGGAAAAGTCTTGATCAAAGTCACCCAGAGTCCTCTTCAAAGGACAGCTCAACACATGTGTGATGATACAGCCCTGGAAGATCCCCAACTTCGTGCTACGATGTCCCTATTAACGAGGATCTACCTTTGCTTCTCGTAGGACCTGTGCGGGACCCAGACGTGCGATACTCTTGGCATGGCTGATGTAGGAACCATCTGCGATCCCAGCAGAAGCTGCTCTGTCATAGAGGACGATGGCTTGCAAGCGGCCTTCACCACAGCCCATGAGTTAGGTAAGTGTTTCAGAGGCAGAGTTAAGCCCAATCTGTGAAGTCGAAGTGATAAATGACATATTAATTAGAAAGAGGCAGTATGCAGGTTACATTGCTATTTTAGGTGCCAGAGCTCCTTAGAAACTGCAGAAAATGTTTTTCAACTATTCCTAAACATGATTATCTTCGTTAGAATCCGAAATAAGATAGTTGGAGTTCTGGACACCTGGACAGCGTATGTTTGTTTAAGCTCTGTGAAAAGTAGACATTGTCTCCAAAGTAGATGGTCTCCAAAGCGCATTTTTTTCTCTCTAGAAATACCACTTTGAGACAAATCCTTGTTAGGAATAAAATGCTGCAAAGTGACCTGCCTGCTAACGTGGATTTCGGGTTGTTTCTCAGGCCACGTGTTTAACATGCCACACGATGACGCCAAGCAGTGCGCCACCCTCAACAGCGCCAGCCGGGACTCCCACATGATGGCGTCCATGCTTTCCAACCTGGACCACGGCCAGCCCTGGTCCCCCTGCAGCGCCTACACCATCACCTCGTTTCTGGATAACGGTCACGGTGAGCCTCCCGCTCCTCTCTCAGCAGCAGCCAGCCTGCCGTCGGTGGCGTTCCAATTCAACAAACTCGTTTTTCCTTTTTGTTCTTTATGGTTTCCCTCCTCCACAGTTACTTTCTCTGCCAAGACTATACAATTTTAGGTCTTAATTCCAGTAAAAGATAGCGCTTCTGGCCAAGTGGCTCCCAACGTACGTTCATTTGAATTTGTAGCAGAACAATCATTTCCTGTCATTGTTAATGCAGAAATGCCCCATTTGAGGATAGCATCTTAATTTTAATCTCTCTGGCATCTTCCCCCAAAGCTCAACAGCTTTCACGTCACTTTGTTATAAACTGTCCCCTATGATAAGTATTTTCCCCTGCATGCATCTACTATTTACTAATAGTGGTTGGCATTTTTCTTTCAGGGGAATGTTTGATGGACAAGCCCCAGGCCCCCATACAGCTCCCCTCGGACCTCCCCGGGACCTTGTATGATGCCAACCGGCAGTGCCAGTTTACGTTTGGGGAGGAGTCCAAACACTGTGCAGATGCGGCGAGCACCTGCTCGACACTCTGGTGCACCGGCACCTCTGGCGGGCTGCCTGTGTGCCAAACCAAACACTTCCCTTGGGCGGACGGCACCAGCTGTGGAGAAGGGAAGTGGTGTGTCAACGGCAAGTGTGTGAACAAGACCGACAAGAAGCACTTTGATGTGAGTTTTCTACTCATGCACATGCTCGTTTAAACTTTGGAATTGAATACAGGGATGCCCAAACATCTGACAACTCCTTAAATACCCATCCCTGTTCTCAGGTGGTGCACAAAATAGATTATTTTTGTAATTAATTCTTTATTTCAGAGTTTCTCTTTTATTCCCTGAGAAGGTTTCTGGAGAGAATTCTAACACTGATGACTTGTGTCTCTGTGTAGACTCCTGTGCATGGAAGCTGGGGGCCGTGGAGGGCCTGGGGAGAGTGTTCTAGAACCTGCGGCGGAGGCGTTCAGTACACGATGCGGGAATGTGACAACCCAGTCCCGAAGAATGGAGGGAAGTACTGCGAAGGCAAGCGGGTGCGATACAGATCATGTAACATTGAGGACTGTCCGGACACTAACGGTGAGTAGAAGTGGGTGAACAAGATGTGTCCACTAAGAGAGGCAGTTAAGGGGCAAAAATTGCTGACGTCATCATATCATTCTCTTTCCAGGAAAAACCTTTAGAGAGGAACAGTGTGAAGCACACAACGAGTTCTCCAAAGCTTCCTTTGGGAGTGGGCCTGCGGTGGAGTGGACACCCAAGTATGCTGGAGTCTCCCCAAAGGACAGGTGCAAACTCATCTGTCAAGCCAAAGGCATTGGCTACTTCTTCGTGCTGCAGCCCAAGGTAGTTACTTTTCCACTTACTTTTTGGCTAAGACCAAAGGCCGTAGCTTGCTACCTTTTCATGCAACCTATGAGGCACTTTCTTTAATTTGTGTATTAACACATTCAGGTTCGAATTAGAACTCAGTTTCTTGTGGATACCTCAGTGACTGCCAGATTTAAGTTTGGCGTTGATTTCAGTTATGAATGAAGCTTGAATCCAGCACTTATGGTTCTTGCAGTTGCTTATCATTACTCGTATAAACAAGAGCCCTTTACTACTGGTTATGTAAATTATGTATTAACATGGCAACCAACTGGTGGTTTGGAAAGATAGCCTAGGCACGGTCCAAAGTATTTGTTACCGGGTAACTAGCACTAGCATGTGCAAACAGACTTCTTAAAGTGGAAGTCTAAGTATTGATACCTGTTGTGTTTAAGGACCTATATTGAACAAGAAGAAGCATCGTTGTGTTGTTTAGCAGAGGGTTTAAACCTTGTTAAGGTAGAAAGTGGCATTGAATTTGGGTGAGACCACCATGTGTCACTATCACTGTAGCCTATGAAAATATTCCCCAGTTGCCAATTCAATATTTAGCAAGTGATTTATTCAGCACTTACTATTGCCAGATATTTTTCTGGGCACTGAGGATACAGGAGTAAAAAATTTTAAAAAATGACAAAAAGTTCTGCTTTCTTGACCTTAGCTAGAAGCGAGACAGGTCAATAAACAAATAATCAAAGATGTTAAGTTTTTCTTAACATGTCTATGTGTCCTGTGAGGAAAGAAGACAGAGAAGGTTAGTATGTGACATGTGTAGAGTATTGATTATGACAATCAGGAAGTCAGAGATGTGAAGTGAGCGAGGGAAATCTTTAGAGGTACAGCTTTGCGTCTGCCCTTGTTAATGTGTGACGTCAGCGAGTGACCCCAGATCCACCTTCTTCCTCTCGCAGGTGGTCGATGGGACTCCGTGCAGCCCAGACTCCACCTCTGTCTGCGTGCAAGGGCAGTGTGTGAAAGCTGGTTGTGATCGCATCATAGACTCCAAAAAGAAATTTGATAAATGTGGTATTTGTGGAGGAAATGGATCTACATGCAAGAAGATATCAGGATCAGTTACTAGCTCAAAGTAAGTTTTAAAATGCCATACTCCTAACACATTATACCATTTAGATGTAACTTTTCTTTAAAGATTTTATTTATTCATTTTTAGAGAGGGGGAAGGGAGGGAGAAAGAGAGGGAGAGAAACGTCAATGTGTAGTTGCCTCTCACACACCTCCAATTGGGGACCTGGCCTGCAACCCAGGCATGTGCCCCAACTGGGAATTGAACAGGTGACCCTGTGGTTCACAGACCAGCGCTCAATCCACTGAGCCACACCAGCCAGGAAGGGCACAGATGTAACTTTTTACAGATCTGGTGAAAATCATGTTCTAAATGGTTAAATGGCCATGTAATAATTAGCCACTGAACGAGCAATCTTGTTTCTCTTGCCTGCAGACCTGGATATCATGATATCGTCACAATTCCAGTTGGAGCCACAAACATTGAGGTGAAACAACGGAATCAGAGGGGATCCAGAAATACTGGAAGCTTTCTTGCTATCAAAGCTGCCGATGGCACGTACATCCTGAATGGTGACTTCACTCTGTCCACGTTGGAGCAAGACATTACCTACAAAGGGAGTGCCCTGAGATACAGTGGCTCCTCTGCCTCGCTGGAAAGAATCCGCAGCTTCAGCCCTCTCACCGAGCCCTTAACCATCCAGGTCCTGACCGTGGGCCATGCCCTGCGGCCCAAAATTAAGTACACCTACTTCGTGAAGAAGAAGAAGGAGCCTTTCAATGCCATCCCCACATTCTCAGAATGGGTCATTGAAGAGTGGGGCGAATGTTCCAAGTCCTGCGGACTGGGCTGGCAGAGAAGACTGGTAGAGTGCCGAGACCTCAACGGGCAGCCCGCTTCCGAGTGTGCCAAGGAGGTGAAGCCAGCCAGCACCCGGCCTTGCGCGGACCTGCCCTGCCCACACTGGCAGCTGGGGGGTTGGTCGCCCTGTTCCAAGACTTGCGGGAAGGGTTACAAAAAGAGAACCTTGCAGTGTCTGTCTCACGATGGGGGAGTGTTGGCTCACGAGAGCTGCGATCCTTTAAAGAAGCCTAAACACTACATAGACTTTTGCACGATGGCAGAATGCAGTTAAGCAGGACGGGCGTTGAAGGAAAGATGAGGAGAGGGAGGGCTGAGGCACTGAAATCAAGAAGGCTGGAGGGATCCCGGGTACCTTGCTGGTGATGTGACAGTCCCTAGTCCCTGGTACCGATTCAATACTTTGTACCCTGGGGGTTGGGAAATGCAAAGCAGAAAACAGGTGAGACTCTTAATTTAAGGTGTGGCTTACTTTACCTCACTAACAATGGAGGGAGGGAGGGAGGAGTACAAAGAGGAGCTTTGACCAGCACTGCTTACGGCTGCAATGATTCCGAGAATGTTTATGTTATCTTTTCTACCGAGAGTTAAGAATTCAGGAATGTCCACCCTGGAGAGAAATGTGTAGCAATGTCGAATGGCTCCGTCATGAGCTTTTGGTACCATTCTCACATCTTTGTGAATTGGTTTTGACAAAGAAACATGCATTCCATGTGTTTATGTGCTCTAAGTCTCCAAGGGTAAAAAAGCAGCCATGCATCAGGTGCTGGTAAAAACCAGAGGAGGCACCCGGAGCTCGGTACCTCCTACCTTTCTTTCCTCCTTGTAGAAAGCCTACGTTAGGAATGTGCATGTGAAAACTAGTTTGTGTCTCAAGAAAGTCAGCAAGATCACGCAAAAAAGGCTGGAATGCCAGAATAAGAATGGGGTGAGCAGAACCGGGTCCCCAGTGTTTGGGGGCAGTGAGATCATCTGTCTCGTGGCGGGGAGGCTACTGAGGGGTAGCAGGTCCATCCCCAGCAGCTGGTCCAACAGTCATATCCTGGTGAATGTCTGTCCAGCTCTTCTACTATGAAAGAGAATGACTTTTGCCATATGTATATAGTAAAACATGTTACTATAAATTCTATGTACTTCATAAGTATTGGTTTGTGAGTTCCTTCTAAGAAGGACTATAGTATGTAATAAATGCCTATTATAACATATTTATTTTTATACATTTCTTTTTAATGCTAAAACTCTTAAGTTATATCGTGATTGTAAAAAGGCATATAAAAATATATTATTTATACAATATATGTTACTAGAAATAATAAAATAACACTTTTCAAATATGCGTGTATATTTTTTTAAGTGGGAATTTATTTCTGGGAAGGAAATGTGAGACATAAATACTGAATTTGAGGAATGAGTATTTTCTTAAACTCTTTAGAAAAAAAGATTTCATTCTAATGAAATGTATTTTCTGTATGATGGATTATGTGATTGTTTCAAAGAAAGAAAGTTATGGCATCTTTGGTGATAGATAGGTTTGCTATTAATGTGTAATATGCACACATGATTGGCAGACTTTTTCTGTAAAGAGCCAGATACCAAGTGTTTCTAGCTTTGTGGCCCCTACCATCTCTGTCACAACTACTCATGTGCTGTTTTAGCATGAAGACAGCCGTAGACAACACATTAATGAATGGGCATGGCAGTGTTCTAATAAAACTTTATTTACAAAAACAGGCAGTGGGCCAAATTTGTTCTCTTGGTGTAGTTTGCTGACCTCTGATGAATACCATAAATTAGATGAAAAAAGGTGGGATTCTGGAAGTACTTGGAATTTGTACGTCTTCCTCAACTTTATCATGTAACTAAAATTTCATGAAAGTATTTAGGCTACTGAATAGAAAACACTGCCTTAAATTACATTTGGAATGGACACACGTGGTGAGCTGAGCCCACCGAGTGTGCCACTTTCTCTGCAGGCACCCCCTAAGGTGTCTTGGAGACGAACACCAGCACCAGTCGAGGCAGACTTTTGTGATTCACTGTATTCTACATACTAAGTGGTCCATCGAAGGTTTTTAAAGTACAGACTGCTTCTAAAGTACCTACCTTTCAGGGAATAGGCGATTTACTAGAAGTCTTGGATGATGTGGTTACCCACACAGATTTCCAACTTCATACTTCCATCCTTCACCCTCCTTGAAATAGTTCCCTCAAATAGTTTCAAATAACATGCTCATTTCAGCTTCAGATGATTATTATTTACCCTTCCAACTGATTCACAATGTTCTTTTCCTAGAAAAAGAATGTGAGATTCTCAGGAGCCACCTATGTAGGTCAAAGAAGGGGGGGGGGGAGACTCAGTCTCTGGTCAAGATTTTTACTACTTACTAGGCCACTGGACTGAAAAGTAAGGTCAAGTCTTTTCACACTGGGAACTAGTTTGGTCCCACAGAGCTCAATTTAGCATTGGATTTGGCCGTGTAATTCAGTGGCCTAACGCACTCTCTGCACCAATAATCTCTACCACAATTACTTATTAGTTTACATTACTGTCAGTGACGTGAAGGATGCCTTCACCCTCAATTACTATACAAGCTGTTTGAACAAATGAAATAAATGTACCTAAAATGATAGCCCATACTACAAAGAAGTCATTTTCAGATCTCGCCTAATTCATCGATGAGTTTGTTTCTTTTAAAAGGCTTACATTGATTTGACATAGTAAGCAAGGAGACTGAAAATCAGAACACAGAGATGAAAACAGTCAAAAGATTTTCACTGTTCTCTGTCATCTCAATGCCAAACAACTTTCTAACATGCCACATTATTTTTTCACCCCTCTGCCGATGATATTTTCATTTTGCCAATAAACTGAGCCGTTTAAAACTCACTTTTGACAGTAGAAAGATTTAAAACACTTCCAGTTCTGCTATCTTGATCAAGCACCTGCTTAAAAGAAGGAAAAATTTTGTGCTCACTCATAGAATATGTATAAATTATGAGTCATCGTGATATTGAGTTTTAATTAAAATACTTCATTTGCAAAACACCCAATAGGCACTTTCTCTAGCATTTCAATCACCACCACCACATAAGCACAGTTTTTTGATTTAGAGTTTTTGCACAAAAATTGACAAAAATTCTTCACAATGTCTGTTCCTTGTTTAATCTGTCTTTTAGAAGTGGGTACCAGAGGTCTTAGGTGATTTAGGAATAACAAACAATAGCCACCACTTGCTAATTTTGACTCCCCAAATAAAAGAAAAACAACTATTAATATAAAGTTTGGGGCTGCTAGATCTGTCAAGAAGACTGACCAAAGACACTGGGATAAAGTGCCGTCTGTCCTGCTGTGCACAGACTTCTGTGACGTGAGTGAGCTCATATGACATTGGCAGAAAAAGAAACAGTAAAACATGGAAGACGTGTTGCGTGTTGGTTATCCACACATTTCCCAGCCAACAAGTGTTCTGTGCCTTTTTCTCACAGCAGTGGGACACAATCTGTACTAACCCACGCACATGGCAGTCATCGGGGAACACGACTCAGAATTCCCACTCACCCCCTTGTCTCTAGTTGGTCTCGGTCACGGGAGTTCCCAGTAGAGTCTTTGTCCAATTTGCTCTTGTCTTCGTAACTCAAAAGCCTGAACTTTTCCTTACAAGTTTCTGCTATTAATCACACTGCCTTTATTTAAAGGTAAATTTCTATAATTATTATACAATTACTTATTCAGAATTTAGCATTTTTTGTTAACCATTATGGTTTCTTTTTCTGTAGGATTGCTATTGTTTCACGTTCTCCTGCTTTAAAGAGAAGGTGCAAAGCGTCTACTCGTGGGAAAGAGGTGGAGTGGAATTTTATGTGGAACAACCCAGGAAGGCTTCCTCAATGAGGAGGTTTTGGGGAGGGATTGAGAGGGATGCAAGGGGACACAGCCTTCCGAGGGACAGGATTGTAATAGAAAGGTGGCCAGCACAGGTGTGTGCAAGTGAACTTGGGGTCTTGGCGGGGACAGCAAGAGGCCAAAGTGCCTGAAGCCATGAGGAGAGGTGGGCACTGGAAGGCCGGGTGCTTGTTCCACAAGAGGAGGATGTATGCTTGGGTTTTCCTCTGAGTGGGATGAAGAGCCAAGGAGGAAGTGGAACAGAGGAGAGACATTTTTATACCTGAGCAGTCTCACCTGGAAGGGGGCCAGACCGGAGATTGTGGCAATCACTGCAGTGCACGAGGCTGATGGGCCCAACGGGGGTGAGGGCCATGGAAGTCACCAAAAGAGGTGGAACTCTTCAGGCCAACACTTCTGAGATTTGCAGATGAACATTCTGGGTAAAAACCAACAGAAATTAGAAGTACACATTTTTTACTGACCATTGAAACTGGTCAAACCTATAGTTATCGTAATTTTATGGTGCATTTAACATAAGTAATTGTTCGAAATATGGTATCAAAAATAACTTGAAATATAAAAATAGTAGTTCAAAGAGAATATATTTGGAAATATTTTAATAATAATAATTCAAGTCTAAAACTATATGTCATATTGACAAAATCATAATAGCAGGATAAACATCTCTTATATTTGAAGTTATTAAAGGGTATCATTTCATTCTTGAACTTAGTAATTAGGTAATATAAGTGAATGATAGTTCTTAAAAACAAGTATCAAATAAAGAAACACTTTAAAATAAAGAATATATGCAATACACAACCCATAGAGAAAATGATAGAAAGCAAAGTGTGGTGACAGAATCACAATCACATGATCGAACAATACATTGCTTAAACTTTCCTACTCAAAGACAAGCATCTTCAAGATATGTTTTAAAATAACATCCAAAACATGATAAATGAGAAGAAACTATCTAAATCAAAATGACCTTTCTTCAAAGAAGTTCAAAGGTTTATCAAACAGTAGAAATAAGGAGGAATAAAATATCAGCCAAAATTATATCGAAGATGGAAAAGCACTATGCAAAATAAAGAATAACATTTATTATGAATTAAAGGTATAATCTACAATGAAATGTTTCCAAGATAATAGAGTGTCTATGTATCAATTTCAAATTGTTAAAGATACAAAGAATAATCAATAAGTAAGGACTATTCTACTTGTCTTTGAAAACTCTTGGTTAAGGCAACCTAAATGTGCAGGAAAAACAATGCAAAACTGTACAAAGACAAAAGATGACTTGACTAAAGCAAGAGGCATATATATCTTTTTAGTCTCAGTCATAAATCTTTTTATTGTATCCCAAAGTAACGAGTAGATATAATGAAATTCCAATCATTAGCCATTCATAATTTTTGAAACTTGATAGCATGACTCTAAAGTTCATCTGAGGAAACCAATTTGGTGAAGATAAATAAAGAGAAGCACAACTAAACACAAAGTGTAATGTAAGATGTTTGTTTGATCCGATTTGAAAATGAATCATAAAATTACAATTAGGAAAAAAGTGGTAATTGTAGAAATATTGACAAGCATGTCTATGGGTGAGACCTATAGCTCAGAATAAATGTTAATAACCATAACCACAAAATCTTAGTATACGATGATGTTAGCAATATAAATCTGTGAGCTAAAAAAAGATCATTCTGAACATAGCCTTTAATTTAAAAAAAATAGAAATTTGGAAGAAAAATTAGAGCCTTTCTCAGACCATTCAACTTAAATTCCAGAAATATAAAAAGTTAAAACATTTAAATAGAAACCATAAGAAATATTAGCAAATGTAGAGAAATAATTGTCTTTATGTTGCATGAGGAAGGAGATCTGAACATAAAAACAATGAAATATTACACAGCAAAAAAACACACACAAAAAAATGGATTGATTTGATTGGCTAAAATCTTTAATCTTCTGTGTTTCAGAAGAATCCTTTAAAAATATTTTAAAAAACGATTTTCAGTAAACACAAAAGACAGCCCAACATGCCTCTATTTGGCTATTTGTTTTACCCCAGGATCCCAAATGGCCACCCAATTAACCACTAATCACCCTGAAGATCTCATGCCACATGTCACTTTTCCAAGGAAACCCTTCTTGAACACTCAGCTACATGACACTCTCAAAGCACTCAACACTTTCTCTCCTTGTCGCTTTTCACAGAAATTATCCCTCTACCTCTGGGTCTGTTTTGTTCACTGTTATTTTCCCTGGTCCCAGAACCATGCTTGTGAGACATTATTTTTATTTCATAAGGAACCCTCAAAAATAGTCACACTATTGAATCTAGATATTTCTACTCCTAAGAATCTATGCTTCATAAGTAGTCAACTAAGTTCACAAGGATTTATATACAAATATTATATAAATCTGAATGCAGCCACCAGAAGAGTATACTGAAGACTATTGACGATACGAAACTTGAATGTCAAATAGCAATAACGATGGTTAACTTCATTTAAGGTCACTGTGTGTATTGCATGAACGAACTCAGTTAATACTACAAAGAAGTGTGATATAGATCTTATCAATATTCAGTCTAACAAATAAAGAATAGAAACATTGAACTGCTTGGTGAGGTAGGACAGTTAGCAAGAGGCGGAGCAAGCGTTCCAACTCAAACATCAGCCTCTGAGAGCCTGCCCTCCCCATTCCCGAGCACTAAGCCATCGTCCTGTACTACCCACTCGTACGCACGCGCACTCTCACTCACATTTAATGCACACACACAAAATCTCACTGCCTGTTCTTATTTTCTTCGTTATACTTTTGTGCCTTTTCCAAATTTTCTGGTAAAAAACTCAACTAAATTATTTTTCTAATCAGGGAAAACCTATTTTAAAGGGTAAGAAAACCCTACTAAGTTTTCATTGTATGAATTCTTCATAAGAAGTAATTTACAGACACTGAAAACATTTTCTGCTTTATTGTTTAGTTTGATCCCTGTAAGAACTCTTTAAAAATCTGAAGCATTTTTGCAGTACCACATCATTTTTAAGAAAGTCAATTTTGTTGGTATTTGGATGGTGGTGGCCATTCTGAGAGTGTAGAAGTCAAGATGGGTAAATTGGTCAGTTTACAACTAATTGACTTCATACTGCAACATCACTGTGAAAGATATTTTTCAAAGAAATGTGCATCATACATAAGTAAAAGTACAAAAAATAACATTTCAAATTCAAATCTGTTTGGGTTTTCCAACATTTTTATATTTTTCTAATTTTTTTGTCCCTATTCATCCATGAAGAGGCTGAATGAAGAGTAAATTCCTAAGAATTTAGAGTAACTGACACTTTAATTTAAAAAAAAAAAATGTGTACCTAGCCACCAGAGGAGAGTCAGGTGAATCAATCTCATGGATCTGACCAGGCACAAAGCCCACATCGATGGTGCTGCTATGCATGAAAGTTTCATTGTGTTATTATATCTTATAGTTTCCAACTGCCTAGGGCAAAAGTAGCCAAAGGTCAACTTTGAGAAAACAACTCCACACCAATATTCCCAGTTATCCGAGATTATCTACAGACCAGAAGGATTCACTGAAAGCTAAGAGCAAGGGACTAAATTACAATTTTCCTTGTAGACATGTGTGCAAAGAATAAAGTCAAGATGTGATAATGATATTCCTCTTTATTACACAAGTTTTGGGAAAATAACTGAAAATTTCTTAAATTGTTCTTTTCAGTTGTCCTCATTTGCCTTGAGGAACAGAGAAATGTTTTCCTTTAGCTGTAGAAGAAAAGAATATCAAATAAGTACTAGCATAATAAGTTAAAAATGGAATAATGGTTTATTAACACAGTGGTGTCGATTGACTAAAAACATATCAGTGGAAAGGTCTTATCACCTTAATCAGGGTATCTAACCAGGATAGATACTTCTAAATTGTCTCATGTCAAAAACTAAAGCTAGGTACTGGAGTAAAATGATATATCTAAAATGTTCTTTAGAATTGTGAATCAAAAATAGAAAAGGTGGGACAGACGAAACGAGGTCAGCAAAGTGGTGATAACTGTTAAGGCTGAGTGACAGAGGCTCATACTTTGTTCTCCCCTCTCGTGCAACAATTTTTCTATAATAAAAAGCAAAGAAGATACACTAAAAAAATTAAAGAGAAGTTGTATATTTTCGTCCAATCTACAAATCAATGCATTTGAAGTCATTTAATATATGATGTGTATCTGTGCCCTTTTCTACTGTTTTACTTATTTTTTGAGAATAAATGTGTTTAAAATACACATACTTCACAACACCAAAACATTCTCTAAAACATCCTGGTATAGAGTGCAACAGGAAATCATGTGATAACTAAGAGAAGGAGAAAGATAGAAAGGGAATGAGAAAGGGAGAAAAACCTGGGTTTTATTTATAGCACTGAACTATAAAGCAATTGAATAAGTTCTCTGTTGTGGTAAGCTGTGGATACATCATTTCTCCTACAGAAGTCTTATTTAAACATTATCATAAGCTGTTCAAAATTCATTGTTTCCTATCATAGGCTTCTAGAACTTTTATTTTGCACCAAGAAGAAGAAAATTAACCAGAGAATGAAAATGGGAAGGTGCTTCATGTTTTGCTTGCCGGTATTCAGAATTCAATCTTAAGGGTTAAAAAAAAGAGCCTCTTATGGTTACATAAAATATATTCCAAGAGTAGATAGACAGATGATAGATGATAGATAGATAGATAGATAGATAGATATTCATTTTATATACATGAAAGAGAATAGGAGTGAAGATTAAGAGACAGGAACTCATACGAAGGGATGAGTTCCTCAGAGGGATTCTCATTCCCCAAAGCGGAGGAAGGCGGGACCCACTGCGCTGAAGCAGGACACGGCTGTAGGCTCGGATAACGCTTCGTTTGGAAACCTTGCAGTTGAAGAGGAGGGAGCCCGGCTGAAAGATGAAATAAATGGGCCAGGATCAAAGATCTCGGATTTCTCACTGAAGCTCTTCACCAGGTGGATTAGATTAGATGAGTGTAGCTTTTCTCCCCTTTTCCTTCTTGAAGATGGGCTAAGAGCGTACCAGGTGTCCGCAGGCGGCGCGTTCCATAAAAGCCGAGAAGTGCACCAGGGAAAGAACACCGCAGCGCATCCACGGCCTGCGGTGAGGCGTATTGTAATATTGTTCTGGCTTTTCACTGGCTTCCGGTTGGTCTCCTTGGTTCTGAATGTTCCAGAACCTTTCACCTTCAAAATGTTCACCCAAGTCGTTAACGAGGGTAGAAGCACCACGCGTGGCTTCCATCTCCACTGGTCTCAGGGCCAGCCAGAGGTAGAGCGGGACCCAGTCCGAAGGCTACTTGAAGGGGAGGGGAAGAAGCGCAGGGGCATTCAGCATCCGTCATCTTGATAAACAAACGTTGACTAGACGGAAGCTGGCTGGAGGCCTTCATTTCAAACAAGAGAGACCCACAATCTCAAATGCTCTATCTCCAGTTCTTCGGGCAGGACCCTCCGCTCTCAAAGGTCCGCAGAGATGGCATCTAGTTATCAAAGTACAAGACGTTCTGGAATGTTCTCTATGACGCTGAGACAATGTCTTTTAGAATCAAGATGTTAGTTAAACCCTGTATTTTTCTCACTAATAGTCTCTTGCAGTCACACCCATACTCTAACACAGGGCCTTGTTAGCATCCTGTAAGCAGGCAGTAGTGAGGACAGAACTTCCTTGAATGAATGGAACGTTAATATGGCTTTCAGCTCGAACCCCGAATTTGACACAACTACACAAGATTGCTAAAGGAATCGCATGATATCCTGTCTACCTTTGGCCTAGACTCCCCCATTCTCCTTTCTTAAAACAATGGCCATTAGTTTTTCTACTAAAAGCCGTAAGAGCATTGCACTTTTTTCTTTAAGAATCATGTGCATGTGGAACATTGCATGTAAAAGATTAAAATGTAAACAAAGCTGAACACCTGGAAAAGCTTTTGATTCCATACAGTCATAAACACGTCTAAAAATATTACTTTGGATTACACAAAATCACAGGCACAGTTGAAACACAGTAATATTCAATTCTTAGCACGACTGGGAGAAGGCAAAAGGTCTAATTTCAAAAAAGAATTGAAAAAACATTATGAACAGTCCACAATTAGAGAATTGCATATTTTTCTGAGAGATTTTGCCATGCATCACTTGTGGGACTTTAGTGGGGAAATACCATGACATTAATTCTTTCTAACCTATCTGGCTTAAATGATCAATAATCACAAAAAAGATACAATCTAAAATGTGAAGTTTTGTTAATTACAGAGCATCAATAACAATGAAGGGTTTGTCTTTGGATTACACTTATTTATATTCAGAACCCAAAAGAGAGAGGAAACTAATATAGTCGAAACAAAAGCTTGCTTTTAAGTAATACTTTGACAGAGACTGCTAGAAAATCAAATTCTCAACCACAAAGGTTTTATGTAGCAAAGAGTCCATTACAGTGTAACAACATATCTTTAAAACATCACTTAAGAAAGAAGATAGAATCAATTCTTGGCAATATGTTTGGTCTTAATCAGTTTGAATAAATAACAAAAGTGCTTAATTCAGTCTCCCTTTCCCTGGAATATAATTATACATCTTTAAGAAGTACATGCTGGAGAAACAAAAAGAACAACAAAAAAAGTAATATTTTCCTAAGAAAAATATAGTAAAGAAGATAAATCTGCAGGGTGGATGATCGGATCATCATTCTGCTGACATTACAAATATGGGTGAGAATGAATAAGTGTCACTGAGCCCTTATTTTGTACCAAGCACTATTCTAGAAACTCAGAAGGAACCCCCAAGAAAGGCATAAAAGAAAAACAAATAAAAGGGTGGAAAAAGAGGGAGAAAAGGAGGGAAAGAGAAAGAAAGATAATCTTTCCTTCCTGGAGAAATAAAAAGGTACTCAAGCACAGGAGAAGGTCATTAACAATAAAAGGAAGTGAGTCCAAGGAGTTGCCAGCATGCATAACAAAAGCTCAGAGTTGTCAAAGGAGAGATTGCTGCAGGTCAAAGTGTCAAGGAAGATTTCAGGGAAGGATTAGAGATAGTAAACACAAGGCCAGGTTAAATCACATTAAAATAGGCCATTAGTCCCGGCTGCTGTAACAAAGTATCAGAGACTGGGTGACTTATAAGCAAGAGAAATTTATTTTTTGCAGCTCTGAAGACTCAGAATCTGAGATTAGGATGCTGGTGTGGTGAGGCACTGGTGAGAGTTCTCTTCTAGGCTGCAAAGCACCAACTTCTTATATCTTTACATGGCAGAAGGAAGGCAAGGGACCTCTGGTGTCCCTTTCATCAGGCCACCATTCCATTTTGTGAGGGGTCCACCCCCCTGACCTCATCACCTCCCAAAAGCCCCACCTCTTAAAACCATCACACTGGGGATTAGGATTTCAATATATACATTTGGGGGACACAAACACTCAGTTTATTACAGATGTGTCCCAGACATCAGGGAAGGAAGAGCAGTAGCCCAATGCAGGTGATGCATGTGATCGGCTATTCCCCAGCTCCTCAGAATGGTAAGTGAAGGCATAGATGCCTCCACCAGTTGGACCGGGCAGCTCAAGGACCAGGAAACCCTTTCAGCACAGAGCAAAGAATAGAGTGTGTAAGAGGCCCAGAAAGATGCTTCCTGCCTCGTAGCTTTATCCCATTTCATGCAACTAGATAGGTCATCTTAATTTTCTAAAAAGTTATTTGAAGAAATTATAGAATATTTGGATATTATCAATTAAACCAAGCTACAGAGGCAAGTGACGTGACCTTTGGATTAAATGTGCCCAAACTTACATATCTAAAGTGTTACCTTTCCCCTCCAAGTCTATTGAGTTTGCTCTGTGAGTCAGGAGCCTGGGGCAGCCACTGCTCCAAGGACTGAGCTCTTCCTTGGAACTGTCCTCCGAGCCAATTGAGAGAAGCAACCAGTCACGTTGCCTCCCAGCTATGTTTCATTTTTGACCAAAAATGGCATCACCCAGCTCGGAGACCCACCTTAGTCATCATAGTTGGCTGTAAGGACTTTGGTTGTATCCCAAACAAAATCTTCCTTCAAGGATAGACTTGCTACCATGGATGATATTCGAAGAATGAGCTACAGGCTCCAAAGGTAATTCCGATGGAACCATTCCCCAGACACTGAAGCCATGGCAGCCTTACTAGAAAAGGTGTATGTGTTGCCCAAATAACAGCCTTAAAAGGGCCAGAGCGCTTTCCAATGTGGATTTGGTTTGTTAAAAGAGATTTCATTATATTGAGAGGTTGCTTGGCATAATGGCTGAACATGCAAAATTTGGAATCAGACTGCTTCGGTTCGAATCCCACCTCTTCCATTTAGTTATCTTACTGTTAATTTGCCTTACCCCAAGTTTCCCATCTACAACATGGGAACAATGATAACAGTCACTTACTTGTTGCAGTTGGTATAAGGATTTAGTTCTGTAATACTTGTGAGGTGTTCAAACCCATCCTTAATACATAATGAACAGCCCAAGCCCCCATGTGGTAGCAGATGCGAGGTTAACAGTTACAGCATGGGGCAACATTTTGAAGGAAAGATTAGTGTGGAGGCAGTGAAATACATACTCTGTCCTGTTAACAAAGACCTTTGATACCAATCCTATTACTTGTTACATCTGATTCTTTTATTTTAATCCTCACCTGAGGCTATGTTTATTGATTTTAAAGAGAAACGAAGGTGATAGAGAGAGAGAGAGAGAGAGAGAGATGTGAGAGAAAAACATTGGTTTTTTCCCATATGTGCCCTGACCAGGGATTGAACCCACAACATTTTAGCGTATGAGATGATGCTCCAACCAAATGAGCTACCTGGCCAGGGAATAACTCTTTATGCCAAGGTTGACTGTATACTTTTTCTCAAGGAACCATCTGCGATTCTGAGCTATCCTCTCCATATTGAGTGGTGTGTTTCAACTCAACACTGAAATCTATGTTATAAAATGTGTCTTTGGTCCTAGCAAGAGTATAAATATATAGGCAGAGATGATATACTTAGCGAATGCATAATATACCTGCATATCACTGTATATGCCCTAGAAGAAAATGGAGTTAGTTTATGATACTAATTTTATGTTTGGCTAAAGCCACAAAGAATCTAGAGTCCCTTGCAGCAATTCATCCCCACCCCCCCACAACCTGGTGTTTATTAAAACTCTTCATAGTAAATTTACAGTCTCCTCAATAAACTTATTTTACAAAGAAATAATCAGTCTTTGTACTAGTTCGCTCTGCCTGCTGTTATAGTTTTCTAGCAGGCAGATCTTGCCATGTTCTTAAGCTATAATTTAGCATATTAAAAAAAAATTTATCAGTCCTGTCTGCTTGCAATGAACAGATTAGAAGTCCTGGATCTTTTACTAATTAAATATGTGGCCTTGAGCAAGCTTAACTTCTTCAAGTCTCAGTTATTTCCTCGACAAGGTAAGAGCACTGGAGTGTTTTATCTTTGTGGTTTAAGATCTTTTTTCTTGTTTAATATCTCTGTCATCACTGGGTGACAACTTGGAAAGCTGAACGCCATATGTAATTAATTATATCCTGATATTGCACTTCAACTCACAAAGACGCACACAGAGTTCGATGTCTCTGTAATGGCCTGGACAATTTCCTCAAAACATTTTTTTAAAATTTCCCCCTATCATACTGTCATTTTAATTGTCTTCTAAAAAAGAAATATCAGACTTAGTGTAAATGACCTTCATTTAGCACAGAATCACTGGAAGCATTTCATTCCCCACTATGTACATCATTTTCCCTGGGCCAAACCCTCCAGCAGGCATGCCGCTCCCATAAAAATGTTCATCTGCATTTTATGCTCTTTTGCTGTCGCTCTATACGGGGATTTTATGTTTCTTAATAATAAAAACCACAGCTTTTTCTTTTTTAACTCTCCCTCCTGTCAGGTTCCTAGAATTGTAGTGCACGCACAGCAGAAACTCAATAGAAGTTTTGCTCATTGACAGACAGGTGGGCTTCCAAGCTTTGACGGTTGCTATGGCTAACGTGGCTTTGCAGAGGAACCTGCACCTTTGACGCTACTGCAGTGGGCACATCTGTGGTTGTGCATTGCTTTTGTTACTTTGGATGTCAGCAAATTATTTAATCTCTTTGAGTTTCAGCTTCCTCTTTTGTAAAATAAAGATCTACCTGAAGAACTGTTCTAAAATAAATGAGGTATTGTATGTAAAGCTTCAGGCACATCAGAGAGGTATTGCTATTGTTTGGACATTAATATCTGGAGCACATGACTCCAAATCTCACCCTGACTGATGGACACAATTCAGTTCCTTTAGGAGGTTTCTCAGTAATAGGAACTGATAAATTGGCCTCAGAAACTTCTAGAAGCTGACAATCTTATCTGCTCCAGAAAAAACAAAGATGAACTAGAGTCTTCCGTGCCCTGGAGGTACTACAGTAGCAACAAGCAATTTGAGTGGTGAATTCTATTAAAGAAAACTGTACTAAACAACAATTAAAAGGAAAAAGAAAAGAAAAAAAATAAAAGGACAAATCTACTTTTCCAAGAATTGAATTAAGAGTAAAAAAAATTTTTTTTTATCATGAACCTTAACCAATTCCCAATGTCATGAGCATCTTTTCATGCATTTTATTTTCATGATAATTGAGACAATTTTGATAGTGGTGATTGGCCACTAAGTTCCTGAGCTACTACTTATGTTAAGTGCTTGCAATCAAAATTCCATTTTCTCCCTTTCTTGTTTTACATTTCAAAACAAATTTCAGAACAACTGGCACACACTTTTGATCAATCAAAAGTTTAATGATAGGAGGTCAGAACTTCTAGAAATACCAATCGATAACCATATGAGAGAGAATGTGAGTGTTTTATTTTTTAAACTTACGCGAAATGACCCAATTATGTATTTCTCCTTTATAGTGATTGTTTCACATAAAGAAAAACATTGTTATCTCTGTTCACGTACACAGAGTATTGTGACTTTTTAAAAAGATATTTTAAAATGATGGATGCAATTGGAAGAGGCAGTGTACGACAAAAGTTTAAACCTTGAAAAAGAGTACTAGAACTTGTTCTTATTTATAATGGATTCTAAAAGTACTGTTATTCCTATGGCGATTGTTCTTTTTAGCAGTATTTTGCTAACAGAGCATACGCAGTATCTTCGTTTTCCCTGAAAAAGGCAACCTACACTGCGACCTCTGGTGGAACTAATGAGAACTGTTCCATAGACTGCTTGTCTTAAACTCATCACACAGTAACAAATTCTCCCTTAGAAAATGTAGGGATTTCAATAACTTTTAAAACCTACATATTTTATAATGCTTTGTAATAAATTTGATATTAATTTCTTTTTAAAACATGCATATTAACCTCTTGAGCAGTTAGCAAGTTTTTCTTAGAGCTTTAGAATATGTATTTAATAACACAAGTGAATGTGAATAAAATTTGGAACACCAGTTGTGGGGACGGTCAGTGCTTTATGGAACTCAGAGTATAGTTTGGAAACCTAAAATGTCATTTGGTTGCAAAGCTCTGCTATTCCCTAGTGAAATGACTAACAGTGGTTTTGTGCCCTGGGGAAGGAAGGCACCCTGGGAGCCCACAATCCTGTAACAGCGATGATGCAGAGACTAAAAATACTTGACATTTATATTAGTTTGACATCCTGGGACATCAAAGCAGTGTTGAAATGCTGCCTCACCTACCCCCTTCCCCCACCCCCGCAATGATAAACACTGCAATGTACCACCTGAAATATGAGGCCAAATTGAAAAGGAGAAATTTGGAAAGGAAGCTTATATGAAATATTAATAATGGGGCTGTGAACAGAACCTAAAGGTCTGCACAGATTTAAACAGCTGCACATGAGTTCCCTGCAGAAATACTGAGGTCATATGTTTTTCCATGCACTTTAATTTATGGTTTTATTTATTTGCATTGTAGAACAAAAACCAGATTGAGTTTGTAAAGAGGATCCCTGAGGTATTGTTTATAGATAACTCTGGTTGGAGATTGTCCAAAAGGACATGGGACTGTTCAGCTCAGCAAACATCATTCAAATGAAGCAGTTCTGAATTCAAGTAGGGGAAAAGTGCTCAAAAATAAGGTTTGGACACAGTTGTTAAAATGCCAGTAATTCAAAATGGAAAAAAAAAAAATGCCGTTCCTAAGTTATACATAATTGCAAAGTTAAAAACTAACTAACTAACCTAATTAACGCACGTACATTTATAATAAAGTCAAGATAAAGTTTAGAAATATACAACATTGATCTTATACTCAGTGGGACCATAGTATGTTTTACTTAATTCATTCTTTCAAAAATATTTACTCGTTCTATTTCTATACAGATCTTCTGGTTTACTTCGGAGAGACAGTTGAGGCACATATGAGTGAATTTCTCCACACTGACTGAACAACAGCAAAATGTAGTACATGCTTTGCTACCAGCAGTAACAGTTACAAATACAGTAGGCAGCTGAGTGAACAGAGAGTAATGTAGACTGGGATGCTTGAGAAAGGATTTGCGGAGGAAAAGGAATTTGAACTATGCCCTAAAAAATGGGTGGGATTGGGATAGGCAAAGAATGTCATTCCTGGAGCTGGGACAGGAAAAGAAGCTCAGTTTTAGAGGTAGAAATGAACCTGGGACAAGAGCACCTTTTAGGGAAATCATGGAGAAGAAAGGTAAAAAAAAAAAAAAAATGCCCCATTAAACCATTTTGAACTTGGGATGGAACGGAGACAGCTGTAGGCCATGGCGGTTCCAGGAACCATGACGGATACACGGGGGGTTTGCCAGGGATGCCAGAGAGGAAGTCGGCATTAACCAGGGGCCACAGGGGCTGCGCTGTCAGTATTTGCTGAACACTGACTTTTCTATGAGTGCTTTAATAGGTGGTGTTGGCAGGGTGGTAACAAAATAAATCTTGACCCAGGCGTTAAGGAAAATGTAATTCGATTGTCAAGATAAAATGCACGCTAAAAATATTTAGAAACACATATAAATAACTTATGAGTGATATGAAAACTAATGAATGGCTAAAATAAAACCAGAAGCTAGGAAATGATGAACTGATGAAGTTTTAATGCTTACACTTTCTAGAAATCTATCCCTTTTTTAAAGAAAGTGCATCATTATGCTGGTTAATTTTATGTGATAACCTCGTAAGCCCTGTACTCAGTTCAGATATTTGCTCAAACATGCTTGGATACTGTTGCGAAGATATTTTTTAGGGGAGGTTAATGTTCAAATTAGTAGAGCTCGAGCCCAGCAGGTTCCTCTTCAAAACGATGGTGGGCCTCATCCAGTCAGCCGGAGACCTTACGTGAAAGACCGACCTGCCCTAAGGGAGCCGCTAGCCTGCATACAAGGCCGCCTTGAGAGAGTCTCGAACTACAATGTTGACTCTCCTTGCGTCTCCACCCTGCCGGCCTAGCCTGCGGATGTTGGACTTGCCTGTCCCCACAATCACGCGAGACAATTCCTTACAATAAATTTCTGTCCCTATTGCCCTGTCTTTGTTTCTGTCTATGCACCGTAAAAATGAATGAAATTCTGACGTATGCTACAGCATGGATAAACCTTCAAAACATTATGCTAAGTGAAAATAACCAGAGATAAAAGTTCAAATATTGCGCGACCCCATTTCTATGAGGATCTTAGAATAGTCAGATTCATAAAGACAGAAAGGAGAATGGTGGTTACTGAGGACTGTGGGAAAGAGAAAATGGGAGGTGATTTTTTTGATGGGTACTGAGTTTTTGTCTGAGATGATGAAAAGTTCTGGAGATGGGTGGGAGTAATGGCTGTACAACAGTGTAACGTCGCAGTATATACTTGAAAGTGGTTAAGATGGTAACTTGTGTGTTGTATATTTTACCACAAAAAAAAGTACCTCTTTTCTGGGAACACAAGTGAGCCTGCAAAGTGGGTAAAGGAAATTAGTAGCTATCACAATTTGGCAAAGATATCCTGAACAGAGGAAGAGAAAGATGATTAGACTGGGATTAACATTGGAAGGAGATAAAGAAATCTGCTGAATGTGAACTTGAGGGCCTTGAGACAATGAGAGCGTCTGTATCCCGAGCCAGTGAGAATTCAATGAGCCAAAGTGCACAGTGTAGTGAGTAGCATAAGCCCCTCAGAGGATACACCCCCACATGAAAACACACACAAGAATTTTCAATCTAAATATTTATTCACGTATACTAGTCATGATTGCAAACAATCCTGAATTTGCCCTTGAAATGGTCATATGATTACAGTAAAAAAACATGAGCTCCGGCTTAATCCAGACAGAACATGAGTTCTACGAGTTTCCACTCATCTCCACTTATTCATATGGATACATTTAGTACATTATTGTCATTTTTATACTGCTTCTTTACTGGAGAAGTTTTCATTTATTAGAAATACTCAAAATGCAAATTTTCAGCAGCACCCGATATAGCAAGAAATGTTGTTTATCTATTGCTACAAACAAACCACCTAAAAATGTAGTTGGCTCTCAGTGGGAGCTCCTCTGCGGATTAATTCCTCTCCTCATGGGCCTCTCTGTGTGGGTCTATCCCTAAGGTCTTTTTCTTTGGTTTCCTCACAACATAGTAGTTGGATTTCAAGAGCAATAGTAGTTCCAGGAGAATGTTTTTTAAAATATGGTATTGGAAGTCACAAAGCATCACTTTTGCCAAAGTCATAGGTTTACTTAGATCAGATTCATAGGAAAGAAGTGGACAGAATCTCCTTCCCTGCAACGGGATGCAAGTGCCAGAGTTACACTGTAAGCAGAGCATGTGAAATAGGAGACAATGACGCAGTCATTTTCGGAAAATGCAACCTCTGACCCTAGAAATTATAAAGGATAAATACGGCTAAATACAAATTTAAAAGCTTAGTTACTTAAATTTAAAGTGAATATCATGCTTAACTACACGGGGCTGGCTAAAAGTGATACTATGAAATTTAGTTTACTTTTGGCACTTTATCAACATTGCAGTTCTTTTTTCTCCCCTACCCACTTCCCTTGGGGCCTAGAAGCTTCATCGTCTCCACTCCTGAAGGTGGCCTTCTCATAATCGTGGCAAAAAGCACTGTGTTATCCTTCCCTCCTCTCTGTCTCCCTGATTCTTATCTTGCACCTCATCCTGAACATATCAAATAATTGCTGTAACGAATAATATCTGTATAGAAAACTGATGGAAACCTTCCATATTTTTGTCCACTAAAGGACGAATTTCAAAAGAAGATAAAATCATGACTCTTATAAAAAACATAAAGTAGATATGTGTCAAGATTTTATTAAATTCATTAATTAATTGAAGGAACCAACGAGATGCCAGAGCAGATTCAAACAACTTGAAGGACCACACATTTACAGTAGAAAATGCAGGGCTGAATGTACAGATGGATACAGAACTTCCCAAGTGTTCCATCTCCACAGGGTGATGGATCCATCAATTGCAATCCAAGGGATACAATTGACATTCTGATGGACAGGAATTATTTGCATTTCTACTAATTTCTACAATGGTTGTAGTTCATTTCTATAACGGTTGTAAGGGATCCTAGTTAAAGATGAAGGCACAATGAACTTAGAGGGTGTTATGCAAAGTGAAACAAGTTGGACAGAGAAAGACAAATACCATGTGATTTCACTTACATGCAGAATCTAAAAAACAAAGCAAACAAACAAAACAAAAACAAATTATAGATACAGAGAAGGAACTGATGGTTGCCAGATGGGAGATGAGGTGTGAGCCGAGTGAAAAAAGTGAAGGGAACTACACATTGGTAGCCACAAAATAGTCATGGGGGTGTGCAGTACAGCCCAGGGAATATAGTCAATAATATTGTAATAGTTATATATGGTGCTCTGTGGGTATTGGAAACATCAGGGGGGACACTCAAATTACATACAAGTCTAACCACTGTGCTATGCACTTGAAACTAATGTAACATAATATTGAATCGTAATTATAACTGAAAAACTCAAGGAAACAGATTCCTGCTGAGGGCCTCTGGTAGTGATACAGCCCAGCGGACTTGACTTCAACTCAGCGAGTCCCGTGTCAGAACTCGAACCTGCAGAACCATAGAATAATGAATAACAAAAGAGGAAGGCACATACTTCCTCAGGATTACCTAATCTCCAAAGATTCTTGCATTTTATTGAAGGGATAGTTAATAATTTCTTCCTTCTGCTTCAAAATTTTCCATAACTTTCTCAAATCTTAATGGATCTTACGACCAACCTAACCAATAGGGCTCAGTCTGGTTTCCTAATACTATAGCGGTTAAAAGGGTAAGATTTACAGTCAGATAGAAAGAGGAGAAAAAGCAGTCAATGTGGTATGCATTTTCCGATGGTTTATTTCTGGAACCTTTCCATCGCCACTGCTTCCTTCGTGTGTGGATCGGCTTTCTTGACAGATGCCTTATATCCCACAAGTCAGTTCTCTAGAAAACACGTGGCCACGCTAGCGTGGCCCGGCGTATGTGGTGAGAAGGTACTTCCTAGAATTAGGAGATGATCACACTGAAAGCTATAAAATGTCAATTCATTCATCGTGCACCTGAAACTAATATAACTAATATAATATTGCATACCGACTGCACTTAAACAATGAAAAAAGAGAATTCCAACAGATGAACTTCCACAAGATTGTTAGGCCTTATAGACCATCCTAGTTCTACCCATGCTCAGAAGCAAACAGAAGAACATTGTGGAACTCCCAACTCTGTTCTGGACTTAAGGTGAACTTCTCTGCTCAAGCCAGTTCCTACATAAACAGGACTTCTGGGTGGTCATCCTGGCAGCGTGAAGTCCGATTCACTGAAGTGCACAGAATTAGAGATGACAGACGCACAGATGACCCCTACAAGGGGTCAAATGAGAGAGAATCCAGGAGTAATGATGAATCCAAAGAGAAACTGAAGCTGCATATTATTTTGTCCAAATTCAAACTACTCTCTCAGCGGGGAACACAGCCCATCAACACACATCTCCTCATTTTATTGGGCTTGACACCAAACCAGATTTTCTCATTCAAATCTCTGTTATGCTGAAGCTCCATGGCCGGAATTAACATGCAGTGCTTGTCTTATTTATTTTCAACTCTTTCACTGGGAACTAAAATATTTGGATTACTTTACTCATGACAATGAGCGTTCTGGTGGCAAAAACATGATCACATTCAACTGCCAAGCTCATCAGAAACAATTTTGTATGCCATGCATAAAAAGAATTGCATAATGTGTTTGTGTATAAGTTTCTTCACATCTTTTCTTTTTTAAAAAGTTTTTTATCCTCATAAGAAGTCCTAAGATAATTAAAACAGGTACTATTATCATATATAATAGAAAATTTTTATTTTTTAATTATACGGATCGCAGTGATAAATAATTGTGCAAAAGTCACTTGTGCACATTACAGGAACTATAAATAAACATCCAGACTTCAAGTCCTGCTCACAATTTATATGAATAGTAAGTGACGTGTTTTGAGCACAGCCAGGGAGAAAAGACTGTTAGCCAAGATGTTTCAACATGAATTTCAAGCTCTTGCAATGGTTTGTTTCATTTAGTTTGGTTTATTTGGTGTGTACTTTGGGAGTTTCAATGGGAGTGGCTTTGACCTTGGACATAAAGATAAGTGGAGATGAAAGGCAATTTCTACAGCATGAAATAGCAATGATGAACTTGCTGACTTCCCATCATACTTTACCTTTTAGAGAGCTATACATGGAACAATAGTCTATGACTATCTTGAGGAATGCACGCAAAGACTAAAAGAAATACTTTCATGCTGAATATTTGTCATACAAAATTTCCTATGACCTTCTAAAAAAAGCACCATTGTTATAAGGAATCAATTAGGTATAAAAACAACTACTAAATCTAATAAATCTAATAGTATTTTTTGTTGATCCATCTCAAATTTTGTCACTATAGGATGCATGCAAAGAAATAAAACTCAGTGTCTATGTCACTCGGCTGCTACCCCACTGGGTAAGTCAGCGCCTCTCAGCACCTTGCATGACTGAACAGGTCAAAGAAATGCCACTACTTCAGTTTACAAAATGACAATGGTTAAAAGTAAATTTCTTTTCCAAGTTAAAAAATCAAATTCAACATCTAATATACTCTGGAAAAAATATGAATACAAAGTTGGATTTTGTTTGGTGGGTTTTTGAACGAAGTGAGACTTTCCAATAGGGCCATAGGTTCCTTCTGCACAGATCTAAATGACTATGGCTGGAACGACACGTTCTTATAACAAAGCTAATGATGAATGAACTTTTGACCCTTTTTTCATCACTTAAAAAAATGAACTATTGTAACTTTTCTCTCTGTCTTAAAATCTGGAGATTAATGAATCCTTCATAAATAGATGTGGACAGGAAAAGCCATTAGGAGAGCATCATTTAGGTTAAGTTCAAGAAAGCTTTGTTTCTGCTGCAGATAATGTATTTTTCCATCCTATTTTGACTGCCACAAAATTAAACACTGAAAAAAATATGAAAAAAAAGTTCTAATCCAAGTGAAGGATTTTAACCAAATTGTATTGGAATTCTGCAGTAGTTGTACAAAGTAAGAATATTCTCTACCACCAAATCCGGAATCGATGGTCCATCCAAAGGCATAAAAGCCCTTTGATGACGAAAGCAAACTCTGAGGACAATTTGATTTCTTTTTTCCAAAGGGAGCCTCCACCCTAAATTTCCGACCATAATACTTAATTTGGCAAGATGACAGGAGCATAAAAATGAATTTTGTTCATGAATTATATTTTTTCCTATGCTTTATGACATTTATGCATGCCAAATATAAATAACTGCACAGGGATTAAGTAACAAAGGTATCTTTTCTTTCCAGTAGCACATATTTTATTAATAAGGACTTGACCCAGTAAAGAAAAAAATATTTAGACTGGTTTCTGGAAGTATGTAGCATAGCCCATCTGAGGCAAATTATCTATTTCGAGTTCCTTTTAGTATCTCAGAAGCTTACTTGCCAAAAAATTAAAGTCATTTCTCAGAAGAAATAATCTTCCTCAGGTAGAAAAGGAGCAAAGGTAGCCTCCTAAACTAGATAGGTCTCCAAACACACTTTGTGCACTCAGCTATTGAATGGATAGCAATAGTCTGATATTGAAATCAAAGCATTAGGTCTAGAGCCATTGTGTTGTATTTCATATTCTATCTGAAGCCTCTTCTGATTTTAAAAGGGATATTTAAAACCCATACCCTCACAAAACTCAATACTGACCCATTTTACCACTTCACATGCGTTTCCCATCTTTCTGGAGATAATCACACACAGAGATGAGACACCCAGCTTGTTCAGGAGTACTTATTGGTACAGTAAGTTAAAAACATTATCTTATTTGTTCTCATTCTAGACATAACGTCTTCCCAAGTAGCTTCCCTTATGCCCAGTAAGCTGAAAATCCAATGTATGCGCGGTGGTGGGCACTTTCTGAATGTCATGTTCATCGCTGCCATTGTTCTACTGTATCCAGTGTGCTCCCGTGCGTGTTTCTAAGTCCCGTTTAGACTCTCCCACCTGAATTGAACGAGCTCTGAAGCATTCGCTTTCAGCTCTGACCCTCACAGGCGTGTGACAGTTGTGCTACAGTTGGCATCAGGGACAGTGATGCTCTGACTTCTTTTTCTTTCTCATCTCTGAACTCCATGAACTACGGTACTACCAGACATTTTCCCATCCCAGGCAGAATTTTATGTGTGGTTTCAAATCCAGATTTGGGGATAAGAGGAGGAACGATGAGGTAGTTTCTCTTGTTAAAAGTATCTCCTGGTGAGAGCTCCTTGGATGGTCTTGAAGGAAGTTTTCAAAAATGAAGATGGCCTCTCTAAAGCGGCCCATCAGATTTTTCTTCATGAAGAAAGATGTAAGAAGATCTAAATCACTAAACTGATTTTTCTGTGTAAAGGAACATTCTGTGACCTATTAGCCTTGTAATTTCAAGAGTATCAGCATATCGATTTGATATAAGAGGTAGAGAGCAAGTGTGTGGAACTTGGAGTTTGAATAATAAAATCTTCCTGACAACTTAAACTATGGATAGGTGTGGATGGCTGTGGACATGGAGTTAAGCTGAAGACAGATATACCGCACTTAGTATTTGTTACAATGGCAAATAATAAATTCCAGCTACGCAGCCTAAACTGAATTTACCCATTGATTTGGATCAATCCGAGGTTGCCTGGTACATGTGCCAAGTTTACATGAGGCTTATGCGGACACCCTAAGAGGAAAACTCACCCACAGAGACAAGCAACGGCATATGAATTTGGTCTGAGAAAATCGTTCCAAGAATTTGAATATGACAGGATCTCTGCTACTTGTACAGTCCTATGGTCGAGCCTCATGCAATTTTACCTGAGCTCTATGGAGGGGACCACACTAGAAACAGAAAGAACTTTCCAACCAAAACTCTGCAAAGAACTGAAAGCACCAAGGAGGCCGGAATGTGAAGGTGAGGAGAGGAATACTCATCACTTCCAAGGTATGTCCTCACACTTGGACTCCAGAGGAAAACAGTGAGCCTTCACTGGATTTTGGATTTGGCTGCTGTGGGACAGCTTCTGCGGAGGAACTGCATGAAGCAATTTCGGCAATGAGAGCAGTAATAAGAAACGATCGGGTATAGTGGTGTTGACACTGGCTTCTGGCACTCATACAAACAGCAGACACCTCATCCTTTGATTATGATGTGAAATTAGTGCAGGAAATGAGAAAAAGAGACACACATGGTCCATTTCTGAGTTGAGTTTGTGCCTACTCACAAGACATCCTCAGGAGACTTCCAGAAATATTTAGGAGAGATGATGAAATTTCCTTTAGGCCAGGAATAGCAGGTAGGGGAGAAGTCAGGGAGACTTATCGTGACCCATAACTTTGCCCAAAAACCCGTGTGCTCTGAGGAAACATGTTATCTCCATAAAAAGCATATGTGGCAGAGAGTGTGGGCTGGCTCCTTCAACCCCAGTTTCAAATCCCTTCATTTCTGCTTACCAAAATTGAAGATAACATTTTCATTCTTCATTACTACTAGGAGGTGAGCAGGTAAACACTTTTAGATTATGAGACCCGTAGAATTCTTCTCAAATAAGAAGGGCAAAACCAAAAAAGTTTCAACCCGTGGTCATTGGCACCAGTTCAACCAGTTCAACGCCAACAGAAATTGCTGATTTGAGGTGTGGTAGAGAAGGAAACTTCACTCGGTGCAAGACAGCTCAGTCGTGATATCCTTGATAAGGGCGGGCTCAGATGCCAGAAACACAGCGCAGGCAGACAGTGTGCTGCAGGCTTCTGCGTGAAGTGCATTTTGCATGAGAGGCTCCTGTGTAGAAATGGCTCCTAGGCTCTGTTTTTAAAAATGTGAACCCAACAAGCCACCAGGAGCCCTTCTTAGTAGGTATCTTTTTTTCCTCAGGATCCGCGAAAGGTTTTGCCTCTTTATACTTGCCTTTGTCTTCGTCTGGAATGAAGATGTGCCTGGCTGGCGTAGCTCAGTGGATTGAGCGCGGACTGCGAACCAAAGTGTCGCAGGTTCGATTCCCAGTCAGGGCACATGCCTGGGTTGCAGGCCAGGCCCCTAGTGGGGGCCACGTGAGAGGCAACCACACACTGATGTTTCTCTCCCTCTCTTTCTCCCTCCCTCCCCCTCTCTAAAAATAAAATAAATAAATAAAATCTTAAAAAAAAAAAAAAAAAAAGATGTGATGGCTAGAATGAAAGTTATTTTGTGACCATGAGGTCAAATGCAATATAAAGACAGTTGAAGGAACCTGGTTCCTCAGTGGCATCACCAACATCTGCAAGTGCATTGGATTGTGCAGTTTCCAGACTCTTTTATGTAGAAAGCAAGGGACATAAAGGAAAAGAATAAATGGGACTTCATCAAAATAAAAAGCTTCTGCATGGCTAAAGAAAACATCAGCAAATGAAAAAGGAACCAACTGTATGGAAAATATTTATGCAAATAATAACTCGGACAAGGGTTTATTCTCCAAAATATGTAAAGAACTCGCATGACTCCACCCCAGGAAGACAAAAAACCCAATTAAAAAATGGGTAAAGGACCTGAACAGACACTTCTCCAAGGAGGACATACAGAGGGCCCAGAGACATATGAAAAGATGCTCAGTATCACTAGTCATCAGAGAGAGGCAAATTAACACCACAATGAGATATCACTTCACACTGGTGAGAATAGCCATCATAACCAAATCCACAAAAAATAATCTGCTGGAGAGGTTGTGGAGAAAAAGGGATCCTAGTGCACTGTTGGTGGGATTACAGACTGGTGCAGCCACTATGGAAAACAGTATGGAATTTCCTCAGAAACTAAAAATGGAACTGCTTTTTGACCCAGCAATTCCACTGCTGAGATTATACCCTAAGAACCCTGAAACACCAATCCAAAAGAACCTATGCACCCCAATGTTCATAGCAGCACAATTTGAAATAGCCAAGTATGAGAAGCAACCTAAGCTCCTATCAGTAAATAAGTAGGTCAAAAACTATGGTACATTTACACAATGGAATTCTACATAGCAGAAAGAAAGAAGGAGCTCCTACCCTTTGCAGCAGCATGGATCGAACTGGAGAGCATTATGCTAAATGAAATAAGCCAGGCGATGAAAGACAAATACCATATGATCTCACCTATAAATGGTACCTAATCAACAAAACAAACAAGCAAGCAAAATATAACCAGAGACATTGGAATTAAGAACAAACTAACAGTAACCAGAGTGGGGTGAGGAGGAAATAATGGGGGGAGGAAAGGGGAAGGGTTGTCAATGAACATGTATAAGGGACACATGGACAAAGCCAAAGGGGGTAGGATCAAAGGTGGGAGGTGGGGATGGGAGGGTCGGGGGAAGGAGTGCTGGGGGTAAAATGGAGACAACTGTACTTCAACAACAATGAAAAATAAGTAAATAAAATATTTTTAAAAATTTTTAAATCATTTACTTATTTAAGTCACTATATGGCTTTCCATGCACATGTAGCATATTGGCTTCTACATCGATATGTTTGAAACATAATCGATTTGATGTAAGTGGTCCCTTGTTCCTTAAGTGACACAAATCTAAATTTATGTTTTTCACCTAGTCACAGAATGACATAAAAAAGAGCCCCCAACTTTTGTTTGATCATCCCATCGCTACAGAAGAAAGATTAAATACTCATTAATTACTCGAGATCCTTTGAAGGGAAAGTGTTCATTTGAAGAACAGAACAATGTATTTGTATTTCCTTACCGCCTTCGGTTTCTTCCATTTTCCATAGCAGAATAGAAGCAGGGATAAAAATACCCTGACATATTAACTGATTGGCACTTGATAAATGTTATGTTTTATCTCTTATCTAAGTTATGTAAAAGAGAATCAAAATTCCTTGGCTTTAGTGACATGAAATTAGAAACACCAAGCACTAAAAAAAGAAATATTTTAATACCCAGTTGTCAGATCATGTTTGCCAGTAACTTTGTACTTTCGAGTTCGTGCTATATCAATATTTGAAGTTATTTAACCATACGTACGTATGCATGAAAATATGGAAGCGTCTATGTAAAAATTCCTGAAAATCAAGCAAAGAGAAAAATTATAAGCTTAATTTGGGGACACTGATCTGCAATTTGGCAAATAGGCCATGTCCAAACTTGAGATGAAGCTTTTCCAGATTATATAATTATCTCCAAGTGGGAACATTATTTTTTTGTTTGTTTTGTTTTCAGGTTTAGCTCTACAGGCCTAATGTGTAGAGCAGAGGGTTTCAGACATGTGCATTATGCAGAAAAAATAAAATTGATTAAAGTTTTATTTTTTAATTTTAGCAAAACCATCAAATACCCATTTAGTGGAGATAAAAGAAAAAGAGAGGTGGAAGGAAAGGAGGAAGCACATCCAAGAATTACTGAGCCCGGGGTCCTCAGTGGAAATAATGTCTGCACCTTGTATGCGCCACACACTCTGATTAGGATAATAGGATCCAGATGGCCACTCTGAGAAGATTCTTTTCATGAGGAAAGTTCTGGGTGGGGTGGATTATTGTGATCAATGGAATAAACTGCAGCTGGATGAACTCTGGGTTACCTTTGAGAACTGCTAAATTAACGATGATTACATAGATTTTGACAAATTTCCCAGGAATTTTTCTAAGATGGCTGATAAGAAAAAAATATGTTCAGGGGTCAGGTCTTTCCATATCAAGAAAGAGCAGCCTCTTAGAGACCAGCGGGCCTCCAGGGGGATTTGAGACCACAGGGTTTGTGGGCACGGATGATTTTTAGCAGGTAAGCCCAACGCAACTGTGCAGGTTGTTTATAGCTTATGCCGATGCTGACTGGTTGAGGCACACCCTGTACCAATTAATAAATATTTTTACTATCACCCCTGATCTTTGGCAGGGGTTGCTGTCATTGATTAGATTCCCTTAGCAAACTAAAGGTGGGTCAAGCCCATAAACCAAAGACATCTGAGATGGATTGGGAATGGCAGTGGGTTCCACCCAGCAAATGCTAATGGAGCTCACTCTACACACAGTAGGTGCTAGGGATTCAGTCATTTTGTTTCACCCAAAGGCTCAGATTCTCCAGTGCCAGAACTACTCAGGTACACACCAGAATTGTTCCTCTGAGTGAGTATAAATCAGTTCAGTTCCCTCATTCTGCTTTTATGTACTGAGCCCTTCCTACTTGCCTGATATTCAACCAGGAGCTAGAGTTGAATGAATAAGGTGGGCCATGACTGAGTACAGTAATTCTTTTGAACCATTACATTTTAGAACACTTAGCAGTAATTTGCTTAACTAAATGGATATCTATCAGAAGAAACAAAGCCAATAGGCACAATGTCCCACCTGAGGGTTTGGGAAGAGACTTGTAAGTAGCATCAAAGGTCCATGGGTTAGTCTTGATCTGGCCACTCTGGAGAAAAAGTGCAATAGATGCCACATGTGATGTAAAAGAAGAGAATGGATTCTAAAATTTAGGGGGGGGGAAGAAATGCAGAAAAAAATATTTACAGATGAAAAACACTATTTGGCCAGAACATACCCCTTCAAAAATTATTATTTTCCTTTGCTTTTATAAATTTCTTTATTACAAGATATTCATGGCTAAATTGGGGAAGACATTTGTAGAAAGTGTTAAATGATGATTTAAGGCAAGGCAGGGAAGGAAATGAAAGGGAGGCCATGCAGCATTACAAAAGCAACTTCTGAAATGTGATCAGAGATGACTAAAGGGAGGTGTACAGTATTTTCTCCTGCTGCGAGGCCCAACTACACCATGTCAAATTAAGAAGTGTTAATAGGCTCCAGGAGAAAAGGAAAAGTTTCCCCAATTCACAGATCAACTTGAAAGTGGGTTATGCTAAAGCTGGAAGGGAAAGGAGGAAGAACGGAATTAGGAGGAAGACAAGAATAAGGGAAGAAGGAGTAAAGGAAGTGCGGCACAGATCAGGGGTAGGTTTCTTGAGTGTATTATTGTTAGTACAATTATTGAGTTTCACACATTCTAAGATCTTTCTTGATTTCCAGAATTAAAGTGGTACTATGCTAAATAGAGAACTGTATAAGGTATTCTTCATTTAGACATATTTTGTTAGATTCATCCATGAATAACAATGTTAATGATACTAAATATAAAAACCAAAATTATAATAGTGAAACTCAAATTACTTTGCCAGTTACATATTACACGATATTTCTATAGAGAAAGGATATCCCCTGGAGAAGAATCTTTATACTTAATGGCTACATACCCACAAAGTTCTAGTTTCTTACAAACACGTGTCTTCAACCCACAGGAACCTGTGATTGGGTCTTCACGGTACTCAAGATCAGGCTTGATTAGTAATAGATTATTTTGTCAGTTTTCATTCTAATGGTGAGTATGTTAAGTATGGTCTAATTTTGGGGGAAATATACCTGAGAGATTAAAATCTATGCAACATTCACCAAATACAAATTAGTATGCATCCACCACATGGTCCTGACACTCAGTCTGTCACGTATCTGGCGTAAACAGAGAAATTCCTATCGGAAATACTGGTACCTTAGAAATATGGATGGGTAAGTCAATTAAAATAATAAATCTTGTGACGTGGATTATCAGAAAGAAGGGATTATCAAAAATATGTCTGAGATCCTGGTGAATTTTCATGAAACCAAAGTTTCTGCGATCCCGTGACACTAACAGGAATGGAAAGAGCCAAAAACAAACGAATAAAACAAACAAACAAAACGAAACAGAGAAACACACACTCTTTAAGGTGCTCATCCAGCTACTTGGAATCGTAAATGCAGTGAAGGTGTTAAAATGTCACTTGGAATATAATCCTTTCCCACTTATTTACATAAGCCCAAAGCGCTAATTAGAGTCTACAAACCTGCATATGTTGATATTTCTGTTCTTTTGTTATTAGGAACAGTGGACCCCAATAGTAAAGACCATAGACTTCACGGTAAGTCTCTTCTCGTGTAAGTTATTTTTTCCTATTCAAGAATATATTCATGTGCTTAATTTAAGAAAGTCTTTAACTTTTTAGATTTAGCTAAGCAGCCTGAAATCTGCAGCACACACCCAGCAAACGAAGACAGATGTGAGCAAAGCCCTTTCATGGTTCTCATAAAAGCTCTCAAGTTGCAGGCTGATGGTATTTTCTCCTTAAAAGGTATCAGAAGTTACAATTACAAAAGTTTGCATAGTGGGAAGTTGCATAATTCTCCCTACCAGCGCCTGTAAAAAAAAAAAAAACAAAAAAAAAAAACCCTCATCATTTCTCTGTTTCCATATTCTCTCATTTGCCAGTGCATTCAATTCCAATGGAGTTTTTCCTTTTAACTAGTTGCAGTCAGCAATTGAACATATAGGAAAAAGTATTTTAAAGAAATTGGAACCGTACCATCTTCTTTTATAAAGTTTTGTCACTGAGATGGAACATGTGAATGGTATGAATCATTGGAGCTTTCCACTGTGTCCCGAGGCTGTGGCGACCAGGACACCAAGTTCATCATGGAACTGCTTGTAATTTGAGATAATTGCATCCTTGTTTCACAGGAGTTTTCTCCTGAAGTCTCTCTCTGGCTCTCAGCAGATGTGATATTTGCAACTTGCTCAAGTGCAGTCCTTCTCCAGGGCTCGGTCATGAGAAGGCCGCCGATGAGAAAACAGAATTTAAACAGAGCGTGGGACCCTGACCGGGTGTGTACTTATCTGACTGTTTGCACAGATCCGTTTTCTATGGGTCACAAAACCAGATGATGTTGGGTAAACTCCCAAATTAGCATTTTCTCTTTCTCAGTCTTCTGGAAACTTTCCAAATGGATTAAAATGAAAGTAACATCATGCATGATCATGTGAGTAAAGTTTGAGACTAGGAAAGAGAGAGAAGGGAACTCTATTAAAAGTGAAGCAGCAAAATATAGGCTCTGACGCCATAAATGGGCTCAGCTCACAAGCCGTGTAGAAGGTGTATGAGCCCATGTACTACTCATCGTATAGTTCGCGCCACCCATCAGCTGCCCACTTGTAGACATCCGCAGCCTGAGCTGTTCAAGAGCCTGGGGGAGGTCTGAAAAGACAGCCGGGCCCTTTCTGCTCTGAGGTCTGGTGGGGGAAGGGCTGCCTGGAATGGATGGCAGCACCATCTGAAATATACAGACAACTGAAATATACAGAAAGGGTACTGGATGTTCCAGCCCATCCTTTTCTCAGAAACAGAGGAGCGAAGAGTAAACAGTTAAAGCAGTGGGTCTGTAGAGTCTGGATCAGAGCCATTTCCAAATGTGAGTACAGAACAAACCACCCACAGCTGACCTTGACCAACAGGAATTAAGTGTATTCCCTGAAAGAAGTATTACTTGTTCCTAATGTGCAGCTTTGAAAAGGGGACGGTTAGAAGAGAGTGGTTCTTTATGCAATCTCTGTAGAAGAATATAATTTCATTTACTTCTTTATTCTATTGATTTGGAGGTGGGTGGTGAACGCGGGAAACATAGATCCTTGCTTTGAGTACAGTCCTCAGCCCATTCCTTTCCTGACACCTTCTTTCTGCACATGATGTGTGATGTATAACCAGATGCAGGTAAGTGAGGGCGGAGGACTATCAAAGAGGCATTTTCCAGGGTTAAGAGCCTCTAGAGCTAGTCTTCAATTTCACCCTTGTCTCTCTCTATGAATCTTCCCTTGTCACATGGTATATGGTTAAGTAGAGGTAGCTGAGCTTGTTAACAGTGTAAGAACTGAGTGGACAGAAGAGACTTCACCGTAACAGCAGGGAAGTGTGATGGTCTGGCCATATCTCAAGAGGTGAGCCCAAGTAATCGACACCATCATTCACTCAGTTCCAGGGAAAAGCTGCTAGTGTCCAAGTGGAGAAACCGAGCAGGAAGCTGCCACCCCAGACTGTACTACCCTGCAGTGGTCTTGCTGAACCTTTGGTGGGTCACCAACTCCTTTTTGAACTGGATGAATACAATGAAGCTTTTTCACTGCCTGCCCCCTACGTACAGACACATAGACATGCACAACTTCGCATGCACTAGCCCCGAAGTCCCAACTTCCGGAGTCACCGTGTATGCCGTGGGTGACGGGCCCTTCTCTTGAGAAGCCTTCATAAAGCCTCTTCTGGGATATTTAGAATGGTCAATTTGTTTGAGAGAGGCTGATGTCATAGCTCATAGCTTTGAAAGCTTGTCAGAAGTTGCGATTTCCTTTTGTGGAGTGGCCTTTTTATGATAAGCACTTGACAAACATTCATTGAATGATTGAAAACACAAATAAGTGAATGTGCAACAGCTAGATCTTACAATTTTATGTATCCACTTTATAGCAAAGGTTAGTTTAAAATAAATTGCTGAACCTTTTGGGCCATGATGGTGGCACTTCCATGAGTCTGCCAACTCCATGAGGACACAGACTTGCTCTGCACAGGGCCAGCCTATATAGGACAGTGCTAAATGAAGGGATACATGGATAGAAACATCGGGGACAGTCAAAATGATAAGAACGCATTTTCATTCAGATTTATCATTGGCAATAGCTCCCACTGTGGTAGGCAGAATACTGTCCTCCATCCCTAAGAGGTTCACATCCAAACCTGGAAGCTGCGACTATGTTACCTTACAGAGAAAAAGGAATTTTGCAGATGTGGTCAGTCTGCAGACCTTGAGATTATCCTGGATTATCCGTGTGAGGCCAATGCAACCACATGAGTCTTTAGAAAGCAGAGAACCTCTACCAGGTGTGCTTAGAGGAAGATGTGATGACGGAAGAAGGGTCAGAGAGGCAATGTTGCTGGCTTTGGAGCTGGAGAAAGGGAGCCGTGAGCCATGGTGGTCTATTCAGCTGAAAGAGACAAGAAGCTGGACTTTCCCCCACAGCCTCCAGAAGGGAACTCAGACCTGCTGGCGCCTTAGCCCAATGACAGCCACGTCAGACTTCTGATCTACCAAAATGCAAGACAACCCATTTGTGTTGTCTTAACTAAGTGTGTGGCAATTTGCTACAGCAGCAGTAGGGAACTGATACATTCCCCGATGACACTAGATGATTTTTCTTGGGTATTGGCACTCTTCTAAGCACTTCACATGAATTAAATCAATACGCACACATCCTTTCAGGCAGTTACTCATAGTAACAGCACTTAGCAGTAGAGCAAATAGAAATGACTTCCCTCGGGTCATTCAAATCCAGGCAGTCTGACCCTGGGAGTCTCACGGTTGGCCAGCGACTACTGCAGGGAACACGGCGTCGGCTCAGGCTGCTGCACTCATGGACCTGGGAAAGTGGATAGATTAGTTTGTTTCAGTTTTTTTATTTTTTGGACAGAAAGGAACGGAAGGAGAAAGCGTGGGAGAGAAATGTGAGGGGAAAACTTCAGTCAGTTGCCTCTTATATGCACCCCAACTTGGGGCTGGACATGCAACCAAGACACGTGCCCTGACTGAGAACCTAGCCAGTGGCCCTTTGCTTTGGGGAACGCTCCAAACGCCTGGGGCACACCTGTCAGGGCATTAGAGATTTTGAACTTTCCCTCTGGAGGGGATGTGTGTGTGAGCATGTGTGAATGGGTTTGTGTGTCTGTGTTTCTGTGAGCTGTGTGTTTTCCTGTGTAGTTAGTTATCTGGGCTTCTGCGGGTAGATCTTTGCCAGCTCAGTGCTGAGCACGTGCGTGCGCGCGCGCACACACACACACACACACACACAAATGATCATTTCTAAAGTTTCCGGAAATGGTTCCTGGATTCCCAGGTCACTATTTCTTAAAATAGAATCATTTTATCCCTACATCTGCCTCTTTCAGGCAATGGAAAAGGCACATCTGGGTAACAACTGGCCTACAGGAATAAAAAAAATCAGAAAAAAAATACCAGGCTTTTCAGGGCTTAAAACTGCCCCTCATCCTGCTCTTTACATTTTTAACAGGATCTCTTAGGTGGCATTTCAAATCCCAGTTTATAGTGGGAGTAGGTAGAGGCCACTGAAGTCACACGGTGTATGTGGACTCATATTGCGACTGTGGCCCAAGTCAGACCAGGATGCATTGCCAGCATCTTCTTCCTGGAAAAGGACCTTTGACTCCAACCACTGGAGTCCTTCCTTGAACTGCTGAGTAATTTGTGCTGAAAGTACTGCCACTGTCAGCCCCAAACCAGTAAACCCACAAGTAACACGTAAGGGCACATTTGTGAATTTGTTCTTCGCAATATCTGGTCCCATTCTAAGGACAGACTTGGGTCAAACAAAGGACATCTGATTAGCTTGGGATAAGGAAAACTGTCATTTAAAAATGTTGTCACGTGACAGCATTGAATAAGTGCCAACAGAAGAAAGCATTTGCAATCACGATTTCATTTCTTACTTGTGCGAATTCCAAAATCTATTTCTGACAGTTCCATGGGAATACTCTGAAGCAAATGGAAATATATATTTATTTAAACAAGAATATGTCAAAACATGTTGTAATCTTTGATATACACTCTTAGATAGAGAGATAGATATTAGATAGATAAAGATAGATTTGGATAGAATACCTTGCAGACAATTTTATTAAAAACACAATGTTCTTGTCTGCCTATCATTGAGTTAATAGGAGATACATATATCTTTGCTCAAAAATCTTTGATTAGAAACACCATATGTTTCAGAGTTAGAAATTAGTTTAATAAGCAGTTCTTTGACAAGTTAAACACTAATTTTTGGGGATAGCCCATCATCTCGTATTAGTTTCTGTTTGTCTTAAGTGTATGTCATTTTCATTTTAAAGTGTCCCAAAGAAAATAAAACTCACAATCTTGGGGACTGGAAATCTGAGTCAAGGGAGAGCTCAGTCCAGTAGGTTCCCTGCATTCTCACAAACAGCCGGAGCCGCTGGAGCCCTCTCTCCTACGTAAGTATGGCCCGCTGGACATGGTTTATAGCATCACGAAGAATGAATCACTGTTTTATTTATTTATGTTCTCTTTCGAGCTATCTCTAGAGAAAGAAATCTTTTGGCAGCCTTTCCACTACTTTTTCATAGACCTCCTTCACCCCCCTCCTCCAGCCACAAGCCAGCACACACACATACGGGGGTATTATGCTAACCAAGGTACATCAGACAAAAACAAATACTGGATGATGTTACTTCAGTGTGAAATCCAAAACAGCCAAACACGTGAAAACAGAGAGTAGAAGGTTGGTTATCTCCTATATCCAATTACCAATTAGATGCCGCCACTTGAATGCCTGAAAACATTTCAAATTCACTATGCCCCAAACTGAGCTCCCTGTCTTCTTTCCCTTGCACCCCCAGACTGCTTCTTCTACAGTTGTCTCTATCTCAGGAAATGGCAATTCCATTTCCCAAGTTCTCTGTCCAAAATCCATGGAATCGATTTCCCCCTGTTTTTTTCTCACAGTCCACATTCGATCATCAGCAAATCCTGTTTTCTGCCTTCAAAGATTTTCCAGTCCCATCCAGGGTTACAACTTCTACTGAACCCTTTCTGGTCCAAGCCGCCATTATCTTCCTCCCAGGTTATTGCAATAGTTTTCTAATAAGTCTCCCTGCCTCATCTTCTGCGCTCCCCCACTCCAGTCTCGTCTCAGCTTTGAAATCAAAATTATCTTTTTAAAATATAAGTGGAACCTATGACTTTTGTTCCCAGTTCATCCACAGTATAAGCCAAAGTTCTTGCAACATCTAACAAGGTTTTATCTAATTTGACTGCCCTTCATATTACTCTTCCCATGTTGACTCTGATATTTTTCTCCTTATTCGCTCAGTAACAGCCATACTTGCCTTTCCTTCACCATGCCAAGCACGCTCCCTCGTCAGGTGCTTTGCGCTTGTTTTGGCCCCTGTCTCCCACAGATGTCTGCATGTCCACCTCTGTCACCTTCTTCAGTTCTTTGCTCGTGGTCATCTTCTCAGCAGTTTGTGATATTAGTCTTAACTAATATCACAAACTCCCTTCTCCACACACCCTTTCTCGCTTTAGTCTTCTCTTCAGCACTCATTGCAATGAACCTATTACACGGTCGAGCTATCTTAAAATGTGTGCTCCATGAAGGAATATGTTTTTCATCTTTCATTCACTACCTGCTCCATGTCCCACCCTGGCCCCACTGCCTAGTCCATTGCCTGGTTCATAGTAGGAACTCAGAAATATTTATCGAATGTTGAAAAAAATAAAGGAATCAGAAAACTAGAATAGCACCTACATACTATTTCTGGCTAGAATGTATGACTTGCTACCTTATATTTTTGCTTCTTGACCTGGTGAACAGGTTAAGAGGACACTGTTTAATTATAAGGTTATTCTCGTTTAAAGGTTAGATTGTATCCAGACATGGATATGTACCTCTTGCACCTTCTGCCCTAGATTCACTGTGCCCTAAAGAATTCTCTCGGTATGAGAGTCCTCTTGCACCCAAAGCAAACACAGCTGCACCACCCCCACCAGCAGACATTCTGAGGAAGAGAACATCTTTATCGTGCTCGTCCTGCCAGCATAATGCTCTAAGAGCTGTGCTGTCACTCAACTATGTGTATCATCACCTTTCTATCTCCTTTCAATCTTTGATTTCAATAAAAATTTATTTTTCTTATTAAGCATTGGGACACGTGGAAGCTTGTATCAACACGAAACTCAACTCGACCAAGAACCAGAGTTGCCGAGCGGAGCCAGGAGGCCGAGTGCGACAAACCTGGCAGAGAAGAGGTGGAAAAGGAAGTGGGCAGTCAGTGTAAATGGCTCGGAAATTCGATGATTAAAATGTCACCACTTCATAACTCAAGGAATCAGCTTCAAAGTTGAAATTATTTGAGAGTTTGTGTGGTAGTTTTCATTTCCCTGCAGTCTTAAAAGTTAATATTGAACATTAAACAAAACCATCCCTGATGATCAAGAAATTTTTTTTTTTATTCTCAGGCAAAATTGTTTAACAGAATGGACTATAACTTTGATGTCCACGTTCTCACCAGCCTGTGCCTGGAAGGTAAAATTACATTTTGATTGTATGCAGGGAATGGGACAATGACTGAGAGGGTTATACCCTAGAAGATTTGGGAAAGAACGACAAGATCGAGAGCTAAATAAAATGGCTGTGGTTTGAGTCCACCAAGTTCTAGGGTGGTGTGCTATGAAAAAATGTTCACTGAGGCAAGCATCGTGCCCCAAGTGGGCTCTGTTATTGGACTGCTGATCACGTGACACATACGGAAGGAATAATGTCTGAAGTCAGGGGTTTGAAGGCAAGGAATAAATCAGATGAGCCACAGTTGAATCATGCTGGGGAGGCTAGAACAAAGTGGACCAAAGAAACAAGAAGTACAAACAGATAGACAGATTGGTTTACGGCATAAGAGAAATAGTAAGGAGTAGAAATGAAGCAGGAGCTAGCCATGAATCCATAATTGTTAAAGCTGGGTAGTCGGTATATTGAATTCACTAAATTGTTTTTTGAACATTGGATACTTTGAAATTATCCAAAATAAAGAGTTAAAAAAAAAAGCAAAAGAGTAAGGTTTGCAAAGCAGATTTCCCCCAAGTGACTGTGAATTTCTTTAAATGTGCATGGTCTTCCACGAGATGATGGGGCTAATAGAAGTGGAAGTTCCTATTACAGTCTTTTTTATTGTATTTTAGGACCTTTAGCAAACAATCCATTTAACATATTATTTCCCTATGAAAAACACCCAAATAAAATTTTATAATAATTAGCTTCTTTAAAGCAAATGAAACATGAATACCTTTCAACAAAATAAAAAATGAAGAGTGGTTTTGGAGCTAACCACATAAGCATTCTTTGTAACCTGAATACAAGTCATAGTGTGTGATGATATAGTCATGTAGGAGGGTGTGGTAGTGGAACAGAGATGATGAGACAAATGTAAGAGCTATTAGAGAAGTCTGGGATTGAAGATGTATATTCTGGAGGGATCCCCCTTTCCAGATGGGTCTCTGGAGGGATGAAAATTGAACTATGAAGGTGAATGAGCTTGCCATGATGATGAAAAAGACCAAGAAGAATTCTGAGGACTAAGTTTGCATTACATCTTCCTTGAGGAAATCGGGGGAAGACATACTGGCAAAAAAATTGATACAGGGGTGAGTTAGGAGGGACCCCAGAGAGCTTGGTGTTCTGGAAGAGATGTCAACCAGAAGGGGCCAGTCTAAATCACTGATGGTACAGAGAGGTCAATGGTAATTAAGACCATGGGAAAAGGGACAATAGTAGGTAGAAAAAAAAATGAGTTTTCTTAGAAGCCCTGTTTCTTATTCTGATTCCCTAACACTATTTTTTTTTTTGGTCTGTGCACGTTCCAAAATGCGTATGCCTTGCCAGTGGTCCGAAGCATTCCCCTTTTATCCGCACTCCCATTTTTGGCAAGAACCACGACTCAATCTAGTGAGAACTTTGTTAGTTACATAAAATCACTAAATCTGCTCTGAATTAGGGACTCACTGGTAACCATATAGAATTAAATTCCCAAATATTGCCTTTCCAAAACAGATTCAAGAGAAATAGACTTCAAGGAAATAAACTGAGCTTGCAAGAAAAATCAGAGAAATGAAACTGTAAAGAAAGAGGGCAAAATTTTATTTTATTTCCATTGGAGTGGCTACAATTAGTGCTGGGGCACTCCATCCTGGAGGCTGGGACAAAAAGAAAAACCAGGAAAACATTTTGATATTTTGTTCACCATGTATTTTTGCATTAATTTTGATGTATTTAAATATTGCATTAAAATATTATTTATTTTGGTTATTGACTTGTTTGATGCTGCCTTAAATTTTGATCTCAAGGTGAATGAGGTACAGGTTGGAAATGTGAAAATTTGATGGCAAAAGAGAAAATGACAAACATACAATCAAAAACTTGCCTGGAAATATTCCCAGACCCACATAAATGAAGCCATTTTAATTCTCTTCATGGCATAAGTATCAATGTTTGTTATTATATAATTCTGTTAACCTTGACCATAGGTGATTAAAACTGGGCATCAGAGACAAACATTTAACAGCGTAAGTATTGCCTCTGAGGTAATCTATGACAAAATCCTCTGGCCAATTGGGTATGAATTACATCAGACATTCTCACTCTCAACTATCTGAATTGGGAATGTGCAGAGAATCCTATTGTTAGCGGTGGGATTAGTGGATGAGCAAGTCCAAAAAGATGAGTCATTGCTATAAAGGAGAGACTGTGAGCAAGCCATAAGAACGAGTAAGCAGAAGGCTGGGAAGAAAAATTGCTCACAGTAGATGGTGAAAGAGCCAGTTGGTAGAGAGATCTGAAGAAAAAAGATGAAAAAGAAACACAGATGGAGTGGGCAAATCAAGATGATCATGGACATTACAGTGAAGATTCACCACCTCCTGCTTCTGAAGTCAGTGGCGTGGTCTCATAATTCCTTCCACTTCCCCTGCTTTCATATCGTTACAGGCTGCCTTACCTTTTCTTGAGTTATTCTTTGTGAATCTGTTTCTAGGGCTCAAAATCTCAGAAGGAAGAGGAAAGGAAGGGACAATGGCCAAGGGAGCTATCACCAAGAAGATTTGGGAAAGGACTTAATCAAGAGAACCAATGAACAGTGAGTCTTGTTTTAAAAGAAAGGTGTTCAAATGCAACAGGATGGAAAGTAAATCAAGTGTAAGGCCAAGGGCAGTTTGAGAACAGCAGATCAGGGAATGAGAGAATTTACATTGGATGAAATCGGAGTCATTTGGTAACGCTAAGGTGGGGAAGGGAAACTAGACAGATCTTGGATAGATTTAAGAATCTGAGCCCTGACTAGTGTGGCTCAGTTAGTTGGGTGTCCTCCTGCAAAGCAAAAGGTGGCTGATTTCATTCCCTGTCAGGGCACATGCCTGGGTTGCAGATTTGGTCTCCAGATGGGATGCAGACAAGAGACATGGATGGATGTTTCTTACCTCATGTTTGTCTCCCTCCCTTCCCCTCATTCTAAAAATCAATAAAATTTAAAAATCCTTAAAAAAAGAATATGTTGAAAATACATGCACAAATCAATAAAATTATCAATTTTCTACCCCGCACGTATTAATTGGTGATTTTTCATTGTAAGGAATTAAATTTGTCATATAGATCTTCCTGTGCTTTGAGATCACGTTATTACTTTTTCCTTTAATATGTTCATTCATTTTGTAGGTGGACTTCAAGCTTTGTGTCCCGCAGGAAAAGCCCCAAGAAGGAAGACATTTCCTTTCTTTATTTCCTCTCTCCCCCTTTCCTGTGGTTCAACGTGAGGTACTCCGTTTAAACAAATCCGGAGCCAAGGTCTGTTGTCAATAATTTTCACGCCAAACCCTCCCCAACGCACTTGCACTCAGTTCCTGTTGCATCAATGCCGATTTCCACCGCGACTGTGCGTAAGAAATACGAGGGCAGGAACTGACCCTGAAGTTGTCTGTAGCTGCAACTGACGGCCAAAAGTTGGCCCAAACTGAGTACATCTACTTTTAGCAGAGTAATTTGTTGATAATATCCTTTGCCAACTTGACTGCTAATGCCAAGGCAACTCAGGCTAAGAACAATTATGTAAATCATGGACCAAATACAAATGTGAAACAAAATATAAACAAACATAACTGTCCAGACCATAAGTGTTTGCAGTGGACATTAGGGGGCATGTGAAAAAAAAAAGAAAGAAAAAACACGAAGGAGATCCAAAAATGAATATGTGTAGAATACGAGAGGAGTTTCAAGGAAAATAAAAAAGAAGGCACAGTAAAGGCTTTGGAGATGATGATTCAAAATTGCAATAAATTCACACAGACTGTATATTATCAAGGTTGCTAACAATGAAAATAATACATCAGTCAGTTAAATTAGCACTAATAGGAGACCAGTCAGTTTGAAGGTCAAGGGAAAACATTTATATTTCTCATGATATTACCTCATCCTAAGGAAATGACCTAAGGGGCACACCCTTTAAAAATAAAAGGTACAAAAATTACATTTCTAAAATATTGCCTGTCAAGGGGTGCATGTCAAATAAAATAATTGCTAAGACAGAAGTGACCAAATTAAAACTAAGATATGAGAATCCACCATTCGGAGACTAAAGTCTGAATTCATTCACATCGTGAGAGCCATACTTATCTCTTAGGGACATCACCTTGTTAACATCATGTCTATTTCAGTAATAACAAGTCCATCCTCAGTAATTTACTGCTCTATTTTTTGTAGCACAGACAATAGAATAGTCTATTACATTCTTAAGATTAACTTTGTTATTTTTAGACTAAACTAAAGGAGCACTCTCATTTCAAAAAGAAATCATTTCAGTAAAACAATGGATCTGTCAGTCATGTATGATGATAAATTGATAAACATACAAATATTATGGTGGATGTCTTATACTGCATAAAGCCTATTACTAGATTTTTTTAAATAAAAAAACATTAAAACCATTTAGATTAAATTAAATTATAATGCAAGCTTTTAAATTATGAAATATTGGACTTAGATATGTGATATACTTAGAATATTTAATTGGGGAACTTACCCTTAAAGGCAAATATGTATTTTGTTTTCTACTAATGTTTTTCTAGTCCTGACCTTTAGTTTAATTTTCTTCTCAATATGTGAAATATAAATTAAATATAATTTACATGTCTAAAGAAATCATAAGCCTTTAGTTTTATTAGTTTTTATTTTTTAAGACTTGTACAAATATTTTGTGAAAGAAAATTTTATGGAGGATAGAGTACCTATCTATATATGAGGTACTCTCCTTGATAAAAATTACTAGGATTATCCTGGGTTGGCCCTGAGGACAAAATTTGGACCAAAGAGAGAAATTTAGTGTTGAGCTCAAGGAAATCCTTATCGATTGGAACTCTTTCATGAAGTAATGATATTCTGGAAATGTTCCAGAAGAGGTCTTGTAGTCCAGATCAAAATGTTGAGAAGGCAACTTTTACAATAATTTGACCTTTATATGTTTTTACAAACACTAGAATTATTTGTTTTGTAACCTCTGCATTCATTATGTTAAGATAGTCCATTATATTGCAAACATTAAGGTGCATTCTCAGCTGATTGGGCAATGGGCTCACAGAGGTAAATTACTACTTGGACTTTGATTATATTTGATTCAGGATCTGATATCTAAAAACTCAACATGAAATGAATTCTGCTTACGTGGAGAAAATGGTGTGCCACTATATTTGAAAACAGAATAATCTTCAGTAATTTCAGAGAAAACTAATGGAAAAATCATTTAAAAATTTTAAGTCAAAATCACACAATATGCAGGCAAATGAAAGAAATTGAGGTGTGAAAGGGTGGAGTCTAACTTTGTAAGAAGTTTACTTTTATGTTCCTGTAAAAGGAAGTTAGAAAAATTAAACCCCACTTACTATTAAGCTATATTGATAAAGAAATTCTAAATGTAAATATTTATTGTTTTGTGGATTAGGTAGAATGCTGTAGCTACATTTTCCTAAAAAATGTTCATATAGTCATAAAATATTGACAGTTACTCAGGTGTCCGAGATGCCCGAGTGGCTGAAATTACACACGAACCACTAAATAGGTGAGTTTTTCTCTTTTTATGTACATATTTTCTTCAAATGAAAGCTCAGCGTGATCACTCTAATGTCCCATAATCCCTGGCCATGCACTGTGGTGGTAAATTGGAATGGTTTGATTTAAGCTGTTTGTTTTGTAAATTAGGAAACAGAAATCTCAAAGGTTGAGGACATTTTCCAAACACAGTTTTAAAACGTGGCCCATTATAATTACAAGTCAAATGTTCTAGAAGTGGGAGGGAAAAAACGTCTGCGTGTAGACCAGGATGAAACCCCCAAGAAAGACGTCTGAATGGGTGCACTGGGCTAAGGGCAGGGTGCTCGCAAAGAACAACCCATCATCCTCCGGGAGGGCGTTTCAAACACGTGTCCCACTAATGGGTGTTGTCTCATAGAATTACTGTTTTGAAAGTAAAAAGATTGTCTCAAATGGCTATGATTGATTAGGGGGACCAAGCATGGCGCGTAGCTGAGGTATCAGTGCTCCACATTGGACTTGCCTAATATAAAGTTACTTCTAGAATGTTGAGCTTATTTGTGTTTGCTATCTGTTTATTGAATTCTTTACCTGAATGTTGGCAGATGACCTGGTTTTCAGACTTCTTCTCTCAAGCAAAAATACCAAGTCCTAAACTGGGGGTATGGCAGACATGAGGGACCAGCGCAGGAAGCAGTCCAGGAAAGTATAGGCTTGAAAACAGTCATTATAAGTGCAAAGGAAAACATAAGAAAAGAAACAGGCTAAGAACTCTTTCTTCTGATTTGTATCCCTCACAGTTCCACTGTGGAAAAGCACATTTAATACCTTTTGGCAATAAGTCCAAGGAGAGAAGGACTTTGGAAAAAGATGGAATTGGCAGGACACGAACCATCCCAAGGAGAGGAGAAAGGTGAAGAATACATGAGAACAATAAAAGTGCAGCAAGAAGATGAATGAGGTGCAGGGAGCCCTAACTTTGATCTGCACTTTTCTTTCTGGTTTCTTGCTGGTGACATAGAGAAGTTTGGGCAAGTTTAGGGAACAGTTTGGGGTTCAGTAATTCATTTCTCAAGGAGCCACCATTCTGCACTAATTAAGTTCATACTACAAGCATTGTCATGGCAATGAACGGAATCAGGCAAGAATGTCTGATTCTTCCTGGTTTCTTCCTCTCTTCCTTTTAAAAAAATTTTTTTTATTTCTCTCTTCTTAGTGGTAGGACTTGTCTAGACTCGTAAGTGCCTGTGCGGTACAAGGCAGAGTCGCCTGGGCCTCTACTAGTGAGAGGTGATTCCAAGAATGTGCACTCAATCCCATCAGTTTTAGTTTTATTTGAGAGGCAGGATAACATAGTGACTTGGAGGTAAAGATTCAGGAAAATAATGCCGGTGTTCAAGTGGCTACCTTACACAGATTCTGTGTTAGTGTGGACAGGTTACCTAGCCACCGCCTCAGTTTCCTGATCTGTAAAGGGGAGAGAATAAAAGTACTCTAAGGTTTTGTTAAATTAATACATGCCCTGTGCTCTATAATCCAATGCTTGGATTATAACATGTTCCAAATGCGCACTAGTCAATGACCTTATTTTATCAAGGTAGAATGGAGGTCCCACTTTCAATCTCTGGATCTGTGGCACACTCCTGGATTCCATGAGCCCTGGTTATGCTACATCATGTGCCCTGCACACCAGAGGATCTTCCTTTCACAGCAGCCCTGAGTCTTGGATGTTCAGTAGGGTAGGAAATTGATGCATTCCAAAATCAAAGTTTCTTCTTGCACATGTCTGCTTCTGTTTCTTCCAGGGATCTGAATTAGGAGGAAAGTTTGCCAAACAAACAAGTGAAAAACAATTTCTAGATGAGCTTTACCTTGCCCTCGTAGCCAAAGAGATAGTTTAACTTTCCATGTCTTTGTAAAACCGATGGGTAGGGGTTCATATTATGGCCAACCCACCCATAATTCTTCTGGCTAAATCAAAATGTATTCTCTCATACTTGGGTCTCCCACTGCCCAGCTCCTAAGGTAAGACATGACAAGTACAGTAAGAGAAGGAAAGAAAAGAAAGAGAAAGAAAAAAAGAAAGAAAGAAAGAAAGAAAGAAAGAAAGAAAGAAAGAAAGAAAGAAAGGAAGAAAGAAAACAATACCATATCTCTATAATGCTTTAGATAAAATTCCATGGAATAAAGTTAAATGCATTTCCAAGTAAGGGTGTATGGTCTTAATATTTATTAGAATCTTATTGAGAAATTCTCCATGATTCATTTTGGAATCTTTTCTTAGGCATTTTTTTCTGACAGGGCCAGTCTTCTGCCTTGAAAAGGAAGTTTTCTGAGCAGCGTTTTCTATAAATTCTCTTAAAAATTTTTCCTACCAAGAAAATTCCCTAAGACAATGTTCCTGTGAGTAAAATCATATTCTGACTGCCAAGAGCCATCATTTTGGAAAAAAAATAGTAAAGTGTTAGCAACAATCTTCTTCTAAGTCTTAGAATTTGAAGGAACATTCCAGAATATCATCAGTATAACACATTTAAGTGGCTTTATTCTAGTTATGGCACGTGGTGAAAGTATTAAATAATATTGTTTGAAGACTATAAAGTGATTTGGAGAGTAATTTAAAAAAAATTTGTAACTGTCCAAATACAATCTAAATGTGTGTGTGTGTGTGTACACGCACACCATGTGTTGGTATCTCATGCACATCTAAGTATACTGGCTACTTTAAATCAGGCTTGGTCTTTTGAGTCAGATAGGACTGAATCCCAATTCTGACCCTACCACTCATTAACAGTATGTTCTTGATTAAGCCATTAATCTCTGTAAGGCTAAGCTTTTTCATCTTGAAAAATGGTACCCCTAAGCAAGGGTGTTTCATTTATGGTTGATGCACATGATAAAATGTATAGTCTTCTATGTAGTACCTTTCCTCTGATGAGTACTCAAATGCGAGGTAGCTGCGTATTCACTTTTAAATAACTTTCTTCAAATAGCAACGTAAAATGCTTTCTTTTAGTCAATGCTAGCAAAGAATATGGTGTAAAAAATGTCATTTAGAGGAGAAAAAGTTTCATTTCACCCTTTAAACCTCTTAAAGTCTTCACTTAAAACAGATCAGTTTTGATTAAATAGAAATATCTTTTCAATTGTGTGTCTTTCCTTTGGCTATTAAACATACATTTTTAGGGTTTGTGGACAGCATGGAAGGCTCTCTACCAAAAATTCAACCCAAAATCTCAACCTTTAAAAATATCGTATGTACTTCTGTATTAAAAGGAGTGATGCTCTTTTCAAAATCATTCTGTCAGGCATGAAATTGTTGAATTAGCTTTACAAGTCAGGCCAAATGGGTGCGGGAAGAAGGTAATCAGAGAGAGCAGTTCATTAGCTCATGAGAAAGAGCAGTTAGTGTTGTCATGTCTGGGCCGAGACAGAGTTGGTCAGATTGTCCTGCCAAAGAAATGTCGTGGGGGAGGAATTATATTGTCCGGGAAAGAGTCCTAAGAGGAATGTTCCTTTAAAGTCCATGCTAAATCTGCTATTTTGGGTATTAAGACTGCACACCACTAAAAAGAAACAGTTACAGCTGTGACATTTTACCAACAAAAGCCATAGAGATCTCCCACTAGTGGCATTCTCTGGTTTGATCATAACTAGTCTGAAAATGTCAAGGGGGATATGGGCTAGGCATCAATTATTTCTAATTTCCATGCAATTAGTCCCCCCCAAACTCAGAAGTTGGGATCTGTATTGGACGGCCCTGGAATTTTCCCTGAAGTATTCTTCACCAGCTGCCCAAGAAGCTCTGGATGAGCTCTTGGAAAGTTACAGAATTGGACTCCCAGCAATGGAATCGGTCCTGGGTTTGGCTGCTCTTTAGCAGACTGAGCCCAGTTGAGTTTTCAAAGCTCTTGGGTGTGACAGTGACTGCATTTCATCAGTAGGACATAGACACTTGGAGTCTCTGGAACTGAAGTTGAGGGAGATCCATTCTGGATTGCCAAAGGAGTCATCTCCCGAATCCCTGAGAAGTAGCAAACCCACTCATTAAAGGTAAAGAAATGAAAGACTTGAAACAGTCATCCCAATGCGTTGTGCTTTGCGAGAGACACTGTAATGAACTGGGGTTGAGAATTAGCTTTCGAAGATGAAAATAATCTTATCTAGAGGTGATTGGAAGGGAGCTGAGATAGAACCTCTCTGTGGAATGGAACTGCATAGCGGGATGGCACAACTTTCTGCAACAAAGGACTCTCTCAACTTTCCAGGCTTCTCACAACTTTCCGAGACCCATGGTAAAAGTTTTGGAAGCATCAGACATTAATTGAATTCACAGTCACCATTAGAGACTATGAAAGCCTTTTGTGATGAAAACTTGCAGCTTCTGCGTAGTCTGTATCCTCTCCTCTTAAATCTCTGGACACCCTTTCGTCAGTAGACTAGGTCCAAAGTAAGCATGTGCCAATTCCTAGCCTAGTCCCCAAGAGACCTTTTGAATTTTTATTTGCCTTCTTAGAACTTTAACCTCAGCCAGAGATAAGCATCCTTTCCCTGAGGTAGTATCTAGAAAAAAATTTAACATAGCAGTTCCAAGACTGCTATTGTTGGAAAAACCTGCTTGCAAGATGGTCCCGTAGCTGCACGTGGAAACTTGGGTTTCAGGAATGTTCCCACCACCATAGCTAATACGAGGAGCTCACTGTGCCTCAAATGTTTGTGGGAACAATGTGGTTTATGATGAACACCTGCTCTTATTGTAGGAGTCTGGAATTTTGGTATGGGCCCAAGGGTGCTCATGTGACCAGCCCCTAATATTATAAACCTTGGACACTGAGTCTCTAATGAAATCCCCTGGAAAACAACATTTCAGATATGCTGTCACGATTCATTGCTGGGGAAATCAAACACAGCCTGTGTGACTCTGCTGAAAGTAGACTCTTGGAGGCTCGCACATGGTACCCTCAGAACTTTGCCCCACACACCTTTGCTTTTGCTGATTTTTGCTTTGTATTCTTTTTATCTAATAAATGATAGCCATTTTTGTGAATGTATGCTGAGTCTTATGACTCCTCTTAGTGAATCATTAGATGTAGGGAGTGGTCTTGGGAACCCCTAACACAAATAACTTACTGAGGAATGAAAGACCTCATGAGGCAGAGGAAGTTTTCCCGCCAGAGGCCATCTTCAATGAGTTAACAGCTGGCTGATCAACAGGTATGTGAGTGACTCCCAGGAGAACACCCAGAGATGGAAGCAATGTTTACTATTTAAGAGTCCAGTGTTGCCAGCCAAGCCCAAGCAAGACTAGTAGACTTCACCAGCCAATCTGTAAACTTGTGAGAAATAATGATTGTTTTAAGACCCTAGTTTTCAGGATAATTTGTTATTCAGCTAACAGCTAACTAATACAAGAAGCCTACACATGAAGTAAAGGCTAACAAAGTCTTCAGAACAGAGATTAAAACTTGATTGGAAAAGAAAATAGTTGAAGAGTTCTCAGTTTGACAAAAATCCAAATCCCTCGCATGTTAGTCAGCAGATGAACTAAATGAGATCTTTTAAACCCAAAGAAATAATAGAATTGATTTTCCATATGACAAAAATGTGCTCCATAACTTGGCCTGGCATGTGCGAATTCACTTTCAATCAGGGCGGCAGACTGAATAAGACCTTCCTTTGACCAAATGTCTGATTTCAAATGCCTCCAGCTCTAAAACCATGAAACGTGGCTTTAAGGATAGCTATCTTTAAAGGATGAGTAGTGTTTCCTGGGTGGCTTTAATAGGCACTAATATTTTTAAATGATTATTGGCTCTGTTTCGTTGAGGTATTATCAGATAAAAAGAAATCCAAACTATGGGTCCTTCATTTTATACCAATGAACTTGAATAGTGGAAATCAGTTGATGTTGACCTTTTAGTAATTTCTAAAATTACTTTGAAGATGGAATGTCTGCATTCTTTTGAAATTATTCTGCCACAAGTAGACTAAGTAAAAAGAATAGTAATGTCCTTTCATTTGTTATTTTGAAGTGGATCAAAAATGTGTATTATATATCATTTTTTAACTCCTTTAAAAATGGAAAGCAAGTGGCTCATCACTACCAATAAAGCACTCATAAAACAAAATAAACTGTGGAGCCGCAAAGCACAGCCTGATAAATACCACTGCTGTAAATCAAAACAAGGAAAACAATTGCAATTTTTCACAGAAGATGCACTTGCTATATATTTTTTAAATCTTGGAAAAGCTATGAAGTTCATGGTATCTCATCAATTTTATAAGAGGCACTCTTGACACTAAATTACTTAAGAAAAATAAATAGTAAACTTCCTGGATTCATCCAAATGCACTTTCCTATCATTGAATTATTTCATGTAGATTAATTACACTTAACTTCATTAATCTCAACAGTTCATTTTGACCCAGTCTATTAAACACGCTTTTCGTCCTCCCCACTTCTCAACAGACAGATGAGATGAGTCAGCAAACACTGACAAACACGCTGGTGAGGTAGACAGCACATCTCAAATGAATGGAGCAGAAGTAAATTATGAAGGCCTCCAAATACATACCAGTTTCTTTATTTCAGTAAATGTTCCCCCCACCTTGGATCTGCATTATACAAACTGGCTAAAATTTAGCTAACTTTTTTGTTTGTTTGTTTTGTTTATTCTATTTATTGTTTTCCTAAGACTTGTTATTATTTATTAGATAACTCTTCCCCTGGCAATTACACTGGATGTTTAGTTTGACATCAGATATGTGACTGGTTAACTCAGCTAGTTAGTAATGGTGCTAATACAAGTGCCAATTGCTAGAATATCTTCCCTAGAAATCAAGCCACCAGGAAGAACCTCTTCATAGAGGCAACTAATGAGCCACCATAACAAAGCTGGAGGTACATGTTTAGTCTGTCCTCTTTTTGTCAAGGCAGAATTAGTCACGTGCCTCCACATTGATGAGAATAGGTGTTATTAGATGGACAGGTAGCACTTAATTAAATAAACCTCAAGCTCCTGTTAACCCAAGTCCCCTGTTCCATCAACTCATGCAGCTTAGGCATCCATCCATGCAGGAAATGAATGGAAGTGGCCAGATGAAGATGGTTAGAATGTAATAAACATTTCATTTGGTATGCGGGGTTGCTTGTTATTTGAATCAATACTTCTTAATCTTATAATGTTATTCTTCCTCATTATAGAACAATAATGTATAAGAATTAAGGAAGAAAATAATATAATTTGGGAGGATCTTAAAAAGAAGAGTTTTATATTATTCACAGAAAACACTGCACACACAAAATAAGAAATTATGCAAATTTAGGGAAAGAAGTACATACACGACTTTTATAAAACATGACAAATGAGAACAGGAATGTATTTAAGATATAGTAACATGATTATACATTAATTTGAGTTTATTCTCCAAGAAACAAACATCCATGATGCTGATCGTATGAACTTGTTACAACAAAATGTATCAAGTTTTTTTGTGCACTAGCCCAGGATAAATGCACAATTCCAGTGGACTAAGGAGGAGTTCCAGGGAGAGTGGCAGTCTGAGGGCCACTCTGGGCTCACTCTCTCAGGACTCCACTCCCTAGGGAAGTGATTCAATTGTAAATGAAAGAGAAATCACTGTTCAACTGATAATCTTGAAGTTTCTGTTTTGTTTCGTTAATTTCCTGGTTAACTACTGGGAAGAACACCCAGTCTAAAAGTTTAACCTAGCCCGAAATTAACCTGATGGTTAACTTCTTGTGTCAACTCAGAGGGTGTTTTTGGATAACATTAGACCTTTGAACTGGTGAACTTTGAGAAAGCAGATTGCTCTCTGGAATGTGGGCGGGGTGCATCCAATTACTGGAAGGCCTACACAGGACAAAAAGACCCAGCATTCTTGAGCGAGAGGACCATTCTCCAGCAGACTGCCTTCACACTTCCTCTGCACGCTGACCCTCTTGGGTCTCCGACTGCTGGCCCACGCGCAGACTTGGACTCACCAGTCTCCATGAAGGTATATAAGTTCACACACATCCTGTTGCTCTTGTTTCTCTGAAAAACCTCAACAAATAAAACTTTGTTACTGAGGGTTTCTGGAAAAACAGAACATTAAGGATGGAGAACCCTGACTAAAGCAGTATCAGATATAAATTTTGAATTTGTTTAAGGTAAGAGTCTGTTATTCACAAAGTCTAGGCAAGATCAGTGGACTTCACCAGCCAATCTGTAAACTTGCAAGAAATAATGATTATTGTTTTAAGACTCTAAAGTTTCAGGATAATTTGTTATTCAGCTAACAACTAATACAAGAAGCCTACACATGAAGTAAAGGTTAACAAAGTCTTCAGAACAGAGATTAAAATTTGATTGGAAAAGAAAATAGTTGAAGAGTTCTCAGTTTGACAAAAATCCAAATCCCTTGCATGGTAGTCAGCAGGTGAACTAAATGAGATCTTTAAACCCAAAGAAATAATAGGATTGATTTTCCATATGACAAAAATGTGCTCCATAACTTGGCCTGGCATGTGCAAATTCACTTTCAATCAGGGCAGCAGACTGAATAAGACCTTCCTTTGACCAATGTCTGATTTCAAATGCCTCCAGCTCTAAAACCATGAAGCCTGGCCTTAAAGACAGTTCTCTCTCAAGGTTGGACAATGTTTCTTGGGTGACTTTAATAGGCACTAATATTTTAAAATGATCTTTGGCTCTCTTGTTACGGTGTTATCAGGTTAAAAGTAATCCAGACTATGGGTCCTTCATTTTGGACCAATGAATTTGAATGGTGGAAATCAATTGAACCTTTGGCCAGATCAGTGTGCAACTAATGAAAAATTGGCCTTGAAAATGTGAAGGGTCTGGAATGGACTGCAGATATGTTGCAGAGTAGGTCCCAGGTGTTAGTCCAAGACATAAATACAAACAATTAAGTGCCACTCTTGTGCCAAAGGAATCTAATTATTATGAATCCTTGGTCAAAAAGGGCCATTGGCATTTCCTTTAGAGAAACACAAAGCCACTCTATCACCTTTGACTGCTTTTATGTATCTTTCTAAAGCTAATGAAATGGTCAGGGGAAAACACAACAGTTTAGCCATCTTCCTCAAAACCCAAGTTCTTATGTACGCTTAGAAAGCCAGTACCTGTTGCATAGAATTCCATTGTGTAAATGTATCACAGTTTTTTGATCCATTCATTAGCTGACGGGCACCTAGGTTGCTTCCACAACTTGGCTATTGTAAATTGAGAACAGGCTGACAGTCACCAGAGGGAAGAGGGGAGGGAATTTCAGGGGAAAGGGGAAGCAACAAGTATAAAGGACGCATGGACAAAAACTATGGGGGGTGGAAATGGGAGGGAGGTGGGTAGGGCTGAGGAGGTGGGCTGGGGTGGTAGCAAAAGACAGAAAACTGTACAAGACCAACAATTAAAAAAAATACTGATTTATAAATAAATAAATAAATAAGTAAATAAATAAATAAATAAAAGGAAGCCAGTACCTGACCTCTGCTTTTTTTCTGATCTTAAATCACCTCAGTTCTTCTGTCCATTCCTACTCACCAAGAACAGCCCAAATATCCAAATAATAAAAATCCAGCAAAATTAAAATGCTTGCAGTTGAAAGTTGAAGCACTTTCTTTTAGTACCTTTACACAAAATATTGAAGTCCCATTAATAAATTCCCATTTTCCCATGAAAAGGTTAAAGACTCATGATTCTGGGCAGTCGGCAGCATTGGTAAAGGCACAGTTTTTGGCTCTCCACGAATCCCCAGGTAGAACTAGACAGAGTAACTAGATTACAAGCCGAAAATCCCATGTACCACGTGCTTGATAAAAGTGTCGAGGTAACCCCCAAATTCAAGTACATGAAGTTAAAATTTTTAGAGGAAAAAGACTTCGTAGTTTCAGCATTTGTGTAGGAAAAGAGGAAGAAATAGTGTCTAGCTTACTTAAGAAGAGAAAAAAAATCTGAAACTAGGCAGAAGGTATTTACAAGGAAGCAAGGAGGACAATTTTGCAAACAGCTGCTGAAACAGAGAAGAGTTTTTGTTCGTAGGGATATCCATCAGTGTGACGGGCTCCCCAAGAAAAGATGAAGGAGCTGGAGCCATCTGCCCTCCCAGAATTGTGGAAATGCATGAACCAGCACTGGTTCCCAGGACAGGGTCCTCCACTGGAGAGAGGCTGACTGGAGGGGAGTACAAATCGAGCAGCACACTGGGAATGGAGAAGAAGTTAAAAGGTTCAGAGAAAGTCAGAAGGGAGACAGGAGCTCACAAAAAAACAGGCGGCTGTGTGAGAAAACACCAAATGGAAGAGTGTGGGCACTTAGGAAAGTTTTATTGCAGTTTTAAATGAGTGACAGTGTAATGGGCTGCCTTTTCCATTCCAAATTTAAAGGGAAATATTTTGATGTTTCATAATTAATGTTTGAAATGTTTATAAGCACTCTTTAAAGTGTTAAAAATTCCTTCTATCCAAGTTGATAATGCACTTTTATCACACATGAATTTTAAATTTAGTCAATAGTTTTATCTGCCTCTATGGTGATAATAATATACCTTTTCCTCTTTAATTGGTTAAAATGGTTAAATACACAATTTGATTTTTCTAGTGGTAAACCAATCTTGCATTGTTGGGTTAAATCCAACATCGTCATACATTTTCTTGTTTACTTTCCCAACCTTCTGTTTATGATTTTTGCTTTGATCATCAGTAGTGAATGGACCTATAATTTTCTCACACTCTCCTTTTCTGGTTTGGTACTGCTGTTACCCTAGCTCTATAAATTGAGGGGATTTCCTTATTCTTCTGTCCTCTTAGAGATTTTTATTTTTTGTAAGAGTATAATGGTTCCTAAATGTTTACAGAATTAGCCAAAAAACAGTCCAAGATAGTTATTTTTATTTGTGGGAAAGATTGCAAATACAAACATAATTTTAAAACTGATTTTTAGAAACACTGTATTCTATTTCTTCTTGAACTTTTTTAAGATCTCACACACACATTATATATGTTTAAGATATGTGTATATATATTCACATGTAAGTATACATATTATTATCAAATTTATTAGCATGAAATTTTTCACAATAGTGTTTATTTTCCCTTAGTCTCCACTGAGTCTATAGTTATGTATACTATTTTAATTTCTTATACTTTTTTGTATATTATTTCTTTGACCAAACTTATCATACTAACTTTGTTAGTATTTTCAAAAAAAAAGAACTCTTTTTTTAATTTTGCACATTGTTTTATTATCTTGTTCTTTTCTCATATTTCTGCTCTCTTTGGATTTAATCCCTTGGTCTTTGGCTAACCCAGTGGTTCTCCACTGGACACAGCACGTGTCACCTAGAGACTGGTAGAAATGTGCGGAGGCATTTTCTGTTTCCACAGCTCTGGGTGCCATTGGCATGTAGTGGATGAAGGCCAGGTTGGTGTTTATCCTACAGTGCCTGGGACATTCCTGCTCAACAGAGAATTTTTCTTCCTTAAAGGCCAATAAATAACATGTCCGTTGGGAAATTCCAGCCAACTTTGTAATCGAGTACTTGTTCATTTATTCACTACGTATTTAAGGCTACACGTGGCCCCGCACGAACAGCTTTTGCTGTAGTCCACTAGTTTCGCTGTGTAGTATATGCACCATACTTTTACCATCATTCAGTTTTATGTACTTTCTACTTTATCTTACAATTGCTTCTTTGACACAAAGAAGAAATTACATCCAATTGACTGGTAAACTTTAACCACACAAAGTGACATTAATCTTTTTTAAAAATCAGCGTTCAACTTAATTGCATAAGAGAATCTAGAGTGGTTAAAAAACCATATCTTTCTTTAAATGTATTTATTGTTGTTACAGTTGTCCCACCTTTTTCCCCATTGCTCTCCCCTGCCCCGTCCTCCCCACTCCCACAGTCAGTCTCCCCCATTGTCCGGGCCCATGAGTCCTCTATTCGTGTTCCTTTGCTTCCCCCTTCCCGTTCTTTCCCCTGTTATCTCCCTCCCCCTCCCCTGTGGTCACTGTCACTTTGTTCTTTACTTCCAAGTCTGTGCTTCTACTTTGCTCCTTTGTTTTGTTGATTAGCTCCCACTTAGAGGTGAGATCATATGGTATTTGTCTTTCATCACCTGGCTTATTTCACTTAGCACAATGTTCTAATTTGCTGAAAATTTCTCTGTGTTAGGTATGAGGTCATTTTTCATTAATGTCTTTTTGAAAATAAATATGCATTGTCCAGTTGTTGGATGTAGTGTTTGTTTTATATGTTGATTAACTCAAGGGTATTAATTGCTGAATTATCCATACCATTACTGACTTCTTTGTGAAAAAAAAAATTCAAAATAATCATGATTTGTCATTTTCTGCAATGCTATCAATATTTTTCCCCTATTTGGAAGCTGTATAATTTGTTACATAACACTCTAAAAAGTTTCATTCTTTTATCTTTGACTTTTCTATTATCTTTGTTTTATATGATCCTGTTCTAAAAGAGCTAGAGTTTTAGAAATCAATCATTGTCTGATTGTAGTTAAGGTATTTCTGACAACACAAATAGTATTAATGTAAACTTAAGCCTACTTTAAGACTGGGTTTTTATTACAGAGTCTCAGAGGAAATACCACCTACACCACCCTATACCACCACCACCATACTTTGCCAAGGCCAAAGCCATTTTGCTTCATGAGACGAGTTTTCCTCTAGTTTAACCATATATTAAGGAAACAGACCCTGGGAATCTGGTCTTACATAAGAGAATGTTGGGTCAGAAAATCCCCTGGTACATACCCTGGGATTTCATTTTAGTCTCCTACTCAGCAGTCCCCAACCTTTTTGGCACCAGGGACCAGTTTGGGGGAAGACAATTTTTCCACGGATGGCGGGGTGGGGGATGGTTTCGGGATGATTCAAGTGCATTACATCCAAGCTCACCTCCTGCTGCGCGGCCCGGTTATTCACAGGCCCAGACCAGTACCTGTCAGTGGCCAGAAGGTTGGGGACCACTGTCCTACATGACTGTTAAAGACCAAGACCTAAGTTAAAAATGTAAGTAGATACTTCTAAGACAGCTACTGCTTTTAGCACTTAATTACCTGATTGATTTCCTGTTTTCTTTCATTTTTGGCTCTCAGGAAAACTTATACTTTCTTGTTAGTTCACCATAAATTTTAAAAATCTTTTTTATATTTTATCACAATTTTAGCTCATTTGGTGTTTTTCAGGGTAGCTAGTCTACCACGTCTCTGAAAAAAAAAACCAAAAAACTCTTGCCAGTCTCCTAAACCCGCCATCATCGGCGTTTCTCCCACCACAATCCCAAACCCACCCTGGACAAGCTCATCTCTGATCTCCAAGTCGCATGCCCCCATGTCACCTGACCCACATGACACATTTATACTACTGATGACTCTTGAGACTTTTGTGACTTGATGTCTAGGAGTTTTCTCTTCCTTTGATTGTCTTTCTATCTCAGTAATCAGTCATTCTTAGTGTCCTTTGCAGGAATTTCTCAATTTTTCAAGTGTTAAGACCCCTATTTTTCTGTCTCAGCATCCCAGATTTTATTCAGTCCAAATGACTTTAAATTTAATCTTTTCTCAGTTGACTCTTTATTTAAATCTTCAGGCTTAGCCTCAACCTCAAATTTCCAAGTAATATATTTATTTATCTATTTAATATCAACTTGGATGCCAGATAGGCATTTCGAAAAACCCAAGTTCCTTACTTTCTACCTCAAATTTGTGTTTCCCATGATTTTCACATCTCAGTATATATCATTCATTTTTTTTCAGTTTTTTGGGCCTAATGAGTGAGAAGTCATTTCTGACTCCTCCATTTTTTTCACTTTCTACCCAATCCCTTAAAACATCCTTTTGACTCAATGCAGAACCAAACTACTTCTCATTATTTCTACTGCAACTACTCTTGTCTAACCACTATCATTTCCCATTTGCAACATCAAAATGGTCTCCTAATAGATCTTTTGCATCTGTCTGGAATCAATGCATTGCACTTGATCTAAAATAGTCTTTAAGCAGATGTCAGATCAAATAACTCACCTCAAAATTCTCCATTTTTCTTTCCCATACACAATGAAGGCCAAGTCCTTATGAGGAAGCACAAGGCCCTGCCTAACTTGTTTCCTGATACTTCTCTGATTTCACATCCCACCAAAGGTCTGCTCACTCACGCTGCTACAGCTACATGGGCGTCTCTGTATTCTTCAAAGATATCAAACATGCGTCAACCTCAGTATTTTTGTACCTTCTATTTCTGCTGTCTTGAATATTATCACAGAGTTATTTGCAATATCACTTCATCAGAAAGGCTTTCTTCAACAATCTGTTCAAAATAGCTTCATCATACTTATTGGCCTTCTTCCTTTCTCATCACTCACCATCACATGCATGCGTGCCCGCGCGCACGCACACACACACACACACACACACACACACTCACACACTCCAGTCTGTCTTTCCCTGCTATGTACACTCCTATATATGTAGGAGTTCTGTTCCAGATGGGATACAGAGGACAAGCCTTCTGTGACTTTTTTTTTCTTCAAACTCAACCTAAGTGTGGTCTCTACTAACTTGCTCCTCAGTGTGGTCTCTACTAGGAAAATTCCTACTGCCCACCCTCTCCTCTTATATCAAACTGTGTGGCTATGACAAAGAGAGTTAGGGTTTGAGCACTTGCTGGACCAAGTGCAAAAAGGGAGAGATAAGAGTGATGTCTGAAAGTGTTTGTTAGGTTTATCTCTTTAAACTTAAAAATTCAGAGTATTTACATATCATTCTGTATATAATACTGTTTTTTGTTAATTTTTTAAAAATTTGAGTCACTTAGTATAATAAAACTATTTTTAAACCAAAGATAAAGTTATAAACTCACTAAAGAGAGTGTTTTAAGGGTATATAGAACAGAATATTTTATGAACAAATTATGAGGACCATAAAAGATCTTAATGTGAAGAGACTGTGATACTTGGAAATAATGTATTTTAGGAAGTATGCTCTGTCACATGCCCATAATAACTCATATAATTGCACTATTAGAGCAAATGAAAAACACACGTTTTGTGTATAAAATCCATTGGGAGATCTTTCAAAACAAATGTAGGGGATGCCCTCTTGTGTTTGATTTTTTTTCATGGTAAAAATACATTTAAGAAAAGTTATACTTCTTAACCTAATTTTTAGATTATGCTATTATTCTATGAAAATGAAAAACTTGCTTAACATTTATTAGTTATCCATGAGTATTGTTATGTGTTTGAAATGTACTCTGTCTTCTGAGAAATCGTTACAGAAATCTCTGTCATTGGAGTGGCTCAATTTACTTCATTCTCTCTGCTGTGATTTTACATTAACATTGTGAAAAACAAATATTCAGCTGAAAAGTTTAGGCTTAAATTTAACCATTTTTCCCTCAAAATACTAGATATAGTCCTGGACAACAAAGCCTGTGCTTGAGAAGTATCTTATAGGTTCAAAGGTCAGACATGTCGTGTCAAGTCTTTCCCTTGTCTCTCAAACCAAGTCTGTGTGGTGTGCGGGAAGTGCACATCCCTGTCTCTCAGACGTGAAGGCTGAAGCCCTGGACTTCAGCTGCTCTTAGAGACCACAGCACAAGTCCCTCAGTGTCCATCCATGAGGGTGGGCCTGAGCCTGGCCCAGACCTTCGCACGCTGAGGCTGGACCTGGCCCCAGAGGCCTGATGCTCACCCCAGTGAACGTATTTTCTGAAGCACTTTTTGTGACCCATGGCCTGACATATGATCTTTTGTCTACAGAACAGAATACTAAAAATAGCAAATAACCTAGAAAACTCTAGTAATTCTATATAAATATATACGTCACATGTAGATATCATATGTATTATATGAGCGTGCATGTGTGAGCATAAGTATGTGTATGTTACCTTATCTCGGTAAGCTTACTTAAATTTAAACTCATGTTTTTACCTAAGCAAGTTCTGATAAGGAGGAAATTTCTAAATATTTAATGTTTAAATATGACTAAATGCTGGAGTTCTTTCAGCCTTACTGAATTAGGAAACATCTAAAGTTCAAGTATCAACTACTTTTGATATTCTAGTAAGTGCTTGGAAGAGTTCCAAAAAAGGGTGTCCTTTCCCCTTTTCCAGAATTCCAAAGGGTGACTTTTGGGATTCTGGAATAATAGGTCTGGTCACGTGATCATCCAGTCTCTGATTTCAGGCCAGATAGGTCAGACGTGACAGAACACGTAAAAGAACATGCCAACAGAGAGGGAAGAACAAAGGTGCTGCGGGTGGGCATGGAGAGACGATGTGTGTCACCTCATAGGAAACATTCTGAACAGACTCTGTAGGGCAAGAAACAGATTAAAAATCTGAGCTATCGCTTTGTGGGTTGCATCCTGCTCGGATGACTCAGAAACACCTGCATGAGGTGGGTTACTGCTCCTTTTGGCTACAGAGAGCTCATTCCACCAAGGGGGTGGGATCGTGGGGAGCATCATACCTGCTCTGGAGCGTTTGAGGTGCTACCTCTATATCTTTCTGGCTGAAATAAATGCTGTGTGTTCTGTTGTGTATCTGGTTAGGGCATGTTGCTTTTGTTTTGTGTTGGTGGTTGTGATAGACTTTACAAAAAAATCTACTCTGAATGAACCCTTTTGTCTAGATGAGGTGATGAGATTCATTAAGTTTGTACTTATCAAGGCACGAAATATGATCACACAGATAATCTACCCTTGCTCTGTCCCATGAGGCTAATTCAGGTCACTTCTGTGGGTGGGATCCTAAGGGGTAAAAGGTATGCAAAGTGACAGCCTCCATTCCTGCGGTAATTGTTAGAGAGCGTCACCCAGCGGATTTGCTATCACTAGCATAGCAGGTACATCTCATGGTGCTGCTTGGCCCCCAACCATGAGCTCATCATTATGGGCTCTTACTGAAGGACAACTTTTTTTCCCATTATTTTTCCATTGCTGGCTTAGACTAGTAAATACAGATGATGGATGAAGAGAGAAGAACTATAAACGTATGTGTGTGAAGTTATAAGTGTGTGTGTGTTTGTGTGGAAGAGAGAGAAAAATAACAAACCTGGGGAAAGACCCTAGTCAAAAATATTCACATTATTTACAGTTTTCAGAATAAATTGTACATAACTCTGAATTAACAACTGAAATTATGTGTATAGTAAATAAATAAATATTTATTTCATTTGTTTTTATTCTTGCTACTTGGACATCACCTTTCAAAATCTTTTATAGGTACTATGAGTGTCTACAGAAACCATGTCTAAAAATATGCCTAAACAGAAAGTTTTTTTCTTTATTTTATTGTTGACACTCATAGCTGTCCCCATTTCCCCCTCTTTACCCCTTCTTCCCAGCCCCTGTCCCCCTTCCCTGGATTATACATACATGTCCTTTGGCTAATCCCTTCACTTTTTTTCATCTGGATAAACAGAAAGTTTAAGTTTCATAAAACATTGGACAAATCACAGAGCGATGTGTTACTTTTAATAAGCCTTCACTTGTGTATTACATTGAAAGTAACAGAGTTGTGTTTCTAGGGCATTAACACAGGGCTTGTGTTGCGTGTGTGTACACATGTACTTAAAACTGATTTCTCCCATTAAAATGTTCATAACTGTTCCCTTGAACCTTATCGATCTGTCAGCCTGATAAGAAGGCTAATAAGCAGAGTCACAAATTATCTGTGGAAGATCAGAGAAGGAGGCTCATTAAAAAACATTTTAAAGAACAATCCAACTTAATAGTAGCAGCAATAAAAAACATAAAGTACAGGTATAATTCTTTGACTCTGAAAACTTTCCAGTCGGTAAGTATCACAGTATCAGGTGACCCTAGGTGAATTTCCACATTTACCTGATACCAGTGCCCACGTGGCTCTGTCCTTCACTCCAGCTGCCCCTGAGGCCATCCTGCTAGGAGACTTCATCTCTGATCCCTAACTTACATCAAATCCTGGGCCCTGGTTGCAGGATTGGCTAGAAAATTTGTGCAACCCACTGCAAAATAAAAATGAGAGGCCCGTGTATAAAAAACTATTAAGAATTTCAAGATGATGATGGCAGAACGTTACACGAAGAATGGGGTCTTTGTTAGTGTGCCTCCCTGCGTGACTCTATGGCTCACACACCCAGGAAGTCAGCCTTGCCTGGGTGGTTTTATGGTTTTTCCACTGGGTCATGTTCTAGTGAGCTCGTGACTCCTTTCTCAGCCGTTAGCTACAACCCACTGTGTGCTTGTTGGTATCCCTTCAATACTATTCTGCCTTGACTCTTCTTATAAGATTCCATTCAGTCTCTGAATTATACTCATTCATGTGTAGCTTTAGCTCAGTGTCATGGCCAGTCAGCTGGGCCTCCCCATATCCTATCTTGGTTCAGGTTCTAATGGGCCAGCCCACCCACGCTCTCTTCCCCCTGACCACTCCAATAAGAAAAGACAAAATATGCCTCTGTTTACACATGTGTTCCACGCATACCAATCAATCTCCAGCCACATGCAAGTCATGGAAGAAGTAGAAGAGCTGAGAATTAAAAACTGCAGGTTGTTCGGGCTATCGGAATTTGCCTGAATCCTGTTTTAAGTGAAAAGGGTTCCGTCAATTCAATCATCTCAGTTTCAAAAATGATTTAGAGTTACCAAGTAGACACCAGTTTGGATATTTGTTTACTAATTGGAAATGAAAATGGTATTTACCAAGTACTTGATATATGCCTGAAACTTTTATATTCTTATGGTGTCTGGATATGATTTTTCAAAATCTTCCTCATAGCTATCCTATGAGGTAAGTTTTCATATTTTCTATCAGACCAACGTAATATGTTGTGGACCGTTCAGCCTGGTTTCAGGAGCTATAACCCTCACCCCATGGTGGGCTGTGTAAGAGCCTAGGGACCCACTTCATTTGGGTCTGTTCTGTCACAAGGACATGACCTATGAAGGAGACAAAGCTTATTTCCCTGGCAGGAGCGCTGCTTCTGCCTCATCCATCTCTGGCCCCAGTGGGTTGGCACTCAATGATGGGTAAGACTCCTCATGGGAGGGGCAACCTAAGCCAGACGTGACCACTTGGGAGGCCTCATGGAAGGACTCGGGGCGGGGTGGGGGGAACTGCAGCAAAGAGGATGTGATGGACCTTCGCCCCCTGGCTATTCTGATATAGCCCGAATCCTCATTTCCATCTGGGAGATATCTTCTGGTTCCTAATTGGCTTAAAGCCTGAAACTGTGAGGGCAAGCGGTGCAGCCCTGTGCCGGCCAGGACGATTACCCCCCACCCCACCCCACCCTACCCCCCCGCCCCGGGCAATCAGGCATAAGAAAGAATTCCTAAAGTCCTGTGAAACCTGCTTTGCTAAGAGTGCTCTCATTTAAGTGATAAGGGTCCCAGGAGGAAATGGGTATGTCTCCCAAAGTTTTGCAACCCCCTTTCCTGACAGACACTGACTCAGATCAAGCCCTCAGATTTCTTTGACATGTTAACCATTGTTTGATCCTTGCTGCCTGACATACCTGTATTCTTGTGTATTTGAGCCCAATAAAAGCCTAGGGAGGAAGGCGCTCTGGGTCATTCTCCTCTGAGAGTTTGACCACCTTTCCTCCCCAAGCAGAAATGTCTTGGTAGTTTTTATTTTCATCCGTGACAGAGGGATGGGGCTCTGCGGGCGCCCAGGACAGGGGCCCCCGCAGTAATATATATATAGAACTTATTCCACTGTTGGCAGCAAAACCAACATCTGGCACCCAGGACAGGGGCCCCCGCAGTAATATATATATAGAACTTATTCCACTGTTAGCAAGAAAACCAAATTTTGGGGGGAGCCCTTATTAGAACATGTTGAATGCATGGCTAGAATTTCCTCCTAGCCCCTGTTTCTCCTCAGTGATGGGAATTTGTCCACCACACTCAGTGCCGCCAGGTTTGGTACTCCTTATGTCATCGTCATCACCTTCTGCTCTTGCCCTCTCCCCCATGCCCCAGCTGAGGTGTCCTGAGACGGGTCACTTCACACCATAGCCGGATCTGCTCTGGAACCCCACCGACCTCTTGACTTCCTGGGCTGAGGAGGAAGCAAGTTCCTCAATCCCGAAAGGCTGGAAACACCTGGAAGGATTTACTCTCTTCCCTATCCTGCAACTCCAGCTCCTTTAGTCTCGTAAAATCCCTGTAGTCTGAAGCCTTTCCTTCCCGGTGGAAAGAATGGGTTCTTCCTCCTGCTGTGCTCTCCTCACTTTTCATGGGGAGATTCATACCGTCTCCCCCTACATTTGCCCTCATCTTCACCGGTAAGTTCCTGCATTCCCATAAGTAATCACCACGTCACCCCCCAGGGGGCCGCAAATTTCATCTTTCTTTAGGAGATCTCTTTGCCATGCTGACAAATGTTCAAGTTAATATAGATTTTAAGCCGAAGGCCTAGACTGTAAATTTGTGGCTCTGTCCAAGGTCCAGTTTCTTTCCATTGCTCCACACTGTTTTCCACTTCAGGGTAGAGGAGATGTGCCAAGCAGATTTTAAGATGATAATAGGGATCCTCATGGTCTGGCGTTCACACCTTTATATAATCCCTTCCTCCAGAGTGCGGGTGGGGCTTGGGACTTGCTTGTGGTCCATAGAATATGTCAAAGGTGATGGGAAGTCACCCACTTGATTACCATCTGATATATGAGACTCTATCTTGGTAGCTAATTGTCTCTAGAATCTCTATTAGGCAGGATTCTCCAGACAAAAAGAGTCCTCAGGAGAGAGGAGATTATAAGGAATTGCTAATGCAATTGTGGAGGTCAGCCAGTCCCAGTCTGCCGGCGGGCAGGAGACCCAGGAGAGTCTATGGGGCAGAAGTTAGAAGTCCATCTGCTGCAGGGCTCCTTTGCTCGGGGAGGCCAGTCTGTTTGTTATATTCAGGCCTCCATTTAATTGGCCAAGGCTCACTCACATTGCAAGGGCCATTGGTTTTACCCAGAGTTCATCAGTTTAAATGTTAATCACACCCAAAATTAAAATGGGTGACACATGAAGTTAACCACCGCCTCCCCCTATGCTCAGTTTTCAGAAGCAAGCTGCTGAGTCCTAAAGCCATGGGGAATTCATTCTGCCAATAACCTGAGTGAGCTTCAGGTGGATTCTTCCCTCCAAGTAAGGAGCCTCCAGATAAGACCCCAGTCCTGGCCAACACCCTGACTGCAGCCTTGCAGAAGACGTGGTTGAACTATGCCTCCACAATCTGGTCCACACAAACTGTGAGACAGAAGATGTATGTTGTTTTAAGCAACCAAATTTATGGTAAGTTGTTATGCAACACAGAACACAATACAGAACATAATTTACTAGACATTAATTGTATTCAAAGAATTCCCATGCCCATTTTAAAATGATCCTTAATATTCTACTTACCAATAATTGTATATCTATTGGTCTCATATGACCTATAGTATCTCATTACTATTAGTATAACCAGCGCATATCTTTTTGTCAGTTTCTCTGATCCTGCAATATAATCATAATGTTATGGGTCTTGGTATAACATTAATAAAACCCATACATCAGTACTTGATTGTGTATTTCCTACTCTTCTCAACTACAGCATGGAGCAGAAAATGAGAGCAACACATACAAGGTGGGGAAAAATTCAACCTAGTCGTTTGGAAATGCTTTCTCATCTTTGTGCCTTTAATCATAGGGTTGAACCAGATGCACCTTGGTATCTATTCTCTGGGATTCTGTGACTCCTTGGACAAACATTTGATTTTTGCATCATCCCGCACCCAAGAGAGTAAATTAATCCTGAGAGTCAAACCCCAGTGGGTGTAATATACAATACTGTATATTTCTTCCGTGTCAGATGGGTGGAGTCACACCAAGTGGCGCTGCAGAGACTTGTGATATTATTGTATAAGAGTACACCACCACCCTTGGGAAATACTCTTCTATGAGCCAAGGTTCAACAAAGTCCCTTGAGGTATTTGGAAGCCTTATCTCATTGCACTCTATGCCAAGCCTCCCAACTGATAACATCAGACTACCCTGCTGATAGGAGATGTGAATCTTCTTCGTTGCTATGATTCTCAAACTCTGGGCACATATTTGTACATTAACTTGCTGACTTGCATAATCTTAGATAAATCCAGTCTAGAAGCTTATTTATGCATTCAACCCACTGGTTGATCCTTACTGCTTTTGAAACAAAACTTGTCTATGAGTCCACCTTTCTTACGTTTTGCCAAAATTCAGGTGACAGTAGCAGGCTGACCTCCTCCGGCCTGTGCCTTTAACCATGCACAAGAGAGTGCACAAAAATGGGGTGTGGGCACTCCTTCAAAGCCATCAGTGTGGGGACATCTCACTTTATTCTAACCACGTACACCTCTGTCCTTCAAGATTAGAGGTTAGCAACGATGTGGCTTGAGCACTGGCAACGTCTGCCACAGTAAGGGATGACATCATTGAGTTGGGCTCCATGTAGCAGTGGAAAATGGTTTAGAAGTGAGAGAAGCTGTGTCACAATGTGTAACTGTTAGAGTCAAGGTGACTTTAGTTACTGTGGTTAGCAGCAAAAGCATAGTGGTAACTACAGTGTTTTAACCTCAAGCATCTGCGGCAGGGGTTAAATTAATTATGGACTCTTAAACCTGAATTGGATGGGAAATATACTAAAGTCCCCATTTATCTAAGTAACTGAAAATATAAAACCTCAAGATCTGATGAAAAGAGATCAGATTTGAATTATAATGATAGAGAGGACAAACCTATAATCCAATTTCCAGATTTATTCTGCATAGCAAACCTAGAGACTCTTGAATGAGAGCGATGTAGTTGCCTGAAAGGTCTGTGACACTACCTTTAGTATATACCTTCCTGAAGAAACCTTTACCCATGTATTAAGGTGAATATACAATGATAAAGGAAAACACCCACCCATGTTGGTGATTTTTTGACCCAAGCTAATGCCACTCTCTACAGACCCAATCACCTCCATGGTCCATCAACCAGAGTTGGAGTTGATGAGCATTCTGACCCAAGTCCATTTCGCAGTGCGGCGGAGAGCCCCATGAGTTCATTCATCGTATCCCACAGAATGAAGACCCAGGATCCTAGACGTCGTACACTTGATAATGAAATCCCGGACGTCAGTGGCTCCCCAAAACATGGAGTGAGTGCGACTATGGGGAGAGAGCTTACAGGATTCCATGCCTCCCCACAAGATGAATAAACCAAAACAATACTGCATTCTCCAAAGGGTTAGGAGATGACGCTGTGGCAATTTCTATACATTCGTATTTAACTCGCTTGGATGGCATCTACAGTTCACAGGTGTGACGTGGGAAATGAAAATAGATTTCCCTTAAATGAGATTAGATGATAACTTAAACAGCAATAAATGCCCAGATTTTTTCTTTTCATTGTAATAAATCAACAGAGCTACAAATTCTTGCTACGCAATTATTGTTTCTCTATACCTCTCAGTAAAGACCAGCAGAGGAAATTTATTTTCATTTGTCAGTGACAGTAATGCATCTTCACTAGTCAGGTTAAAAGTACATAAATTCTCTGGTTCTCTGCTACTGTTTAGTTCTCAAAGACCTTGATTATATCATCAACCCACAGGATATGGGCTGGCCCTCTCTATTGGTCAAATGAGCCAATAAAACCTGATGAGCAAGAAGTAGCTGTCACCCTTGTTTTTTGGGTGAGACACAGATGAGGTAGCATAGAATCTCAGAAAAATCAGAAGTTTGCTACTTCAGGGAAGATTTAGAAGGCCCAGGCACTGGGGAAGATAAAGATATGCCAATACGATGTGAAATATAATTTATTCTATCTAGTACCATTTCTCCTAAGAAGAGGCATAGTTTTCTATGTTTCTTTAGATTTTTGGAGGCAAATCACTTTGGGTGAGCTGTTCTGACCCATTTACCAAGTGTTCTGTGAGGATGCCAGTTTTGAACGGGGATCAGATCAAGGAAAGACTTTCCATCTGTTCCAGGTTACAGTGCCAGCTGCTCTGCCATGTGGGATTCCTAGCCTAGCAGATAACATACTTCAAGGTATTCTGTCTGTAGCAGTTCAGGAGTTTCTGTGAGGTTGCTGCAAACCTGGATAAGAGAACCACAGGGCAGCCCTTCTGGATCTTAGAGGATCCATATTGTATTCTGCAAATTCCCATTTTCACTCCCGTCCCTCCTTTCCCCCTCCCACTACTATTCTTCTCCTTCCTTCCTTTCTTCTTCTTCTTCCTCTTCTTCTTCTCTCGCTCAGCAGAAAATTTTAATAGTGGGAAACTGATTATAACCCATCACTCTTTTGACATTTTTTTCTGCAAGTGTGGACTCTGACTAACATGTGGCTGGTAAATAAACAACATGTTTGTATAAGGATCCCAGGAACCAGGCCTCCTAGCTCCAGGAGATTTGCTGATGAAGGTCTATGGAGCCAGGAGGACGTAAAGCCAGGACGATGTGAATCCAGGATGGCTAAACCAGGACGGTGCACACAGGCTATCACTTACCTTATCAGAATGAATGGTGCTAGTCTGCACGTGGAGGACTTTTCAACTCCCTTCCTTGATCTCTTTGTTCTGTCTTCCTCTCCCTCCTTATCAAAACCTCTGCCTCCTCTGAGAGGTGGAGATGGGCTTTGAGATATGAGTCCCCCGTCTTCCAGGGACTGGCATCTGAATAAACCACTTTCGTTTACATCAGCACCTGCCTCTCAAGTATTGACTTTCAGAGCAGCAGGCAACTGGACCTACGTCTCTCCCATTTTCAGCCCCTGGCTCACTGTTCAGCCCTTGAAGAAACTGAATTCTTGACCACGAGACATTACATTACTATGTGATCTGGGTTGACCATCACAGACCGGTTCTTATCTGATACTTGAAGTCATAAAGTTGAGCGTGAACACAGCAGTACTCCATCACCAGGGAGGAAAGTTATAAGCAAGATCAGGATAAAACCAGTTCTAAAGGCAAAAGTAATTTTTAAGAGTGGCCGGCTCATACTTTCAGAGCTCCTATGTTTACTGCCCTTCCATATCTCCCTTACTCCACATTTATGGCTTCAAAGTGAGCTCTCCATAACCAAGTGATAGAGGAAGAAAAAAAAATGAATCTGGGTCATAAATAGTCCAAAACTCAGAGCCTTGGAGTGTTGCAGGATCACAGTACCCTTGAGGACGGAGAGTGGGCAGGATGAAACTTTCATCACCAGGCTGTATACTTTGCAGGAAAGACATTCAGAATTATGTATTTATACTGATTCATGGGCAGTAACTAATGGTTGATTAGATAATTAGGGATTTGAAAGAAATAATGATTGTATTTGTTGCATATGCATCTGACTTGTGAGAATATGTCTAAAGGAGGTTGATTGTGCCCCATGTAAATGTTCCCCACAGGGCACCAACGGCAAGGGTCTTCTTAATGGAATGTTGCACAAGATGATCTGTCCTGTGGGTGGACCTTAGTCCCTCTCCCAAGCCAGCCAGTGCCTGCTCAATGGACACATAAGGACAATGATGACAGAGTCAGAGGTTATACATGGGCACCACATGAATTTCCCCCTCAAAAAGCAGAGTGAGCTACCGCCCATTCTAATTGTCCAAACAGCCAATGGCAGAGACCACTGTTGATTTTTGACAAAATGGGAATAACCAGTTAACTAGTGGAAGCTTAATTACACTAGGTCTCTTCCATCATGGAAAGGGCTTCCATTTATTTGCATTAACAGACTCATCCTGGATGTGGATTTGCCTTCAGCCTTCACTCTGCTTCCTTCACCACCACCACTGTTGACCTAGTCAATGTCTCATTTATCATCACATTGGCTCGGCTCACCTAAAAGTGCTCCTAATCAATGTTCTTTTTACAGCAAAATGACCAAGTCAATGAACTTATGCCTCTGGGATTTATGTGCTTGTCACCCAGAAACAATTGTCTGGAATAAGATTGAATGACATTGTACTACTGAATACTGAAGTCTATGTTGAGTCCCTCTAATAATGAAAATTCCAGCCCAATAGAGATGCCAGCCTCCAAAACAGACACATAAAAGTTCAAGTGTTACTCCACTAATTAAAGCACAAAGATGTTAAAATCCAATAACTGTTGAAATCCAAAATCAAACATTCTTTGTCTCACAAATGAAATTCAGAATCCAAAATTTTCTACTTAAATACTAAAAACCTCCCTCTCAAATCTCTCATTTTCCTCAGATTCACCACTCTTAACCTAAGTAGTGGCAAAGTGCCCTCAGGTACCCGGGGCTCTTTCTCACTAAAATGTGTGTGACACGTTCTCAAATCGTACAGCTTAGATTGATTTAATGCCAATAGGAGCCTGAATTAAAAAGCATTTAAGGACTTCTGGCCAAGATGGAGGCATAGGTAGATGTACCATGCCTCCTTGTACAAACAAAATAAGGACAACAAAAATTTAGAAACCAAAAAACAACCAGTACTGACAGAAAATTGAACTGTATGGAAGTCTGACAACCAAGGAGATAAAGAAGAAACATTCAGACCAGTAAGAGGGGTGAAGTTGGGCAGCTGGGCGGAGAGGACTCTTGGCAAGGCAGCTTGTGGACCCTGGGTGTGCTGGGCAGCAGTGGGCGGACCCAGCGAGGCGGTGGATTGTGGGGGGCACAGCACGCAAGGTGGTTGGTTGCCCCGGCAGTCGCACATTCATGCACAGATAAACCAGGTGAAACTGGGGAGCGAAACAGACCGCATGACCCAGGGTCCCAGCACGGGGAAATAAAGCCTCAAAAAACCAATTGAAAACACCTGTGGGGGGTGAAGTGCCAGGAGAGACTCCTAGCCTCACAGGAGAGTTCATTGGAGAGACCCACTGGGTCCCAGAACGTACACAAGCCCACCCACCGGGGAATCAGCACCAGAAAGACCCAGTTTTCTTGGGGGAAGCGACGGAAGTGACTGAAATCTGGCAGAGAGTGGAGCAAGCACCATTGTTCCCTCTCAAACCCTGTCCCCACGTATAGTGTCACAAGCCAGCAACTGGGTTGCCCTGCCCTGGTGAACACCTAAGGCTCCGCCCCTCACTATGTAACAGGTGCATCAAGTTAAAAAAAAAAAAATGTCCCAAATGAAAAAACAGATCAAAGCTTCAGAAAAAATTACAACTAAGTGACAAAGAGATAGCCAACCTATCAGAAGCACAATTCAAAACACTGATGATCAGGATGCTCACAGAATTGGTTGAATCTGGTTGCAAATTAGATGAAAAAATGAAGGCTACACTAAGTGAAATAAAGGAAAATGTACAGGGAATCAATAGTGATGGGAAGGAAACTGGGACTCAAATCAATGGAGTGGATGAGAAGGAAGAAAGAAGCAACCAAACAGAAAAGAATGAAGAAACAAGAATTCCAAAAAATGAGGAGAGGCTGAGGAACCTCCAGGACATCTTTAAATGTTCCAACATCTGAATTATAGGGATATGAGAAGGAGAAGAGGAAGAGCAACAAGTGGAAAAGTTATTTGAACAAATAATAAAGGAGAACTTCCCCAATCTGGCAAAGGAAATAGACTTCCAGGAAGCCTAGGAAGCTCAGAGAGTCCCAAAGAAGTTGGACCCAAGGAGAAACACACCAAGGCACATCATAATTACATTGCCCAAGATTAAAATGAAGGAGAGAATCCTAGAAGCAGTGAGAGATAAAGAGACAGTCACCTACAAAGGAGTTCCCATCAGACTGTCAGCTGATTTCTCAGAAGAGACCTTACGGGCAAGAAGGGGCTGGAAGGAAGTATTCCAAGTCATGAAAGGTAAGGACGTACATTCCAGATTGCTCTATCCAGCAAAACTTTCATTTAGAATGGAAGGGCCGATAAAGTGCTTCTCAGATAAGGTCAAGTTCAAGGAGTTCATCATCACCAAGCTCTTATTATATGAAATATTAAAGGGACTTATCTAAGAAAAAGAAGATAAAAAACATGTATAGTAAAATGACAGCAAACTCACAATTATTAACAACCACACCTAAAACAAAAACAAAAACCAACTAAGAAAACAACTAAAAGAGGAACAGAACCACAGAAAGGGAGATCATATGGAGGGTTATCAATAGGGGAGTGGGAGGAGGAGAGAGAGGGAAAGGTACAGAGAATAAGTAGCATAGATGGTGGTAGAAAATAGACAGGGGGAGGGTAAGAATAGTGTGGGAAGTGTAGAACCTAAAGAACTTGTAACATGACACGTGGACATGAACTAAAGGGGGGGGATGTGGGTGGGAGAGGGTGTGCAGGGTGGAGAGGAGCGAAGGAGGGAAAATGGGACAACTGTAATAGCATAAACAACAAACTACATTTTTAAAAAGCATTTTAAAGATATCATAAGAAACATAACATTATCTAAGCAGTAATCCCACACCAACAATGTTTAGAAAACAAGCTATTCCTAGACCCTCAGTTATCATCTCAGCCAAAATTATCTCCCTAAGATTCAGTACGCAATGCTAAAAGCCATGGCAGGCACACAAAATGTCAGAGAGAAAGACAAAAGCATAACTGATTTCAGCCATAAGGGGGCACTAGTTGGTCAATGACAGAGGTCAAGAATGCAGAACTGGAGAACTTACATTCAAGAAGAAAAATACCCTCCCAGCTTGAAGTTAATTCATGGGACATCTGCCAGTTGGGTGTAATTTTGTCTATATTTGCCATGTCTGGGGAGAAATCTCTTTGTGCAGGTAGCATGTCTTTCAGGGTCCCATTTGATCGATGCTCCCTTTGGCCAAGAATAGAAATTTGCTCCATGGGGCACCTGTGCCACAGGTCCCACCATTTCGCTAGAGCATATGATCATATACCCATTTTTGGTCCCGGGCGCTGTGTCAGATTCTACTGCCTCTTTAAGAAATTGCTTGGGTCTGAGAAACCTGACTCCTAAGGAAGGTTTCCTCCTCATGTTCATTGGTCAATCCCAAGTCCACTCTAGACCACATAATAAATGACTAGAGCTAGTGGACAAGCCACAGGAATCAAAGGCTAATCCCTCCACAATTTCCTCCTTGGTTATTGACACAAAGCTAGAATTTGGAGCAGTGAAAATACCACTGACTACCTGGGCGTGGCCTAGCAATAAAAAACTAGCAGATTGCCAGAATGCTATGGCACGTTGAAAGCATGTGACCCCGATTTTAGAGATCCAAATATTATTTTCTTCAAGAATGTCTGAAAGTTCGTGAAGTCTTTTTTTAAAAACTTCCAATCAAATTCATGCTGCAGCTGTGCCTGCGGAATGAGTTAAGCAACCAGCAGCTGCACTTTGAAGCTCACCATGCCTGCTAAAGGCTCACCTTGTTTTTTTCAGACCCTGAGGGTTAAAATCCACTGAGGCATCTAACAGACTCTGTCCTATTTGCTCACCAAATTATTTGTTTCTTTGCTGAGTCCTGATCTTTGCACACGCCCCAGAAACATAAGCCCTCTGTAGAAACAGCCACTTCATTGTTTTCTTTACATGCACACACCACCAACATGCCCAACGACAAAACAACACAAGCTTTGAAAAACTATGATGAACAACTTACAGAGTTCAAGGCAGGATTTATACCTTCTAAACTGCTAAATAAAATGACCATAAACAAGGACATTTCCATAATAAAAGCAGAAATGGACTAAAACAAGAAACATCAACACAATAGTATAAACTAAAGTAAATAAAGCAAGGAAATATGAAATGAAATGGCAGAAGTGCAATAAAAAATACTGTTCTGATGGGAAGTTTGGAGTGTGAAAGATATTGCCCACTTAAAGAAGTAAAATTTGAGAATTAAGTTAAATGCTTTTTCAAGTAATATTATTAAAAATTGCATACATACTTTAGAAATAAAATAGAAAGCAAAATGTCTATCAGAAAAACACAAAAGAAAGCACAGTAAAAATAATATCAGAAAATATATTTTTGAAAGATTTATTTGTTTGTTTTTAGAGAGAGGGGAGGGGAAGGAGAAAGAGAGGGAGAGAAACATCAATGTGTGGTTGCCTCTTGTGTGCCCCCCACAGGGGACCTGGCCCACAACCCAGGCCTGTGTCCCGACTGGGAATTGAACCAGTGACCTTTGGGTTCGCAGGCCTGTGCTCAATCCACTGAACTACAGCAGCCAAGGCCAGAAAATATTTTAACTTAAGAATTATTAAAGGAAATAAAGTAAATCATGCCATATTGTTAAAAGGTTGTCTATAATGAAAACATTATAGTAAAAAAATATTTTATGTACTAAGTAATGAAACATGACAATATTATAAGCAAATAGCATGAATAGATAAAGAATTCTTTGTTTGCCCTCAATGTTTATGGGAAATCAACCCCCAACCATTCTAATGTGTACAATTCATGAAGAATTGTGAACAACGGCGTACATATAAAAAAGCTATGATGGTTAATTTTATGTGTCAACTTGATTGGCCCAGTCCATGTGTAACAGAGCAGTCAGGCCAAACTGCTGGAGAATTCTGGGACTAGGGAGAACACCCCAAGGCAAAATTGAAGATTCAAAGTGTCTTGTGCTCCCCGTCAAGGGAGGGACCTCCAGAGGAGGGACCTCTAGAGGAGGGAGACGGCCTGAGACAGTTGGGAAGCTCTTGCCCGGGCAGAAAGGAGTGTATAGAGAGCATGCATGAATGGAAACTTTGTTCCTTTGCTAAACATGGCAGCTGGAAGAGGAGCAAAGGCAAATATTGCCAACACTGGCCCTCATTGGTTAGAAAGGTGGACACTCCCACTGGCTTCCAGCATGCTTGAGTTTCTGAGAGGGGACTTTTAAACAGAGTGCTCTGGGAAGCGTGAGGACGGTCATCTCTTTCCTGTCCCCTGGCTGGTCTGGCTAGCTGCCGGGAGCCGGAGCTCCTGTGACCTGCAGGTTCCCAGGAGACCACATGACTGGGCTCCAAGCCCCTGCACCCCTCCTGCACAAAAAGCAGCTGTGCTAGCTGAACTGTGACTGAGAACCTGCCAAGCCACCTGGATAATCCCGCTGCAGTTTCCTGCATTTCATAAAGGATGGTACTTTCAGGAGTGGGGGAAGGGATTTCAGGTGCACTCTTGAACTGGCAGAGGGTGGAAGGGCTATTTGTCTTTGGGTATTTTAAAGGGTGTAGGACCCTGAGGCAGAAAGCTACCACCATTCCAAAACCGTATAACCTTTAAATAAACAACCCCTTTCCTTTTCACCAAACTCCAGTCTTCAGAGTTACGCCACTAGGCAGCAAGCAATAGAACCTCCCTGACTTCCAGAACAGCATGAAGCTGTCCAGTAACAAATGGACATCCATATATTTAGCTAACTATTATTTTTAATGTGCTTGTGAGGGTACTTCTCAATGAGATTAACATTTCATAGGTAGACTAACTGAAGCTGATTGCACACCCAAATGAAGGCATGAATAGAAAAAAAGGCTGAATAAGCAATAATTCATTCTCTCTGCTTGATTGTCTTCAACCTGGAACATTGACTTCCCCTGCCCTTGGATTTGGACTCAAACTGGAACTTACACCATCAGCTGTCCTGGTTCTCAGGACTCTGACCTTAGCCTAGAACTATACCATTGTCTCTCCTGGATCTCCGCCTTGCCAACTGCAGCTTCTTGAGACTTCTTATCCTTCACGATCACATGAGTCAATTACTTACAGTAAATCTAGATAGATAGCTATCAGTGTAGAAACGTCCTACTGGCTCCGTTTCTCTAGAGAACTGATCTAACACAGATTTTGTACTGAGAGAGGTTCTAGTGATAGAGCGGGCAACTAGATAGATAGGAGCAGAGCAGGAGCAATAAACAAGTGAGGCACAGAAGGTCGCCAGGGCACAAAGCCCCAGGTGCCTAGCAGTGGGCAAAACTGGGAGGACCAGTATTACAGGACCCCACCTCCAGGGTGACCTTTTCTTCCCTAACGTATTGCTCGAGTTTAGACTGCTGACCTTGCATATCTCTAGTCAGGCAGGGGCTAGACCCCCTATAGAAGGAACAAGGGGGAGAATGCCTCATATTCTTCCCATATAAGCCCTTGCAATGAGCACTCCTTAAGCATTAACTAAGCCCCCAGAACAATGAGATTCTGATCAGCATTAGATAATCTTAAGAACAAAGCCTCAGGTTTGCTGACCACAGTGACAGAGTTTTGGTCAAACTAGAGATGACATCGAGGCCTCAGTTGTGTTTCAGCTCCAGGCTCAGAAAAGCAGCAAAACCAGACCAGCACATTCTCTCTCTCTCTCTCTCTCTCTCTCTCTCTCTCTCTACCCCCCTCTGTCTTGCATAGCTGTGCCTCTCCCCATTCCCCACCACCTTCATTCCCCAGGCAAGCTCTTTCTGGAGCATGCTCACACCTTTCCTCTCTCCTTCAACTAGGTGGGTTTTCTTTGCTTTTCTTTCTTCTAAGCTCCAGGGGTCCTTCTTTTGCTTCTGTAACTTGTTTCCTGAGCCCACACAGCCCAGCTAGCTCTCTTCTTCCACAACGCACTTGTTCTACCTCTGTAACTTTCTAAACAAACTTTTGCTTGTATTTGAGTTCCTTGGCTCTGAACTCTTTCAAAGCTGAACTCAAGAACTGAGGTTGCTGAACTGAGGTCTAAAACCTGGTGCCATTCATTATGAACACTAGTACTGAGCAGAACAGAAAACTGAGGATGAGTTTTCTGACTTTGTTTAGGGGTTTCTGGAATGAGATCTCTAATCGATTAGATTGAAAGATAGAAATGACTCTTTTTCCAGTAGTACAGAGGGCACTAACAGTCAATGGCATAATCTGGCAATAGAGATACATAAAATATCTCCACTGAATACTTCTGAGCTAGATGACTAGAATGTTTAGAATGTTTTGATATGATACTTTAGAATGTTTTGGAAAGCTAATAAATATAATAAAATGGCCTGGATGTTCCTAATGTGCCTGGAAAAAGTGGTGAAAGAAAAAGATGAACTCTGGTATTGAACTTGCCAGCTCAAGTGCCGCGTAAATTACAGGAAAGCTTCTTTGTGTGCCTTGAAGTTCACCCTTGGCTTCTGAGGACTGAGATTGCTGAAAACTGAAAGCAGATTCTCATCCTGGGACTGACTGAATTACAGTACAACTCAGAGCCACACAGGACATCTACTGTTAAAGTGATGTTAGTGACTGGATAAGAAGGAGATCCTGTAGGTTGGGAGAGGGGTGTGTGGAAAGACCCTGATGAAGCTGGAGACCTTGAGTCCCTAAATTCTGGTGAATCTTCTGTGCCAGTAGAAGCGGCCTCCTCAACAACAGCGGTAACAGCTTCCCCACTCCCACTGGTAACATCCTTTCCATCCACTCCGACCGAAAAGGGATTAGCCCCGCCCAGCCTGAGAAAAGTGTAGTGACCTTCCTGGACCAGTGACCATACAAGACAATACCACTTCTCCTAGGACCCACCCTCACCACCCCACCTTGCTTCTAGGCCTATAACTAGAATCAAGAAATTTGAGCAAATAAATTTGCACTAAATAAAACTCTGAAAACAAATGAAAATACGAAAGAGAAATCTAGAGATTAAGATAATGGAAGTACTATAATATTAGTAAATGAAATAGTAAAAAGCAAAATTTAAAGAAAGAATGGGCTCTTGTAAATAAAAAAATATGATGGCAAGAATAAAAATATTTTAAAAATATAAAGGAATAATAAATTTGAGGAAATATTCCATAAAATAAAAAATAAATAGAACTAGATGCAAAATTTAAAAGAAAAATTAAGAAAGTTAGATGATCACTTTAAGAAGTCAAATGTCCAGTTCAAGACGAGAAAAAGAGATAAAAAGTAATATTAGAAAACGGTATGAGAAAACTTTTTAGACCTGGATGAAGGGCAAGGAACTCTAGATTTAAAGGGCTCATCAAAAAGTCAAGCGCAAAAATGAAAAAGTAATCCCACCAATGCGTGTGATGGTGAAATTGCAGAGCATGGGCGATGAGATATACGAAGGACGAGAAATCGTAATCACACAGCACTTGTCCACAGCAACACTGGGAGGCGGAAGAAAGTAGCGGGGTAGCTTCCGAACCCTAACAGAAAATGCCTTTCAAAGCAAATTCAATTTCAAACTATTAAATGTGCATGTGAATTAAAGCCATTTTCAGACACACAAATGTCTTTACTCTGCATCTTTCTCAAGAAGCTATTGGAAGATCTGATCCAGCAAAACAAGGGTATAACCCAGGAGAACAACATGGGCTCCAGGAAACAGGTAATCCTTCACGGAAAGTGGGGAAAGGATCCCCCGGACGGTGCCTGTACTCGATCCTTACCATTGCACGCTGGCGTTGTTAGCAATTTTTGTCAAATATTAGCAACTGTACAGTGGTATCTTCTGCATATAATTTTTATATAAACTGCTAGGAACAGAATCATCCCGTGTACAAACATTTGCTATGTATTGCCCAATTGCTTAATGTCTTGTCGTTGTAATTTACAGCTTCTGAGGGGCAATGGCTAGGAGGTTTTCCAATTCCTCTTTTAATATTCCACATGTTCCTGAAACTGATTTGCTCTATGGGAGAAGATAAACTGGATAAAGTGGCATAACTATGCTGGGAAGAAAACAGGAAGATATATTTCTAAGCAAGAATTTTTCTACAAGCTTTTCAGGCTTGTTCAATAACAAACTCGAGAGCAAGGAAAACCCACAGTCCCCACCCTTTATTTTAGCCCACTTTGCTCTCTTCATATGCTTACTGTATTATTGGAAATGCATCCAACTTGTTACCAAAAATAAAACTTAAAAGAATTAAATTCATATATCATTCAAAATTTAGAGCGTGTCTAAATCTAATGCACAATAATGGGGTGCATGTTAATTTTTAAATAAAATTAAATGTGGCCCTAAGTCTCACTGACTACACTTTATTAAAAAAATAAAATTCAGGCCTGTGACAATATAAAGGCCATTTTCTGTTAGGCCAATCTTATTGTCATATATAGTGGAGCTTGGTTGATTGGTTCTGAAAATGAACTTTGTGATGTCTTCCTTTCTATTTTAAAAAGCCTCACCACCTGGCGCACCAGCTAGCTTCTCTGCTGAGACAGGCTAAGTGCTCATCTGCGAGTACAGGATTCATCACAGAGAATAAGCGTTTGGGAATAAAACCCAAAGCAAAGGCAGAACAGGGATGTCAAGCGAAGGGACAAAGACAAAAGCGCAGGGCGTGGCTCCGGGGCACATCAGCCTGCAGTCTCCTAGGCAACTTCAGGTCCGTTGCTGAATATCGGGTACTCTCCAAATCTCAATCCTAATGAAGACAGGAGCCCCACATCGGAATGCCCTGAATCCTAGAAAGGCCTTTCTGACTCATGCTCATGTGCTCTTTCCTTCACCATTCTAGACATTTTGGGAAAATGTCAAATGAATAGATAATGAAGACGAGTTGTGAAACTATGTCTTTAATAGACCAGCTCCATTGAATGAAGCAAATTGTTGTGAACTGGTTAAAACAAAAAGTCTATATTTACAACTTCATCCTTGCCCAATTTCTTGTTCCTTTTTTTGCATGAAACTAAAGTGTTCTTCCTTATTTTCTGTCATCACAAATTAAGTATATAAAGTACATTAAAATTTAACAATATTTAAAAGTGTGTGAACCTAGTGATGTTTTAATTTACCATAGTATGTAAAGTTTGGAGCAAAGCACAAACCGGAATTTTTGATGTGCTACTTCTAAGTGCACGGAGGTCAAGCCAAGGTGTTTATTTGTTAAAACTTCCCAGAGACCAGTTCAGCTTTATAAGCCCTTGTGTTTGCAGTTACTAGGCAGTTTTAACTGACTGTGGATTTCATGAAATGGCGCATGCAGTTCAGAGGAAGAGGGAGGTCATGACCCCTTTTAGTCTCCGACAAGCAAGACTTTTCCACACTTGGCGATGCCCGTCCTCCTTGAGGGTGGGGGAGGACTTACCAGCCCTGCCAGGTAGGACAGGGGCTGATTTCTGTTTCCTGAGAGGGATCTGTGAGGTTGGGCCTTAGGAGATACACAAGCAAATGTAACTTTATACAGTTCTCATTTTTGACGTTAAGTTTAAAAACCAAATTATCCCATATTTCTACTTTCCCATTGTAAAAACATAAGCACTTAAAGAGAGTCATTGGCAACAAGTAGCATAATGAAAATGACAACATAGCAAAGGAAGAAAACAGAATTAAGAGAAAAAAGGCAAATGCAAATACACTCTACCTTGGCATCAATACAAGACTTAATGATGCATCTTAGAATTGGAAGTGGACAGCAAAAAGCAACATGCCATAACTGTCTCTACTCGAAAGAGGGAAATATATCAATTCTTCAATCATACAAAGCCTTTGGTTATCCCAAATTCTTACATACATTTTTTCCTGGGACATGAGATTGGAGGTACGTTTGTACAAATAGTGTTACAACCCCTGACTTGAATGGCTAAGCTAGGAAGTCCACAGCACACATTAGAATACAGTTCAATGAATGAGATGCTATTGGACACACTGTAACTGTATCTGAATTGTAGCCATTGTATAATATTTTGATCCAAATGTTGCATTTAAACTACTTAGAAAAGTGACCATATAGCTTGTCTCGAACTCTTCTGAAAGTGTCTTTCCTTTTTACCAAGACCCTAAGAGAAGCTCTCTGCCAAACAGATCAGCAGGATAACTTCTTCCAGAGCTGGAAAAATAGATATGTGCTCTGCTGTTCATTAGAGACAGCAGTTTCAGTTTCTTAGCTTTGGAAACCAGGCACCGTGTGAAATGACAGGACAGGGGACTCGGAGGCACAACCAACCTCCTAGGAAGTAAGAAATCATCTCCTCCAGCTCCTGCACTCTGCTTGGATGAAGACTCAAGGGTCCTCAGCATGGCGCACGGCAAGCGTGGTTTTACTCAGAGAAAGGTTGATAGCATCACTGCCAGATGCACACCAGGAGGGCTGAGACACCTCAGTGATACAACAGAACAAGGGCCTAGTTCTAAAGACACGGTCGCCCCAGGTGCCTGCCAAGCTAATTTGCTACAAAAGGCAGTTTTATGAAACCGATCAAATAAATTATCTAGAAAGACTGATTTATACTGACTGCTTTAAATGAGTACAGTTCCATATGCATAAAATGTCTTTCCCAGGCAACTGTTCAAAAGTACTATTAATTAGTTTTAGAAACAAAAAATAGCAAAGCCATTTGTTTCTTCGGGTCATTCCCGTTCCATCATAATGAAAACAGGCAGACAGCATACAGGAAAATCCTTCTTCACATCCCTATTTTAAGCGAATTGATCAGTTAATCTAAAACTGGTGTCTGTCAAGCAATTAAGAGATACAATTTATATAAGATATAAATTGAAAATGAGAGGCCAAGGCAAACCCTTGCTTTCAGTCACGAAATTTTACAAAATTTACAGACACCAACTCTAGCAGTGATAGGTGGGTGCTTTTTTGCCATCTGACTTCCTCAATATTTTTCTACCAAAGTTCTACACATAAAATGTCTTTAGAAGGAAGTTGTTTAAGGGGCAGTGGGAGAAGTCTACTATATTGCCTTGGGCTACCATAAAAACATACCATAAGCTAGGGAGCTTAAATGACAAGAATTTGTTTCTCCCTTCTGGAGGCTGGCAGTCTGAGACAAGGGTAGCGCGTGCCTGGGTTCTGGTGAGAGCCCCAAGCCTGGCTTGCAGACTGCGCATGCCGGCTGCGTCCTCACATGGCAGAGAGAACACGCGAGCTCTCTGGTGTCTTTGCATTCCATCATGAGGACTCCGCCTCCACACCTAACCCCACTGACCTCCCAAAGGCCCCATGTCCAGATGCCATCACATTGGTGTCTGCGGCTTCAGCGTAGGGATTTGGGGAAGACAGAAACATTCAGTCCCTTAACACCTACCAAACAGATTCTAGGCAGAATTAAAATCAGGGTCAAAGCCAAGTTACTGCAAGCAGGGAAATAAAAGCAGAGGTAAGTAGACAGGAAGGAGTATTTAAGAATGCTTGTGACAAGGGAACCAATGAATTAAGACAGTTAAGACCACTCTCAGAGGAGAATGGAATGTCTTGCTGCGTCCGGAAGAGTCTTCACGTCTCACTCCTCCTGTGCTCCTGATCTAACTACCTGGTTTCGCAAGAGATGGATTGCAGGGCTACTGTCCCCTCTCGTGCTGCGTATATTCATGTGGGTTCCTGTTTATAAGGTGAATTGGTTATTGACCACATGTTGCTCCGAAGCATCCTTTGTATTTTCGAACCTGCCTGTGTTTAATGTCCCCGACCGGCATCAGGCTTCTTGAGGACAGAGAGGGACTGTGCTGCCTATTTATTATGTGCATATGTAAATAAGCTCATTAGCAGTCAACTGCATCAACTTTAATACAATATTGGAGTTTACATTTTAGGTTTTTGTATACCAAGTGAGATTGTCTTAAACTATATTTTGAAGACAAGTTTGTACTTTTAAAATCTGGTAGTTTTTTTTTTTTTTTTAATTTCTGGAAAGTCATAAATGGAACAAGCATTTTATGGTGCCCTCTTTATGGGTATATTATTTTCAAAATGAGTCATGAAAAATTAGAATTTTGCCTTTGACTCTGTTGGTAACTTTTACTCAAATGCCATCGCTTAATGTCACCAAAAGTGTTAATTCCTGGTTGGCTATTCTTTTGAGAAAGTGGTCATTATATCAATGTTGTTTTCATACACGTGTATTTCCAGTGTTCTCTGTGAGGCCTGGTTACATTGAGAGAACCCAAAGCTTTCTTTCTATTTTGCAATAGAGCCTTGTTGATATGAAATCACAGTATTGTAGCCAAATATTTCTGTAACGTATTTCTTATTATAAGTAGTATCTTCTCATTATGGAATATTTGGAAAATATGAAAACTATGCAATGGAAAATAAAAATCACTTGAAGCACAGATATAAATAGCACTAACATTTTAGGGGCTTTCCTTTTAGTCTGTCTGTGTGTGTAAATATATTTGTATCACATGTTGTGTTTATTTCCGTGCCTTGCCACTTTGCATAGCATTGCACTAACAGCATATTTCTGTGTCACTGAAAACATCAGGAGTGTCATCTCTAGTGAATGGAAAGTGCTGTATTGATGGTCATTTTTAAGAACAGTCTTACTGAGATAATTTATTTACTTCGTGTAATTTATCCACTTAAATAATACAATTCAGTGGTTTTGCCTGTATTTACAGAGTTGTGCATCTATCGTTGCCATGCATTCCAGAATATTTTTATTAGTCCACCAAAAAAATCCCATACTTTTTAGCTATCACCCCAATCCCCCCAGCCCTTCAATCACTACTCTACTTTCTGTACAGATTTTCCAGTTGGACAGTTCATATAAATGGAATCACGGGCTAAATAGTCTTTGTCATTGGCTTCCTTTACTTAGCATAATGTTTGTAAGGTTCATCCAAGTTGTGGTAGACAACAGCACTTAATTCCTTTTTAAGACCAAGTAATATCTCATTGCAGTGGCTGTATTTTTAAGGTAACTTTTTAATAAGGTAAAGAAATTGACCCTAGAGTTGTCATACTTGGTACGATTTGTTTATGGACTTTTACACAGTATAGTAGATAATTTTTAAAGCTTTTTTCTAGTCAAATATATTGATTTTTTCCATTCTCTGAGTTCCTTTCTTCTCCATTCATTTAAGTAATTATTCACAGATTACAAAATACCAGGCTTTTGCAGTCTTTGTGAACAAAATTGACACAGTTCCTGTCTTCTTTGTAATTCTGTATGGAGCCCAACTTTAATAAGCAGCCATATAAATAGAGTTATAATCAAAATTAAGAGTTAAGACCTATCAGTGCCCTCTAGCCATAGTTCACCAGGAACATACTATAGTCAAACAAAGGTAGATTATTGGGTCGTTGCTATGACCCAGTACTTGTGGGAGCATCTCCATGAAAGAGTGCTAGGGCTAAGGGTGCCACAGCATCAGGGCTCAGTTACATGATTGAGGAGAGAGTTCATGGAAGCATAGCTTTGCTGTGAAGTGAGTGCTGTCAGAAAGTAAGGGCAATTCTATTATTAGGTATCTCAATAACTTTTATCTTAAGCCAGGAGGAACTAAGGCAAAGCTATCATTGGTGAAGAAGCACCGGTCACTCATGCAGCTAAGGGGGGGAGGGCATGTCTGACCTTTTTGTGGTTTGGACTGCGTTCTCCATTTCAGCTGTGCTCAGTCAGATACGACTATGAAGTGGTCTTGTTTTTGTCTTGTTCCATCATGGCCACAGAGTGGCCTTTCTGAGGTGTTCTGTGACTTCTTTACGTCCAACAGAATACCGTGGCCCTGCTGTTAAAGCCGGGCCAGCTCAGCCGACAGCCATCAGGGACACAGTTGTCTTCCTCAGGACCCCTTCTGGCACAGGGTGGGCAAGCGGGCCTGCAGGACATGAATGTACAATGTTAGGGTTATGTTCATTGTCATGATCTTGGCTCTCAGGAGGTTGTCTAGAGAATATTGTCTATAGTTGGACTTGGGTTATTTCTCTGGGTCCTTTTGTTAGAAGAGTCACTGAACCATCTGATAGGGCAATGGCTCTGCGGTAATATTTAAGACTCTGTGTAAAGGATCCGCTGACGAACTGTAACTTAAGCAGTTGGCAGTGGGGAAAGCGTTGTTTAGTCCTTGTAAGAGAACCTGAAACATAAGCTTCAGTTATCCAGGCAATGAAAATATCTCTACAGTTTAGAGCAACAAGTATAAAGGACTCATGGACAAAAACTATGGGGGGTGGAAATGGGAGGAAGGTGGGGAGGGCTGGGGTAGTGGGCTGGAGAGGGGTAAAAGACAGAAAACTGTACAATATTAACAATTAAAAAATACTGATTAAAAAATAAAATAAATAAAGTCTGCTGTTTATTTAAAAAAAAAAGAAAAGAAAATATCTCTACATTCATGAGGGTCTTTTCTACAGAGCTAGTTGGCTTCTCCTCACCCCCTGCCAGTCATGCATTTTGTTTTACTTGATCTATAATATTTATATAGGTATAGTCAAATATGTTTATGATGAGCATACACTGCCCTTTAGCTAGCTAAAAAGAAATTAAATGTCATGCGGTTGACCGTGACAATTCTGGTTAATGAATTCAAACCGTTTTGTTGGATTTCCAGAGCAGAAATTGTGTTCTCGTAAATAGGAGCAGTACGCCATTCACCGAGGCCATCAGGGAGGCATCGGTGACAGGGCCACCGCCATGGCTAGGAATTCAGTTGTGGGCTTCTCCGCAGGCCAGGGATGCGAGAGCGATAAGAGACACACTCGCAGAGCTGGGCTCCTGTGTGTAATGCCCACCCACGGTCTTGGCCCAAACTTTCAGGGAAAAAAATTTTTTGTTTTAATTTTTTAATTCAACCATGTATTTATTTATATTTAGAAACAAAACCGATTATCTTATTCCAGGGTTTCATTTTGCATACAGATATCAATATTGCTTTCTAGAGTTACACTCTTAATGCGTAAGCATGAATAAAAGAATTAAAAACATTTATATAGACATGGAATTAATACTACCCATGTATAAATGCACATCCTTACTTTTCCCTCAAAAATTTGGGTAAAAAAGTGCTCATTATACATGGCAAAATGCGGTAAACATCCGTGAGGACGATGGGGCCCTGAAGAAATGGAGTTCAGACGGCCACGCACGGGCAGGCCAAATGACCATGATGGACAGCAGGGGAGGGGGCAGGCCAAGGGCCAAGGCCACCGAAAGCTGCTGACCTGAACATGGTGTTCCCAGAGGCCAGGCGGACAGACAGGCAGCCCACAGGATGTTGCGTATTATCTATAACCCAAGGACAGAGATTCGAAGAACAAAAGGTGATAGGTGGTTTCTGAAATAAACAAATGACCTGCTGCTGATTTCCACAATTCATTCATTGATTGAAGAGGTGATTGAATCCTTAAGACAAAGGACCTTGTAACATCACAGCAGGGCCTACCAGAGCTGTTCCTCTAGGTCTTTGCCCAAAGGGACCTCTAGACATTTATACAGGTGATAGTAGGCAAGGAGAAGGTTGATACACATAGAAACTACTGGTTATGTATTGGCCTTGATCATCAGAAACCCGTAGCCTTGTCTTGGCCCCCTATTAGTGTGGGAAGCCTGTGAAGTCCTGTCTTCTCACGTGCCTGCTGCGTCCACCGGCCACTAAGTAGTCATTTCTCCAGTCCCAGAGGACACAGCCGGAATTGACATAGACGGCGATTAGAGCAACCCTTATGAACAGGAATGCCTCGGGACAGCCCCCTGTGCCATCTTGGGGCAGCTGGCTTCATAGAGTGCTGGAATAGAGTCTACATTTATAACTGAAGCCTCAATTATGGGAACTCACTGTGAATAACGAGGTGCCATCTTTTGGGACAGAAAGTATCTATTATATAAGCTCATTCTGAGATAATAAACAATTGCCAGAGCATACTCATAGCCCCTGTAGTTCCTATCCAGTTTTTTTTTTTTTTTTTTACAGCCTTATCAGAATTATTATGTTGGTAGGTAGGACATGCATTGCAAACATCCTTGGAAGCACTCTTAAAATTACCTCACTAAAGTTGAGTCAATATCCCTGCTAATTTATCCCTGCAATTATGGATAATATCCTGACAATTTTGTTAAGCCACTATCATTATGTCTATCTCTTTAGGTAATAAAAAGCACATAAGAATCTTTAATTTGTTGTCATAAGATTTTCTGCAGAAGTTAGAAAACACTATTACAAACAGTATTTGAAGTCATAGACTAGTTCACAATCATACTTACTTTTAGTGTAAATATTTGCTCTTTTGTCTTTTGCTAGCTGGCAGATCTGGGCAAGGACAACTAATTTTACCTGAGTAAATTCAGATCTGTTATAACATAACCTGCTTGGGCAATTTTAGTTTTTCTTTTGAAGTTCAGCCCTTAACAACAACAAAAAAATACAGTTAGAGACACCGAAAGAAGTCTCTCATGGGTCTTTGCCGGGCTTGGCGGGCTTCCTAACAGTGAGGAGCAATCCCTGAGTTCTCCTGACTCTGGGTTTCGCGTCCGGCAGCCATGGCTGGTGACGTGTGAAGGGAAAGGAAGGTACCTAGCTGGCAAATTCGGGGTGTGTGCTGTCAGCAGATGGTCTTGCGGGAAATAACCGATTTTAAAGGAGACCCTAGAACTAAATCAGTTGACCTTTTCCCAAGTCGCCGCTGCTTCTGTAGCTCTTGGGTGAAGCGGAACTGTTTCTCACCTGTTCTTTATTCTTCATCCTACACACCCATCCCTCCTCTCATCCCCTTCGGCAGGCCTCTGCAGAATGCAGACCGCCTGCTTCGGGAAGTGTCCCATGACATTGGGTTGCATCACCTACATCGTTTTTACTAATTTTTAACACTTTGTGATGGGCTGGTCACACGTGGAGCCTCAGTTCTCAAACTTAGTTCCTTCCGGAACACGGTTTGAGAAGCCATTTGTTCGAACACCTAATCTTTTTGGTAGTCTGAGAGATGCGTGACTGATCATAGGGGTGTCAGCATGAAAGGGGTATTGGGTGGAGAGCAGAAGTTCTGTCTGGCAATAGAGACATTCGTTCTGTGAACAGCTTGGTCAAGAACCGAACTGTTCGAGAGCCAAGATGTTTGGGGGAATGTAGGTTTGATTGGATCCCTAAAAAGAATAAAGCTCCACTTTTGCTGAAGCCGGTGAGCAGTGACGGCGGCCTCTCCCTTCCAGCACTGGCGTTAGGTAGGCCCTGCCACCCTGAAGCGAACGAACTAGAGTCCTTCCAGGTGGGCCCGGAGGCATGCCTTTTAACAAGCTCCTCCGGTGGTTCTTTGCGCACCAAATTTGAGATGTAATCTGCGTGTGGTATAAAGAGACGGAGAAATGAAGAAACGGGGCACAGGCGATGGGAGAAGGAAGGACTCAAAGAGAGACCGTTCAGAGAGAAGGATGCCCGTGGGGCGGTCCTGGGGCTGGTGCTGAGAAAGCAGGACTCCGCGGCCGCCCTCCCAGCCCATCACGCAGTCACCAGCTCTAGTTGGCGGCCCTAATAAATAGTCCACTGTCGAGACTCCGGGAAAGATAGGATTCTACTTAAAAAAAAAAAAAAAAAAAAGCTAAGCCCTGTGGGAACTTACAGATGAAGAAACCAGAAACTATCGCAGGAAGCGGATCTCACTGAAAGGCAACCGAAGTGGTTCCGACACGACGCGTCAGCCGGAGCGGTGGTCATTTCTCCCAGAGGGGAGCAGAAAGAGCGGGCGTGTTTCCACGTCACCCGGGACCGTGCGGCCCAGGGCGCCCTGGGGGCAGGGCTGCGCAGGACTTCTGTGAGTCCCAGGAGCTTCTGACTTCACGGGCCCCCTTCACCATGAAACAGTGGTGAAAATTGTGCTTTATGACTATCTTGGTAGGTAGAGGAGTGCAATCCAGGCCAAATTCATTATTATTTATTATTATAGTTGGTACATTCACATTTTTCATCTGATTCAAAGGAAATTAGACTTCGTACAGGCCCTTGAAAATATCATGGGCATATATACTATATATACACATTGTATATATATATATGTTCATTTTATATCATATTAGTATATTATAGCATATTAATGAATATATTAACATTAATCTCTTGTGGCTTCTATAACATACTATAACATTCTATAGCATACTATATTAATTTCCTGTGACTTCTATAACAAATTACCAGTATTTACTGGCTTAAACAGCACAGATTTAATATCTCACAGTCCTGGGTGTGAGAAGTTCAAAACCACCCTAGCCAGGTGCCGCTGGCTCCCCGCAGAGGCTCTCGGGCAGAACCGCTTTCTTGTCTTTCCATTTCTCGTGGCTGCCAGCATCGTTGGCTCCTGTGCCCTTCCTCACTTCATCGTATTTCCATCCTCACATCTCCAACTGACTCCAGTCTGTACCGCTCCCCACCCCCCGCCCGCCTCCCTTTTATAAGGACCATCGTGGTTAATTGCAAGTGTCAACTGAACAGAGCCACAGGGATGCCCAAATGGCTGGTGACGTGCTGTTTCTGGGTGTGTCTGTGAGGGGATCCCTGGAAGAGAGTAGCTGTTGAATCTGCAGACGGAGTGAAGAAGACCTGCCCTCACCAATGTGGGCAGGCCTCAGCCAGTCCACGGAAAGCCTGACGAGATAAACATTTCAGTCACCAAAAACTCTCTGCCTTTTTCCAAGCTGGGGCATCAGTCTTGCCCTGACTTTGAATTCAGACACGTACCAAAATGTACAGAATCAGCTGTCCTTGCTTTCAGGCCGTTGGCTTTGAACTAGAACTACACCATCAGCTTTTCTGCATCTGGATTTCTCAGCTTCCACAATCACAGGAGCCAATTCCCTATAAATAGCCGCTGACACCAGGGCCCCTCCCTGTGATCACAGTGGGCCACCCAGATATCGAGACTCATTTCCTCCTTTCAAGGTCTTCAACTTGATCACATTTGCAAAATCCCTTTTTCCATATAAGGTAACATTCACAGAGATTGGGGCTTGAATATCTTTGTAGGCCATTTATCATCCTGATGCACAAACACACACACATACAAACATTAGCAAATAAGTTTACTTTACTTTGTCCCTGACTTCTGTGTGTTTAATCTAAGTATCACGATTATGACAGAAGCCAAATTGATTTCAAGTTTCCACAATTAAAAATAAATTTTGCGGGGCTTTAGTAGATTTGTTTAGCTTCTTCCAACTACAGTGAGACATTTATCTAAAATCTCTGTAACAAAGGTCTCAAAAGACTTCGAGAATTTTATCTTAACGCGATTCTTGCAACTTCCAAATAAGATGGCGCAGTTGTCAGGTATTCCGTGGGAACAAATACCTCACGGAGCACAAGCTTTTGAAACAGAGGAAGGTGACATTAACATGTTCTTAGTGTCTGTGATTTGCCAATAGCATTTGACGTGGAAGAAAATGAATATGTACCTAATGTCCAACTCATGGTTTAATTTTAAATGCATAGATTAAGACAAATTAGTTTGGGCTTTTAACTAAAAAAAAAAAAATGAAGCTGCGTCATGTAAAACAAATACACTGTTTTCATTTTAGCATGTCATGAAGACTCATGTTTCTGTGTCTATTATGTTTTAAAGGCCCACTCAAATCAGAACAGGTCATAGGAGAAATGCATGTCACATGCAATTATAGGATTTAAGTTCAGCATCAGTCATTATGCGTTTCAAAGCAAATTAGCATCCACAAGCTCTCATAAAAATCGACATCTCCACTAAAACGTCAAACACTTCTGAACTTCTCGATTACTTGCCTTCTTGCAATATACTGTAAATTCCTGGAATCAAGTGACTTTCTCCCATTCCTCTTGGTGTTCCAGACCATTCCTGCCAACGCTTATAACCGTAAATGGACTGTGCTGATGGAATTGAGAACTTCAGAATCTGCAAAAGTCAAACTTATTTCTTTACTTGCTTCTCTTAGTGAGCAGCCAAATGCTACTCTCCCTTTAGTGTTTTCATGATCTCTTCTAATCAACTCTCGTGTGATAACTGAGATGTGGTATTTCTTACATACAAGGCTGGGGCAGAACAGGTTTACAGTTACGAGTATGTGAAACAGGGTTTCTACCCTGGTCATGGTGTGTGTGTGATCCTTCCGTTTTGGCAGGTTTGCGGCTGTGTATATGCACCTATTTCGTGAGGCTCTACTGTTGGCTTTAGAGATTAGGGAATTCCTGTTCTAGAAAACGACCCACCTTTTCTTCTTGCTGCATCCCCGGATGGCCCCTCGCCCACGTGTTGTCTGCCAGCGCCCATTGCCTGCGGCCTCCTTTCTTCCTCCTGCTCCTCATGCCTTTGCTGGTGCTACCAGAGCTCTCTGGGTGGGCTGCTGTTGTCGCCCTCTGCACCTGTCCCAATTAGCTGGCCAGAGACGCTGCCAACCCAGCCTCTGTGCTGCGGACTGCTGTGTCGTGTGACCTCATTGCTGGCGAGGCAGTGGCTCAGAGGTATGTGATATCTGGACCCCATTTGCTGGAACTGCTGGGTGGCGAAAGCTGCGATGTGGGGAGTTTCCCACAGTGTGGTTCGAAGGTGGAAAAGATTCATTAGGGGCTGAACGAGGAAGGGTCCGGTCATCCACCTCTGCACCCCCAGCACTCGTTGTGGGGCCTGACACCTCATCCACATACACAGAGGTTTGTTGAATTCACAGCAGTTTGGAGTGATATTGAATTTCTGCTGTTACCACAAAATCTGGGATGGTGCTGAGATGAAGTGCTTGGGTGCTGGAGGCAGGACAGGGGGTTCAAATCCTAACTCCACCACTTTCTGCTGGGTGACATCAGGTGCGTTTTGCAATGACCTCATGCCTCAGTCTCCTCACTTGTTAAGTGGAGATAGTCCCATCTTATCGAGTTGTGATTTTTAGGAGAGCTCATATTTTCAAAGTTATTTACAAATCACTAGGTGAGCAGTGAAGCCTCCAAAAATGCTGTATTTTTAAAAGAATTTATTTATTTTATTTTTCACAGAGAGGGGAAGTGAGGGAGAGAGAAAGGGAGAGAAACATCAATGTGTGGTTGCCTCTTGCATGCACCCTACTGGGGACCTGTCTTGGAACCCAGGCATGGGCCCTGACTGGGAATCGAACCAGCAACCCTTTGATTTTTCAGGTCAGCACTCAATCCAATGAGCCACACCAGCCAGGGCAAAATACTGTATTTTTTTATCCTCTCCACTTTTCACCTGTAATCTCCCAACCAAACTGCCAACTGTCCTCATTTTCCCAATCCGATAGTCTACATCTGTGACATTATGTTAGACATCAGGTTAGTATAATACGACAGGTAAGTAAATTCAGTGAAAACATTTCTTTCTCTTCCAGCGCTGAAGAGGTCAAACTGGGCTGTGGGAACATCCATGCCCACTCAGGAAATCAGGCACTCGCAGCCCCCAGTCCTTGTAGTGAAGCATAAAGGAGAGGCTCCAAGCTCGGGGCTGCCTTCTGTCTTCCATTACCCAGGGAAAGACAGCAAGATACCGAAATATGAACCAATGGCGCAACTCTCTGCTTCAGTCAGGGGAGCCTATTGTGACCCGCTTTGTTGTCAGAAGCTCTTTTTACTCAAGATAGAAAACAACAAAGCAGACAATGCTGAAGGCAATGAATATTAACCAATATAAAAGGTACTCCCCAAATGTACCTCTGAAGGGGAGAAGTAAGCTCCTGGAAGTTGAGGAGGCATGGGAGACGGCCTGGCCTAAGAAACAAGAGTGAGCCTGTAGGGAGGACCCTGCGGCAGGAGCTCGGGCAGGCTGGGAGGGCGGGGAGGGCCCGGGGGCAGGAGGGAGCTGAGGAGGCTGGGACTTTTTCACCCCCCATGGCAAGTAGTCGTGAGCTTTCAGTAGGGATTGAAAAGGCCCACCCTTCTTCCTGTTTCTCCGAGAGACCAGGGCTGGGCTTTATAGGCAAGTAGGGGTGTCCTCTGGAAGTAGAGGCTGTGGTCCATTCTTTATGGCTAAATCACTTTTACCTTCAGGGCTGTAACTTCTGGTCCCCACCTCCAACCCACCTGCACACACAGACACACATACTCTTCTTTATTTTATTTATGACTGGATTCTATGCATCAGCATTAGTTGTATTAATCTGCTGAATAATTGCACCATAAGCAGCTGTCCTAATCTAAGAAGACAAAAAGAGAAGGCAAGTTTCCTACCCTTAAATTACAAGCTAAAAAAATAAACTTCCTTATGTAACCACACGGTGGCGCAGTTAGCCTATAATCAGCTATTACCATACCTGCAATATTTTGTTTTTATACAGGCATTTTAACTGTTTGGGGAAGGAATCTAAAGTTGAAGTAAAAGAGAATATTGTATCTTAGAAAGCTTCATTTAAAAATAAAATTCTATAAATTATACAGGAGTATCACTTCCTAAAACATGGGTTGCATCAAAAAATATCGATGGCTAATCTGTGAGTAATTCTAAACTATTTAACGTACCAACTGATAGATTTGTATCAAACCTACATTTTGAAATGGATAGATTTGTAAGACTCAGCAATTGTAAACAATATAACAAACCTGGACTTTCTATTGCACATTTGACACAAGAAACCTAATTCACACGTCTCCTTACACCTGTTTTCACGATTATATTAATCCAGATCGATTTTCATTATTCCACGTTTTGACGGTTACCTTTTTAAAGGCAAGGTATTATAGCCAACACAAACAAGAAAATCTCCTCCAAACCAAAGGCCTTTAAAGGACGAATGCTACCTGAGTTGATGTCAATCATGTGAAAACAAATGACGATGTGTCTTGACCTTGTTTGATAGCTGACCAGTCCTCCTGCATAAAAAAAAGGAAGTGATCAATTTCAGTAGGAGAGGTTGGCTTCTTCCATGAACCCAGCACTAGGCCAGGACATTATGCAGCGGCCCTAGGTCACAAGAAGTGTCACGTCCACCGCAACGTTCCGTCTGCGTGCTCCCGCAACACCGGCCAGGATGGGGGTTGCAGGAGCCACGTTTTGTGAGCTGGAGCCAATCACCCTGGGTGCCTCCTGATGAAATGTAATCAAACTGAGTATCAAAAGCATCCTCAGAAGGGTACCCAGCACCCTCATGGGACTTTGGGGGAAGGTTTCTATTGGATGTATGGTGGGGAGAGAGTAATAGCCCTGTCTTAGCTGGGCGTGGGTGCTGGGGCATCTTGAAATGACTCAAAATCCAGGTGTTGGGCTTTCTTTTCTACTACATCAACGTATCTCCCGGGTGTGGCTTTATATAGCACCTGCTTCTGCAGAATTATGAATTCTCTCATAACTATTAGCCCTATCTAGGTCTGAACACTGCCTCAGACCACAAACAGGCATCACTTCTGCATGTTGGGCGAATTGCACACTCCTGACAGCAAGAAGTGCACACAAGTGAAAGAGACCCCTCCTTCCGATTCCACAGCACAAGATCAGTGGGATTCACTCGAATACTCCAGACTGGCGTGCCATGGCGCCACCTCGTGCTGGAAAGTGTTATTGCAGTTTATTGATGATACTGGTTCTGATGTTGAGCTCTTGGGTGTTAATTCCTGCGCTTTCAACCCCTCTCTCATGTCTCCCAGACTTTGGGTCTGAGACAGGAGAATAACCCAGCTTCCAGACAGACTAGAGACCACAAGTACCTAACAGGAAAGTGAGACAGAGTTTGTGGGGAAGTGCATGGTACTACCATCAAAATAAAGAGATTTTTTTAATCTACCATTTTGGTTAATCCTAAATTGATATAAAACATCAATATAGTTTATTTTAAAATCTTTAAGTTAAGTAATTCAAAATTGGAAGCAATATGGCCCAATTATTTATGGTAACAAGACAGCCCTAATTTCTTTTAATTTAGTCATCACATTTAATGTTATATTTACCTCTGACTCTAAATTCCACAAAACAAAAGCAGAAAAAAAACTACAAATTACCTAATAATTAATTACAACTGATGCTGTTAAAACCAAATAATTAGTTTCCCTCTGATTTACGAATAGTCAGAATCATTTGCTTGCAAGTCAATGACTCAGAAAATAAAATAGCTAACAGGTGGGTATTCTGCTTTATTTTTAGAAAAACACACAATCAATCCATTCCTTCAAAAAAATCCATTCGTGCTTTTCCCATTGGTTATAGCCTTACAACAGGGAAGTGCAGTGTTGTAATTAATGCCAGTTTAATGGAGGTTGAGCTAGGAAGCAGTATTATGCAGTAAGTAAGGTGCGGCCTCTGAGTTAGACTCTCAACTCAACAATCGTCTACCAGGGACAAGGCATCTTATTTTCCCAATCCTTGCCTTTCTCAGGTTTACACTGGGGAGAATAATAGCACCTAACTGGGACAAAGAAAACACTATAAGTTTTCCAAACATTTTCACTTTCTATGGGCACACAAGTAGTCTTGACTTCCCAGCTCCACTTGGATCACATTGATGCTGTTACTAATTCTGGGCCATGGGGTGGGAGCAGAAGAGGTGTGTGCCATTTCCAGGAGAGGTCCCAGGAGCCCCGTTCACAGGTTCCTTTACTGGTTGCACCGCTGCCTGCAAATGACCCAGTGGAGGCTTAGGGTAGGGATGGGTGAAATACTGGCTTGAAGACACACAGGATCACTGGCTTCGTAATTTCTACTTGAAGAAAAGGGATTGTGAAAGAGCAAAAAATAAACCTTTGTTAAGTGACTCAGGTTTGTTTAGTAAAGCAATTCACATACCCCCAACAATACACCCCCTCATCAAGTTATCATTAGGATTAAAAGAGGTGGTGATCAATGAATGCTGAGAACGTGGTACATGTTCAGCAACTGGTGAATATCGTCACTATTTAAAGGCCAAAGAAACATATAATGTCCTATCGAATATTATCGTAGTTAAAATGTCTTGAGAAGTACATAGAAACTGATTATATATACACACACAATCAATTCTACAATGCATAAAATTGTATTATTTAAGGTGATACAATGCCACTCCTTATCTCCTGGCACAGTGCATGGTAGAGCGTCAGTGTTCATCAGGGGGTGACTGCATGATCATATTTTCAATGAATAAATTGATTCATGAATACCATACACTAAAGGAAATTTTTTCCTGTTTAATTGCACTCAACAGAGTTGCCATGTACACTATAGAGATTAGGAATTTTCAGAGACTCAAGAATTAAAAGACGCTTAACATTAGGAGGGAGGAGGGACCCAAAGGCACACAGAGATGGCTTCAACTAGATGGCAATGTGACAGTTCTTACCGTATTCGGTAAATGCACAAGTGTCTGTGTGGTTGTTACCTACCTAATGTACATGTGCTTCTGTACATCCTGTTTGCAGGCACATATAACATAGTACAAAGTTTAATAAAAAAAATAATATTCAATATAGGTGTGGTGGTTATTCAGAAGTTTTAAAAGTGATTTGTCATCGGAGTTTATTAAATACGCAATCACTGGGACTAAGTGTCAAGACAAAAGACCTCAATATGATAATGCTTTTGACATTCAAAAACCACAGAGATAACCGTGGGCTCTAATGAGAGATTAACATGAGAATACTTGCAAATAGACAGCATTTGCGGTGGGAAAGAAATTTCAGGCAAGGAATGAATTATGAATATCTTGGCAAGGGAGTCAGAAGCCTCAAACTCCAGTCCCAGGCCTGTGGTTTCCCATGGGTTTGGGGCAGATAAACTCTCAGAAGCTTCATTCTCTGGTGTGTAAATTATGGGATTAATTGGCTAATTTTGTGATGATTCAGGGTCAGTATATGTTTAATATCACCATTATAAACATTAGCTGTCGTTGCACTATGTGTGAAAAAAATTATCAGAAGGGCTTTGGCTGATAGCATGTTAGATAAAGCACCTTTCAACTGTGTATTCTTTTTTGTTATATAAATAGTTGCTTTCCACAGGAGCCAAGTTATATCAGATTATAAATCGAAAGACAAGTGGAAACTAGAATATTTTTTTCAGATTTAATTGGGCATGTACAGTTTATGCATATTGCAAACAAACAAATGCCAAATAGGGTTGGTATTCTAATGAGCTTTCATAACAATAGCAGCAGTGTGAAAAAAAATTGATTCAGAAAGAAAAGATGAGTTGAGGATGTATTTATGGCATATCTGTCACCCCAGTTCCTAGGCAACAAGGCATTGTTCAAACACGAAGAAAGGTAGGTAATTATAGACCCTGGTATGTTGGGTCTTTAACCCTTAAGGACTGATCTCTGTGAGAAATTAAATGAGAATGTGAATCCTGAAGGTGGCGTTTCATGTGTCTAATTTCAGGTGGAATGTCCACCGACGGTTTCTCCATCCGAGCAGACCCTCGGAGCCACCCCTGCTCTGCACCCCCCGCCCCTCTCTGCACCCCCCCACCCTTCTCTGCAACTCCCCGCCCCCCCCCCCCCCCCCCGCCGCCCCTCTCTGCATCAGTGGTCTCCAGCCTGCAGCGCTCAGTTTCAGCCGCAGGCGGCAACTGTTGTTAGGAGGCTCTGCTGAGAAGAAGAAGAAGAATCATGGAAATGGGTAAGGAAAATACGTTTTCCTGGTGATTTGTGGAAAAGAGCCTTTTTCCAATTCAGAAAATCCCTGTATGTTCAAAATCTGGAGTTGGCTCCAGAGTTTTGTCTGGTGTTGTCCGGCTCTCTGTCGGTGTCCAGGGCCCGAGCCCAGGAGAAAAATGCCAACACCGCAGGCAAAAGCAGGAGCCCTTCTCCAGCACGTTCGATTTCAAACCTAAACTGCCTGTCCCTTTAGTTGAGCGATAAACTGAGAAACCCTAAGAATCCCTCTTTTAAGAGTTGAGCGTATACTCACAAGTACCTATTGCCTTGTCTGTGTCAGACTCTGTTCGCTGCTCCAAGGAAATGGTGATGGACAGACGCATCATGGATCCAGATTCATGGAGCTTCCAACCTGTGGACACAAGTGACCAAGTAAATGCAGACTGTGTTACCATCCAGGGAATTAAAAAAAAAAAAATGTAGTTTCTCCAGATGTCGGGAACATGAGAATGTCCTTTGGTTTGTGCAATCGTCGAAGGTCTGTGAGGAAGTGATTTCAACTGAATCGTGGAGGATGGAATACCCTCAGCCAAGAGCCAGGAAGAGGAACAGCATCTGACGCGGAAGGAACAGCGTTTGCCCGAGCTCTGCAGTAAAAAAAGGCTTTGTCGTTTCCAGTGAAGTATTGAGTGAGGCGGTGGGGGGCCGGCTGGTACAAGCTGAGACTGCAAAGTTGTCTAGCATTCCAAGTGCAGTGAAAGCCGCTATCAGAGTCACACAGGCCAATGTTTTCTTCTGCCTAAAAAGAATGAATTGTGGAGTTAAGAGCGAAAGCACAAATACAAGTTGGAAGGCTCCATAATAGAGAAAAAAAATGCATTGTATCACTCAGGGTCTAATCGGAAAACCGGAATTCACTCGAAGGATCCTAAAATGAGGGATGGAAAAAGTCGAGCACGCAGCCTAGACAACCCAAAGACAAATCCAGTCCCGTCTCAGATGTGAGAAAAATGCCAACCTATACGGTCAAAATCATGAGCTATCCTCAGGCGTGTTCAGTTTAACACAAGGAGTTGGTTGTCCCTTCAATGCGATTGATGAGACACTAAACGGCATTTGGTGGTGGGACACTCCATGGATTAACACCATCGGGAAGCCACTCCCACTCCAGGGAGGGAGGGCTCGAGGGAGGAGGTAATATTAGCAGAACCCAAGGCTGTGTCTTCTGGTGGAAGTGGGGACAACAGTGGCCAGTTCAGAAGGGGCTGAAGCCAAGGAGGCGAGGAAGCTCTAGCAGGGGGTGCTGCCCCAAACAAGAGGTTGACCAGTGCCACTGGTCACTCCCACTGTCACCCTTCCCCAGGGCTCCCCGTTGACAGGGTCCAGCTGGAAGGCAGCAGGCACCAGAGCCCGGAGAACCGGGGCTGCAGGAGTCAGCCACCTTGAACAGAGAGCAGAGCTCTGGGAAGACGAACAGACCAGGGGCCAGCTTCTAGGCTTTGAAGGTGGAATCCTCAACGGCAGTCCTAGATTAAGCGTAGGCAGGAGGAGGAGGAGTACAAAGTCAAGAAAGACACTCGTGGTCTGGGCTTAAACAACTGAGTAGATCATGATAACATGGACTTAGAAATGACAAAGAGAAGCAAGTTATAAAGGCTAGGAGGCCGGCTTGGGATATTTTTAGCCTGACAAGCTGTGAGACATCTGAGTGGAGAAGTCAGATAGGACTGGAAAGAGAAAGCTAGTTAGAAGGAAGCTAAGTCGTAGCCACAAACTCAGAACAGCACTGACACCTTTGTAAAGGAGGAGTGGAATGGGATTTGGGAGGGAGAAAAAGGGTTTGCTGCTATAGAATTCTTTTATTTTACAATGTTGGGAAGCACTTAAGAGCCAAGAGGCTATAAAAACAAAAGCATTACAATTCACTTAATGCAAAGTGTTGAACACTGTTGACAGTGAAGAACTTTTCTTAATGGTTTTCAGTGTAACTAATAGGGATGTAACACTTTTTTCTCTTCAATACTGCACATGCTGAACCGTGCTTATTTACACTGTAACCGGCTGTGCCTTCCTGTGTATTTTATGCAAATGATTTATATGTATTTTAGTATTAAGAGAAAGTGTTTGAAACACAGAAATTAGTATCAAACAGCTCTCTAGTAGAATTTCATTATTTTTCACCAAGTAGGCAATATGAAAACATACTCTTATTACTTTTTATTTTTCGCTTTCAATTATAAGAATTGCCTTAGAACCTCTTTTGAACGGAAATTCAATAAATGTAATGTCCAAGTAATATTTTTATAAGAAGAAACTAAGCCATAATCACACAACAAACATCCATAAAAGAAAAATAAAGTATGATGCAAATATTTCAAAATGTTAACATTTGACCAAACCAGGTGGGAAGTACATGAGTGTTCATTATATTATTCTCTGTATTTTTCTTTTTGCTTAACATGTATACTACTGGACTCGGAGAAAGACCAAACAGTCCAAAAAAGTAGGAACAGTGGGTGTAGAAAACCCCTGAACAAGGAACAACGTTGGATTGTGAAGGAAGGGAGAGAAATTGCATCGAGGAGGTAGGCATCAAAGGAAGGTTTGTTGCTAGTTCAGTGCTGGTTTTCATATCGATAATACTACGAGGTGCTTCTCAGCTGAAGAAAACCATCCCACGGAGAGGTTGCACGCAAGGATACATGGTCACCACACGAAAACGCACAGGGCTGGGACCCAGACCGCCCAGGAGGGCTCGGTCTTGATGGGAGAGAAGCTAAATCACTGAAACAGAAAAAGACGACTTTGCGACTGAGGTCGGAACTGTAAGAGTCGGAATTAGTTGGTTTGATACAAAATAGAACCATAACTATTTTCATAAACTAAAACTAGACCTCATTTAAAATGATTTTTCACTAAAACATAACATTTGGCGAGTACGGGTTTATGTACTGATTTCTTTCACAAAACCAGCCTGAAGTAGGTAAATTTTATTACATCGTTGGTTTAGCTACCCTGAAGGCATGGCCATGAATGCTTAGAATTTCATTACTGTGAAATGTCAGTGTACAGAGGATAATAGAAAATGAGACTAAAAAAAAAAAAAAAAAAGATCCTAAGTAATTTTCTGCTTTATTTCGTTCCCCCCAAAGAGGAGTAAACACCGTTTCTCTGTCAAAGGTGAAGCACAGCCTTGCCAACGTCAGATGGTCGGCAGGATGGCAAAAGGTGATGCGGACACTGGCTAGCAGTGTCCGTGTCATTACGGATGAAATACGCAGACTCCCGAGTCCAGTGGAGGAAAAAGGATGACAGAGTGACTTTTCTCTCAAGGGGAGCAAAAGCCAGTGGCTTCTGCCAGGACAGGCCTTTATTCTATATCTTCTCACATTACAAGATGGTCCTCACTCACTATCCCCAGTTACAACAAAAGGAGCCAACGCCCCTCATCACATCACAGAAGAAGGATATTAGCAGATGAAAAGGCAAAAGTGGTTGAGCGGATTACACTGGTCCCTGCAAGGTTTAGCACTTGCAAAGTGAGGGAGTTTTCAGCAAAAAAGCAAGTCTCAAAAGCAGCCTTGGTACATTGCAAATCTGATTACCCAGGAGAGAACCTATCTGTGGGCATGGGTCCTGTGCATCTCCGAGTGGGAGCTGGGCCCACGCCACGCAGAAGGGTCTGCCACAAAAAGGCATCCACTGGACATGGCCCACCGTAATTCCACGGGATGATCTTTCTCTGCAGAGACCATTCAATAATTATAATCCCTTTGTTCCTTCCGTAGGCGTATATTCTCCCAAGTAATTGTAGTTTTATTCTCTTGCATGTAAACCAATTCTCCAACTTCCTTTCCTCTCTCAGGAATGTTGCCTAATACTCCCCGCTTTTACAGCTCACTTGCACCATTGCAAGAAACAACATGTTGGAATCACTGGACAGGGGAATTAAAATCAAATCCTTTATACTGAAATTAATTTTTCTATTTGGTAGGCATGTTGAGGAGACGTTTGTGAGGATGGAATTTGAAGACCTTAGTGAAATGATCTCATTTCTGTTGCCTGGCCTTCTCCCCTCTTTTTCAATCTTGAAACAGGAGTTTCAAAGCAATGGATGATAAAGGTCTGTCTCATCAGAAATCTAGAATAGGGCCGGAAATGTTACAACATTTCTATAATATCCATGTGTGGTCAGGAAAATGATGGTCCCTGAAGATGTTCACGCTGTAATGCAAACCTGTGAATGCGTTACTATCCGTAGAAATGAGCCCATAAGGCGCCCCTGGGGGAAGTAAGAAGAAAAGGTGTGGGTGTGTTCCATGTGCCTTGGGGAAAAGTGCTCGCTTACTCCAGAGAGCCAAAGGGCACCACATTTAAGGACCTGAGGGTGGGAAAAGGATCCTGGATAGGCCTGATATAATCACAAGGATCCTCTGTCTACTAGTGAGGCAAGAGGGTCAAATTCAGAGAACTCATAGTGACAAAAGCAGAGGTCAGAATGATATGCTGGGCCAGGAGCCCAGAAAGGGGGCAGCTTCTAGGGGCTAGAAAAGGGTGGGAAACAGATCCCCCCGGAAAGCCTGCAGGAGGTACAACGCTATGACCCATTTCAGACTTCTGACCTCCAGGACTGCAAGAGATTAAACCTGACTTATTTAAACCACCAAATTTGCGGAATTTGTTAACAGGGGTAATGGGAAACTAATCAAACACGTATAGACATCCTAACACAGTGCCTGCCACATGGTGTCATTTTCATGATTATTATTAGCCAATGTTTTTCGTATCCTATTTTGGGCTTGCATTATATATATTATTTTAGCTTATCATTTGTTTAATTCTAGGTATTGTGTGAAATGAACTTTCTATTGCTATCAGTTTTGGGAATCTGAAGTACAATCTCAGAAAACTCTACCTTGTTTTAGAAATTACTAGAAACAGAAAACAACTACACTCCTTTGGTACTTAACTGTCCTTTTGCTGGAAACAATAGTTTCCATGGGCCAAGTAAAAGGAAATGCTAAATCACTGTATCCACTCATATACAGAGCTGGACTGTTAATTTTGTGATGTATTGGGAAGCTTATGAAGTACTTTTTAAGGGTGAAGGAACAACATGACTATTAGTTCTTCCTTCTTTTCTTTATGACCACTGAAAAGGCCTGGATACTATAATAATTTTTTGTGTTTGAAATACAGAATATTCCAGGCTTAGGTGGGTACTGGAAATATCTGGGAAAATAGTTTGTAAGGTCTAACCACTATGCTATGCACCTGAAACCATTCAAAATAATATTGAAAGTAAACTGTAAATGGAAAATAAAAAAATACAAATACAAATAAAGTGTCCCAGGCTTTATTTCCTTTATATCTTCTGAAATGTGCTGATTAAACTTGTAAAGATTGTAATACTTCATTTTTAAGTGTTACAGCCTATTCAGAATACAATATTTATCTTTTCCATGGTGTTTCTCCCTTTTCAACTTGAAGCAAATCCATGGAGGGGGTGGGGGAAACTAGCCCCTTCGGAGAGAATTTTGCTTTGAAAACAGCCAGGCTGCCTGGCGGATCCGTCCTTGGCCATCCCTGCAGTCCATTTCCTGGCTCCACCCAAACGCGGGGACCCTGTTACATCGCGCTGATTCTCTTCCCAGGTCACAATGTCCTGACTGTCCTCCAAGACACTCCGCAGATGTAAAGAGGGGAGGCTCTGAAGACTCCTAAGAACCTCCTCTACCAGGTATTGGGTTTGTCGAGAGACACCCAGAATCAGGAAGCCTAATTTAACGGGGTTGGGGGGAGAGGAACACTTTGTGCAGCTAAATGTTGCAATTAGAAACTGAGTTTCCCAGAAAGAGATCGCAATCCATCTGAATGGTATATTCTCAGCTGCATTTATCTGTCAGGATGCTCTTTGCTATCTATCTATACACATATACTGCTAATGGTGAGAAAAGAAAGCTTGCTTTCTGTGAATATCAAACAAGGAACGCAATGAAACATTTATAATGCCAAACTCACCAGCTTCGATACGTGCACCTTCTAGAATACCAAATACCATGAACCCTCCACTTACAACTTCGTGTGGTTTCTCTTTACCCATTCATATTTTACATTACCTGCGTGTGTACATGCTATATATAGCTGCCCTTTCCTTATGTAACCTCCAGCTGTCTTGGATGAATTTTAAAACTCCCATTGCAAATTCTTATAACCTTTTAGTGTTAAATAAGTCCTCACTGACATTTACGAGCCATACCATTTACAAGAGTGCACCGTGGTCTTCACGTTTACCCCCATTCGTTGCAATAAAACGTGACGTGTAATGTTCTGCTGATTATTGCTGCAGTAATAAATGACACTTTTAATGAGCAATTTTGTTTCCAGGCTTCATCCTGGATGTACGTTACACAGTAAACTATATTCTGTGTTAAAAAAAATGTTTACTCGCAACCAGTCACAAGCTTGAGACAAGTCACTTTCTTCAGTTTATGAAAAAGCATAACAGGGCAAATAATACTACGAATACAGAAGTATAAAATAGATTGTTTTTCCAATGACACCAATTTTACTGTGGTAAGACCTTTCCTCCTTAGTGTCAAAGTCATTGAAAGTTTATCATATACTTAGTGAATCTGTTAGTGGAAAGTTGATATAGAGTTTCTATTTATATGCAGGTTATATGAGCTCTGGGAGTGGGTGTTTTGCCTTTAGTTTAAAATAACTCTTTTATCAGAGAATGAGGGAGAAAAAAAGAGGGAATATTTTAATGCTGAATTAGGAGTTTGGAAATTGGACATGTGCTTTTTAATTGTAAGTTTTTTATTCATGTTTTGCTTGATTCTTTTTTATTAGGATGATTAAAAGGGGAAGAAAAGTCCTTATAAAATAAAGACCTTTTTGATTTATTAGCTTCCTGTTTAGTTAAATTCAAAATACCCAAGAGATGACTAAAGCTGCATCTACAAGGACAATTAATGTGACTATAGCTTTCCAGTCACTAAAAAACAGTGAGTCAATCTTTTTGAAATGTTTGCTCATGTGTATTTTTGTTTGGGACCAGATCATCATAGAAACTCATGGATAGTCCTAAACTGTAAAGCAGCTTAGATGTGGCCTTCCTCACCTCAGGAAACCCCATTTGTTCCAGAAATCTGTATTATCCTGGCCCTAAGACCTTACATTATATCATTCTTTTTTTTTCTAAGTAACCATTCCCAGAAGAAAATGCCAGCACTGCTGTGAAGACTAGCACATTCAGCCTTTATCAGATTTTTACTCTTCAGTTAATAATTCATTATTTTCTTTCTACCATGACAGCTTGTTGAGAGCAGCATTCTATAGACCGGGCCATCCAGAGAGCATCATGAACAACCCACACAAGAGCTCCATCCACAGATGCCAAATAATAGGGGAGCGCCAGTGTGAAGGGTCTGCATAGCCAATGACATATGAATAAGCATTTGGGATAGTGAGAAAAAATGAGGAAAATGATCAAAGAGGGCATAGGGAACAGAGGTCAATGTGAGCGCCCCATATCAGCAGATTTAAGCCAGTGCTGATGTCATGACAAGAGAGCATAGTGCCACAGGCTAAGAAATGCTGAGAAAGGAAAATGGCACGATGTCACAAACATAGGGCGATGACACCTGTCACAGACATAGGGCGATGACAATGTCAGAAGAAAAAATTTAATAATGCGGTTAATTTTAACTGATCACGTTCTACCTTCTCTTCCAACTCCTCCTGAATCATCCAAGCGAACCGAAGCCAAGTTTATATTGCTAGCATCCTGATTTGGAGGCTCCAAGTAACATACAGGAATAGAGAAGTGTCCTTAAAACTATTTTTGAGTGAATTATAATGATTCAAAATACACTAGTTTCTGATTTTAGAATTCACTCAATTTTCCTATTTAAATACAGAGTTGCTGCATTGCTTATAAAATGAACAATGTGAGAAACAGATGGTTACAATAGTTTTTTTTTTAAGAAAAATTGACAACCGCTGTATGTTTTTTGTCATCCTATGGCTCTCTGAGATGGTATGAATATATTTATTTAATAGGTTGCATGCGAACCTAACTCCAGAAGAGGACTGAATAAATAATTTTTCAGAAACCAAAGTACATAATGGAAAATTAGATCTGCTTTATACTACATGAAGGTCTGTAATAACAATATATTTCATCATTTCTTCAATTTGTTATAAGTAGGGTAGTACCTACAGAAAATAATTTTATGCATCTGTTCAGCAAACATGCACCAAATGAATAATAAGCACCAGGAATTGCGCTGGGCGTGGTGTACAAAAGCAAACCAGGCACACAGTTCCTGACCTCAAAGAGATTACAGCCCAGTGGGACTTAAACACAGTCAAGGCCAGTATCCCAACTAGCCACGAAGCCTTGCTAGAAGAAAGCAAGTAAAGGATGATCAAGAATTAGTTTAGCAGGTCAACTATAGTTAGTGACACGAAAACAAAAGTAAGAAGAAAAATTCTGTCTAATGATAGCTTGGGCCAATAATAATCCTTTAGAAGTATCAATTTTAATTTCTACACAGAAATCTCATATCATAAAAGATTGGAAGACCCAAGTTGTCTAAAACATTCCATTCTTTTCTAATTGATATATAAATGACATGCATTGTTACATTAGTTCAAGTGCACAGCATGATGCTGTATGTGTCTATATTATAAAAGGATCGCCATAACTGTGATGAGAACTTTTAACACCTACTCCCTCAGTGATTGTCAAACACACCATACAGTGTTATTAACCATAGTCAACATGCTGTACTTTACATCCCCAGGATTTACTTATTTTGTAACTGGAGGTTTGGAACTTTCTACAGCTTTCGCCCATGCCACCCATCCTTCCTCATCGCCCCAGCAACCACAATGTGTTCTCTGTGTATATAAAAAGTCTTTGAATTATGATTTGAAATTGTTCAATCTTGATATGGTTTCCCTATAAACATTCATTTGTTTAAGAAACATTTGTTGAGACCACACTTTTAGTCACTGAGAATGTAATGTTGATAAGGATAGGGATGACATCCAAGACATTTGTCATGCATTTTGACTACCAACAACCAACGCATTTCTTTGAAGAGTTCTTTGTTTTTTGAGTCTTAGTAGAGGGCACAAACTTCCTCCCTCTAGAAGTGCCGAGAACTACCCTGGCCCGTGACTCAGTTGGTTAGAGCATTGTCCTGACATGCCAAGGTGCTGAGTTTGATCCCCGGTCAGGGAACATACAAAAAGCAACCAACGAACGCACCAATAGGTAGAAATGCTGAGAATGTTCAATACTTTTGCAGCCTCCCTTGCAGCTAACCACAGGCACAGATGTTAGGGTCTGCCAATCAGGTCTAGTGACACAAAAAGAAAGGAGGAGGAGGCCGCCTTTTCTTTCTGGCATCGATGGCAGCAGCAATGGCTTAGGACCATACTCCTTGCAGAAGTAATGGCTGCCCAGTTAGCTGCATGCGAACAGCAGCAATGAGGAGTGCTTCCTGGCAGCTGGAACAGCTTCAGAATTTAAGGGAACATTATGAGGCCTTGAACCTGACTTTCCAACTTATTCAGTGATTTGATGAGCTTCCCCAAATCTTTTTTTTTTTTAAAGATTTTTTATTTATTTATCTTTAGAGAGGAAGGGTAGGAGAGAGAGAGAGGGAGAAAAATATCAATGTGTGGTTGCCTCTCGTGTGTCCCTTGCTGGGAACTGGCCTGCAACCCAGGCATGTGCCCTGACTGGGAATCGAACCGTGATTGTTTGGTTCACAGGCCCGCGCTCAATCCACTGAGCTACACCAGCCAGAGCCCAAATCTTAATAAGTATATTTTTTCATTCATTCTAACCCAGTAGGCTTCTGTTGCTTACAACAAAGATCTGTGATTGACAAACCAACTTCAGAGCCTGCCAGCTATCAGGGGAAGCAACAGTTGGAACAAAGAATATATCAAGACATAAGGGACATAAGAATATTCAGCACGTTGATTTCTCAGAAGCATTTCACTATAAAAAGGAAAGATATGCACTTACTGTGGCTTTGAGCTTTCTCTATTAAATATTTGCATTAGCCTGGTTAGGTTGCTATAACAAAATGCCATAGACTAGGTAGCTTAAACAACAAACATTTATTTTTCACTGTTCTGGAAGTTGGAAAGTCCAAAATCAAGATGCTGGCAATTTCCATTCCTGGTGCAAGCCCACTTCCTGGCTTGCAGACATCTGCCTTCTTACTTGTAGCAACATTTGACAGGGGTGGGCGAAAGTGGGTTTACCCTTGTGAGTACATGAAACGTAGAAGTAGTAAAGTTATTGTAATAATCATAACCTTCAGGTCTTTTTCCATGTGAACAACTGTAAGCTTACTTTTGCCCATCCCTGTATATATTTTATATCTAAAAGCCCTGAATAAAAAATGACATATTTTCATCAGTTGTCTAATCAGTTGCAAGCCATTCTTCCATCTGGAAATCTTTGGGTTATACCTTGATGAAGAGTCAAACAAGTCCTAGGATCTGCATTGGACTCTAACTCTCCCTCCTGAACCTACTAATGTTACGCAGAAGAACCCTCCCCCCACAGTGGCTACAAATGCAGTGGCTGGAGGCTGCCCCCCATCCATAGGAATTGATACCCATGACATTTCTTGAAGGTATGTTTTGTGTCCACACAGAGCGTCTTTTATGACAATGAACTTGTGTTGCTTCCTCCCAACTGGGCTATGCATGGAGATGTTTGACATCTTTGGATCCCATGTTTGTCCACCAGCCAGACTAGCCACAGCCAGAGTGCTTGGTCCAGGGGGGCCTTTCTATCCCTTCTTGTCACGCTGCTACTCCTCACTTGCTCTGCCTTGATATGAGTGGTCAGTCATGGCCAGGTGAATCCCAGTAACTACGGACAATGTCAAATGCTCCAAATTATGATTTGGTGTTCGTTTGTCGACTAACCTTTATGATGTATAAAGAATATTAGTAATTTAAAAGGCTAATTCAAATGCAAGTTCAAGTTCAGCATGCCAGCACTTTGGGCTAGTGCTGAAATAATCAGAAACCAGTACCCTTACTAAACTGGTGTTTTGCTAAGAGGAACCTTGCTAGGTAATGTGGTAACTGAGCAGAGAAGGAGGTGAAGGGAAAGAAGTGTCTCTATATTTGACTGCTTACTTACCCCTGCTTCTCTTTCACCACAACTTTACAACAGAGGACTAGCACTCCCATTTTAAAGATGAGGAAACATATGTTCAGACAGATAAAAGAATTTTCCCAAGTGGTGAGAGCTTGAATGTGGCAGATCCAGTTCATACGTCTGACAGCAAGATGATGCCACTGTGCTGAGCTTTTGATTTTTAGTTGCCTAACAATGCATCACTTCACAAAGTGCCTGTGCATGTTCTCAGCTTCTCCGCAGAGATTATGTTTCCAGGCAGCTACCCTGAATGAAAGGCTTCCCAGAATGTGAACATTTTTCATAAATGCATTAAGTAAGAGCTTCGAGGCATTATCCTCATATATATTTATGAGTAGAGATCATATAAGCCCGAGTCATGGGTCATTTTCCACAAAAATGTAGGAGAAAATACATTGCAGCCTGCCCACCTGGTTTTCCATCTAAGATACACTGCTGCAAAGCTGAGCATAAAATGAAACAGCACAGATTTTACATCAAAGCATCTTTTACATACAGGTTCAAAAAAGTCATTTTTGTTTCTAAGATGAATTCAGTACGTTATAGGCTAGTTTGTAAGTAAATCAAAGTCTAAGTATCTTTATCAAACTTCTGCACTTATGGTTTTATATCAAAATACAGTAACTTCAGTTTAGAGTACAGTGATCACTAAATCATAAAGTACTACTTCTTCCAGTGAAATATAAGTGGGCCTTTACTGCTGAAGATTTTACTGCTGTAGATTCTACTGCTGACTCACATTCAAGGGTGTGTGTGTGTGTGTGTGTGTGTGTGTGTGTGTGTGTGTGTGTGGTTTAATCCCCTTCCAGCATTTCCAGCCCCATTATCTCTCACCTAGAAAACTGCAGCCATGTGGTGGGCCTCTTTATCATAGGTATAGTATTAACATCTCCAATTTCCTTCCTACCAGCTTCTTCTCCTCACTGCTACAAAGTCACACCCTACTTAAAACTCCCCATGGTTATTACCAATTTTCAGAAGTCCAAATTTCTTAGCTTGCCATGGAAGCCCCTTCCTGATGTGGTCCCAGTTTGGCCACACTCAACTTCTGTCTGTTTCCAAGTTCAGCATCTCCTGACACACCTCCGTCCTTGGGTCGTGTGGTCTCACTTCAGAGATGCCATTCCTTACCTTCCATCTTATCCAATCTAAATCTGCATTGAGTTTAGTTGTAACTTATCTTTATATATCATTTGCTACCAGGAGATCTCCAGCTTCTTGACGTCAGCAATCTTGCTTGGTGATTTAGTCCTCCTGTACTCAGCACTTAGTGTTCATCTGAGATGCAGTAGGTATGAAATAAAGGACTGTTTATTAGTGGATAAATGAATGAATGAATGGACATGATGAAGTGATATTAACCCAGACTCCTTGGTGAAAGACCATATATCCTTATGTAAGAGTCAACTAATTTAGAAAGCTTGAATCTGTTTTCTTTGTTCTTTTCTTTTCTTTTCTTTTCTTTCCTTCCTTTTCTCTTCTTTTCTTTTCTCTTGTACAATAAATCTAGCACATAACATTAGGGAAAAAAGCATTCTTTTCTTCTATCTCATTTTTAATTCACTATCTTTTATGGTCTTATTTTTAGAAGTACAATATACATCTTTATTGATAAGTAATAAATTAAGCTTCCCACTTTATAATTAAAGAATTCCGGTGTTGAAGAAGTAGTGTTTATGAGGATAGTCAGAGCTAACATTTAAATTTTACTATGTGACTGGCATTATACTAAGTATTTTATATATATTATTTCACTTAAACCTCTCAATATCATACTACAATAGATACTAGTCTTATTTCCACTTTGCAGATGGAGAAAATGAAACAGAGGAATAACAGACCCAGAAAGTAAATAAACACAGGCAGTGCAAAGCCAAATGCTCCATTCTCAACTATTGTGTTATCTTGTTTTTGGTGGAGCAATAATACACTGAGTGAAGGTCAACATTTCCTTTCCTGCTTGCAGAGTTTGCCGCCCTACATCCTTGTACTTTCTGGTTGTACATGACAACTGCAAAGCTGTTGCCATGCATAGTCTTCTACACCTAAAACCTCATTGGTGAGTGTCTACCTCACAGTTCATTATCAAGTTTCATTATTCCTATATCAGATACTTTATATTGTTTCTCATTTTATTTTTTCCCCATTTCTGTTACTTTTATTTTCTCAGCCCCAGTTTTGAAAAGGAACTGAGTTATATGATAAAGAGAAAGTATTTCTTTTCTCTACTGAGCAAATAAATTGGAACATAGCTTAGTATGTGTGTGTGTGTTCAGGAAAGCAATTTGTTTGTGACAGCAAATGCCTGCTTTACCTCGGATCTCAGTGGGGAAGGCCTGGTTGGAGGAGGGAGAGATTGGCAAGTCCACGAACACTCAGGCAGCCTTTGCCAAGTGAACCACATTGACCCTTTCAATCAGTGATTCATTTGTTTTCCTGGAGTAGCCAAAACCCTTGAGAAAGCTTGGGGACCTTCCATTCAGTGTACCTTATCAGTGTGGTCTAATACACAGTGAGCCACACTGGAGAACCATGGTGTGGTGGCATTTCATGACTTGTCCCAGCCAAATGCACAAACAGATATGAAGGGAACCTTGGATAAATAATAAATGGTTCACTCCTATGCTACTGTATGTTCATAGGACTTTCCATTTCTGATTTGCTTAGCAAAGGAAAAGTTTCCAAATGAATGTGTTTGCCTTAAAAAGAATAATTTGTAAGTCCCCATTTTACAAGTTAGGAAGAAGGAGCATTGGATGCTGGGAAAAACCCATGCATTTCTGTTTAGAGTGGCAACAGAGAGTTGATACAATACAATATCACAGACAATTGTTGCATGAGAAGGAATGAACTTGCCTATATCAGATACTGCGTAGCTTTCAATTTGCCCTTAATTTTACAAGCATGATTACAATAGGAAAATATAACAGACTACTTGAATGAATATTGTGAAATAGTAGAAAGCATTAAATTGTAAGCAATGAAGCTATAGAAATGAAAATGAAAGTTTTTAATCAAGAATTCGCTAACTTCCAAGAATCATACATTTTTTAAAAAACAAAGAAATTTTAATCACAGAGTGTTAAGGCTAAAGTTCATTTTAAAAAGTTGTTTTAACTTTCTAGTTTCTAAAATTTAATTTACATTAACCCAAATGAATTTTGAGCTGGCTCTCTAAATTTGGATATCTTATACAAGATGGGATGGTGTTTGGTGGCTTTAAGGAAAGGAAAATTAGTGTGCATAGAAGTGCAACTAAGTTCATAAGCTGGGTTTTGCCCAAACATATAAATTGATATGTTATGGCAGCTTATCATGTTTAAGATGCAATGTTATAATATTAAGTATGCCACAAATGTAGGATGTCTTCTGTAAATGAGATTTCTCATTTTTATATCTACAAATTTTTGCAATGTCAAAAATTAACTCATTAGCAAAACCATTTTAACCAACATACTAAAGAGCATAATTCTCTACCAAGTGAATCTTTTTAGCTTCTTTTACAAATTGTCCTACCTGTATAATTGGAATAAGTCATGGTGCTCTTGAATAATTAAAATTTTTAATCGCAACAGTATGGCAAAAGGCCCTGAATCTGAAAAATATCCCACTGTGCTTTATCACAAAAGTGTTCTACTCTGGCAATGGCACTATTGAAAAATAGCTTATTAATTCTTCTTAAAATAAGATGGCAACTATGGGGGATACATAATGTGAAGTTGTACTACAATCTTCAATCTCACTAAGAACTTTAAGTTTTCTAATATTTCAAATGAAAATGTTATTGGTAAAATATGCAACTGGTCCACAAAATTGTTTATATCTACTTCAGTTTAAGAAAGTGGCTCGTTATTAGAAAGGTAATGAGAAAGTAGTTGTTATTTAATACAGTATTGACTTGTGAACAAATAAACAGGGAATTGGTTCTTTCTAAAGAAAGAATTGGTTCATTCTAAAAGAAAAAAAATAGTGAAGACAGTAAGTTAGAGAGAAATCTTTCCAAGTTAGGGAGAATTTCTTACAAGCAGATAATTGCGTTGGGATGAAGATGCCCTAAGCAACCATATCTTAATCCATTTTATATGTATTTATTTTAGGATAGGTTATATTGGGTCTTGAGAGGACTAAAATCTTAATAAATATTTTCACTGTGGACAAACAAAAGCAAATTAAATAATGGCAGTCGTATCCTATAGTCATCCTAGAATTATCCAGAATTTTTGAGAAGCTCTTAGTGTTCCTGATTGAACTTCTTACTTCCTCACTTCTCACAGTAGTTTTAGCTCCTGTGACTGTCAGGGCAAATATGAAGAAGAGAAAGTTTAATAGAATTCAAAGGGTCTTAGAGTCTTGAATTCAGAATGTCTGGGAATCCTATGATAGCATCATTTACTCAGTTCAACCTTGACTTTAGCAAAACAAACAAAAATTTGTGACCATTTTATACATGAGGCCTGCCCCAAAGTTCCCCATTCTCTTCTCAAATCTGTCCCCACATCCTCCCTCATCATTAGCAAAACTATTTGTATGCTATTATAATTGTATGCTATTATCAGAAAAAAAGCATATTTTTCCCTGACACTCCATGCTGTAGAACACTGTTAATTAATTAATTTGGGGTGCATACATTTCCCACTATAAACTTAAGCCCTAATACTTCAAAGATTTTGTGTTAGCTTAACTTCATTCATAAACTAGGAAAATTAGATTTCAGTCATTGGACAATGAACCATTTTAGATAAGGAAATTGAAGATATGATAGTCTAAAGTGATTCACTGAGAATAAATGATTTAAACAAACTCTATTATGTAAAAGTAGCTTCATGTAGGTTTCTGTTTAGTGGCAACACAGAGAAGGAAATAGGATTTTAGCTTCAAATATTATAAGGTCTTGAACATAATTCAATCTACTTCCCACTATGTTAATATTATCCCTCTAATGCTTAATGTCCATTACCATTTACTCTTAATTATTCCTTTTCTGTTTTTACTCTTAAATTGCTAATTTATGAGTTACAACAACCAATTTCCAAAAGCATCCCTCAGGGGGACACCCACGTGAGCCCGCCTGCCTTATATTAATCACAGCACTTGCAATATCACTCATAACCAACTCGCTAACGCTTCTGGAGCTTTGTAGCATTAGACATTTCTTTAAGCTATGTTTTTAATGACCTCATTTTGGTCCGTGTGGAAGCACTGCACTGATTGCATACCCAATGGATTCGATAAGATAACAAAGTGATGAGTTCATACTGGCCATTGTCCATCTCAAAATATTTCCCTTCCTGGTGTTAATTTTACTTTTATATTCTAGCAAGATCAATCCATTGAAAACCCCCACACAGCATCCCTTATGAATACAGAGGACAATGAGAAACAAAGTTTTTCTGTATTTAGACTAGGGAAGAGTACATCCTACCTGAAGGGTGCTTCGAAGAGAGGCCTAAGCAATAGCCACAGCCTGAGGCTCCACCAGTTTGCGAATAACATTGTTCTGTCCTAACGATACCCTGAGACCTAATTCTACTCTTTGGGATGAGGTAGGTGCCAGAAACCAATACACTCTGCCACAGTTTTAAATGAGCTATTATCATTTTTGCCAGTCATGTTCTTTTTAATGAAGGACCTACAAGCCGTGAAGAGGTCCTGGAACCAAAAATGGGCAATCTGAGTTTGGGAAAAAGGACACCTGGCATCATTGATTCTTATTTTGTTTACTGCAGGTGGTAAGCTAGCCCTTTTACCCTCATTTTTAACAGCGTGTTTCTGAGGATTCAGTTTCATCTGCCAGTGTGTATGGGTTTGAACACCCTTCCCTCCTTGTCCTTAGTACTTCACAAATTTAAAGGCCGTCCATCACAGGTCCAGATGGAGCCTAGAAGACTGAGGACCACATGATCCCTTGTCACTTCAGGTAATAGCTTCTGCCCCTTTTCCTCTTAGAAAGCCATCTACTGTATGTATGGCTGCTTACAGGCAGAAGGCTCAACCCCCCAGTCACGCCCAGTGCACTTCAAAGGTGAGGTTAGTGCCCCAGGCTACGGCATTTACCTTCCACCCCTAACTACCACAAAGAAGCCCTTAATCAGTTAGAGAAATTCTGCATGTTAACCCCTACTCCCTGGCCCAGAATTTTCACCGTGTACATTAGAATAAATTGAGACATTTGGGCAAAAGTTGTTAATTGTCTTCCAATATCCATGTCCCTTTTTGTCACTGTAACTACAGAATTCCCTGTTTCACCGAACTTTTTGTGAGTGCCTCCACCACACTGCACCATCCAGAAACCACAGTTCCCAGCCGTCCTTGCATCTGATTGTAGTCACATGACTCATGGGAGGTGAGGGGAAGTGATGTGTGCTCCTTCCCATTCTCTTTTGAAAAGGAAACTGCTTCCTTTCCCTTCAGTTGTCCTTTCTCTGAAGTCGGGAAGGAGGAATCAAGCAAGCAGGTAATCCGGACTCAGAATCAAATCTAGAACCTCCTGCTCCCCACTTAGATTGGTTTACAAAATCATTTAGGACAGGGGCTCTATTTTAGCCTTTTTTTAAAAGTAACTTCTACAACATCTACTACTTTTTGGTTTAAAATGGTAAGTGCTACTTAAGATGCGGGTATTGTGTACAAAAACTCATTAGCTTCTCCAGTTTTCATGTCTGAGCGTTTCTGAAGCACTTCTGCTACCAAACTTTTTTGATTTAGCAACTGAGTTTATCCCAATTTATAATCCCAAAAGCTTTGATTTCAGATTGATAGCTGTCATATAAATTTAGATTAAAACAAGCATAAATGTGCAGGTGCTGATCTATAAAAACATCTGTTTTGGGAAGCATCCCACTTACAAAAACATCAACAGAGGAAAAATTCTGGAAGTAGGGTAAAGAGACTACCATTCCCTTAATTCCTTCATGTATTAAAAGCTTCCACTGTAAGGACAATCTCATTCCCTGTTCCTGAGAATGAGCAGGCAAAAGTTATGCATCTCTCTGAGGCTCTACATTCCAAAGGAGACTAAGAGAAAGTGTACCTCTGTAAGGTTAAAATATTAGCATAAAGCAATTTCAAGTGTTTGGTTATATTATTACTGGTCTCTACTTGTCACAGTCACAAAAAGTGTTTCATAAACCAGATCCAGAATGGTTCAAATATTTTCAAATAGAAATAGAAGATATGATCAGAATGCCAAATCAAATAACCGTCTACCATAGCAATTCTGTGTTGATACTTATACCATCTTGTTAATAAATCCTGGAAATAAACATGGTGCAAGTTGGTAAGGAAGCTATTTTTTAAATTGAAATCTCTTTCTCTATTTTAAAAGTTTTATTGGAGGCATATGCATCCAATTACTTTCCCATAGAAGCAATGCGAAGTTTAGGTAGAATCAAATGGCTTGCCTCATCAGTTAAATGTAGGTGATTGAGAATAAAACAGACATACAATTTCACTCAGGCCTGAATGGACTAGATAATCATGTAATCACTGCATTGGAGTAACGGGAGGCTTCACGTCCATCTGTCCTTAGTCAGCTCATCGGGGTGACAGAACATCGTAAAGGCTGAGTCACAAAGGCTTAGAAGCAACATAGAAAATATGCTCAAATGAAATTTTTAAAAGTTATCTTGCTCTCTTCTCAAACTCTCTTTTTCTTTCTGCTTTCTCCTATTGTGAGAATTAAAATAAATTCAGATAAAAATACAACCTCAAGTAATGTAAACTAAAATTATTTCATTTCCTGCTATTTACTATGAAATTACAGAAATCCACCCTCGTAGCACTTTAACATTTACTATGAAAATAAAAGACCATTACTTAGGAGTAAGTTTCTGAAAGTAAAATGAAGTTATAGCTGCTAAAAACAATTTCTGAAACCAAAGACTCCATGACTAACACAGGTGACCAAAGCATTAAGAGATTTAACGCCATAAGGAACTTATAAAAGTCTACCCATTTTCTGTAAGGGTGAAACAGCAAGAATTTGGATTTAAAAAAAAAAAAAAACAGCATGGACTTGGAGAATGTATCATGCCAGAAAAATAATATGATTTGGAGAGAATTAATGTAAAAAGTGTTCTAGCAGCCAAAGTCTGCTATTTTTATAAAATTTACTCTACATGGAAGAGTAATTGTTTGGAATTTGATATCAAAACATTTGTTTCCTGGCACCATTTCAATAGGAAATAATTGTTTATGTAACAGTTGAAAATTTTATATGCACTATAGATGTTGCAGTTGGTAAGGTAAAAAGCATGAGTCTGTATTTCCATCACAATCAATGTATTTCTGATGTGCACATGAAATAAAAATTAACAAGTTTTTGGTGCCCAGTGATGTTTTCTTTTTAAGATTTTATTTATTTATATTTAGAGAGGGGAAGGGAGGAAGAATGAGAGGAAGAGAAATCAATGTGTGGTTGCCTCTCAACATGCCCCCAACCAGGGACCTGGCCTGCAAACCAGGCATGTGCCCTGACTGAGAATAGAACCAGCAACCCTTTGGTTTGCAGGCCGGTGCTCAATCCACTGAGCCATACCAGCCAGGGCAGTGCCCAATGATGTTTATATCTCATGAATAATTTTTAAATGTGGTTACTTATCAATTGCATGCTTTGCCAAAAGAAACTTAAAGTATTTAAGTAACCCACTTATTTACGGAAGAGAAGTCAGAATTGGTGACCAGGAAACAATGCCTTAAAAGAACCCTGATAACTTTGATGTCTGTGGTCCAAGATTTTACTTTAGGAAAATTAAAGTGCTTTAAAGAATCATCACCTCGTGGAAGCTGATATTAATTATTTTGTCATGTAAGTATAATGGCACTTATCTCTCAAGTATGCAAAGTAATTGAAGGGACAGTGACATAGATTATCTAAAAGTACATAACACAAGTATTGATCATTAGGCCTCCAATGCAATATTCACTGTTTTAATTTTGCCTTATATAAGGCTACCTGAAGTGATGCTCCTAGCCCCATTGCCAGTATATTGTGAGGAAAGATGGCCCAATGATCTGCTGAATCATTGAAAAGAGATCAATCGATCATTCTCCATTATGAGTTTTTGAAATGTGGTGGATTACTGTTAAAATCATAATAGATGGGAGCAGGGCTCTTGGCCTCCTGACGCTGATGTTGAATGATGCCATTTTGAGTGGAATTTTCCAAATGGTAGGAAAATCAAAATGACAGAAAAAGGCATAACAAATGTTCTCATAATTGATTAAAACCTCATCCAGCTAGAGTACTCTATCCACTCTCCAAACACAAGAATGCAATAAAAAAAAGCACAAAAATATGGGTTAGACATAGATGAGCAAATGCTCTGTTCACGTGGCAAAGCCTCAGAACCATCGTCAGTTCATGTCCACATTTCTCTAACAAGCACCAAAATCATGAATTTCCAAACACGACTCCAAGACCAGCAGCTTCTGTTTGCAGTGGAAAATATTCATTGTTTAATTTTCAAGCACGTGTGCTTTCTTTTCGTTTGAGCTTCTTCCATGCCCCAAATAGACACTGCTAATGTACCTTTAAAAAAATCAGAATTTTAAGGAAGTAGTGCCCGAAACTGTAAGACCAGTTCATTAAATGTGCATCATTAGTGTTGGTTTTTAATCTTAGCTCTCTTCTCCCCTCATTGGGCACACAGCACTTTCATTAACATTCAGGGAGTTGCAGACATGCATTAAGGAAAAGAAAGTTCTTGAGAGTAATGGAGGCAGAAGCGTATGACAACATCATCGTTTCTTCCTCTTGCTTTGCACTTAAATTCAATACCACTCTGCTACCCCCAAATAAGCTTCCTCACCCTTATTTTCTAAACACAGATATAAGAAGTCATTCTTTGTTACTTTATTACAAGAAATTGCTACTACAATTTTTTTCAGAAAGCTAACTGCACTGGGATGTGTATTTTTGTAACGAGAGGAAAAATTGCAATGATTTTCTTCAACATCTGCCTACTTCCATAACTGGAAGTGTATGGAATTCTGCCTATGAATTTGTAGCAGCTGTTGAAAGGCTAACAGAAGAAGGCCCCTGCTGTGCTTGCTTTTAATTTAAAGAAACAAAGCAAATGACAAAATAAACCCAATAACCTGAATTTGTATAGTATTCATGTTACACAGTTTGCTTTGCCAGGCCTTATTTCAGTTAGTGCTCCAAACTACCTTAAAAGACAAGCCGTAGGGCGTCATGACCCCAGGGTTGTGTATGGACTAGCTGAAATTTATTTCTAGAAATTTCCTTTTTGAGTTACTCCAGGTCACAGGTCAGGAGAGTAACAGCCTGGGCTGTGTTTATGTTTCCTGTCTCTCACATCCGCGTTCCTTCCAGACACTGAGCTAGTGTGACTTTTGGTATTTGCTTGCACATCATCCCATAGGTGGAAAGCATTGCAGTCCCTTTGAGAAAAACAGGAAAAGCTTTCCTTCTACTATTGGCATAGTTTCTTTTGACAGCTGATGGAGTTGAGTTGAGCCCTTTATGGGAAAAGAGAGAAAAAAAAATAAAAAAAAAAACTTCTCTTGAACATAACCTGAGGGAAAGCAGAGATAAACAGGAGAAAGGGGGGGAAAACAATAAAGACTAGCTTTCCTTGAAAAAAACACGAAGGACTTCAGGGAGGGCAAAAATTTGGAGATGATGCATGTCATAACACCACACAAAACATTTAATGGAGGGTACTATTTGCCATTTCTCAGTTGTAAAGCAAGGCACTTTGGGGTCCTCTTTGCCGGTGTGGCTGAGACGTTAATGTGAGAAGAAAAACCATGACTCAAAAGAAAAACTTACCAAACTCACTCTCTATATAGCTGAACCGAATCCAAAATGATTTGAGGTAGAAATTGAGAAATGCAATTTGGCTATTGAGAAGAAAAAATGGGGAATATGAAATCTAAAGTGAAAGAATGGAGAGGCCCGCTAGGGAGGGAGGATCTGAATCAATAAAGAATCGAAAATATTACCTTTCAAAGTGCGAGCACCAGGAGAAACAGTCCAATGTATCCAGCCGTCAGGAAAATGGTGGAAGTAAAGTGAGCAGTGGCGTGTTCGCTGAACTCCAAAGACTCAGAATGTGCAAATGTGAAGGGTTTCAAACTCCTGCAGGTGAAAGCCTGCAGAAGATGGTTGATTCGTATTAATTAAGCAAGGCATAGTTAAGGGTAATATGTTCTGGCTTACATGTTAATGAATTACTGCCTCTCCTTAATAGTCAGTATTAACCATGACACCATAAGCTCCCTTATGTCCACTAACATTAGATGATTCCAATTAGCTGATGTTTGGATAATGACTTACTAAAGCATCCTCAGGTGCTTAAAACAAAAGCTGTGTCTGAGTTATTATGGGAATAATAGCTCAGTTTTCAAAACCAGATAGGATGCTTGTTTTACCTTCTTTGGGTTTTGCTCTTTCACTCCAGCCAATAATACGGAGAAAGAAATACTGAAATGAGTTTCATGTTCCCTTAATTGTGTTGGTCTTCCGGTCAGGAGAAACCAATCAGGCTCATGTGCTGATTGAACTTCTGAGCCTGGTTATGCTCAAGGCTGACATCCAAGATTATGGAAGCAGAACCTTAGCTCATTTTTATATCTTTTTAGCTTAATTGGATGTGAATTTTATGCTGTGCAAGGATGAGAGTTTTAAAAACAATTTCTTTTTTTTTGTTATAATTTGGCTACACATTTCTGCTTCACATTCTGCTCCACAATATTTAAATGATATTTCTTGCATCCCAATGTTCATAGCAGCACAATTTACAATAGTCAAATGATGGAAGCAGCCTAGGTACCCATCAGTAAACGAGTGGATCAAAAAACTGTGGTACAATTACATAATGGAATACTATGTGGCAGAAAGAAAGAAGGAGCTCCTACCCTTCACAACAGCATGGATGGAACTGGAGAGCATTATGCTAAGTGAAGTAAGCCAGGCAGTGAAAGACAAATACCGTATGATCTTACCTATAAGTGGAACCTAATCAATAAAACAAACAAGCAAGCAAAATACAACCAGAGACATTGAGATAAAGAACAAACTGACAGTAACCAGAGGGAAGGGAGGAGGGGAAAAACGGAGGAAGGAAGGGAAAGAAAGGTTCGTCAAGGAACATGTATCAAGGACCCATGGACAAAGACAACTCCGGGGTGGGGGAGGATTGAATGTGGGAGGTGAGGGGCTGGAGGGGGAAGTGGTGGCAGGAAAATGGAGAAAACTGTACATAAACAAAAATAAAAAAATAAATGATGTTTCCAATTATTTTAGATTCTTTCTATACACTAAGTTTGCTAACTATTGGAGTTTTACAGATTGTAATTTTATTTTGTGTCAAACCAACCTCATAAGTTCCAAAGACTTTTCTTTAGCATATTCAACAGGGAAGGTTTAGAAACACTTAACAAAATGGTTAATAAAAATGAACAAAACCAGAAGAAAATTGACTGTTTCTTTTTAAGTTTTATATTATTTTAATATATATATAAGTTGTCAATATTAAGAAAAAATTTTCATAGACCTGAAGTTTTATTTGTATGCAAATTAGATGTCTTTATAAGTAACATCAATCCTTTTTTTTAGTTCTAGGATAAGGAAAGAGGATGACTGTTTAAAAAAGAAATTATTTATTGCCAGAGTTTCTTTCTGTTTACGGCATTATCTAGGAATATAAAAAGGATGCCTTTCCTGATGTTTTGATTCTATTTGCTATGGGAAAACACTATACTGACCTTTATATTGATATGGTTTATGTTCACAGCTATTAAATTTATTTTCCTACTGAATCATGTGTTTCTCTGCTCCATTTGCAATGCAAAGTGAGGTTTTCCCAGTGCTTCATTAATTTAAATGATCAGTCAAATATGCTTATGAGAACTGAGCAAAGAAATATAATTTTCATTCTGACATGAACTTAACTGGGCTCTTCTCTCCTAAGGGAGGATATACTCAGCTTTATCATCAATGCTTTAAAATGCAGAGGTCTTAAAATTTAGGACTGAATGATTCCTCTGCAGTTTCATGCTATCATTGTGCTGGTTTTAAATTGCTTAAAATTGCTTTTATTTATGCCATTTTCAATATGCAGAAATAATAGAGTTACCAGTGCCTTCTTGTAGGCTGAGAGAGAAAAACTCTATTCCTTAGAGGTTTACGCAGATATGCACTGGAGTATGTGGATAGCTGTACACTCACCCAAGTAATCATCTCAGGAAATGCAGTTCAGTGCTTGGATGCTTAGAACAGTTCTTGGGTGCTTGAAATAACCATCCTGTGACTTAGGGGAATAATGTTCCATCATCCTCTGATTGCCCAATTGTGACAGTGTGGATGTCCTTATGGCAGTTACTAGCAAAGAGGAATATTGAAAAAGCAAGAAAATGAAATCAACAATAGTTCAAGGCAGCCAAGCTTTCTGGGCATGCAGGTCTCACAAGCTGAAGTCCCAAACAGATGAGCTGTAGTTGTGAGGTCAGTAACAACTGAGGGTATTTTCTGAATGGGGTCTGTTGGAGGCTTAGAAGGCCCTACCTTGAGAACACTAGGCCAAAGAAAAGTGTGAAATGACAGTATGTGGAAGCTCGTAAGGATGACGTGCGATGCTAATAGCTACCACAAGATGTGGAGACTTCACGGGGCTAGTTGTTGAATATGCTTGAAGAAAAAGTGTCTTTCTACTCTCACAACTAGTACTGGGCCAACAGCTTCTACTTCAAAAGTCAGTGATGATTCCATGGTCCATACAGCTGGGGGTTTTTGGACAGATTTCCAACCTACTGAGCTGGAAAATCCACATCAGATTTTGAAGTGGTACACACACAGGTGAGGTTCCTGTTTTCCCGGTCTCTGTGAGTGGTTTTCTGCACAACCTTGAGAGCGCTGAGAATTCTTTTCTTGATATTTCCTGCTGGGAATGAGGTCATCCAATCAGAGGTAATGGGGCTGCTCAGAACTGTTATGAGATAATTGCTTAAAACCAACAAATGTGGTTAATTACTATAATGCTCATGGAACTGGTAATTTTGTTTAGAAAAAAGCATAGGGGAGTGAAAAAGTATTGACACTGGGTTCACAATGTTTTGAATCTTGGTTTATTGTTGGCAATCATGCAAATACTGTTTATCCTTAGCAATATCTAAATATTCACAAATTTTTTAAATGTAGCAAAAAAGAGCAGAAAGCAGAACGTGACTTGGCAGAAAATAGGATAGGAAGTGAAAAAGAAAGAAGCAAAATCTTTATATGTAGAGGGATTTTCAAATGCTGTTTTCTCTGCCAATGAAGCAAACACTCTAATATATTTCAATGTATTTTAACGGGTAACAGCTTTATAATAGTCTTTTCAACATCTTATAATTCTTTAGTTCTCATGAGCTCACTACCTTCACAATGGGAAATGACAAAGAATCTTAGGTTTTGGGGTTTTTTTTTGGAATCCTTCCAATCTTGTGTGTGTGTGTATACTTCATTTACATGTGTAAAACCTAAATAAAGTCTAATGTCTCAAAATTGTAGGAATCTTAAAAGAAGCTAGTTGATAAGAAAAAAGAGTAAAAGTGTAGCTTATTTGGTGAAAGAAGCAGTAGGACCTTCCTGGCCATTGTTTCTTAGGATGCTAAGCATTTGTTATAATTTAGACAGAATTATTCAATTCAACATAATGCTAGAATCCTATAGAAAACAGTATAGTTGTTAAGCATGTTTTAATCTTAATTGGGAAAATATTTTCTGCTTTTTAATAACAGTAGTATTTACTCAAGGAAATTGAAAATTGAATATTTTAATTTAGCTCACTTATTTTAAATAAATTCTCACTTATTAGACCACCTACTTGTTCATAGAGTCTACTCATCCCTGTAGCCAAAGAAAATAGGTGAGGGAAAAGGAGAGAAAGGAGTAGGAGAGAGGGATAGAGGAAGGGAGGAAGGCAGATGAGGAAGGAGAGAAGAATAGAGGGAGGTAGAAACAGAGAATGAAAGAATATAATAGTTAACACATATTGATTGCCTTCTTTTGCCATGCAAGTGTTTTATATAGTCTATCATAAGCATTGCAGAAACCCTATAAGAATGCCTTATTATCTTCTTCATTTTTCAGATGGGAAAACTAAGGAAGAGAACATTTACACAGAATTTTAGCCAGTAATTGGAACCAATAAAATAACCATTTTACTTGGTTAAAGAGTGTGTAATGCTAATCTTGTGTTCATCACCGACATAGGCAAATATGGTTTAATATGTCCCTTAGTAAATATTAAGGGACATTAATATTTATTAATACTAATGGGACATTTGAAGCTTAATAAGCTCAATCCCTTTTCCTCCTTCATTATTGCTTAAGAGAGAATAAAGTATTTGATAACCTAAAATTTATTGCATTTCCAAAGGAAAATATGGCTAAGGGAAAATGCATCAAAAAAATTGACAAATTGATTCCATAACCTATGAATTCTATTGAAGTTTAGTATTTATTTGTTCATTTGTTCAGAGCATCAGTCTCTTAAAAACTGGTATGAAGAGAAGCAATTATACATATATTTCATTAATATTATCAATATTATTTCACTTTGCTGCACCAACAATAAAAAGTAAATTGATTTCAGTCAACAAAATTTTGAGATTGAAGACCTCTTTAATTGTTAAGCTAGTATCATACTCTCTGAGATTTCAAATAAAGCTGAATGCCTGAAAGCAAGCACAGTAAATCTGTACGAAAGACATAAATGCCCTACAGTTTACACATACGTATAAGTGTTGAAAGAATGTTAGAAGTTTTCCTGGTCTGTTCAGGCTGCTGTTCTCAAGTGCCATAGACTAGGTGGCTTGTGAACAATGGTCTGGAGGCCAGAAGTCAACACTCAGGGCACCAACACGATTGGTTCTGGTGAGAGCCTCTTCAAGATCCCAGAGTGCCATCTTCCTGTATCCCCCCCATGGCACGAGGAACAAGAGGGCGCCTTTTGTAAGGACACTAATTTCACTCATGGGGGCTCCATCCTCATGACCTAATACCTTCCAGTCGCCCCACCTCCCAATACCCTCGGATTGGGAGATCCTATTTCAGCTGATGACTCTGTGAGGGAACACAGACACTCAGTCCATAGAGATGAGTGCCAGAAACACGCACTGAAGAAAAGTGTAATGTGCCCTGGTACCCAGGATAGAGTGTGAATTAGCATCCTGCACTGCTTAGGTTCTGCCACTTGCTAACCGTGCGGCCTTAAGCACATTATTAACTGCTCTGTGCTCTAGTTTCCCAATCTATACAAAAATAGTGACTCATGCATTGGTTTTAGAGATTAAAAGAGTTAACTTTTGTAAAGTTCTGGCTTATAATAAGTAGTATATAAATATTAGCTAGGATCCAGTTGGGAAAAGATTTGTCAGGATCCAGTCGGGAAAAGAAAAAACTACTTCAGATATTGGAACAGTAGGGATTAATGCAAAAAAATGTTCACAATGATGTTGAAAAGGCTGGAGCAGCAAAAAGGAATGGGAATTGTTAGAGGAGCAAAAAAGAACAAAAGACGACCTGAAATCAGAAATTGCTCAAGCTCAGTAGCTTGAGCTACTGTCCTGCTAGACGTTCTTCTGCTGCTAGGGCTGCTGGATCTTTATGTGCTCTGCTCCATCTGCCCCTACAGCGAGTGCCAGAGGGCGTAGCAGCTGTTGGAGCTGGCAGTGGCCAGCCACCAGGACCTCCCTCTGGCTGAACTTAACAGGAACATAGCGCGGGCAAGATAGGCTGCGAAATGTATCTCGCCAGCACCCAGCCTCATAAGTCTAGAAGATGAAGTCCTGGTTCAACTTTCCGCTATGGGGAGCTTTGAGGCTTGCAGGACACAACAGACGTATCCCACTTTGAGGTAAAGAGGCTGGCTTTTTTCCTCCCTATTATTTCTCTATCTTTTCTGGTTGCTACCCACTCAGGAAGAGCCTAAACTCCCAGGTATTTGCCAGATCAGTGAGGTGGCTCCTATCAACCTAAAGACACTCACAAAAGGGGAAGAGCAGTTAGCTGTTAGAAGCCAACACTGACAACTGGGATATGGCTCCATTGACTCCTCAAGACAAAAACCTGTCCATTACCTTCCTATCCTAAAGTGGCCTTGGAAGTTTTGACCTAAGAATTTATAAGTAGGAGCAAATTTACTGGATAAAGACACCTGCTGGCATCCATGGGTATTATAGGCTTGCGCTTTCAAATTCTATAAGAAGGAAGAAAATCCACTCAATTTTAAGAAAACTTTAAATATGGAAACTTACATTAAATACTTTGTGTGTTAAAGATGGGTTTTGGCCCTAGCTGGTGTAGCTCAGTGGATTGAGTGTGGGATGAGAAACAAAGGGTCGCCGGTTCGATTCCCAGTCAGGGCACATGCCTGGGTTGCAGGCCAGGTCCCCAGTAAGGGGCCTGTGAGAGGCAACCACATATTGATGTTTCTCTCCATCTCTTTCTCCTTCCCTTTCCCTCTGTCTAAAAATAAATAAATAAAATCTTTTTTAAAAAGATGGGTTTTGTTATATTTTAGAAAACAAACCAAATTTTTTTATTAGAAGCAGTCTTAGGGATAATTAGCAGTTTCTTAGTTTTCCCCCATCATCCCTGTTGGATTTCATCAGTGTTCTGTCACTGGCCTTTCCATACCTGGAGTACTTTACAATGAGACTGAAGACACGCCTCCACTCCTAGTCCCACGACTATGATAAGACCATTCAGACAAGGAGGAGGCACTGTTGTCCCTCTGATGACTCCACTCTCCCCTAAGAAAACGTGTCTGCTGCAAAGAGAAAGTAGCAATAATTTTTACATGGTACTAATAATCAATGGCATGCTTCTGCACAAGTGCTTTCTGCGAGCTTTTCCTCGTGGTATCTTTCAGCCCTATAATATTATGAAAGTTGAAATGAATTCTGCACATCACCCAATCACTCTCCCTATTGATAAATAAGAACATTGAAGCTTACAGAAATGTAATGACTTCTCTAAATCACCAAAGCTAGTTACGGGTGGAATGAGGACCAGGCATCAGTTCTCCTGTGAAGTCGTTTATTTGACTTTCCACTGTAGCACACATCTTTGCAGTTTTGCTATTTAATAGAGAATAAATGTGAGATTCCTGGTATTTACCCATTCATCTATCTTCTATATATTTTATTTATATACAAGCTTGCTTTAGAAAGGATATAAGCTGTCTCCCAAAAGTAGATACAACATAGTGAAGCTTTAACCATTTAATATATACCCTGGCTGGTGTGGCTCAGTGGTTGAGTGCTGGCCTGCAAATCAAAGTGTTGCCTGTTCAATTCCCAGCCTAAGGTTGTGGGCCAGGTCCCCAGTAGGGGGCGTGTGAAAGGCAACCACGCATGGATGTTTCTCTCCCTCTCTTTCTCCCTCCCTTCCTCTAAATAAGTAAACATTTAATACATGAAGTGAAAGGGATATGAATGTTGGAAAAATAAGCCAAAGCCATGATTGAGGATAATGAACAAAATGCGCATTGTGGGACTTTGACATTGGCTGAAAATGAGACGTGAATGTGAATCTGAGATTTCCACTCTGCAGAGGAAGAAGCATGGATCACATGATCACATCAGGTAGACCAGGTAACTGAATCATGGGTTATAATGGATTAGAGTAACCATAAAATAAAAATAAACCAGTTGCAAAAAGAAACCAACTCATAGATACAAAGAATAAACTGATGATTGCCAGAGGGGAGGGAAGGGGGGATGGATGAAAAAGTGAAGGGTAATAAGATGTACAACCTTTCAGTTATAAAATAAATAAGTCATGGGGATGTAAAGCACCGTTTATGGAATATCCTTGAAAAATGCCTTACTCAGAGTGGTATAGGATCTATAGTAATTCTTCTTCCAGGAACACAATAACTCTGTGTGGCGATGGATGGATACTAGACTTATTGTGGCAATCACACTGCAAGGTATAGAAATGTGGAATCACAATGTTGTATATCTGAAACTCATATACTGCTGTATGGCAACTTAAAAAAAAAAAAGAGCCCAAGAGAGCAGTCAATACTTTCTGACAAAATTGATAAACCATTTTCTTGAAGAAAATGGCACCTCTCCAAAGAAATAAATTGCAGATAAAATCAGCGTGGTGCCATAGTTCTTTTCTGACCATATGTTCTGTCAGAATCTAAAAAGGAACTAAGGAGAGTCTAAAAAGAAACTAAGTAGAACATTTTGTTCACTTCAGTTTTGCAAAATTATAAATAGATCTTTTGTAACATTATAACTTAAACACAAATATCATAAAACTCTTGTCTTACTATAATTGTACCAGTATATTTAAGGATATCATTTCCTGCAAAGTCACCGTCAGTAGTAAAATTGCTGCCCCACAATATCATTTTCCTACTGAAGTCTGAAACTCTGTTATCTTAAGGTGAGAAGTCGGAGGCGTATGGGATATTCTGAGGTTGTAAAGAACATAAAAAGTTCTCAAAAAATCAGTGATTAAGCCTGTGGTCACAGATAGCAGTCATCTAAAAATTATACATTTTAGAAATAAGGTCAACTGATTTATTTAAACTCCACCTAGTTTCTTTAACCATTTTTGAATATAGTTTATTATCCCTCCAAAAAGGATTACGATGTCCACAGAAAGGGAAATTCAGCTCCAGCTAGATCCCTACCATTTCCAGGTCAAGCTCGCTGCTGTCACATGGAGCAGAAGGTTGCCTAGTTATTTTTTGTGAAATCATCACTGATTTATCTAAGCAAAAAGCCTTGAACTTTGATCATTCATTAGCCCAACATTATCATTTCACCAGGAGATTGATTCAAATCAGCCATATTGTTTTTATACTTTTTATATATTAGCATTATACTTAGCATATTAACAAAATATTATGTATCAATACTTTTTTATGTACTAGCTGTGGCTTTCCTTGGGATCCAGATTCATACTTCGTTTTTTCTTTTATAATTCTGTTTATTTTTTTCTCCTATTTCATTTCAACCATTCAGTTTGGTCAGTCAGGTAAACGAATTTCCTGCCAATAATTTTTTAATGTAAACAAACTTTATTTTAACCACAACACACCCTAAACAAGTGCTTTTTAACCTTAGAAGCATCTCATTGACTCTTCTTTTTCAATTTAATGTTTATTGTATTTTTTTACATTACCTTTTAGTTCCCTTATACCCCCGCCCCCAAGAACTCACCATACTGTTGTCTAATTCCATGAATCCTTTTCCCCTTTTTCTCAGTCCTTCTACCCCTAACTCCCCTACCCCTAGCTGTCATCCTGTTCTCTGTCTATGAATCTGTCCCCATTTTCCTTGTTAGTTCAGTTTGTTCATTAGATTCCATACATGAGTGAAATCCTATAGTATTTGTCTTTATCTGACTGGCTTATTTCATGTAGCATAATGTTCTCCAGGTTCATCTGTACTGTCACAAAGGGTAAAATTTCTTTCTTTTTTATGGCCCAGTAGTATTCCATTGTGTAAATGTCCTATAGTTGTTGTATCCACTCATCTACTGATGGACACTTGGGCTGCTTTCATATCTTGGCCATTGTAAATAACTCTGCAATGAACATAGATAGAGGTGCTTATGTTCTTTCCAATTAGTGTTTTGGGTTCCTTTGGATATATTCCCAGAAGTGGGGTAGCTGAATCAAAAGGCAGATCCATTTTTAATTTTTTGAAGTATCTCCATACTGCTTTCCACAGTGGCTGCACCAGTCAGCCACTGCATTCCCACCAAAAGTGCAAAAACATTCCCCTTTCTCCACATCCTCACCAGCACTTGCTGTTTGTTGATTTATTGATGATAGCCATTCTGACAAGTGTGAGCTGTGATCCGGACACTGGCCAGCAGTGTCTGTGGCATTATGGATGAAACAAGACACATTCATGTGGACTACAGAAATCCTGTGGAGAAAAAGGGATGACACGGCTGTTCGCTCAGTGAATGAGAGGGCCAGCTTGGTCCCTTGCCTGAACAAGCTTTTATTGCTTTTCTGGGCACATTACGTTGAGGATGGTTCTCATCTACTATGTATAGGTTCACTTTAGGTGGTAACCTTTTACAGAAAACAAAGGAGAGGATGTTACTAATTACATCAAAAAAGAAGGATATTTGCAAATGTAAAGGGAAAAGTGGTTGAACTGGTTACCCTGGCCCTTGGGAGGTTTAGCATAGATTTTAGGAAGTTACTTTAAAAGTATGCAGTAAACGTTTGCTGCCTCGATTTAGGGTGAGGGGGTTTTAGCAAAAAGCAAATCTCAAAGGAGCCTAGGTACAATGCAGGTCTGATTCCATGGATAGGGGAACCTATCCATGGGCGTGGCTCCTGTGTGCAGGACCTCGCTTTCCACTGGCCTTTCCAAGTGGGAGCTGGGCTACATTTCCCACACCACGCAGAACAGTCTCCTATAGAGATGGTATCTCATTGTGGTTTTAATTTGCATCTCTCTGATGATTAGTGATGTTGAGCATCTTTTTATATGTCTATTGGCCATCTGTATATTGTCTTTGGAGAAATGTTTATTTAATTCCTTTGCACATTTTTAATTGGGTTGTTTATTATTTTGATATTGAGTTTTGTAAGCACTTTGTAAATTTTGGTTATTAACCCCTTATCAGATGTATTGGCAAATGTGTTCTCCCATTCTGTGGGTTGTCTTTTATTTTGTTGGTGATTTCCTTTGCTATGCAAAAACTTTTTAGTTTGATGTAGTCCCATTTGCTTATTTTTTCTTTGGCTTCTCTTACTCCTGTCAATCATTTTTCCGGAGCTCATGAGATGGACTGCCTGTTCAAATGACACTCATGTTAGAATCATATATTATAGATCAGATTTAAAAATTCCATTTTTTATGTCAACCATGTTGAATTATTTTATTTTTCAAGAGAGATAAAGTACAAGTAAAAGATTTCTTTGTGACCTCAACTGTCCATTGTCTTCCCAAGATTTCAGTCCCCTTCATATTTCCAGTCCATTCTGATAATAGAACTTCTTTCTACATGAATCAGTAGACATGGGAGTTTCAATGGGTTTGTTAGTTCTCAGAAGTTTATTCACTCATATCAAATACTTAGAGTATTGCTTATGCTTTGCCACTTCTCCATGATGTCTTGGGAAATCATCAATAACCATAGTCCTCTCTTTCTTGAGAGACCAGAGTTATTTTTCCTCCACCTGTTTAATGGCCCTTTTTGTCCCATGTGGCACTGGGGACTACTGCCTAGGCAGCAGTAAAAATATCCTCCTTGAAAAATGCCTTACTCAGAATGGTATAGAATCTATAGTAATACTTCTTTTAAGCATCATGTTGTTCTACTTACTGACTTCTTGATGATTCCCTTGACATTGCTTCACTTTTTTCCAAAAATTGCCTCTTTCCAACATCCTTCTTGGATTTTTATTTTTTATTTCTATCTAGCAACTTGTCATTTTACTGAGTTAGAAAGAACAGAGGTAATCCTTAAATCCTTTCACCTTGCACTCAAACAGATGGTCCAATCTGTTCTCATAGTGCCAGTAATTGGAAAATATTTTGGTCAAGATGTCAAACAACATGGCATATATCCGCATGATATTAGAATAGTAATTTATGTTTCCATACCAACAACTGGGACTCAGATAAACTACAATCTTCTGTGCCTACTCTGTGTACACACACATGCACTTCTCATCGCCAGTCCTTAACGCCCAGAAAATCATTACAAATTTCCTTGGCAAACCATCTATTTTTACCACTTATTCTACTGGGGTTGCATAAACTGGGAAGCATTCCATGACATTTTATCCAATCTCTTTCTGATGAATCTCTGCTAATGAGGAAAAATGTGAACAATGTCAGCCTAGCTAGCTTTTTTCTGCAACCATTGCATACTCAAAGATCTATGAACCAAGTGTGTAAAGTCAAACAGTCACGTGTCGCATCCTCTTTATCATGGAATCCTTAGACATATAATAAGTCTGCTAACTTCAGAATATGTCTCACAGGCACATATCTCAGCTATAGGTTAGTTGCTCTAGTAGGTAGGGTCCTAGTAATAACAGATGCCACACTGAAACTGAATAATTTGAAAAGAGTTTATTAAAGGGGTGATTTATAAAGGTGTGGATCAGAGTCAGGGAAATTTAAGAAGGGATAGTGTAGAATCTGAGTTTAGCCATTGAGAGAGCTGTTATCCCTTGGTCAGAAGGAGAGGAGGGTAGGAGGAAGGGGCTCAAACTGGGAAGGGACCTTGGTATGGAAAGGCATTGGTGAGACAAACTCTGGACCCCAGTAGAGGGAGGCAGCCAGTACTCAGGGAGATAGCCTGAAAAATATGTAGACAAACGTTGTCCTCCATCTGTGCTTCCCATTGGCTGAACCCAACCTGAATCCAGAGAACAGGGAACCAACCTATGGTCTTCATCAGCATCCTGGGGCATAGAGTAGGAATGGAAAAGAGTTAAAGATGGAATTTGAGGGAGTAAATAGAAAATATTTATCAAAGCCATTACATTTGAAAATGGTAACCATGTGAAGTTACACAACAGACCTAACAAGACATTTTTCAGTGTAAAACCGAGAAAATCTGAGCTCTAGAATGTCATTCTAGAAGTGGGATGCTACAAACGGTCTCATTGGGATTCGACTTGCACAATCAGTCATCATGCCTTTACATCAATTTCTAAAATAATTTGTCTTTATACCTCCCATGTGGCTTTAGATGGTCACATGCATAGTAAATTCTCAGTAAACTCGTGTCAAATCACTGAATAATTTTCCTCTGACGTTCCCTTCTGCTGCTATTAGCCTTTCATCTTATATGAGTTCCCGTCTTCATGCAGTGGTATGCCAGATTTGGGCAAATAATACAGAATGACGTGTTCTAAAAGTGGCGGTCAAGGCAGTGTGATTGCTGCCACTCCCGAGAGAGGTGAGGTCAGCGGAAAATCACCTCTGTCCGATGAATTTATTTAGAAAAGCTTCTCGGAATAGCCTGTAGTTTTACGGTGACATGGTCTCACGGAGTTAAAAATGACATGAATGGAAATGTTCAGCAGAAATTCAGAAGCTTTTTCTCATTTCCACTATAAAAGAAAAAATAGTGTGACAGCCAGTTTCAAGGGGAAATAGATGCAGGGACATCTTTTTTTCTGCCCACAAAGATGAATTGCTTGTAACAATTGCCATTTGAAAATTGCTGTCTCATATGTTAGGCATCCATGTGGTATTTTCAACAGCAGATAAGGCCTGTTCAGATGGATACACACATGCTTCACTATTCTATAGAACACACACACACACACACACACACACACACACTCTCTCTCTCTCTCGCTCTCTCTCTCTCTCTTGCATATTGCACCCAAGAAAAAGGTTTATTTTTTCCCTCTAAAATTTGAGTATCTCTGGTGACCTACGGAAAAATATCTGTGTCGAGTAGTTCAATGAAGGATTCGCATCAGTATGCAGCTGTATTACTTTTTAGGCACAGAAGCAAACCCTTTATGTTCTAGTAGCTAATTAAGATAAAGATTTGCCTGGCATGCAATTTTGCATCCTTAACATCGTTCGCAGTGAAGTCACTCTGACTTGCAGAGCATCCTCCATTTTAGTCACTGAGCCGGAAAGTACAAATGAGAGCTGGTACAAGGACCACAATGTGCATTCTGAATAACTCGCTGCAAAATGCCTCAAACGTGATAGATATTTTAATAAAAAGTCACCCGCCAATTCCATTAGTCTGGAGGACTAGAGAAACACAAAGAGAAAATGTGAATTACACAGCTCCTGTTGTGATGATTTAAAGATATTGTGATGATTTTGAGCTAAATTTAAAACTTTAGGATGTGGTATCTTGCTGTTTTTGAGCCAGAAGAATGTAAAATCCTAAAAGTAAAAACTGATGGATGATAAACTATATTTCCCTACTTCGTACTTTGTTCCTAGTGAGTATCATTCAACTCAAGACCCTATTTGAAAAGCTGTCGTATAAAGAAACATACCAAAGGAATTTAAATTGGTTTCATGATACGATTAAGATATTTAGTTTTAAAAATAGGGTTTTTTTATGTCAACTTTAGCCTTTTTGTCAATACCTCCTATGGCATACATTTCTGTTCCACCTATGTTACATATGTGATGTTAGCATGCTCTGTGAATGAATCTATTTGTTTCTGATCACTTTTTAAAAACTGGGTTTATTTATTTATTTTTCCAGCTTCTTTTCTTGTGATGAGAACTTTTATTTTTTTATTTTTTTAATCAGTATTTTTTAATTGTTGATATTGTACAGTTTTCTGTCTTTTACCCCGCCCAAGCCCACCACCCCAGCCCTCCCCACCTTCCTCCCATTTCCACCCCCCCATAGTTTTTGTCCATGAGTCCTTTATACTTGTTGCTCTAAACCGTTCCCTTTTCCCCTGAAATTCCCTCCCCTCCCACTCTGGACACTGTCAGATTTTTTTGTTTTTGATTTTGCTTTTTTAGGGGGGGTTGCATGTATATTAATTTTCTGAGGCTGTCCTAACAAAATACTACGAACTAAATGGCTTAAGAAATAGAAAATTTTTAAAACAAAATTTTTTACTTTTTCATTTACAGATGACATATAATATTAGTTTCAGGTGTATAACCCAGTGATTAGACATTTATATAACTTACAATGCAACCATCCAGATAAATCTAGTACCTGACACCATACATAATTATTAAAATATTATTGACTACATATTCTATGCTATATATCCTCATGACTATTCTGTACTATTCTGTAAATTTGTACTTTTTCTTTATTTTTTATTTTATTTTTTAAAATTTTATTTTAATTATTGTTCTTGTACAGTTTTCTGTCTTTTACTCCCATCCCAGCCCCCCACCCCAACCCTCCCCACCTCCCTCCCATTTCCACCCTCCCTAGTTTTTGTCCATGTGTCCTTTATACTTGTTCCTACAAACCCTTCCCCTTTTCCCCTGAAATTCCCTCCCCCCTCCCTTCTGGTGACTGTCAGCCTGTTTTCAATTTGTACTTTTTAATCCCTTCAACTTTCTACCCATCTTCCCAACTCCCCTCTTATCTGGCAGCCATCATAATATTCTCTGCACCTATGAGTCCATTTCTATTCTGCTAGTTCATTTTTTAGAGTCCACACATAAGTGAAATCATATGGCGGTGTCTTTCTCTGTCTGACCTATAATGGAATATGACTCAGCCATAAAAAAATTAAAATCTTGCTATCTGCAACAACATGGATGACCCTAAAGTGTACTGTGCTGAGTAACCAATAAAAATTTATTGTCTCACAATAAATTCTGGAAGCTAGAACTCTAGCTAGAAGCTAGAAGGTCAAGGTGTCTGCAGAGCTGGTTCCTTCTGAGGGCTGTAAAGAAGAACACCTCTCCCTCTGGGTTTCAGGTGGTCTAACAACCCAGTCTTCCTTGACTTATAGATGAATCATCTCAACATTGTCCTTTATCTTCACATAGCATTCTTCCCATGTGTCTGTGTCCAAATTTCCCCTGTTTATTGTGACTTCAATATGAACTCAACTAATTACATCTGTAATAACCCTAGTTCCAAATAAGGTCACATTCTGAAATATGAGCAGTTAGTTAGACTTTGTGGGGTCTGAGAATTACTCAGATTATGTCTTCCTGGTTGTTCTTTTACTAATCTCACGACATTTCACCTCACATGTCTGAAATGGGTATTCATCAACACAATCAAGGGCATCTTCATGTGAATTTCTAGAGCTTTCTCCATGCATTTCTCTCCTCTCTGGCACTCTTCTTTGGAAAATGCAGCAACTGTATTTTTCCAAAACTGGACTTTATCCCCTCAAACCCAGGGGACAACCAGTCTCTACTTGTAATTCCGCTCTCTGTGCCGTAATCCAGAAAGCCCTTCTGCACAGATGCCAGGTTGTTCCTGCAGATCCCTCTTTTGTTTCCTCGGTCTCAAGGATCACAGTCCTGTGTTCTCGTATCTGAAAACCATCCCAATTGGTTGTGTTCTACTTGTTTACAGCGGAAGGAAAAGTCTAGATCCAGATACTCTATCATCAACATAGCAAACCATGTATTTCATTAAACAATTTCTTTACTAGATTTTTCTTTCATGATTAGTGATTTTTCTATTTACTTAAAATCATAAAGATAATCACTTATTCTCCTCTAACATCTTCATTGTTCTATTTCAGCAATTAGATCTGCAATTCACCTGAGCAATATTTTTACTGTATTGTAAGTTAGGGTCAAGATCATTTTCTTCTGAATAAATATCAAAAGAAGTTAGTCTGTTTATTAAAAACATGCACCTTTCTTAAAAATAGACATTTTGTACATCATAATTTAGATTTATTGTTATGAACCAGATGTTTCTGATGTTATTATAAGTAATATCTTTCTTGAAAGTTTTTTCTATTAACTTTTTTGCTGGCACATGAACATACAATGTTTATTTATAATCCTCAACATAGTGATATTTTTAATTCATTATTTAATAGTTGTAAATTATTTGAGAATTTTCATGTATATAAGTATCTTGTTCTACAAATAATGAAATCTTTTTTCCCTCTTCACTATTCTTATACATCTCTTTGCTTCTTCTTAGCTAGACACAGAATTAAAATATTGAATGAAAGATATGTCATCATCTGGTTCTTAACCTTCAGGGAATATGTTCAATATTTCACTATAATATATGGTTTTTCCTGTAAGTTATTTATTGATAACCTTTGTCAGTTTAAAAAATTCCTCTTTATTTTTAGTTTGCAAGAAGTTTTATTTGTTTTGTTGTTTGTTTTAATTATAAATGAGGGTTGAAATTAACCAAAGGTTTTTTTCTGTAACTAACAATATGATTATATGACCTTTACTTTTTAATTCTATAATGTAGCAAATACATATTGATCCAATTTTTAAATCTGTATCTATCTGTCTACCTGAAATAAACCATACTCAGTTTTATAAATAAAACTTTCTCATGTCTGTTAAAGCATATTCTCAGACACATTGATTATAAAAACACATGTTGGGAGTTTTTCTTGAAATCTGTCACACAAAAAAGAGCTTGTGTCATAACATTTCAGACAAGCCCTCCGAAAGGGACATTTTAAGGAGAAGAAGGACTGGATAATAGTCATTAGACTGGAGGAAATACAACGCGATGGCTGGTTAAACGTTATAGGCTCTTTGTGAGACTGGGTGCATGACATTAGACTCTTTCCGAGACTGAACACTGTTAGGGTTTTAGGAAGGGCTCATAAGTTTATTAATTTCTATTAGAGAATTGTTGGACAATTTCATCAGGAATGGTGATTACCTCCAGAAGGAACATCTAATCACATTAAACCACAACATTCTTCCTGGTTTTGGACAATTCTTTTTGATGTCGAAAAAGGATCTGTTTAATCAGAGGCATGGATACGTGGAACAGACTGACGGATGTCAGAGCAGAGCAGGGAGGGGGCACTGGGTGAAAGGAGGTAGTGAAGGGATTAGTCAACACACAGACGGGCATAACCCGCGGACACAGACAACGGTGTGGTGACGGTCAGAGGGACAGGCGAGGGGTGGGGGCTGGGCGGAGTAGGCAAGGGGAGGGAAACCGGTACTTCTATCTGTAATGATGGCAACAGTAAAAATAAAGTTAAAAAAGAATCTGTTTATTAATTAAGAGGGTCATGAAAACCTGTGAAGCCTGTCCCAGATTCCACCCAGCCGTAGAACAAAAGAACCCGTTCGCAGCAGAAGTTTAAAGGGAGTGTGGTGGAAGACTAAAGACCATACTTTCTGGCGCCCTGTCGAGTCCTGCTGATCTCTGCGCGGTGGCACACAGCCTTTGATCCACCACTTACATTTCCCGTTATTTGGTGTAAGGACATCATCATGTGTGGGTCGCATACAGCTATTCAGGTTTTTATTTTAAAACGGCTTACACCAAGAGTAAGCGAGGAAATGAAAGAAGGTGGGTGGCGGGTAGAAAAAAATGCTTCAATGCTTATAACCAAAAGAATGTCTACATAATCAAGATCCATCAGCAAAACTAATTAATTCTCATCAACCGTTAAAATGCCTTAGAAAGTTTTCGTTAACACTAACCATACATTGGTAAATTAATAACAAAAAGGCTCACTGCAATACAGTACGTTCTCATTAAAAATAATGTATATACAGATAATGTATATAAAATCACTTAATTATTAATGTGTAAAAATTATTAATTTCTGGAATGGTAGACTATTTTCATTTTCTTTGTTTGATTCTTTGTTTGATTTTTGATCAAAGAAAATGAAAATAGTTTACCATTCCAGAAATTAATAATTTTACACATTAATAATTAAGTGATTTTATATACATTATCTGTATAAACATTATTTTTAATGAGAATGTACTGTATTGCAGTGAGCCTTTTTTGTTATTAATTTACCAATGTATGGTTAGTGTTAATGAAAACATTTCTGAAATGTTGTCTGCTTTTATAATAGAAAAAATAAATATTATAAGAATCTACTTTGTTGTAGTTAAACACAAATACATCCTTCTTATATTATCTTATAAAAACCTCTAAAACGCTTTTAAAAAGAAGCTTTCCTCCGTTGAAGCAATTCTTCAACATGCTTTACTGCATACCTGTTAAAAGTCCAGGAAAAGCACTCATTTAATTTGTGTCTGATTTCCTACACTGCCTTACTGAGAGCGCATCTTACTGTGTTTTTATTCTGAGCATGCCTGCCACAAGTAGAATACATTACTTCACCATAGCCCATGGCATTCTTTGGGCAAATCAACTGTCAAGTGACCCCCCAAATGCAATTTACCTAGTCCTCCTCACAGTTGCTGGAGGTTCTGGAATTATAAAGTCGCTGGCCATTTTCTCTGCAGCCATACTCTGTAACTCCAGGAAGCATTAAAATTCGCCTGCACAAAGGGACAGGCATAAGGATGTAGTGCACCTTGGTGTCATCTAGTTAATGGTGGCAACAGTCCTTCAAGCAGAGGAGTAATTAGGTAAGTGCTTGTGTGAGTAGATCAGAGTCCCAGTACAAGTTTGGAGAATGCCAAAGCACAGCAGCCAGGTCCCAGCCGCAGGAGCCAGGAGTGAGGACAGGGTGCGGGGTGCCATCAGCTTCTTTCATTCTGGCAGAATTGTGATTGGAAAAATTAGTGCTGAGTGTGTCCTATTTGTCTTTATTATCACTGCATATGAAGTCTCAGATAGAAGACAGCTGAGAAAAAGAGATTTTTTCCCATTTGCAATATGGAAATCAATTCCCAATTGTCTGTATTATATCTTTTGTTCATAAATGACATATTAAATTTAGTGGTAATACACCTCCTGACTGTTAGCCGTTATTGTCTGCAATAAAATAAATTAACATAAAATTTTCTTTCTAGATATTCCATAATATCTCAATACCATATGCAAATTCTTGTCACCAAATGACAAAATACTTATTGAATGTGTTAATGAAACCCCAAATATCCAGCTCTCTAAGGAAAAGCATTATACTAAATAAGCAATGATCCAAGTGATTGGGATATCATCCTGTATGTACTTATTTTTCTTTGATAGCTTTTAAAAGTGATTGTGTATTTCTCCAACTTTTTAAGCCATCATATGAGATGTAATGTAAGCACTATTGATATATAGACTAACTTTTGTGATGTTCTATAGATGTAGAAATTTAGGCCATTGATAAAATGCATATTAACCCTAGATACCTGCTTTCTTGAGGAAAAAAGTTATGACTTCATTGTTCCTATTTATTACTTGTGATTTTTTTAAAGTACAGAACTAGGTCTGAATAATCTCTACAGCATGGATAGTTTTCTGCATATGCGCACAAAATTTAGAAAATGATCTTTTTCAGTGTTGCCATTAATAATCTTTGTAGTATTACAGTCTTCATAATATTCTTTAAATGTATGAGGGGAGGACCACCCCCAAAACTGGAATTATCTTCTGGAGAATGGGCCCCTTGTACTACAGGCTTCCCCCACTAGATGAGGTTCTGGGAACCCATCTGTATCAGTCAACCAGCTGGCATTGTTGTGAGAGGCTGAGTTCAGCTTCCATGAATTTTTTTGAGGACTCTTTCAATGCATTTGCCCATTTCATGATGGGCGATTTACGAGTGCACCTGCCCACACTTGTGCTGTATGGTCAGTAGTTTTTGACCAGAAACAGTGTGACCCCCATGTTCCACCTCCCTATTTGTCTGATCTCACCTCAGACAGGTTTTTTTTTTGTTTGTTTGTTTCCCTGGATGGAAAAAGTCCTCAAAGGGAAATGTTTTGTCCATGTAGGAGAGGTGAAATAAAAAATGGCAGAAGCACTGAAAGGCATGAAAACGAGTTCAAAAGCAGTTTTGAACAGTGGAAAAAAATGTCTTGATAGGTGTATTGTATCAAATACAGAGTACTTTGAAGGTAAATGAAGTTTAAACATGTAAGGATAAATACACAATTTTTTATAAATAAATTCCAGTTTCAGAGGGCCGCTTGTAGTGATTATCAAAAACAATGTACCATAGAGTTTTATTAGTTTTATGTTATCTTCTTTCTTATTGTACCTCATCTGTAGATAGCAGGTGAAAGAGAGAAAGGTATTTGGGCAGAGAAGATGAGTTAAGTTTTAGGAGCCTTGGGAGGATGGCAGATTTCGAGAATATCAGCACATGTGCAAAAAAAAGGAAGGAAGAAAGAAAGAAAGAGAAAAAATTGACACAGTACTTTCAAAAAAGAATTCAGTTAGAAGGAAAACTAATTGTTTGGTGCAGAACTCTGGGGAAAGTCTGATAAGAAGATGCCCATCCATGAAAATGGATGAAGAAAAATTCTAGAAGTCCTCCTATAAGTCCTGAGGAGGAGTAATTTTACAAAATCAACAACTGTATATTTAATGAAGCTCCACTCTGAAACAGTTCACATTTCCCCCCACTTTTTCAAAAAATGTCCCACAGTCGTTTTCATGTGCCCGAAGACAAAGAGCACTTAGCTGTCTTATAATGTGTATCTCCCACCATGCGCATCCTGCTGTATTAGAAGTATAAAGGAAATTTTCTGTGTTCCCAGTGCAGTTTTGTGCTTGCTCATTTTGATATTTTTACTACTTTTGAATTGGTTGTTAACATGAAAATTCAGTTAGCTGTTCTCCAAACCCTGGAATCTTATAGAAAATTATATGTGCTCTTACTTGGCATATAAATTCATTCCATGAATAAGAAAAGAACCTGAGCATGTAATGTATAATACATTCAACTAAACAACAGAATCAAGTATTTTAAAGGAATCTTTCACAAAAGAGTTGAGGCAAATTCACCAAGTATTTGACAAGGACTTGATTCGTGTTTGTTCAATAACAACCGAGCGCCCATCCCTGCCCGTTTTCCGGGCGTTATGCAGTGTGCTGGGGACAGGAGGATGATGAGAACACGGGTTCAACATCTCAGTCTAGAAAAAACATAGATAAGAAAGCAAGTCATTACTGCAATGCGCCAGCATTCTAAGAAGTATACAGGAGGTATATACAAGTATATAAGAAGTATGCTATGAGAACCTAGAGGAGAAAATGCACCAAGCAATATCTTCATATTAGTCAAATCACCAGCTTTAAAATGACAACATATTTAAAAATTAACACTTCATAAATTAAAATGAGACACTCTACTAAAATGCCTAACCTAGGAAAATTGTTTTGGTCTTCCTCAACTTGGTCATGCGTGTCTTTGCAGTGAGACACAGGTTTTCCTTTTGGTTGGTCTGGGCAGTTTTGGTTGTGAGATTTGCTCTCATATCCCTAAATGACACAACCTGGTTTGCGGTAACATTTAGAAAGACAAGTTGGTGTTTGCTTATTTATGGAAGCAATTAACAGGAAATCAACAGAGATCAAATTAGCTTGTCTAAATATTATTTATGCAGTATCACCACATTAAAAAGTTATAAAAAACACAGAAAAATCATTTTTCAACTTCTTATGCTTTTTCTTCTTTTACCCATGTGCAGAGCAAGTAGGAAAAGCCATTTTTACGCACAGTCTTCACACAATGGGTAAATGCTTCCTTTTCCTTGAAAAGGCCACTGCCTTATTTCCATGTTTTCTACTTTGTCATGAAAAAAAGGCTATCTTACAGATTTACATGTGTTGTTCTGCTGCCCTAGAGATGCATATTCGCCAAAGAGTAAGGTTTAGAGCACGGTGAAGCAGCCTTAACTGATGGTAAGTCAAAACCAGAAGAAGGCTGCTAACATCAATTTCATTGGGATTCATAAAGGCAGTCTCCATAGCAACATCATTTTCACAAGACACGGAAATGCTGCATTTTATTTTTTAATGGAAAAGCAGAGGGTCGGATGATCGTTTTTTCCACCTCCCGTGTATCCTCTACCCTCACGCAGGTCCAAGTGCATTCAGAAGGAGCTTTATGAAGATGAAAGATGGTTCTGTATGTCAGTGGAAAAGCACTCTGATCTGAGTTTCTTATAGAAATGTACTGTGTTAGGGGGCTTGGGATCAATCTGGATGAAACTACTCCTGAAATCAGAAACATATTGGTTGACCCTCACTTTGAGAACTTGGAAGCTAGTTACTTAAACATGACTGTGTAAATCCAACAAAAAACTCTATTTAAGAGTTGAATAAAATCCAATTTCTATGACCATACAGCTTAGGGGAATATTTAGGCTCTTTCTGTTTTTTCCCCCCACTTGCTTTGAGGATTAGGTTTAGAATGAGAATGGTTATAGTTTTAATAATTTTTCACTCATAAAACTGTATTCATATTATACCTTCAGGTATAATTGCTTTTAAATTGCATTGTTTCCTTCACAAAAGGTAATGGTCCCCTGGTGGGATCACTCAGTTGGTTAGAGTGTCTTCCCCATACACCACGGTTGCAGGTCAGAGCACATAAAAGAAGCAACCAATGAGTGCATTACAAAGTGAGCAACAAATCCACGTCTTTCTCTCTCTCTTCCTCTTTTCTCTCTAAATCAATAAATAAAACAATTTTTAAAAATAATGGTGAAAGAAGAAATGTAGGGAACAATTAACAATAATTCTTTACTTATTGGGTTATTTAAAGGATTATTCTTAGAAAAAATATTGATTTTAAATGATCTCCTCTCAGTATTCAAATACTGCATAATATAACATCTCTGGTTTTAACGCTAAACTGTAATTTTTTAGAAGATATTTTATTGATTATGCTATCACAATTGTCCCATTTCTCCCCCATCATTCTCCTCCACCCGACACACCCCCTCCCACCCACATTCCCCCCTTTAGTTCATGTCCATGTGTCATATGTTCTTTAGCTTCCACTTTTCCCACACTATTCTTGCCCTCCCACTGTCTATTTTCTATCTACTGTCAATGCTGCTTATTCTCTGTAACTTTTCCCCCTCTCTCCTCCTCCCACTCCCCTGTTGACAACCCTTCATGTGATCTCCATTTCTGTGGTTCTGTTCCTGTTCTAGCTGTTTGCTTTTGTTTTAGGTGTGGTTGTTAATATCTGTGAGTTTGCTGTCTTTTTACTGTCATATTTTTTATCTTCTTTTACTTAGATAAGTCCCTTTAACATTTCATATAATAAGAGATTGGTGATGATGAACTCCTTTAACTTGACCTTATCTGAGAAGCACTTTATCTTCCCTTCCATTCTAAATGAAAGCTTTGCTGGATAGAGCAATCTTAGATGTAGGTCCTTGCCTTTCAAGACTTCAAATACTTCTTTCCAGCCCCTTCTTGCCTGGAAGGTCTCTTTTGAGAAATCAGCTGACAGTCTGATGGGAACTCCTTTGTAGGTGACTGTCCCCTTATCCCTTGCTGCTTCTAGAATTCTCTCTTTCATTTGAATCTTGGCTAATGTAATCATGATGTGCTTTGGTGTGTTCCTCCTTGGGTCCAACTTCTTGGGGCTCTCTGAACTTCCTGGACTTCCTGGTGGTCTATTTCCTTTGCGAGATTGGGGAAGTTCTCCTTTATTATTTGTTCAAATAAGTTTTCCACTTGTTGCTCTTCTTCTTCCCCTTCTGGTACTCCTATAATTCGGATGTTGGGACATTTAAAGATGTCCTGGAGGTTCCTAAGCCTCTCCTCATTTTTCTGAATTCTTGTTTCTTGCTTGTTTTCTGTTTGGTTGTTTGTTTCTTCCTTCTGGTCCACTCCATTGATTTGAGTCCCAGTTTTCCTCCCATCTGTATTGGTTCCCCATGCATTTTCCTTTATTTCACTTATTGTAGCCTTCATTTCTTCATCTAATTTGTGAGCAAAATCAACCAATTCTGTGAGCATCCTGATGACCAGTGCTTTGAACTGTGCATCTGATAGGTTGGTTATCTCTTCATCACTTAGGTGAATTGGCTCTGGGGCTTTGATTTGTTGTCCTGTTTGAGCCATTTTTGGTTGTTTTTTTTTGGGGGGGGGTCTGTTCGAGGCTGTTATATGTAGTGAGGGGTGGAGCCTTAGGTGTTCCCCAGGGAGGGGCAGCGCAGTCACTGGGTAGTGACTCTGTATGTGGGCGCTGGGTCCAAGAGGGAACTATGGCACTTGCTCTGCTCTCTCTCAGATTCCAGTCTCTTCCACCACTTCCCCTTTGCCTGGATTATCTGCAGGCGAATGTGGAACCAGCTGGCCAGCCAGCCACCTTGCACAGCTTCACTGGGTCTGCACAGTTGCCACCCCATGCCCGGGGTCCGCTAGCCACCGCCTGCACACCTGGGATCTGCCAGCCACTGCTGTCTGCTTGCCTGGGTCTGCCAACCTCCACTTTTTCCTGCAATGACTCCACCCCTCTTACCAGTCTGGATGAATGGTTTTTGGACTTCTGTACAGTTCAATTTTCTATCAGTTCTGGTTGTTTTCTTGTTTTTAAATATTTGTTGTCCTTAATTTTGGTTGTGAGAGGAGGCACAGTGTGTCCACCTTGGCCTCCATCTTGGCCAGAAGTCCCTAAACTGTATTTTAAGATTATAATTATCTTGCAAGACTATAAGTACCTTTAAAACTTTGGGGGGATTCTAAAATAAATTTTCACCCAGGAGAGTGGATCAACTTCATCATGAATAAATACCTATTTACTCAATAAACTAGAATAAATCTCTTTGGAGCTCTCATGGTCCAATGGCTACATTTGCATAATTACTTGAGAGTTTTTAAACCAATCACTTCATGCATCTGGCAAACCAGAGTGAGATTGAATGAAAATATTTTGCACTAGCATTAAACAAGTAATTCTTTTGTAATACATCCATTCTATATTATAGATTTATATAATTATTTTGTATCAATTACAGTTATAAAACGTGGAAGAAAAACCATGAAATTCAAGTATACACTCAGCATAGACCTTCACAGTTCCCTTCAACACAATGTGTTTTTCTTTTGGCAATTTGCTTGAAAATGATGGAACTAATGCTGCTGGAAGAAAATTATAAAATTGCTAAAGAAAATGACTTTTAAACATTTTCTTCAAATGTAGAATATAAATTACATAGCTTCTAGACAAAAGAGCTTTTTGGGTTAAGGTTTACATTTTCTAAGCAGAGACAAATTTACTTGTCGACAAAGAACATGTAGTTGATAGAAAAAAACCTAGGGTCAAGAAATAGCCAACTCTAATGAAACAGAGCAAAATTGACAAATGACTCAACAGAAGCAGAGCCATCAGAGTACATTAGTTTCTAAAGAACAGTGAGTGGGAAAGAGTATAAAAATATGTTAAACAAACATATCAATATGTCAGTATTCTAATTGTGGTGCTATCCTCATTTGAATATGGAAGATTTACATGTAATAATACTATACTAAATAATCAAAAGCCATCAAATATTATGTATCTTAATATGTACACTGAATACATGTAGTCTTCTATTGTTTACTCTATTGTAGAATAATTCCACCAATATATGATTCCAGAATATTCTGTTGACTTAGTAATTCTGCTCTTTCACTTTAATATAGGTTTGCTTTTTAAAACCCTCTAAATATTGTCTTACCTTGTATGTCTTTGAATCAAGCAGAAACTTTAGTTTTGTACCAAGCAGAAACCTTTATTTCATTCACTTTTCTCTGCTGATATTTCTCACCTTACCCATCTGTTAAGATGTCTGTCATATTTCTAACCAAAAAACAGCTTCAGTACCAGCCTAATTGTGGGCCCTCTGGGAAAATTCCTCAGTCTTTCACTCACCGACCTTCCCTCTGAGCCACACAGCTTTCTCTCTTCCTGCCTGACATCTCGCATCCCTCCCATCCTTTGAACAGTCATGCAAATCTACGTCTTCTAAGGAACTGCTCCCAAATAACCTCAGCACAGTATCCAGCTATGAAGCTTCTATAATTACTGTATTTCTTTATTTCTTCAGGCCTCGTGCATGCCTCCTCTTTCCATTCATATTGGTAATTCTAGAGTATGCAAAGAGTAAATATGCCTTAGACAGAACATGATTTCTGACAAATTAAATATATTTGACTCACTTTGGAGCTCCCAATATACAAAGTATTTTCAAATTTCCCCCAAATTACTGAATACTGTGATTTATATGCTATGTATTTTTATAAATGAATTTTACCTTGAAGCTATTGCCAATGAGCAATATGTTTATGCAAATATTATTTCTAGTAAAATTTCATGCTCATGTTTGACCAACACATGAATTATGGATCAAAACCTTTTGTTGGATGTACAATCTATAGATCAACTGTTTTGCCCATTTTTCTCTCATAGAGAATAAGAGAAAAAAACATAAAAACAAGTTTTTCTTAGACTGTAAATAATGCCAAAAAATAGAGAGGAAGGGAGGAAGAGGGAACTCTACTGATGATGTATGTAATTGAGAAAGGAACTTCAGGAACAGAAAAATACTAGAAGACACCAAAATTGTAAGTATTCTGGATGAAGCAATGCAAATAAGTAGATTAGATACATACCTTAAAGAAATATAAAATACATCTCTCTTAAATTAGAGCTATTAAGTGATTGTTGTGGACCATTCAGCCTGGTTTCAGGAGTTGTAACCCTCACCCCATGGTGGGCTGTGTAAGAGCCCAAGGGACCCACTTCATCTGGGTCTGTTCTGTCACGAGGACGTGACCTACTAAGGAGACAAAGCTTATCTCCCTGGCAGGAGTGCTGCTTCTGCCTCTCTGGCCCCAATGCTTGGTTGGCAGTCAATGACGGGTAAGACTCCTCATGGGAGGGGCAACCTAAACCAGACGCAACCACTTGGGAGGCCTCATGGAAGGACTCGGGGGGCTGCAGCAAAGAGGATGTGATGGACCCTCACCCCCCGGCTATTCTGACATAGCCCGAGTCCTCATTTCCATCTGGGAGATGTCTCCTGCTTCCTAATTGGCTTAAAGCCTGAAACTGTAGGGGTGAGTGGTGCAGCCCTGTATGGGCCAGGACGGCTCTGTGGGTGATCGGGCATAAGAAAGAATTCCTAAAGTCCTGTGAAACCTGCTTTGCTAAGAGTGCTCTCCCTTAGGTGATAAGTGTCCCAGGAGGAAATGAGTATGTCTCCCAAAGTTTGGCAACCCCCTTTCCTGACAAATACTGGCTCAAATTAAGCCCTCAGATTTCTTTGAAATGTTAAACCTGTATTCCGGTGTATTAGAACCCAATAAAAGCCCAGTGAGGAAGGGGCTCTGGGTCATTCTCCTCTGAGAGTTTGACCCCTTTCCTCTCCAAGCAGATCATGTCTTGGTAGTTTTTATTTTCATCCGTGACGGAGGGATGGGGCTCTGAGGGCGGAGCCCCCCCACATCTGGTGCCTAGGACAGGGGCCCCCACAAGTGATATTAAGACATTTAGTTATGATGGTAGCATTTGTAAATATTGTCTTCACGTAGCCATGAGAATCTTCATGTTATGTAGAACTCCTTTATAAGGGATTTGTATATGGAATTCAGGGGTCTTTAAACATAGATGGAAAAATACATTTTTATTTTTATAAACTTCTAATTGAATAAATCAGCACTTCTTTCAAGTATAAATTTATGCAGCCAATCACAGTAGTCTTAGCAATACCTATGCTTGAGTCACCAAGACATTATTGATATTTCCATATCACATTACAATTGTTTCAGGAGCAAAATATCTTTTATGCTTGAAACTAACTTCAAATTAAAACAACTGGCTACTGCTAGAGCATATTATTTCATGGATTACTAAAAAATCACATATAATGTTATTTCAAAATATTGGATGCTATTATTTTGCTAGAATATTTCAATATGGTTGATCTTCTCTAGGATTCATTTTATTTTGTGAAATTTAGAAACATACCGAGCAGGGATCCCCTGGCCTCCCAACAGCCAGAGCCATTCATGGCTTAGCACATGCTGAGAACCCCTGAGCTGAACCTGACATGCAGAAGTCTGCCTTGTATTCAATTACCTTACAGCAAAAGAATTCAACAGCAGCATATACTCAGGAAATTCACTGTCATATGTCCCTCCAGAAGCCCACCCAGTTTTTTTAAGCGACATCTTTCCATGGTGAAGTGATTCTGATACTTCCATGAGAACTGAACTGAGCACAATGTGACTATGCCCTACACACAATATGTGCAGCGCACAGTGGTGGGAGGCAGGCCAGGCGCAGCCCCTCGTAGGCCTTGTGGCCCAGAGACACCAGTGGTTGTGTAGCTGTAAAGTGCAAGCACGTCTTACCTGGTCATTACAGTACAACTTGTGGGTGTTGGAGCAGACGGCGCTGGAGGTACAATTAGAAACTGTACCTGGAATCCAAATTCTAGAGCTGATCAACATGACGTACTAGATGCAGGTTTGCATCAACATTCAGTAGTTATTTAAATGTAACTTGGGTGGGGGAATGAGTAGCTTGGGAAGCCCCAGCTTAGCATCTTCCGATCAGCCACCACCTCACCCTGGTCGGGCAGAACATCGTGCCCACACCTTCTCCAACAAAGACCTGGAGAGGCCAAGGGGTCATGATCACTGGACATTCTCCAGAAAAATAGCCACTCGTAAGCTTTGCTGAAAATCGAACCTTTCAACTTGTCAGCCAAGCTTTTAACTTGTATAAAATATGTGTGTCAGAGTTATTGTTTGCACCAAACCTCATCATCTGTTGGACTTTGTGATGTTTTTCTAATTCTGTCACAGTTCTATTTGGCTATTCTTTTATGTATGGCTTAAATTACATTTTAACCACAGAGGTCAGGAGTTGTGCAGAAAAGATATCCAAATACATCTTACACAGCAAATAAAGAAATATAGATGCATATTACAATTCTATTTCCTTTGATAAAATAAAAACCACCCAGAACAACACTGCCATCTTTTTTATCTTTCTTTTTTGGGGGGGTAGGAGTGAGGAGGAAGGCTGTTTATCCAGTAGCCGAAAAGCTTTAATTGGTCAGACTCAATTTGAAGAAACCAATGTTTTAAGATGAAGTCATTTATTCCTTGGACCCTAAAATCTCCAAAAGAAAATATCCCAGAGTCAGGGCATAAGCAACATTTTGCACGGGTATGTAAATATGGAAATTGCCACCTTTACTTTAACCCCCTGCTCTCAGAATCAATATATTCTTGGTATATTAGCTTCTGATTTATACTTGATCTTACAAAAAAATAGTTTCCCAGTTGGACTATAACTAGGTCACAATAATCTTTTTTTTTATTTCTTTTAATTCCATAAGGCCAGAAGCTTCTAACTTACAGGGGACATGATAAGACTGGTGTATCCCATGAACTGTAGCCCCCACCTTCTTTTATGTTTTTAACTATAAAATGAGTTATTTGGTTAAGAGCAATGTTGCATATGTTACTATGATAAAGCTTTTAGATATTCAATAAGTTCAGAAATAGGGATTTATGGCATGATGGAAAGTGATATATTATAAAATCCAAATCCAGAATGAGACCATAAGTCAGAGAGGATGAATTATTTTCATCCACGATGGAAGAGGATCAAAATAATCAACCTGGAGCCTGGAAAATTATTGGTACCCTTGCCCCTTGGTGTGTATGGTTCTACATTAAAAGGAATATCCATTAGAAAGCTTTCAAATGCAAGTTGGCAGAATGCCCAAAATGGTAGGCTTAATAATGCCATCCCCCCAAAAAAAATTCAGATCCTAATCTGTAGCACCTGTGAATGTTACCTTATATGGCAAAAATGGACTTTGAAGATGTGACTAAATTTAGGATCTTAGCATGGGCGATTATTCTGGATTATCTAGGTGGCCTCAAACTGTAACCATCGAGTGTTCTCATAAATGTGAGGCAGAGGAAGATGTGGCCTCAAAGCAGAAGGCGATGTGAGGAAACAGAGATTTGAAGATGCTGTGCTATGGGCTTTGAGGATGGAAGAGGGGGCCACAAGCCAGAGGATGCAAGAAATGCAGCTCTAGAAGCTGGAAGTGAAAAGAAAACTGATTCTTTTCTAGAGCATCTGGAGGAAGTGTGCTCCCCTTGCACCTTGCTTTCAGCCAGGTTAAACTGGTTTTGGAATTCTGATCTCCAGAACTTTAAGAGAATAAATGTTTTGTTTTAAATCACAAAGTTTGTGGCCATTTATTACAGCGACCATCTGAAATAAATACGCTCAATAAAAAGTGGCTTAAACAAGAAAGATTTCTTGTTTCATGTCATAATAGTTTATGGTTAATTCAGCAGCTTGAAGATGTCAAACGCTCTGAGTCAAATTTTTTTATGAATCTCTTGTCTCTCCTCTCCAGATGGTAAAGTGACTGCCACAGTTCTGAGCTGCAGGCTAGGTTGTGACAATATCTAAAGGAAAAAAGGAAGGGCAGATATTTCTACCCTACGTATATCTCTGTTCTCTCAGGGTATAACTACTGAATAGGCACCCAACAGTAGCTGCCATGTGGGCTTGGATTTTGTATCTGATGATAGCAAACTGAGCCTGCAACGATCAGATAAGCCTTAGTGAAGGGAATTATATGTTACAAAAATAGGCATTCCTGCTGCTTTGGCCTCTTTAACGTCATTGAGCAAGTATTGGCGCTGTTCAGGAATGAGGCTGACCAGTACTGACAGAGCAGTTCATCTTATCCACTTGATTATTAAGAGCTATCGCTTCCAAAGAGGACCTTTGGGGAATATCTTCATCAGGTTATCAGGTTGGACTGTTAAAACAAATGACCACAGACCACAAAGCTGAAACAATGAACAATTATGTCTCACAGTTCTGGAAGCTGGAAGTCCAAGATCAAGGAACCAGCAGATCCCATGTCTCCTGAGGGCACTCTTCCTAACCAGCAGGTGGCTATCTTCTGGCTGTGTCCTTGCATGGCAGAGAGCAGAGAGAAAGCAGCTTCTTCCTCTTCCTATAAGAACACCAGTTCCATCACGAGGGCTCCACCCTCCTGGCCTAATTACCTCCCAAAGGTTCACCTCCAAACACCGTCCCATTAGGATTTCAAGATATGAATTTGGGGGGAGACACAAAACATTGATACCAGAGCAGTGAGAAGTCACGTACAGCACAAGTAACCTCATGTTCTAAGCTTTCCACCTACCCCAACATTCTTTGTACCCAATGGTCATATCCCAGACCAACCAGTAAAACCAAGGAAATAATGTTAACCTTTACTTCAGATTCTTCTTCTAGACAAAATGGATAATTCAGTGTAAGTCTCTGCCTACTTTTCCTTCTCGAGAAAGAATCCCATTTTCCACTGTCTTTCAGAGTCACACCTAGTGGACTTACAATGTTGCACATCTACTTAAGCCCATTTTAGACTTTGAGCAGAACGATTCATAAACTAGGTTTTTTTTTTTTCTTTTTCCCAGTGAACAGGTCACAAGAAACTGCCCAGGAGACTCTGGCTATGAGTGGTGGGACAGATGGCAGCTGTGCAGCGGGGTGTATGCTGGGAGTGAGAATGGGTGGTGCTGGGAAGGCCCTGTTCCATGGACTGTTGGAACACACCACACCCAGCTCCTGAGGAAGAACGTGGTCCTCTCTTGTTACCCCCAGGGACCCGGTCTCACCTTCCAATTCCCAGTACCAAGCCAAGAGTAGTTTCTTGAAAAACAAAACAAAACCAACAGATAAACAAAACAGCTATTTGACTAAGTATGGCTGTGCTCAAATATCCTAAGGAAATGGCTTTTAGAAATGGTGACCTCAGGACTTTGTAAGAAATGCATTTTAATTAGTTACCTAGTACAGTACAACACACTAAGATCTTGAACAAAATAAGCAGATTTTAATAAATGATGTCTTACTATAAGCTATGTGCACTGATATTTTCCTTTCTATTAGATTCTCTTTTGTATTTTTTTAATGCTGCTCAAGACCTTTTAAGTGGACTTCACAATTCACTAATGGGTCACAAGGCACAATTTGAAACATGCTGCCCTCAAGGCTTCACAATAATTCTCCTACTGGGATTTGCTGCAGGAACCACAGAACAAGCCAATCAGCTATAAAAAGTTCAAGCAAAATTGATTCGCCTGGTTCGAAAGGTCCAAATGGCAGAGCTGCTTGCCCTGCAGGACCTGCTGAAGAAGCTTAAGCCCACAGGCTCACCCAGAAAGTGGGTCAGAGCAGCATCCCCAGTGTGATACGCACTGCCATCAAAATTAAAGGGGCCTATGAAGCATTTTCCTTCCCTGTAATACAAGGTGCAGCAGCCTGTCTCAGTTTTCAGGGGATTTAACTACATGCTTTAGTCGTAGGAATGATATGTTTCAAATACCACCCAAGGTATAATCAATATTTATCAATAACCACCATGCCTCCAGGGAAGGTGAAAGATGAACCCCACTCTGAGAAGTTGGAGGGCAGCATCCATGCAGGAGAAATCTGCTGGACCAAAAAAAGAGAAGTCTAGGCCCAGGTGGGGTCCGAGGGAAAAGAAGGGAAAAGAATGAACGGAATGTCAGATTTGTGCAATGAACGGACTTGCTAAAAACAGCCAGATAAGTGGAGGAACCCCAGAGCTGTGGGATTTTGGCCCCAGTAGGTCCTGGGGCTATTTTATGGCACCTGACATAAGAGTCATGTATGATAATATGCTTTCCAGACTAGAAATGGCTGATTGGCATCTTGAGTTGGAAGAAGATGAAGATTATCAGACGGACTTCTCCTATGTTTGAGCTCATTGTGATAGAAATTCCTAGTTTCACATGGGCTTAAAGAAGGAAGCAGATGATTGATCACACTCTCCGGAGTTTCAAAAAAATACCACTCAGGGAGGCAGAAGAATCTGACCCAGGAGTGAACTTTGGATCACTTGCCAGTGACTGAAAAGTAAAGGTAGGCATCAGGACTACTCCACACGGAATCCCCTGTTCCAGGGTACTGTATCCAGCTAATGCCTGAAGACTGCCAATGATGCTTCACAAGCAACAAGTCAGAGCTCCAGAAACTGGAAAATGAAGCCCTCGGAGAGGTTCCACCATCCCCAGACATCAGCAAGGGAGGACACACAGGCCACAGTATCAGTAGAGCAGCCAGCTGTACCACAGTAAACCCCAGCCAGCTGTACCACAGTAGACCCCAGCCAGCTGTACCACAGTAGACCCCAGCCAGCTGTACCACAGTAGACCCCAGCCAGCTGTACCACAGTAGACCCCAGAGAGGGTGCCAAGCTAGACAAGAGACCCATGAGTGTCCTGAGGACACCTTAATTCACACATAAATCTGAGTCCTCCCCTTGTCCTCATGGGAACACGGGAACTGTCTTCTCACGTGGGACATAGGATGGGGATCAGAGAACCATGCCTGAAGGGCAGTTTGAATTTTTCTTGCCATCAGGAGCAATCAAAGGTTGTTAGGAATTTTTGATCAATGATGGAAAATAATGCGATTACTATATTTTATAACATATGAGTTTATAGGCATATATAATTGATTCTACTATAGCTTTGAACTGGATTTAGATTAATAAAACCAAATGAAAGCATAGTGTTTGCAATTCAGTTGCACACCACTCAAGGATGAGCTTCAATGAATAAGGAAAGATTCATTTTCTTTGGAACACAATGAATATTGTGAATAGATAGAAAACTTCTATCTACTCATTCAACAGACAATGAAATGCAGTCTGGGCAATGTCATTATGAATCATGAAATCCAACACTGCACTTTACAAATAATAAAGCTTCTTGATCAACATCCCCCACAAGGTTAATAGCAGAGCCAGGACTAGAATCCAATTTAGGACATTGTGTATTCCAAAAATTAACTAACTCCCTTAAACTCTTTTTAATGTGTATACAACCTAGATTTGCAATTGGGGCATGAAAGTGGAAGAAAACATCCCTTTATTAAATTTCTACTCACCATACATCAGCTGAAAAGGTGATGCAGGAGATAAGAGAAATACTTCAATAACCTACTTCTGCAGTATTTATGTATTATGTATGAGGAAGAAGGATATATAATTGCCATTATAACCTCCAAGAGGGGATTAGAGGGTAAAGAAAATTTTTCATTAAGAGCTTGTGATACACAACTAAAACATGTTTCAGGGAGGTACATAATTATCTTGACAAGGCAAACATTTAGCAACAGGCCTAAAGGCAGAAAGTTGTACTAAGGTAATAGATTTTATATAAAACGGCAATTGTTTCATAAATAATAACAAGTCCTGTTTGCAACATATATTGAACCATAATGAGGCATACCAAAGCTCCTAGACTAACACCACAACTTAAATAGCAGACATGCGTATAAACTCCCATTCGGGCAAACTTTTTTTTTTTTTTTTTTTAAGATTTTATTTAATTGTTTTTCGACAGAGTGGAAAGGAAAAAGAAAGAGACAGAAACATTAATGTGTGGTTGCCTCTCACGTGGTCCCCACCGGGGACCTGGCCTGAAACCCAGGCATGTGCCCTGACTGGGAATCAAACTGGCGATCCTTTGGTTCACAGCCCATGCTCAATCCACTGAGCTACACCAGCCAGGGCCAGGCATATTTCTTAACTTTGTTTTCAGACTCAGAAATACAGTCCTGGATCCCAATTCACATCTTTTGTTCTTCAAAAGGGCAACATTCCTACCCACCTCTGGTTCATTCCCTATTTCATTTTCTGCATCCCTTTAAACTCTGCACAGCCTGTCTCCACTTCTCTCCACCCCCTCCTAGTGGAGGCTGGTTTGACTCAGGGATCTCCCTTCTGCACGGATGTGCTCCTTCCTCAGTACTGAGCATCTCCTCCCCACTCCCCTTCCATGTGGTTACCCTCCACAGAAGGTCAAAGTCACAACCCATGTAAGTGAAGTCATACAATTATTTGTCTTTCTGCGATTGGCTTATTTCACTTTGCATAATGTCCTCCAGAGTCATCCTTATCGCCACATGTGACAAGGGTTGCCTTCTTTTTCAAGGCTGAATTATACTCCATTGTACCTGTGGACCACATTTTCTTTATTCATCATCCATCTGTAGACATTTAGGTCGCTTCCTCCTCTGGCTATTTTGAATAGTACCACAATAAACATGTAGGTGCAAATATCTCTTCAAGATCTTGTTTTCAGTAATTTTGGGCAAATACCCAGAGGTGCATTTTGTTATTGTCTTATTCATAGAGTAACCTTATAGACAGGCCTTAATTTCATACTGATCAATTGAAAAATACATAAATGTAATCATTTGGATTACATCTACCATGTCAGCATCTTGGCACATTATGCTGTTACATATCTTAGGAAATGAGGGTAGGGGTATGTTATTTCACAGGGCTGATTTTGTCTTGCCCAAGATCAAGGACATGAATAGATCAACTTTTCACACCCTGTGGTTTATAAACGACCAGCTGTGTATAAAAGCATTCCAGAAAATCTGTGACAACTGTTCCCATTTCTGTATTGTTAATCAACTCATAAAACAAAATTTAGCCTCTTTGGACAATGGAATATGGCGCGAGCTGGAGGAGATCAGGTGAGTGGTCTGACATGCCCTTGAGCATTGACTCATGGATTTATGACCCACTTGTACCTGACTGAACACCATGGAGGTTTTGAGGGGTGTTTAATTTTTTTTACTACTTTTAATTTTGGTCATATCCTGTGTAATGTGTCCCCGTTTTAAACCATTCATTAAGCAGGAAGCATAAGGAACATTGATTTTGAATTAAAGATAATGAGAGGCATACTAAGGATGAAAATCCAAAATCTGTTTTAGGATAATCTTTACTAGATTACTATTTCTCACCATCATTCAAAAATGAATTTTTCAGTTTAAAAATCAATGTTGAAAAATAAAATACAGGGTTGGAACACTTCTAATTTTACTTTTGCCTTTCTGCAAATGATGATTACCTAAACTTACAGTATATTTACAAAGTATGATTAAAACAATTTTAAATGGCCTCTCTTATTTGTTTATCTAAAAACAAAACATAAAGTCAAAAAATATTACAAATAGCAAGATTTTTTAACAGCAAATAATGAAAGCTACTTTTATATATTTTTCATACCATGGTACTTGAAAATGCACATACATTTAACTTCCAAAATAAAATGTAAATTTTTGTCATTTACTTTTAAGTCACACTTTTCCTGTATAATTAATTTAAAATGAATTAACTAGTGGATGTGCCTTATTATTTGAAAAAAGGCTAAACCTTGTTTAATGTGTGAAGAACAGTCATAAAAATGTACTGTAATTTAACATGTTACACCCATGTGTCTCAGGAGACACTGGTCCCTGGTCGTTTTCAGCAGAGGGAATACATTTAGATAAAACACCAGTGTGGCATCCAAAAGTGACTGGAAGACAATTTAAATTTTTACTGCTGCTTTTGAACAGCATTAAAAGGGACTGTATTTTTAACTCTGAACAAAATGCATTAAAATCCCTCTGTCAGAGACTCGCAATATCTTACATATTGCAAGCTCGTTGCTCCCAATTGCCTTCTCTTGACACCTGGCTCCCCTTAATTCTTTACCCCTAAATTTTTGTAGCTGCTTCCATTGTTCTGATCAATGTAGATATTTTTTTAAATTTGTTTGATTTACTTTGTTAGAGATGGGGAAATGAAGGAGAAAGAGAGGGAGAGAAACATCCATGTGTGGTTGCCTCTCGCATGGCCCCCACTGGGGACCTGTCTCGCAACCCAGCCGTGTGCCCTGTCTGAAAATCGAACCAGTGACCCTTTGGTTAGCTGGCTGGCACTCAGTCCACTGGGCCACACCTGCCAGGGCTATATTTTTAAGATAATAATAAAATAAAAAGGCAATCTTGGGAGCTGTGCAAGCAATTAAGTACTCTTTTTCATAATGTAGAAGTGGGGAAAAGGCTATGAAATTCATACTCAATATTTTTTATATTTACACTTTTATTTTCTTCTAATATTCTTTTTTAAAAATGATGTCCAATTTATATTCTATTTTAAGTGTACGGTTCAATGTATTTTGACAAATATATACACCTGTGTGACCAACACCCAATGTTCAAGCTATATAGATAATTTCCACTAGTCCAGAAGGTTTCCTTGTACCCTTGTCAGGCAGTTCCCTACAATTAACAGAGCTGACCAGCATGATGAACACTATCACCATTTTTGTGATTTACTTATATTTTTCACAGAACAGTATTTCGTTCCTTTTTATTGCCAAGTGGTATTCTGTTGCATGAGTATGCCGTTGTCTGTTTATCCATTCCCTTGTTGAGGTACACTGGGTTTTTCCAATTTGGGCCTCTCCTGCTGCTTTGTGCTTACTAATACATTGATCTATGTTTTTATTTAAAACTGCTTTGTTAATTTCATATCCATCATACCAGCCAACATTCAAATACAACAGTAGCACATTTAGGAAAGATTATGCAGAAACCAGAATGCTTATAGTCTGCTGGATGGAATGTAAAATATTATAATCACTTTGGAGAGCAATTTGGCAACATTTAGGAAAGTTGTCGAGGCACAGTTTTTACTCTCCAGTAATTGCACTCCTAGTTACATATTTTAAAGGAACTCTCAGATGTGTACATAAGGAGACATCTACAAAAATGTTTAGAGCAGCAGTTTTTATAAAAACAAAAAAAGTCAAAACAGCAAAAATGTGTTGGCAACAGAAGAATGAATAAATTGTGACATATTGTATATCCTTAAATTGAAGATTATATAGCAATAAAAATAACTAAATATGAGCTACTTGTATCTACTTAGATAATTCTTACAAATATAATACTGAGAAAGAAAATAAGTTTAAAAGAATGTCATGATACTTTTTATTAAATTACTTAAAGCAATAATAGAATGGCATATATTATGCAGAAATGTATCAAGAAATATATAGAAATTATAAATATTACATGGCCGGTAATAATTACTTCTGCAGAAAATAAAGAGACATAAAAGATAGGAAGCTTTAACTAATTTTCTTTAAGTTGGGCTGTGGATACATGTTATGTTTGTGTTATGTGGAGACATGTTGTAATATCTCTTGTGTCTTGTATTACGTCTGAATATTTAATCATTACAAATTTTCTATCATGGTACTAAACCACTCAGAAGTGAACACATGATGCAACCAATTTCTAAGATCTTTCAGAAAATATATTGGGATAAAAAGAGCTTAAGCTAGAATGTTTGGGAGACACGCAGCAGCTTAACTTCCAGATTCTTGATTCTGTGGATCAGCATTGCAGTTAAACATGGTGAGCGAGGGTCTGGGTACTGTTGAAGAGAATCTGATCTTTTCTCAGGACTAGAGGAGCTGCTTTGACATTTTCAGATTTTCCTTTTCCCTAGTTGTGCTAAAACATAACGTTTAAGTAGATCCACATGTATATGAACGTATAGATAACTTGGGGACATTGGGATGCTGGTACAGGTCTAACAACTTGCTCAGGGAGAGGAGAGCAATGAAAGCCCTCATTTGTAGCTATGGTTAATTCCAATGGCTGATTCATGCTCTTGGCTTGCCTATGATGCATACAAAATTGGGAAGAGAGGCACACAGCTGGATGACCTGACGAGATCTGACACTTCACTGTGGGAGATGGGTGTCACAGAACACATCCGCTGGAAAATAGAGAGGCCTGACACAGTGGAAGCCACCCACTGTCCCAGCTGATACTGAGATGTTCCCAATGGTCAAACAAATGCAGACTGATTCAAAAAATACACTAAAGAAAGGGTAGAAGACTTGGATCTTGACAGAAAGAGTTAACAGTATTTTCCATGTTGAGCTAAAAGTTGATGTCTGCAAACTTCCCTGCATTTCAGAAGCTAAGTCTTATCCTACTGGAAAGCAGATCTATTCCCAATAAAATGTGCCAATGTCTTGAATAGTCTAAATTAGTGTTAGTGCATTATTACCACAGTGAAATGGTGATATTCTTTATAGAAAGCAGCCAATGAGTACAGTTAAGAGCACTGAGCTGAGAGTTAAAGATACAGAACTATGTAGACTCGATTCCACATGGAGAAGATTACACACAGGTACACTTCTCTTTTCGCAGAACTATAGTGAAAAGAGCAGGGGTGCACAGCTGTGCACGATTCCGTATGTGAAGAGAGAGTACAACCAGGTGAGAGAAGTTTCTCGAACATTCATTTAGAGGTTTCGGGCCCTCTTGTCTCTTCCTCTCACCACTGAATAGTTGGAAAGACAGAGACTCTGCTTCTGCCTCCTCAGCAGGACTGTGAATCCAAGACTCCTGAGAGGCATAGGCCAAAGTTCCCAGCTCTTCTCTGAGCCGGTACAGACTTCTGGCCTGGTTGAGGTTTATTCCTGGAGGTAGATCAAGACATACTTGTGTTAAGATTCAACTCTCAAATACTGTGGGAAATTCTTCAGTGAAATCAGAAGTTTTGTTCTGTGCCTCATTACCTTCAGCTCAGCACCTCAGAAACCTAGTCATTTAATGATAGTATCTAATATGCAAACTGTTTATTTAACCCTAGAGGAAACTAGAAAAATGATCTAACCTAGAAAGTTTCTCTCTTTAAGGCAATACAACATGGCAGCCTCAACAATGTGATTTTCCTAGTGAGACTTAAGAATATTACTATATCGGCTCCTCAGTTAAAGATTTAACATCAAATAAAATTTCTAAGATTTTCATTTCGGGGATGTTCTGTACATGAAGCTGGTTTATAGTAAATATTGCTAAATATATAGCTTTAAGAGTATTCCCTTTGTTTCCAAAGAGTCATAAAAAAATAAATTTTGCTGCTCTCACTGTTTAATAATAGATTTTTAATTACTGTTTATTTTTTCCTTGGGATTTGAAAGTTTTGTTTTATTTTTTTTTGTCTACTTTATGAAGAAACAATATACTTCAAGAATTTATTTTTTCAACAATTTATAAACATTCCAGAATTTGTTTCCTATGTTATTCTGGGGTCTCCCCAGCTTTCAAGGCTTTAAGGCATATGGACAAATAGTAATTCACGTTGCTTTATGATTTTCTTCAGAGATCTCACACAATCAACTATCAGGTTATTTTCTCAACCTATCTTTATGCCCTCAACTGAAATGCTTTAAAAAATGTATTTTTTCATAAATTGAAAACTGATACTTAGAAATTTTTGGAAAAAATAATTTTTTTCTACTAGTCTTTTAAAATATAGATAGTACATAGAAATGTCATCTAGGCTAATCAATGAAAATGTAGCCTTGGTGTAAAAATGCAATTTTTTTGGAAAAAAATATGTTCTCCTTTTGTTTTATTCATTTAGCTGTTTATCTACAATAAGAAACTTTTGATTCATATAATACCAGCTGCTTAAACCTCAGAGAGGAGAGGTTTCTCTGAGTTGGTCCAGGTTCATGAGATTGGATTGCAGACAATCTTTTATCCCGCAGCAATGGATTCAGTCTGAACTTTCAATCAAGATTTATTTATTCTTTGGTAGTCAAAGTTTTTTGGTCTTTTAGACTCCCGTTAAAAAAATTCTGTTACTCATTTGTATCCTTCTATAGTGTTTTTCTTGAAGAAAACAGGAATGTATTTCTTTTGGAGTATAAAAAGTAAATATGCAATGTTCCTCCATAGGCTAATTCTTTAGGCTGCTTTCAAGTAATGCCTTGGTGGCAGTGAACTGGCAGCTAGTTGAGAACTTTGTAGGTACCTTTCTGGGCATAAGTGAGATAGAAATGAAGGGGGAAGATTGTAGAGGAAAAGGTGAAGAATGGAGACTTATTTCCTTCTCGTTCAAAACACTGTCTCAGGGCCGCCTGTTTAGAGTGGCAGATTGCACTCGTGCATTTTCTCATGCTGTCTTCAGGAATCTAACCAAGGTGACAGTAAAGAGATAAAAATGGTGAAAGTCATAATCTCACAGGGATAAAGAGAGTAGTAGAAGACACAAGAGCAGAAAGGTCAAAACAATTTTAGAAACAGGGAAAAATGGAGATGAGTGATAAAGGATTTAGCTGAACAGAGGAAGCAGGAAAGCTACCTGCCTTCCCAAAAACACGTGTGCTGGCTTCCAGAACTACACGAGAAGCTAAAGAACTGAAGGTGAAGGCTGATGGGGCTCGACAGAGGAGGGCTGATTGAGATTCTCTCTTAGAAACAGTTCAATAACGAATTCTTCGCCGACTAATCTCCCAGAATTGAGCACACTCTTGAGACAAGGAATGAATGTTTGATTGAGAATAGCAGGCGCCCTATGTTTAATCCTACTCTACCCCCAGGCCTGGACAAGAAGGAAAAGTGGAGGGGGGGGTGCCAATTTTATTTCCTTTCACAGCACCGTGTGATGTCATAATGAAGTACTGAGGCCAGTACTTGGGCTAGAGCAGATGCCTCTCTTGGGGAGCTCTAACACGCCACTCATGTGAACATATTATTAAAAAATCATTTTTATTTAGCTTTAAATTGCATTATGAAATTTTTAGCTTCTTAATTTTTTACACATTTTTTCTTAATTATGTTTGGCCTTGTGTATTCATACTATTAGTTTTAATTCCCTACTTACTTGCTGACCAACAATGGGCAGATATAACCTGGAAGTGGACTGGGTGCTTAGAAATGCAGTAACCACAACGATGGACATCAGGCGAACACGTTCCCTCATACAATATCAGTTCACGGAAATTCATACGGGGCTCTAAGACTAGCTAATGAGATTCTAGCTATATTGAAAAATCAATAACAATCAATAATGATTCTACAAATCAAGACAATCAGTCAAAGTATATTTATTCCAAGAAAATAAAAGGTACATGACTTGCATCCACAGCAGAATACTCACACAAAAACTTAAATATGTTAAGGAATGATGTCATCTTAATCAGCTTCATCTCCTGGAACAGGGGCAAAACTTAAAACAAGAATACAAAATGCTTTAGCCCCAGTCTTTTTATTTTTACTTGGCAGATCGAAGAAGCACATCCCCACGCTGTGATATTTCACCGGAGGTTTGGTGTGAATCCTTACCGTTAAAAAATGCAGGGCACAAAATTTTACAGCATTGGCAGTAATGGGTATTCGTCCCAAGTGGATTTTCATCAGTTTTTGTGATCTGCTAGAAGTGGTTGGCTGTCTGCGTGTTTCTATAACCTGTAGTCTCACAAACATTCCTAAAGCGTAGGATTTCAAAAATGTTTGAAGGAGCTTAACATGCAAAGTCTAGTCTTTTTCTCTTACCATATATTTGACTCCTTTTACCCTCTTCATCCTCCTGAAATCCCCTTTCCTCTACGGTAACCCCCATCATGTTGACTGTGTCTGTGTGTTTGCACTATACAGGCGACATATTGCTAAATTGTATACCTGAAACTGATGTAATGTTCTTAACCAATGTTACCCCAATACCTTCAATTTTTCAAAAAAATAAAAATTAAGTAAATAAAAATAAGGTCATGGAGGACATAAATATTTGCTATATTACCCAAAATGATGTCCTAATTAGTGAAAAGATAAAAAAAATTCTCAAACCAGAAATCATCTCTTCCCTCTCATATTCTCTTTTTCTTTTTATCTTTTTTCCTTTATGTCAGTGGGTGATGTGTTCATACTATAATGGGAATAGACATAACTATCATGTGAATACATCAAGCTTGCTCTATCTGTATTGCCCTCTCTCAAGATATTTTTCAAAGGTTATTTTTAAAATTACAGGTAATTAAAGGAAGAATAAAGTATTTTATGAGAAAAGATGGTATAAAAATTTTCACATAAAATAAAGTTAATACTTTTCTTGACATCAGTTTAATATGTCAATGATGTAGAGATTATTTTTCTTGATGTATTCACATAAAATATTAGTTTTAATTTTTTTAGAGTCCCTGTTGTCTTATTATCACTATAAACATGTAATACATATTTTTCTGCATATATTTAGGACCTTGCATATGCAAAGGATTATTTAAAATAGGAATGAAAAGGTATAGGTAGGAGGACAAAAACAGGAACCAAGAACAAGGGGAACAAATAGAACACAGTAATAAATAAGATAAATATTAATCCAATTATTATCAATAATCATTTTGAATGTCACTGGTCTAAATGCACTAGTTAAAAGACACAGGTTATCAGAGTGGACCAGAAAACACAGCCCTGCTGTATATATTGTTGACAATAAATCCACTTGTCTTAGTTGATTAATGAAGGAATATCATCTCCCTTAAAAGAGACCTCCCAGCCTCAGAGAGATATAGTCTTTTCCACTGGCCCTGCCCAACAGAACAATGACATCTGAGCACGGTGGCCCAACACAAAGCTGTTCTTCAGCTTCCCGGTCATTCCGTCCTAGAAGACACCCCTGCTGAGAAACAAAAGGTCCATAGCAATGTTCACACACAAACACAAATGCCCTTCCTTTTCTGGTTTATTTCCAGTGTAAGTTAAAAATTCTGCCTACGTCTCTTTCCTGAAGTCTTCTTCATCCCCGATCCTCACTCCAGAAAACAGCTGTTCAAGCAAGAGTACAGGCAATCTCAAAGAGTGGATGACAGTATACAAACAGGCTACATTGCCGATAAGGGGTGGGGAGAAAATCGGTTTACCTTTGTTTGTGTGGGAAATAATGCAATCATTAACAAGTAATAACACAAGAATGAATTCTGTTTGGCATACTCACAACCGTAAACCCACATTTACCCATCTTTGCATATTAAGAAAGCAAAAACATATCTCTCGGAGAAGCAACGAAATCTTTAGAGACATAGCTTTGCCAAAAACTTGTGTACAACAGTTAAAATGACCAAAAAGACTACATTGTTTCTCAGTTTATAACATCTGCAGTCATGTTTACATACTCAGGAAAGAGCCATAGAAAAAAGGAAGGGATGCTAAAATACAGAATAAGAGATACATGCAGAAAAATATTCCCTTCGAAGGACTATAATTAGCAGACAGAAAGAAATGGAGTCAGGACACAGGTGGACGGAATTGCCCTGGTACAGACGGCAAAGCCGGTTGAAGCTGGGGATTCACATCTGCGAAAAGGTTCTAAATTAAAACCGAAACCTGTGCTATGAGCTGAAGAGCAGGCAGGAAAAAACATTAGATTTCTTTTAATTCCACAATTAACTTCCAGATGGTTAATAAACAAGGCTCTTCACCTTTGTAAGTCTGAATAAAAGAGAAATGTTATTGCACCCTTGCTTCTCACATTAAGAAGCAGAAATAAAAGATGCATGGTCATAGAAAAATGAAAGATGTCAAACTGGCTTTAAATTATATAATACCTTGCTCGTAGTCAAGAGAGAATATGTATGAGAAGCCTTTTATGCTTGCTGAATAATTATAGAGCGCAGTAGGCAGAAGGCAAGATTTCCTTCTCGTTAGCTTGAATGTCCCATAGTGAAGGTAGGCTCATCCTTAGGTCTAGGATATAGAACATGCACTGCGTCAGATATGACGCAAGAGAGTCTCTGAGTCCACTAAAGCAGAACATCACGGTGGTCACAGTGGTGTGAAGGCTGCCTCTGTATTGACAAAACAAGCTATAGTGGGAATATAACTAAAGAGAATGAGTTTTGAAACACTCTGATCTGATGGTCTGATCCCATTGTTTATTAGTGGTGAATTAGACACCTCAGTAAACTCCTGTAACATGTGGTAATAAAAGTGGCACTTCATGAGGTTGCCAGCCGTTCTCTCTCTAGTTTTAGTGAGGCAGAACTAGTGAGGCTGGGGTGAAAGAAGCTTATCTACTCAGGAGGAAGCACAGAGGCACCGCTAGAGCCAGAAACCAGGCAGAAACTGGGACAACGCCACAAATCCTTCCGGTTGGGGTGCCTCATGGCTCAGTCCCTGCCTCTCTTTTCTGTATACTCATATATCCTCAAGTTCATGTTTCCATCCAGGTCCTTGCCCTTAAATACCATCTTATTAGTTTCTGGCCACTGTCATAGCCTAGTACCACAAACTAGGTGGGTTAAAACGCAGGCAGTTATAGTCTTACAATTCTGGAGGCCAGAAGTCCAAAATCAAGGTGTCAGCAGGACTATGTTCCCTTTGAGCCTGTAGGATGAAGTCCCTCCTTGCCTCATTCTGGGTTTTGGGAGTTCGCTGACAATCGTTGGCTTTTTTTTGGTTTGCAGCTGCATCACTCCAACCTCTTTCTCCATCATCACCTGGCGTTCTCCCCTTGTATGTCTATATCTCTGTGTCTCTTCTCTTCTTACACGGGCACCAGTTGACTCAGGCGTAGGGCCTACACGACACCAGCCTGATCTCCTCTTAACTTGACTCTTCACAGCTGCGATGACCATAGTTCCAAAAAAGTTACATTCTAAGGTACTGGGCATTAGGACTGCAACATACCTTTTTTCTTCAGGGGGGCACAATTCAAATCAAAGTACCATTAATGTACTGATGAATCCCAGTTTTACATATTTAGTATTGATCCTGAGCCATCTAGCAGCTGCCTACTTGGCCGATCCATTTGGGCATCTAAACAGGCATCTCAACAAGTGCAAAACAGCTGTCCCAACCCCCCACTCTAAACCTTTCCATTCTCCGGCTTCTTCATCTCAGCGAATGGGGCTAACATCTGCCTCATTATTCAATTAAAGAATCTAAAATTCATCCATTGCTCCAGCCTTACCCTCATCTCCTGCATATAGGCCATCGACAGCTTTTTCTTGTTCTTCTACCTTCGTGATGGGAGCTGAATCATCCATTTCTCTCATCTATTCTGCCACCACTCTGATCCAAATCACAATAGATTACAAAAATAGCTTCCAAAAGTATCTCCCTGCTCTCTTTCTAATCCATTTTCCATACAAGAAGTCAGAGGGAAAAAACTTTTAAAGGTACATCATCAAATCATGGCACTCCTTTGAAACTCTCAAAAAGTCCTTCTATGGTCTAAAAAGAATAATGAGGCTCGAGTCCAACACCGCCATTTCATACCACTGACCCTCTGTGTATATTAGCCTCATCACTTGTTACCACTCATTTTAGAAATTCTGTCATTTGAGTTTTCTAGAACCCAAATATGAGGCTAGGGGAAGGCTGAGTGCAGGAGGTGGGAGAGGAGAAGGAGAGCATAGCATCTAGCATTTCATGGTTGCAGGGGAGACCTGGGGTCTACCACTTTTATATAACCACTTTATACTATCTCTCTAATACTACCTATACTTCACTCTCTATACTGCCTTTCATGCTCTCTATACTTCCAAATTCTACACATTGCAATTCGAGTACCTTTTGCAGATACTTCAGTTAAGGTGACTTTGCCCTCTTCCAGTTTGGGCACTTCTCCTCAACTGACTTCCCAGCTTCCAAAACTCATAACTATCTTTATCTACAGATATCTCTTCACTTATTCTCTCTGACCTTATGAATTGAAACACATTTAACCTTCATTTTTCCTATAGTGAAGTTCAGGAGAGAAAGTAGATGTAGGTAATTAATCTGCCTGGTTCAGGAGAAGCATCACTAACATTAACTTTATTTCCTATTCCAATTCTCCTATTATAGTAACTGGCAGAAAACCCTTAGATTTGGGTTAAAATAAACACACATTACTTGTACCAGAACAATGGGTGGGCGATAGTTTACAGAAGCGTTTCTCAACCTCAGTACTATTGACCTTGGCACTGGACAACTCTGTTGGGCGGGGCTGTCCTGGGCATTGTAGTGCGTGTAAAAGCAACCAGTTCTGTCTCCAGATATGATCAGATGTCTCCCGTCAGGGTGGGGGACATTTCCCCTGGTGGGGAGTCACTAATTTAGAAAGTAAAAAAGAGAAAGTGGCAAACATAATAAAGATTCTCTACTGAATTTTACCAATAAAATATGACTTGGAAAGCCTTGCAGCCAGACCTGCCAGTGCTTTTGACCCCGAATTACTGTATGATCTCAGGACAAGCAGGGAATGGCAAGAACCAAGGTGACTCTGTGGAACTCAGCAGAAGGACCCTTTGATCTCTACACAAGTGTATCACTATTTGCAGAGTCGAGAGTCTGAGTATGTCCTTTCTGTCTATGAAGCTGATATTATGTATTTCATATATAAACTTATACTTATCACGTGTTCTTCTAACAAACACTTATTTCCCACCCACAACATTCTGAGGACCATCGAGAAGATTGCATAGACATGCAGTAGTGTATGCAATATATATTCAAGGGGATTATTGCTAGTAACAAGTAAATCTATCAATAAATAAGTTAACTGAGGTGGTTGATCAGTGCTATATGGAAAATAAAAGAGTATAGTGTGTGAGAAATGAATGGTGGTAGGGGAAGAAGCAAGGAAGGCAAAATTAGACTGGGAGGTCAAGGGAAGGCCCACTAAATAGGTGACATCTGACTCAGAACACAATTAGAGGATATGGTTGAAGTCTGATCATATGTGTGTATGTGCATGTGTGTATATCTATGAATATATGTGCATATATGTGTATATCTCTGTATACATGTTTGTGTATATGTGTATACATATGTGCTATGATCTGAATTCTTGTGTTCCCATCCACTTCATATGTTAAAATCCTGACTGCAGAGAATGATGGTATTGGAAGGTGAGGCCCTTGGGGGTGCTCAGGTTATGAGGGGGAGCACTCATGAATGGGATTAAGCCCTCCTAAAAGAGACCCCATAGAGCTCCCTGCCTGTTTCCACCATGTAAAGTTGCAGCGAAAAGGCAGCTGACTAGGAGGTGGGCTTGCACCAGAAATGGAATCAACGGGCACCTTGATCTTGGACTTCTCAGCTTCCAGAACTGTGAGAAATAAATTTCTGTTGTTTCTAAGTCACCCAGTCCATGGTGGTTTTGTTAAAGCAACCTGAATAGACTTAAAACAGCACGTATGCATACGTGTATTTAATTAACTTTTTCTCTACATCCTTGCTTCTGTTTATTCATAGTTACTCCTTCCTCATTAGTGCAGGCCAGCAACTGACCCATTAGAGTTGCCTCTTCTCTCCTAGTACCACCCTCCTGCACTGCAGCTCCTACTATTGCCTGCCTCATTATTTTGGGGTTTCTGTACTGGAATCCGTCTGATGGGCTGAATTTACCTTTTGCTCCAAGTGATGCCATAAACCGCTGGCCAGTCTGTGGATTGACTACTCTTGGAGCACATGCCCTTTCCTAATCTAATCAAAAAGCCTGTGGCAGGGAAAGGCCAGTCGGCACTACAATCCCTGCTGGAGTCGGCCTGGAGCAGGACTGCAGTCAAGTCGGCTTCTCTCCAAACCGCCTGCGTAAGCGAGCTTCCTGACTGACAACAGCTCCTGAAACCACCAGAGGCTCACTCTTCCCCATGCAGTCAAGGTCATTCTACCCTTCAGCTCTGCTATCATGTATGTTCCATTTTTAATTTATTACCCAGAGAAATCCCCGGAAGATATCAGAAAATTCATCCCGGCAGTAACAGAGGTTAAAAGCAAACAGATAAGTATATGCCTTCCTCACACTAGTGTCAGATTGAAACTGATTTTCCCCAGACAGTGGGACGGACATATTTTAGTTCGTATTCTCTAGTGTGAACCATAAACTTATTTATTGAACCAAAAATTATTGCGCAGCCATTTGAGCCAAACTATGTTTGAAGATCTGTATAAATTATTCATGAACATCCTGATGAAATTCCTGATTTGGGAGCTTACACGGTATTGGGAGCAAGCAGTGGCTGTTTACCAGGCCTCTGTGACTGTCCGGCACTCCTCACAGTGTTTTGTAAATTGTCCCCCTACACAGGCCTGCCTTTCCAAGGAAGATGCCAACTCTACATTCCCAGACTCTCTCGTCACTAGATCACAGAGATATGACAATGGCTCTTCTAGTCACATGCACTGATAAAAGGTTAAATACAGAAGAAAGTACCATAAAGATGGAAACATAAACAGATTTTTTGTGTGTGTATGAGTGCTGTGGTGTTGCAAAAAGTCACATAGGCCAGAGCAGGACCAGTATTGGGGATGCTTGTAGTAATATTTGTTGCCCGCAATGTGGAGTCCTCAGTTAAATGGCCTTGTGGTACAATTTGGGCATTTTCTAGATTTGTGACCTCCAGTATGGTAGCTAATAGCTTTGTACATCTCTTAGACCTCAGGATGTGGCTAGTGCAACTGAAGAACTAAATTTTTAAATTAATTTACATTAAAATTTCAAAACAGCTGCTTCATTCAGTTATTAGAAAACTAAGTATATTTGAAACAGCATTGGTATGTTTATCTCTTTTTTCAGCTGTAAATTTTATGAAATCAAAATCCAGATCAGGTTTTTAAAAGAATTTAGTATCCACATTGAAATGGGCCATTACATGTAAAATACACACAGGATTTTGTAGACAATAGAAAAAATAATGCAAAATAGCTCAATAATTATTTGTGTTGATTATATATTATAATAATACTGTATTATTGTGGTTATATTAATAATATAATGAGATACCTTTTATTTTTCCTTCAAATTCTTTCTTTATAAAGTACCACATTTTCTTAAAGGGCTTGATAGCTTTCTTTGCCTTTGGAAGTCAGTTGGGTTGGGTTTTTTAAGCACCTGAGTATTTTGTGGTGAAATTCTTTCAAAATGGAGAGCCAGGAGGCAAGCTTGCTTAGCCATTCTACTGACAGTATGAGGAGAAGGCCCTCTTTTCTCGAAAGTAAGCTACAAGAGACTACTCTAACACTATAGCTTACTGTTAACACCTATGATTGTAGCCGGCCTCTTCCAGAACTGTGTGCAACAGTTGGGCAGGAGTAGTCTCTCTCCATCACCAGATGTCTGTCCCCACCCCACCCCTTCTCACCCAGGGCTCTTCATCCAGTTTCTTCATGGAAGCCAGCATCTTACTGTTGCAAGAATCCTCAATACCATTCTCCAACTCTGCAAACACTGACTTACATCTGTAGCTTCTTCTTCTAGGACTTAAAGTTCTACCTATCTGGGACTTCCTCCAGACTCCAACCATCCTTTCAGTTATTTAGAAACTGTGCTCCCCAGAAGAATGTTGAGATTGGGTTGAGAGTGACAGAATCAAGTGATGAAGCTTCTCAAAAACCATGGATGTGAAGTATTTGGATTTTAACCTAAGGGCAACAGGAAGCCACTGAGTTTTAAATAGGTGAGTGAGTGTGATTAAATCTATAGTTTCACAAGAAACACTCTAACTTCAGTCTAGAGAATATCCCTAGAGTCAAAGAGACTTCTTCTAATGGAGACTCTAAGAGCTGAGAGTAGGGCAGAAATAGAGAATAAAATACAAATATGTTTGCGTGGTTGATGGTTGGGTGTACAATTAGCGGGACTTTGTGACAGATCAGCTGTTAGGGGCTGAAAAAGGAAGAATTCATCAAGTTTTGCATTGGATCAGATCAATGGTTGGGCCTACCCTGAGGCATGAATCACACTAGGAATCTCAGGTTACATTTATTTGGGAGGTGATATATGTTCCCATCCTCCTACATTCATGAAGCAGTATATTTATAGGGACAAATTCCTAGAAAAGATATGACTAAATTAAACTTGCTGTCCATTTGAATTTTGATGCATAATATTACGTTGCTCTCCTTCAAAGTTGATATTTTGGGATGGGGAGGGTTTATCTGTTACATAAAAAATGATGTCTCACCATCAACTTGATTTTTACTTTCTCTCTTTTGTGGGGAGTAAGGATGAGCACCTTCTAAATGTTTAGAATAGTAGAAGAAAGAGAAGACAAATATATATATCTGTTGATATTCCTGCTCAGTTTATATTGGTTGTTTTCTTTACCTTATTCAGTTTTTACACTCTTTATACGCTAAGGAGATCAGGCCTCTATCTTATGCATCAAAAACACTATTGCCAGTCAAATGTTTGACTTGTCATACATGGGAAATTTTCATTCTTATGGACTTGAATTGCTCATTTTTCTTCTATGGTTTCTGAGATATGTAAATAATGCATAAGAAAGCATTCTCTACTCCATCATTATTTAAATGTCATCATCTCATTTTTATCTAATAATTTCATAATTAGCATATTTATGCTTAAATGTTTAATTCACATGAAATTGATTTTGATGAAAGGAGATAAGACTTCATAGGATCCTACTCATGGTCCTAACATACTTTATTGTGCAACACATTACTTTAGAATGATACTTTTTAAACCATAAATTAAATTTCTGCATATATCTATTTTTTTAGTCTCTATTCTGTCCCATTGAGCCTATATATAATTTAATAATAAATATCCAGATTTATAGGTTAATTTATGGAAAATTGGTAACTTCATACTGTTGAATTTTTTCAGTCAAGAGGACTATCTCTATTTACTTATTCGTGTTTTTTATTTCTTCACGCATGTAACTGAGAACTTTCTGATCTTTAATTTCATAAAAACAAGCTATTGAGTTTTTAGTCATTCAACTCTAGTTGAGAACTTTATAAGTTGCTTCTCTTTGATTTTCCATATATACAAGTGTATCATTTGCAAGTGATCATTTTCCTTCCAGTTTTCATAATTCTGTTTTCTTCCTCTTATCTAATCACATAGGCCAGTAACTCCATAGCATTGTCAAATCATAGTGACCATGGTGTATATTTTTGTTTTGTTTTTCCTGACTTTATTGGAAACATTTTGAGTGTTTAACAAATAAACATTTTATCAGCTTTCAAAAGAAATACTATATATACTTTATGTGTACTTTCCAATTTTCGTTACTGGCTTTTCTTGTCCAATACTTTCCACCTTGGCATTTGTTTAAAGGCAAAAAGTAAGGTCTTCTTCATCTCTTCGTGCACTGCTTCAGAAAGAAAACATTAGAGTGGAGGATGGGGTGAAAAGGAAGCTTGCCAAACTCCATAGCAACAGCCAAAGCAAAAGAGAAGTTCCTCCAGCAGAGGGTCAAGCCCCCGCGTCACTACAGAAGGGAGAACTGGAGCCTGGGGAGGAGTCGGGGCCACCCCCGCCCCCGGCCAGCGTAAGGTGCCAACGGCAGGGTTGAAATGTGAGCCCCGGTGGCCCAGACCTTAGTAGCTGCCCCCGCACCCGCCACCAGAGCGCCACCGGGAGAGACAAAGAGACCTCCGCCCCAGCGGTGTGCCGGGCGCGGGACTCCGGGGATCCTTTCTCCGGCTGCCTGGCAATGGCCAGGTCTCCGCGCGCTTCCCCTCTCGGGAGTCCTGCTGTCTCCATCTGACCGCCCTCTGTCCCCTCCATCCCCTTCCCGTTCCGGGCTCTCCCTTCGCTCCCAGCCAACCCTAGCTCCAGTCTGTCTGTCTGTCTGGCCTGGCGCGCAACCTCCGGCCACCGGCTTGGATGGACACGCGGAGGCTGCTCAGGGGTCCAGGGGTCTTGCTTCCAAAGTTGGTTCTGCTCTTTATCTACGCAGGTCAGTGACTTAGGGCGGCGGGAGAGGGGAAGGGGACCCGGGGTTGTGCTTGGGTCACACTCTGGGCAACGCGGTTTGAGCCCTACGCACTGGGACTTTCGCGGGAGCGCAAGGACTGCGTGGTCCTGGCGGGGCAGGAACCCTTGGCTCCCCTTCCATGCGGGTTTGTTTTGCTCTTTTCCTTTAACGTGTCCTTTCCACTGACGTTTCCTTCCTTTTGTAAATTTTCTTTGCTTTAGTTTTCTGTTCTTTAATTTTGTTTTCTTTTCCTCTGCACCAGGCAACGTGGAAGCAAGTCCTAACTCCACCTTTAGGAGATTTTACTCTCTGAATAGACTAGCATTTATCCAGTATCCACGACTCAAGAATCAGGGGGTGATTGGAGGTTAAGGATTGGAAGGAAAACATTTTTTTTTTTGAAATCACCTGAAGTCTAGAGATATTGCTGAAGTTTTCAAATAAATTAACATAGTGACCTTTCCATTTTGGTATTCACTGCCCTCTCTACTCTCGCATTCTGAGTATTCCTATTTTCCCTGTGGAAATAAAAACCCATAGACCTTTGCTTTAGAAGATGATTCTCACGGCGGGTAGCCTGGACAATTGGATGCTTTGAAGTCAAACATAAGGATTTCGAGAGGCATCAGTTCACTCGGAGTCTAATCTGTGTTTCATGGATTTTGTTAAGCACTTGTTGGCGGATGATGGGCATCTCATCTCCCTCCTCCTAATTACTCTTAGTGATAATTGCTAATAATTGATGAAGTAAAGTAGTTTTCTTGTTTTGTGATTGATATAGAGCCCAATAATATGGCCTTTCATTGCTTATTCATGTATAAAGTTAATTACACATGAGTTTCGCATCTGCTTTCTAGTCACAAAACAAGCTAAAAGCAAAATGTTTTGCAAAATATTTTCATTTCTCTAATTTTCTGTAGCAAAAACCATAGGCTGGTACACATGACCTTATAATATTAAATTTGTGTGTAGTATCTTGAATATGTACAAAAATACCACACTGAAATGAAGACATTCTTCAACATGATTGGATCATCAAAAGATTTGAATTTGTCTTTCAACTTTGCCAGAAGTGAGACACAGTAACTCCTGTGGAAATTTTGAGTCCATTTATTAAAATGCAAATTAGTGATTTCTATAAGTTAGTTTAAGGATATTTTCTTGTAGGGAAAATGTAGACTTTCAAATGCAGAAATTTATAAAAGTAGGAAAAGCACTTATTTAATGAGGAAACTCCACATTCTAATCTGTTTACACTTATTTATTTTACTTAAATCACACAAGGTTTTCAGAATTTGAGGAACAGAATCAATTACATTAATCTTAGTTTTATCTCTGTATTAGTTTATCTGAAGCAATGTTAATTCTTTTTGACTCCTCTATTTATCAAAAGAATGCAAAAATAAGAAAATGGAACTCAGCAGATAAAACTGTAATACTCTCGCTTGCCCTTACTCAATCACCATTGAAATCAACTTTTGCATAATCAACTGTCTATTCTATTCCCTGTGGTAAACACAAAGCTTCTGATTTGCACACTTTTCCTTCCCTTAGTCCTCTTCTTGCAGTGCTGGGTGCACAACTCCCCGGCTTCACAAAACCCAGAGCTGCCTAGCAGCAAGGTGGGTTGGTTTAGAAAGTTTCCTCTCCATTCATTTCTTGTATTCTTCCACCTCTCTCCCCACTGAGCTACAAAGTATGCCGGTACTACTAGGTTGACTTAGCGTTTTTGATAAGAAATGTTTAGCTAATGTGTTCTTTGGTGGTAATTCCTGAACTCCATATTTCAGAGGCTCTTTCATGCCTGCCATATTCATTCAACTAATATTTACTGTGTGAATTGTGGTGAGTGATACATAGGACAGAGGCCACGCTGAGTCTTGACTAGGAGACAAGGTGTGCCCATCACTCTAATGGGTCATAGGAGAGGTACAATCGTGTGCTATCGGTGTCCAAAGGCGAGGGTCTCAGTGCTGGCCAAGGCATGTAATTACGCTCCATGAAGATGGTGTCTGTTTTGCTCAGCATAATAGTTTGAAAGACTAGCTAAAATGCCTTGCCCATAAGTGAAGGTCAATCAATATTTGCTCAGGAAAACTGAATTGAGGAGGACTTTTAAGAGCTAGACCTTTGAAAGGCAGGGAGGAAGCATTGGACATAGGAGATGGAGTAGCAGGACATAGTGTGGTCAAAGGCAAAATCCACGAGGTATGTTTGTGCGAAAATAGATAGTTTGATTGGAACTAAGATTTATAGCTGGAAGTAAGGATTGAGGTGAGATGGGGAACACAGGAGAAATAAGTACAGTTCAGGCACCCTGTTAGGTGACTTGTCAGCCTTAATGGGACAAAAACACAAGTAGATGTGCTGCCTGTAACCCGGATTATTTTCCCCAAAACAAATGCATTAAATTCACGTTCTATTTGTTAAGGAAATAGGAACAAGGTGTCTATACCTGGAGCATGATGTTGTACTATGGAGTTACTTTTGGAAAGAGAGCCAATGAAGTGTTTACATTATTATCCAAGTCCCAGGGCAGGCTACAAAGACAGAACTTGGCCAAGGTTTTTGCCTTCGTGTCCTCAGCCAGTGCCTTCTGTCCCCTCCCTTTCCTTCCTCTCTTAGCCTTAGCTGTACTGTAGCTTAAAGTTTCTGAACAAGTATTTGTGGACCGATGCAGCTTTTCCTGTAGAACACATTCCTTAAGGTGGGGGTGGGTGTGGGGAACCTTCTTTCAGATCATGTCTTTAATTAAGGTCATTGAAAAAAGTTTGAACTAGATGATTTTCAAAGATACTAACCTGAATATTAGAAACAATATTATTTATTTTCTAAAGACATTCGGAATGTTTCATCTTTTTACAAGTGAGAAAACATTTCTCTATCGTTCAAACTCTGGTCTTCATAGAATTAGTCTCAAATACAGTGCAGAAAGCAACTAGCATATCCAAACAAGCTTTGAAGTGTGCTTGGAGCCTCCATTTGGAAATACCATGATTGTGAATGTACCCGCCGTGCTATGAAATCTGTCCTTTCAGTCCTTTAATTCTGGGAAGCAGACAAGAGTGCTGGAAAATGCCATAAACATATGAACAGTGTGTGACATGGTGTCCATGTCTGCTGCTGGTAAAATCCAGCTTCTTGGCTACAAGACTTTAGGCTTGGTTTCCTGTGACACTGGCTCAAAATATTTTGATAACAACATGTCCTTATAATAATAGTAATTGGAGTACAAGAGTAGTAACTGAATCTTTGATATTCATGGAGGTGCTCAGTAAGATGTTGGTGTCCAGGACATCATGTTAAAAGGCCCCCCCTCATGGAGCTGCTTCAACCCACATTGGTTGTCCTGCTCCCACAGAATGAGTGGGGGCATCCGCTCCCCCACTACCGTAATGGCTTGTAGTGACTTTTAAGAACATGAAGCAAAACATTCGTGCTAAGAGCCTGAGACAACTCAGCAGTCTAACTAAATACTTGAATTAATTAAACAGCATGGAAAATGAGAGCAATAAACATTCATTGGGAAAATGATAAAATAATCAGTCTTTAAAAGTTCGATGCTCTCTGCAAAAAGCATACTTTGTCAATAAATCATTAGACTGTGCTTCCATCCTCCAAATTTTCAAGTAAATTTAGGCAGAGTTATTGCATCTTTACAAAGGTAATTATTTTCCTCTCTCATTCTTCTTACCATGTTCCAGAAGAAGTCATTAAAGTTTGTTAATTTATGAGATAGAAATAAAATTGAGGGAAAGAAAATGTGAACTTTTTTCACTTGTTTGACAAAGGGCATGCATTATTGATAAATGTGAATGAACTTTACTACTTTTTGATCACATCCTTTTGTCAAAAAAGTCATCTTGGCAGGAAGGTGATTTAAAAGCAAAATTGAAGTTTTCCTTTCTAGATAAATCTATTACATGGACATGCAGATGGAAATATAACATGCACTTTTACAGTGTGACTTGAGCAAAAAAGCAAGAGTCTTATATAATTTAGAAAATAGTTGATATTACCTTCAGGGGTTGAGTTGAAAATGAGTTATTTTGTGATTTTCAAACATGCAACTTAAATTATCAGACTATATTTAATGTTTTCCTTATCATATACCTGAAACTCACATACCCACTATAATTTATAACACTGACTATAACTAAATGATAACCTTAATGTGTTAAACATTATTTAAGTGGAATAAAGAAATATTTAAAAGCCCGGATAATTTTCATTCAATGTTTTTGGTATAATTTTCCTTAACCAAAAACATATAGGAAAAAAAGAGAGCAATTTGGTTTTGTTAGCTCCATCATGTCCTTTTTACTCAGAAAACACCTTTCCCCCCCACACAGCGATGTTTCACAGCTTATTGATTCTTAAATCAGACATTAAACTCTTAATTATTCACAAGTTCATTATCTAGGGAAAATTTTTTATTTTTCAAATCAAATGTACTGCCAGGATACGCAGACTCATATGAGTTACCATGTGTGGGCACACTGTGATTATGAAGGTAAAAATGGTCGAGAAAGAAAAGCATATGATACATTGTCATGAAAAATAAACAGAATTTTAAAATTCTCTCCAGTTGCCATTATTCATGTTAATAACACTTTCTATTAAATGAAATTAATTGAGAATAATAGCCAAAGTCAAAAGACTTTATCTTTTAAAAATCATTAAAAGAACTCAATTGACAAAGTGAATGACTAATTAGTTGGATCATTCATTCCTCCTTCCATTATCTCATTCAGTTCTGACCATCAATTATGGTGCTAGATGCAAGAGATTCAAAGAAGGATGGTCTTTGTCTTTTCTAGCTTTATGTTTAATAGTAAAGGAAGACAAGTTCAGATGCTTGCATATGTTTTAGAATTCTGTCTATTTAAATCAAAAATCTAAATGCCCTCAAGAGCAGTTAAGGTATGAAATAGAATAACTGCGAGAAGCTGGGGTTTCAGAACTGTGACTGGATGCATGTTTTTATTTTGCAGATGACTGTCTTGCTCAGTGTGGCAAAGACTGCAGGTCTTACTGCTGCGATGGGACCACGCCCTACTGCTGCTCCTACTACGCCTATATCGGGAACATCCTCTCGTGAGTATTGGTCCAATTTGGCAATATTGATGCTCTTCCCCATGCCCAGTTATATTTTCAAAAAGTATTAAGTTATCAGTATGGGCAAGAAATTTTAAGATCTCTGCTGGAAATCTCCATGGGAAATACTAAATCCTCATCATTATCCAGTATGTTACTTGATAAAATATGCAAATTAATATACAAAATACATTGCCTTGATTAGAAGGGAGTTAAAAGAAATTTACTTTTATTGCTTTGTAATAAAAGTAAATATACTTTATTGCTTTTATTTGTTTTGTAATAATAACAATGTTTTAAGTAGACCTTATTCATGTTATTGATCTTTTTTAACATTGCAAATTACGTTGTCTGCTTCACTGAAAGATTTAGAAGTTCGAATTTGCCATTTAATTGTGGCCAGTTTATTTTGCCATCCATGTATTTGTCTAACTTATCCAGTAGATATCAGAGCAAAGAGACATTATGAATAAAAAACAGTGGAGATATGAAATGTCAGTTTTCTATGTAATGCATATAAAGCAACTTCAAGAATCAAGTTTAGAGCCCAAGATAGGCTAAGCATCAACAATGTAAAGTAATAACCAACTACACAAAGCAATGAGACACACACACCGAGACTGTGTTAAGCATTTCTCCATTACACTCTAAGAATTTATTTTAGAGATGCTCCGGTCAAAGGCAAATGGAGAAGCAGGAACTGCCTTCAGGGTTGTATAAATCTGTCTGAAAAGTTTACAGCTCTCAGTTCTGCTCTGCAGGCCTTCAAGGTGAGAAATGAAAGGTAGAGAATTAGGAGCATACGAATTTTCTGAAGCAGAATTACCTATGGCTTTCGGATAGCGACAATAGTCTGGCTTCTGTTCTGTTTGCCTCGCTTTTTATTTTTCAAGTGAACATGAGGATGCTTTTGGAGCTGTCCTGTTGCAGCTTTACTCATGCCCTATGAAGGCTTAGGTGGCCCAGGAAAGACTAAGTACTAAAGGATGTTCTTGGAGATGGCTTATAACTCATCCTCCATTTCCTGAGAATAGAAAATCTGGTACAACGTAAATTTCCTAGATTCAGAGTTGGGGCTGATATTAGAGGTTATGTCTCTCTGAATAAGACCAAAAAGAATCACACTTTAGGGTCCTCTGGAATACTGTCATGATTAAGTGAGAAAGGTCAGGCTGTAATAAAGAGGCATGAATGGAACTTGAGCAATCTTTGAAATGCATATCAACTCTAAATAAAATTAAATTTTTTCTCATGGACGACTTGGCGGAAAAGAGATGAAGTCTCCTTCTTACTTTAGAGGATAGTCAGAATAATATTTACAGGAATTAATCTGCTCAGAATACCTTACAGATGAGTATGTAGTGATGTTTTACATCTGTATGCCACTTCATACTGGCATGGATGGACCTGGGAAACATTATGCTAAGTAAATAAGCCAATCAGACAAAAGACAAATGGCATATAATTTCGTTCATACGTGAAATCTAATGCACAGACTGAACTAACAAGCCAAATAGAGACACTCATAGATAGTGAGCAGGCCGACAGCTATGGTGGGGAGGTTAGGAGGTTGAGGAACTGAGTAAAAAGGAAGAAGGATTCATGGACATGGACAACAGTGTGGTGATGGCAGGGAGTAAGAAGAATAAATGGTAATGGAAAACATACAGTAAATTAAAAATTAAATTAAATTAAAAATTAAAATAAAAAGTAATTTAAAATACATTATGACTAAATTCTAATTTTATTTTTGAGTGTCCTCCACATGCCAGATACTGCTCTTCCAGGTAGATGTGTGAGCAGGCCCCGCAGGTGGTATAGATCTGAGGAACTGGCACCAGAGAGACTCTTCATCCTTTGGTCCTCTGGCCCGTTTTCTGGTCCACTCACTACATCAGGGTGTGCTAGGTGACCTTATTTCTCACCTGATAGCGCCTGCCACCTGGTAAATATATACATATATATGTGAGACATAATTATTTATTAACCAGAATATATAAAAATTAGGTTGACAAATGTGCTTTATATGTGTTATATTTGCGATCAGTTTCACATTTTCATGGTATCTATTCCAAGTCTTTCACTAATCTCACTACTTAAATAGTTGAGTTGATGTATTTATCTGGGTTATTAGGGCCATGTACTTGTAATATTGGGGGGCAAGGATTTTGTTTTTGGATAAAATAAACACAGATGGCATATTTCAGGAGGTTAAAACTGAATTTTCTGTTCAGACAGGAGACCACTAAGTAAATCCCTTGCCAAACAATTCTTAGGGGAAAAAAGGATGGGGGGGGCCTTTAAAGTGTTTTCCCTACTGAATGAAGGAGAACACATTTCAGGATTTCCAGTTATTGTTTAAGATTTGAAAAGAGTTCTTAACTCCACCCAAAGCTTTTTTTTTTTTTAAGTTGGGTGTGGGTAGAGAGTTTGAGAGAGAAAAAAAATCACTCCAAGAATACTTACAAAGGTTCTTTCATGCACAATGTTTTCAAATATCACTATTTTGGAACTCATAAACTATGCTTCCTCTCCTCCAAGCATCCAGGCACCTCCTTAGTAAGATCATTTCAATCACCTTAACAGAAAATTAAATCTTTGTGGTTATCAGAAAAGTAATAAGGAAGAAAGCAATAAATACAATGTGATATTTTGTCTCCTAAATGAACAACTTTATAAATTGGTTATGTTTTGATTTCTTTCTTTTTTTTTTTGTCTGTTTAAAAATAGAAAACATCTTGGCTCAGTTTCAAATGAGCTAAAAAGAGTACAAAATATAAGTTGGGTCATTCTGGACTTCATAAATGGTGAAGCAAGGAACTCTTGGTCCTGGTCGTGGAATCCTCTCCCTCGTTGCCCTCTAAAATAATCAGAGGCAACAGGTTTCACCTTTAATTCTATTTACTTCAAGTCTCCTCTCCCTTTTGCAAAGTACCCATTAAGACTCATTTTTTAAGAAATCATAAGATCTAACTTTCAATTTACCTTTTAGTTGAAAGTTGTATTTTACTCAGGTTGTTCCTTCACTGATATTTTACCTGAATGTGAGTTAATTTTGATAAATAAATTGAGGTCATCCCCCCCTTTTCTTTCCTTTTCTGGATAGGAATTTTAAAATTTACTGTGTTTCAGGAAAACTTTAAAAATTAAATTTTTAAAATAGCACTCTACCTTTTTTTGAGATATAATTGACATATGACATTATATTAGATTCAAGTGTACAAAATAATGATTTAATATTTGTATATATTGCAAAATGATCAGCACAGTAAGTTTACTTAACATCTGTTTATAATAGCACATTCTACTTTTAAATATTATGGTGACAGATTAAGTTTTCAATATAGAAAAACAGTAGCATTATTTTCCAGAACTTAAGAATAATTTTACACAATCAAAACATTTCTGGAAACAAATGAACTCACAGCAAAAGCAATCCTGAGAGGGAAGGTCATAGCATTACAAGTCTACATAAAAAAGATAGAAATATTTCAAATAATCAACCTAACCCTACACCTACAAGAACTTGAGACACAACAACAAAGACAGCCCAGAGCAAGTAGAAGGAAGGAAATAACCAAGATCAGAGCAGAATTAAATGACATAGAGACTAAAAGCACAATTCTAAGGATCAGTAAATCCAGGAGCTGGTTCTTTGAAAAAATAAACAAAATCTGCAAGCCTTTAAGCAGGCTCATCAAGGAAAAGAGAGAACCCAAATAAACTCAATCAGAAATGAAAGAGGAGAGATTATAACCGATACCACAGAAACACAAAGAATTGTAAGAAATTACTCTGTAGAATTATATGCCAAGAAATTTGAAAACTTAGGTGAAATGGACAAATTTCTAGAGAAATATAATCTTCCAAAACTCATTGAAGAAAAAACGGAAAGCCTGAACAGACCAATAACAGCTGATGAAATTGAAGCAGTGATCAAAAAATTCCTGACACACAAAACCCCTGGACAACACTTTCACAGGAGCATTTTACAAAGCATTTAAGGATGAGTTAACCCCTATCCTTCACAGACTATTCCAAAAATTCCAAGAAGATGGAAGACTCCCAAACTCTTTTTATGAAGCTAGAATCATCCTAATCCCAAAACCAGATAAAGACATAACAAAGAAGGAAAACCTCACGTCAATACCGCTGATGAACATAGATGCTAAAAACCTCAACAAACTATTGGCAAACTGCATTTAGCTATACGTTAAAAAGATCATACACCATGGCCCTGGCTGGTGTAGCTCAGTGGATTGAGCGCGGGCCTGCGAACCAAAGGATCGAGGTTCGATTCCCAGTCAGGGCACATGCCTGGGTTGCCAGGCCAGTTCCCGGCAGGGGACATGCGAGAGGCAACCGCACATTGATGTTTCTCTCCCTCTCTCCTTCCCTTCCCCTCTAAAGATAGATAAATAAATAAATAATAAAAATAAATAAATAAAATATTAAAAAAAAAAAAAAGATCATACACCATGATCAAGTGGGATTCATCCCAGGAATACAAAGATGGTATAATATTTGCAAATCAATAAATGTAATACATCACATAAACAAAATGAAAGACAAAAATCACATGATCATATCAATAGATGCAGAAAAAGCATTTGATAAGGTACAGCACCCATTTATGATAAAAACACTCAGCAAAGTGGGAATAGAGGGAGCATTCCTCAACATAATAAAGGCCATATATGAGAGACTTACAGCCAACATCATACTCAATGGGCAAAAACTTAGAGCTTTCCCACTAAGATCAGGAGCAAGACAAGGTTGTCCATTTTCACCACTTCTATTCAACATAGTATTGGAAGTCCTAGCCACAACAATCAGACAAGAAAAAGAAATAAAAGACATCCAAATTGGAAAGGAGGAAGCAAGACTGTCATTGTTTGCAGATGACATGATAGTATACATAGAAAATCCCACAGACTGCACCAAAAAAGAAAAACAACAAACAAAAACAAAAACTACTCAACCTGATAAGTGAATTTGGCAAAACAGCTGGATACAAAGTCAATACTCAGAAATCAAAGGCATTTTTGTACACCAACAATGAAATATCAGAAACAGAAATCAGGAAAAAAGTCCCATTTGATATAGCAACAAGAAAAATAAAGTACTTAGGAATAAACCTAACCTAGGGTGTAAAAGACCTATACTCAGAAAACCACACAACACTGAAGAAAGAAATTAAGGAAGACATAAACAAATGGAAACATGTACCATGGTCATGGATTGGAAGAATTAACATCATCAAAATGTCCATACTATCCAAAGTGATTTATAGATTCAATGCAATCCCTATTAAAGTACCAATGACATATTTCACAGATATAGAACAAACATTTCAGAAATTTATATGGAACCATAAATTACCCGAATAGTTTCAGCAATTTTTAGAAAGAAGAACAAAGTAGGAGGGACCACAATACCTGATATCGAACTGTATTACAAGGCCACTATAATCAAAACAGCCTGGTACTGGTGTAAGAACATAGACCAATGGAACATAGACCAATGGAACAGAACAGAGAGCGTAGAAATAAACCCAAGTCTATACGGTCAATTAATATTTGACAAAGGGGGAAGAAGCATAAAATGAAGTAAAAATAGTCTCTTCAACAACTGGTGTTGGGAGATCTGGACAGCTACATGCATAAAAAATTGAAACTCGATCACCAACTTACACCATACACAAAAATAAATTCCAGGTGGATAAAAGACTTAAATATAAGTCGTGACACCATAAAAGTACTAGAGGAAAACACAGGCAGGAAAATCTCAGACATGCCATGCAGCAACATCTTTACTGATATGTCCCTTAAAGCAAGGGACATAAAGGAAAGAATAAACAAATGGAACCTCATCAAACTAAAAAGCTTCTGCATACCTAAAGAAAACAGCATTAAAATGAAAAGAGAACCAACTATAGAGGAAAACATATTTGTCAATGACTCTTCAGACAAGTGTTTGATCTCCAAAATAATAATGAGTTCATATGACTCCACACCAGAAAGACAAACAACCCAATTAAAAAATGGGCAAAAGACTTGAACAGGCAGTTCTCCAAGGAGGACATACAAAGGGCCCAGAGATGCATGAAAAGATGCTCAGCATCACTAGCCATCAGAAGGATGCAAATTAAAACCACAACGAGATACTACTTCACACTGGTGAGAATGGCCATCATAAGCAAATCAGTAAACAAGTATTGGAGAGGTTCTGTAGAAAAGGGAACCTATTGCACTGTTGGTGGGGTTGCAGACTAGTATAGCCACTGTGGAACACAGTATGGAATATCCTTAGAAAACTAAAAATGAAACTGTCTTTTGACCCAGCAATTCCACTTCTGGGATTATATTTTAAGGACCCTGAAACACCAATCCAAAAGAACCTATGTACTGCAATGTTCATAGCAGCACAATTTACAATAGCCAAGTGCTGAAAGCAACGTAAGTGTCCATCAGTAAATGAGTGGATTGAAAAACTGTGGTACATTTACACAATGGAATACTACACAGCAGAGAGAAAGAAGGAACTCCTACCCTTTGCGACAGCATGGATGGAACTGGAGAGCATTATGCTAAGTGAAATAAGCCAGGTGGTGAGGGACAAATACCATATGATCTCACCTTTAATTGGAACCTAATTAACCAAAGAAAAAAGCAAGCAAAATATAACCAGAGACATTGAAATTAAGAACAATCTGACAGTAACCAGAGGGGAGGCGGGAGGGGATAATGGAGGGAAGGGTTTTCAGAAACAGCTATAAAGGATGCATGGACAAAACCAAGGGGAGTGGAAGCAAGGGAGGGAGGTGGGTTTGGCTGGGGTAGGAGGGACTTATGGGGGTAAATGCAGACAACTGTAATTGAGTAACAATAAAATAATTTAAATAGTAATAATAATAAATACAATTAAAAAAGGAGTAATTTTACAGAAGTCAGCATATACTATGTAACCAATTATTTACAAATCCATAGTGAATGCCCATAACCATGTCAGGACTGAAGTTGGTCCTGGGATCCAAACATGAATAAATGATGTACAGTGACCCCTAGGATCTTATAATCTAATAAGAGAGTGTAGACAAATAATTGTAATTCAATAAACTAATCTATGAAATGTTATTGGAGGGCCAGGAAAAGAGGAAACAGGACAGTCTCTGTGTGTGTGTGTGTGTGTGTGTGTGTGTGTGTTTAAAAAGAAATGTTTAGAGAGAAAGCCTCATAAATATGAAATTTAAACAGAGCTTTGAAGGAACAGTATTTATGTAAATGGACAGTGAAGAAAGTTAAGTATATCCTAAGGCTCCGCCCCTCCCTACGTAACAGCCGCAAGCAGACCAAAAAAAAAAAAAAAAAAAAGCAACAAAACCAAAATGGCCCAAATGAAAGAACAGATCAAAGCTCCAGAAAAAATACAACTAAGCAATAAAGAGATAGCCAGCCTATCAGATGTACAATTCAAAGCACTGGTGATCAGGATGCTCACAGAATTGGTTTATTTCAGCCTCAAATTAGATGAACAAATGAAGGCTACAATAAGTGAAATGAAGGAAAACACACAGGGAACCAAAAGTGATGGGAAGAAAACTGGAACTCAAATCAATGGAGTGGACCAGAAGGAAGAAAGAAACAACCAAACAGAAAACAAGGAAGAAACAAGGATTCAAAACAATGAGGAGAGGCTTAGGAATCTCCAGGACATCTTTAAACGTTCCAACATCCGAATTATAGGGGTATCAGAAGGGGAATAGGATGAGCAACAAGTGGAAAACTTATTTGAACAAATAATAAAGGAGAACTTCCCCAATCTGGCAAAGGAAATAGACTACCAGGAAGTCCAGGAAGCTCAGAGAGTCCCAAAGAAGTTGGACCCAAGGAGGAACACGCCAAGGCACATCGTAATTATATTAGCCAAGATTAAAATGAAGGAAAGAATTCTAGAAGCCGCAAGGGGTAAGGGAACAGTCACCTACAAAGGAGTTTCCATCAGACTGTCAGCTGATTTCTCAAAAGAGACCTTCCAGGCAAGAAGGGGCTGGAAAAAAGTATTTGAAGTCTTGAAAGGCAAAGACCTACATCCAAGATTGCTCCATCCAGAGAAGCTGTCATTTAGAATGGAAGGGAAGATAAAGCACTTCTCACAAGTTAAAGGAGTTAATCATCACCAAGCCCTTATTATATGAAATGTTAAAGGCACTTACCTAAGAAAAAGAAGATCAAAAATACGACAGTAAAAAGACAGCAAAGTCACAGATATTAACAACGACACCTAAAACAAAAGCAAACTAAGCAAAGAGCTAGAACAGAAACCACAGAAATGGAGATCACGTGGAGGGTTAGCAACAGGGGAGTGGGAGGAGGAGAGAGGGGGGAAAGGTACAGAGAATAAGTAGCATAGATGGTGGGTAGAAAATAGACAGGGGGAGGGCAAGAATAATGTGGGAAATGTAGATGCTAAAGAACTTATGACACATGGACATGAACTAAAGGGGGGAATGTGGATGGGAGGGGGTGTGCAGGGTGGAGGGGAATGATAGGGGAGAAATGGGATAACTGTGATAGCATAATCAATAAAATATAATTTAAAAAAAAGTTAAGTATATCCCAGACAGAGAGACTCTTGATTTCAAAGGCAAAGTAATAAGAAAGGAAAGGACCAGTTTGTGAAAACCCATGTTGTTCAGTGTTGCTAGAAAGGTAAGGATAAATGATGAAAAGTACATTAGAAGAGGTTAGGTAAGGCGAAACGTTAGTCCTCACTTTAGCATATTTTTATTGGTAGATTTTATACCTTTATTGGTCATGTCTAACACAACTGAAACACAGTAATTCATTATTTTTCTAGAAATCAGAGAGCTGGTTTTACATAGAGAGAACACATTGTTAGACACCACACTAGTGGGTCCCACACTAGTGGGACAAGGTGTGAAGGCAAGAAGGCACCAAATAATGATTATTTTTATTTATTCCATAGAGAAGAGATTTGAAATAAACACTTTGAGATATTTGACTATTTAGAGCCATTTATGACAGAATATGTGACCTCGGAATTATTTTTTGATTCTTGACATTTTTTTAAATCACAAAGTAACTACCTGAAGGTTAAAAGCTTCACTATGCTTGAAAATGATAATAGGGCCAATTCAAGAAATAAATAATTTCTCATCAAATTGATTCTCATTTTACTCAACCACTCTCTCCCATGGAAGATAAACATCTGTGACGAATATTGAAAAAGCTATTTCAATTTTTGCTGCTGATGAAATTGAATTGACATTCATTAGAGAGAGGATCTAGTGTAAAGATGTGGCTTGTACAATAGTCTTTAGAATTGATAGAATTCAAGGAAATAGAGAGTTAAGTTGAGTGGCTAGTTACTAATAGACTTTACTGGAAGTGATGGTAAACTGCTATGTAAGTAAGAGAATAATTGTACAATACTGAATAAAACCCAGCAACGACTTGGTTGGACATAGTAAGCCAGATGACAAGAGGTAAGATTTAATTCCCTTATTCAAAAATAGATTTTTGCTCTTCAAATTTGCATTTTTAAAATGCAGATCTGTCTTGAGATTCATCAGAGAGCCATCTGGCCAACACAAAATCCCCACGGGGGAAAAATCAAGAAGAAGAACTAATAATGGAGATTCTGGTGGGATTAAGTTTCTTTTCTTCTCGATGAAATGTGGAAGATGTATTGCCTGCAGTTTTGCAAAGACAGCTACTAAATATCACAATTGTGATTTTAGAGTCATGTTATGCATGAAAGGAAAACCAAGTTAAAAGATAAAGGTTTCATATTTTCAAATGGCATTTGCAGTCCTATGCTCATTAAGTAGCTGAGCATTCTGAATAAAACACATGAGGCTATTCAAATACTGACAAAAACATAATGCATTCGGAAAGGTCTTTGGCATTGGTAAAACTTTTAGATTAATTAAATTTAAATTTTCTTAGTACTTAAATATGGATAAACACTCTGGAACGGTGCATACTAAGTAAATGGAAGTTTGTGGGAGTCTTTATTTTTGTTTTAGTAATGATGCGAAGATAAATAACTAATATAATGTTAAAATAAATATGAGCTTTATTTAAAATTTAACAACTTATTTTTAATGTAAGAAGAAAGTCCCTGTTTCTCAGAAGACACACATTTACACTTTATGGGTTATTTCATTAAAAGCAAATATGAGTATCTAAAACTTTCCTCAGTCAAATCTATATTCTATTCTGTCAGAACTGTCTTTGTGAATTAAGACTAATGTCAGAATCATAACTTGGTTTTAGGAAAGAATAGATGAATTTTTTAGGACATAGTCTTAGTAACTTCTTGCTATAAATATTTGGATGTTCTACGTTCCACATGTGTTACATAGCTACAGCCAGGAATCAAGCATGTTCTTGCCCATGCATTGTGTATAAGCTGCTGCAACTATAAATAGTTTAACATACTGGAGAAAACCCAAAATTCAGTGAAATCCAGGAAGAGCAGATTTTAGTCCAACTTTAGGCTTCTAAGAAGGTTTCTTGAAGAAGACTACATAATTCTAAGATCAATCCCCAAAGAAAAAGCAATTGACAAAATTCATCACTCAAAATTAAAAGAAAAACACTTAGCAAATGAAGAACGGAGAAGAAAATTTCCTAGTCTCATAAATACCTAAAAAAACCCCACCACACTCTAGCCCAAACATTATATTTAGTGGTCCACTGTTATAACGCTTCCCTTTAAAGGCAACTATAAGACAAACTATTGTCCAGCACTGCTTCTATTCAGCATCCTAACTCTCCGGGTCAGTGTAATCAAGAAGCCGAATTACAAAGAGGTAAGAACTGGAAAGAAACAAACTAAATTGTTATTATTTATAAATGATATGACTGCCTATATTGCTCAGACTATAAAAAAAAAATAAGAGAATTCACCAAGAGCTCAGCATATAAGATCAGTATAAAAAGTTAGTGCATTAGTGTAGGTGTGTGTACAAATCTCATTTACATCAAAAAATATAAGATACCCAGTAAGAAGTCTAATAATAATATATGCACAGTATTTATGGAGTATTATAATTATGTAAAAATTCCAAGGGATGAAAGACAGAGCTAAAGAAATTAAGAGATATACCAAGTTATAGATTGGAATATTGTAAGGATATCAATATTGGGATATGCCAATTCCTCCTGAACTATATATAAATTCAATGGAACTCTAATCGAAACTCATAGAACCTTTATTTTTTTTGTGTGAAGTTTGACAATCTGAGTTTAAAACAAACCAATGCATGGTAATATATCTTTATAGTAAATCTCAAAACTAGCAATCCTGTGTGAAAAAGAATTAACAGAAAAAATTGTGCGAAAGATGATCATATTGGTATAAAGTTAAACAGGTATGGTAATACTGTGTGTTACTTATGGAAACATGCACGTGTGTGAGAGAAAGGGCACATATGGATTTCGGGGTGCCAAGGACTGAAGGGTTTCCTGGGGTATAGGACTTCAGTGCCCCTGGGAACAGTCCTGGGCTAATGGGAACAATCAGTGACCCAAGGGAGAAGAGCCGGAAGATCTCCAACTCTAATACTTTATTATTTAAAAATAGCAAACATCTGAAGCAAATATAAATTATTAACATGTGATAAGTCTGAGTGGTGAGTATGTGGATATTTTAGTAGTATTATCTGTAATTCTGACGTTTGAAAAATCTTTGAAATTAAAAAAAAAAAAACGAAAGCAATGAAAACGTTTCGTGACGGCTGTCATGGATTCACCTATTCCAAGCCCAATTCAGTTGTTTGGGTTTTCCAACACTACCAAGCAATGATATCAGTTCTGACACTATCTGCATGGAGAGAGCATCAGATCCCACAGGTTAGTCCTGCCAGACTGCCCCGCCCCCCATCCACTTCAGCTACCAGCTGCAAATCCACACTATCGCCTGTGCTTCTGACCATCTGGCTGTAGATTGGATATTCCCAAGGGCCCTTACTTGGGTTTGATTAATTTGCTAGAGCAGCTCATAGAACTCAGAGAGACATTTTAGTTACTAGATACCAATTTATTATAAAAGATTACAGCTCAGGAACAACCAGATGGAACAGATGCATAGGGTAAGAACTGGGGAAAGGATGCAAAGCTTCTCTGCCCTCTCAATGTGCTCCCTTCTACCCAAATCTCCACGTGTTCACCAACTGGAAGCTCTCTGGACCCCATCCTTTGGGTTTTTATGAAGGCTTCACTACATAGACATGATTGATTAAATCATTGGCCACTGATGATTGAATTCCATCTCTAGACCTTCTTCCCTCCCCAGAGGTCAGGGATAGGGAGTAAGACTGAAAGTTCCAGCTCTCTAAATCCTGTGGTTGGTTTCCCTGGCAACCGGCCTCATTCTTAGCTACTTTCCCAGTCACCTCATTAACATAAACTTACATGTGGTTGAAGATGTTTGTTATGAATATTAAGACACCTGTGTTGCTCTTATCACTTAGGAAATTCCAGGGGTTTTAGGAGCTCTGTGTCAGACTCAGGGACAAAGGTTTAACATATATGTTGTACTATAAATATCACAATGCCTTCTTAACATACAGATTCTGATTAGGTAGCCTGGGGTGGGACCTCAGATTCTGCATTTTTACCAAACTCCCAGGCCATGCTGACACCACCCATCCTCCAAGCACACTTGGTTAGAGAAGGCTGGTGCTGTTTGACAATGTCCTGTACTAGAGGCTGAAGTGGAAGAATAGATTAACACTGGGGACTGACGGGATGTGGGGCTAAAAAGAGGAGCCAGTCCAAAATAATTCCAACTTTCTTTAGATGAGTGGGTAGATTGTGTTCTGGGAACTAAAGGGGAATATGCAAGAAAGTTCAGAGAAGGGAATGGATTTTGTTTTTAATATATTGAGTGACAGGGGAGGTGAGAATAGGCTTTATAGCCTATAGGCCAAATTCAGTGGGCCTTCAGTTGGTGGACTGTAGCAATCTGAACTCAGTGGAGAATCTGGAGCATCACACAAAGCCTAGAGGTGCTGTTTAAAAAAGGGTGTGGGAGTGAACGAGATGGGTATAGGAAAGAGAACGGCAAGCTAGTGATGGAGTCCAAAGGACATTCAGGAACACACTGTGATTTCTCCCCTCTCTACACTTGACCAGCTTCCTGAAAACTGTTCTACATCTCTTTCCCTTGAAGTGTCCCCATCCTTTCAAAATCCCTTCAGCAGTATGAAAATTAATCTGTCCTTCACTAATCAGCCTGAAGCCATCTCCTGTGGTGGTAGGAATAGTAAAGGCTTTTATTTTCTTCTGTGTACTTCTTGTGGGGTTTGTTTTTTTTATAGAAGATAGAAGTCCTGGTCTTTTCATTCATTCTGAATTGCATATGTTGCCACAACAAAGAAGTTTATGTGAGGATCCAGCTTCACTTATCCTGATGCCCCCACCAGATCAACTCACATCTGGTCATATATTTCAGGTGTTCAGGGGTACCTTAATTAGACAGAATTCAGAGCTGGGTATCATAAGAGAAACTGTGTTTGGTGGTGCCAGGGGTAATTAGAGTCATGGGAACTACCACTTACTTAATTTTTTTCTATCCCAGATACTTGAAATTATATTAGCTTATCAATTTTCAGAATAGCTCTCATGACCTAGGTAGTAATTTTTTTTTCTTAAATTCATAGAGCTACTATGTCATGAGCTGGTATTTAAAACTTCATGTGCTGGACCTCTTTCTGCTACTCCCATGGGTTCCTGAAAATCTCAAGATCTCAGGGTGAAAGAATAGAAATTATTCATTGCTTTAAGACCTTAGGAAGTCTGAAACACCATATTTTGGAGTGAGCCTTTTCTCAATATCTGGATTAAATTCTCTCTCATAAGTTGCCATAATATTATCCTTTTTCTGCCATGAGGTTATTTATCACTTGATTCAAGTTCCTACATTACCTGTCTGCCCTTCCATTCTCTGGACTATGAGGTGACAGGAAGCCAGTTGGACTTGAAGGTGCAGGGTCCAACCTACTGAATGATCCACATTGCATTGTTTAAATGCAGGCCAATCATATATTTATGGAAAACCTAACACTTTGTGTGTTCTAAATAAATATGTATCATGTGGATGAGTACTTGCTTAGAAAAATCCAATTATAATTTACATAGGTTATCGATTTTCATGGAATTCAAATCAGGCATCATTACAGAATAAAATGTGTGATTCCTATGGAGTTATTCAGTTATCACTTGCTAGTCACTCTTTATAGGATGATGACTTCCTAATCAGATAATAAGATTAGAACTCAAATGCCAATTTGATTATAATGATCTAACCTTTTGTCATATTTCATCCACAAAGCACGTATTTGAATGCGATCCATCAGTGAGGAAGTACAATGTGCCTGCCTCTGGCTATTAAGGCAACAGGTTTCTGTACAACTATTCATCTGCACAACTTTTGAAGATAAAATATTTTGTCGATAATGTGGAGGAGGGAAGAATTATGCACGCACACAGTGGTGCTTATCCCATCATGATGGGAGAATCTGGTGAGCAGCTGCTGGCCAGAACACAACGTGCAGCTGCCTGCCTTCCAACTGTAAAATGGTAGGATGAACACGCTCATGACAAATGACAATTTCAGTGGGTGATGATAACCTCATGCAGTGGGATAGGATTCCATCTGAAACTGCCATGGGTGATGCCTGTTTAACTCATAATAACCCAGAGACAAACAGACTTTCTAGTGTTGTTATTCTTGCTTCCAAGAAGTAGGAGAAGAAAAATCCTACAGGGAACAAAAAGAATGCCTTTTTTACGCCTTTGCACAAATTTGACAAAAATGAGAAAAACATGACAAATTACTTCAAACATACTCTGTATGAATTCACACTGCAGAATTCCTGTATCTCTATGCCGTGCTACATCTTGCAAAAAAAAAAAAATGAGTGCTACCTGTGGTGGCAAATAACCAACTGTACAATGTTGATACACATTTTTTTCTCCTTTACAAATACCAGAAATTAAACTAAATCGGTCTCCGAAGTCGAACACAGAGGGAAATAGTTAAGTTTAAATTTATCAAATAAATGGTGAAAACTTGACTTCACAGTTGCAATCTCAAGCAATACCTGTACTGTATTAAGTAAATAGACTTTGCCCCTTTCTTGGACTTAAACAGGAAACAACTCTTCATGAGTCTGTTCTTAATTCATAGTAGTTTCAGTGATAGTAGGTCAGATAGTAGGCCAGTGATAGTAGGATAGAAAAGTTGATAAAAATGGCGAGTTCCTCATTTGTGCTGTGTGAATTTTATTCTCCTGATAGCACTGTGCCTCAATTTATTAATTTATAATGAGGGAATAGCAGTAACAGGTTACCTATGTCTCGGAATTAGGCTGAAGGATATATTTGTACATAAAAGCACTTAGAATGGCTTTGGAAATTTTTCCTGACATTAATAAAAACATTGTGTGATGAAAACATCTGGAGTTTGGAAACGGATGAAACACATGGGGAGCAAAGTGACTCCTCCAAGGTCATTTGGGGATCCCATGACTGACCAACAAAACACTGTTTTGGGTGTGAGGCTCCTTCCTGGTCCTCCTGGCCAAAATGTGGGCATCTCTCCTCAGGAGAAAACTCTCAGTGTTCAGTGAAATACAGGGTCCAGCACCAATAATGCCCCCCTTTTATTACAAAATCTTGTATTACAAACTCATAAGCATGTAATCCTGTAACATAACAATATCTCACTTAAGCACACCATATGACATTTTAGGTGAAATGTTCAGATTAAAGCTATAAATTATTATACTCATATTATTACCCTACAAACTACCCTCAAGCAGGGGTTACTTCTGCCAGGCCCTGCGCACAATCTACTTAATCGAATGTGATCGCAGGCTGATAGCTGCGAAGGCCGCTAGTGAACCATTACGTCATGCTGCCCAGCAGTTGTTAAGAGCATAACATAGCCCCCAAAGTCAGGTGGATTAAGTATTACAGATCTGCCGTGTTGCCCTAGGCTGAGCTGTGCATTAGAGAAGCTGACCGAAAAACGGCTGAAACAAGTCTAAATAAAAATGCATATGCCTGATTTATGAAACAATCACACACGCAATGTGAAATATCAGGGGGCAATGATTTGCTTTGTAAAAAGATTCCTTATACAGAGTTCCAGTTAATTCACTATTTCAAATTTATTTTACTCACAACTTCTGAAGTGTACACTGTGCATATGGCTCGTTCGTCTCTGTTGATGACTCGCAGTAATCAATGCTCAGCGCAGCGGTCTAACTGCTCGCCATTTCAGCAGAGGGATCCCAGTACTCTCTGGGCGTGAGCATGACTTTGCATGTAAAAGTCGAGAATTGCCCTGATTAGACTTTTTTTAAAAATGTGTTAGTCAGCAGTTCTCTCAATGTATCAAGTGCTTAGAAGACTTACAACCATGAAAAGGGCAATGACTTGCCTCTGATGATGTGGTATATACTCTACATTGGCAACAGTTGCCAGATTGAAAGCATTTTCAGGGATGGCAAATCAATGCCAGCTGCATGCTGAATAAAACGTCATTGACCATAAAAAGGATCAGCTGAGGTCTATCAATTCTAAAGCAAATTTCTGTTTACACAGAGTGTTGGCTTTAAAGAGCCAGCTTCTTTTGCTTTAGATTTTGCATAGTGTTTGCAGTAGTTTTTGTCTCATTACTTTTCACTGGATAGGTGGGCCCCAGCTTGGGGTAAGGCAGAAAGCACACTCCACTCCCTTTCCCCACTGAATGTAACTGTAGAATTTGGATGGAATGCACAGAGCAGCTATTTCAGGTATATGGAAAACAAATAGTAGCAAGCAGATTGGTGAACAAGAACAAATTTGAAGTACTACCTAAACCAGCCATGATCTTGCTGGTTATTTTCCTCTGTTTGCTCCACTCTGGATTAAACATAGCCAAAACACATAAATAGGCTTTGGGACATGGACAGAGAGAATCTCTCCAGTTCTGGACAAATGAGCAAGGTTTCTTATGCTCAAAGTGGGGGAAGTACCCAGATATTTTTGTCCTCTTTTGTAGCTCCCAAGGGATCTTTCGGTTGCTGCAACAGTGTCAGTGACAATGATGGCAACCAGACCTTACAGGGACCTAAAATTCTGAGTACAAGGAAACTTCCTTTCTGATTAGAATGATGTAATACCAGGAAGACAGGGTGAACCTACATTGCTTTTCTCCTTCTTTGTCCTGCCACTGTCCAACCCTGAATATAAGCCCATTTGCAGAAGTATGCAAAGAGCAGACTAAATAAAGCTCATCTTCCTGACCAGAGAACCTAAATGGGTTGCCCCAGGGAACCAGAAAATATCGGGTTGACCAAAGAGTTGGTTAGGATTTTTTCTATAAGATGGCTCTAGTAGCACTCAGTTGTCTTTAACTTCATTTGAAACAATTGTGTTTGATTGTATTGTTACAGTTATGATATCAGCATACATTAAAAAATTTATCAAAATTGGTAAATTATTGTGTAGCCATTTTGATATTGAAGATGGAGGAAAATATGCACCATTTTCAGCCTATTATGCCTTATTACTTTAAGAAAGGTAAAAACACAACTGAAATGCAAAAAAAAAAAAAAAAGATTTGTGCAGTATATGGAGAAGGTGCTGTGACTGATAAAACATGCCAAAAGTGGTTTGCGGAATTTCATGCTGGAGATTTCTCACTGGACTATGCTCCACAATCAGGTAGACCAGTTGAAGTTGATAGTGAACCAATTGAGACATTCATTGAGAACAATCAACATTATACCCTGCAGGAGATAACCGACATACTCAAAATATGTAAATCAATAAAGTTATTGGTGGAAATGAAAAATATGTCTTTTATTTTGAGGGAAAAACTGTACAGACTTTTTTACCAACCCAGTACTAGGGAGATCACCAAGATAGAGGAATTCCAGAAAGTGACCACAGACATTGCTTGTGAACTCCTGGGCTCACCTCGTTTGCACAGGCATGGATCTGACTCTAAGCAGTAAGTACACCACAGAGCTTGATAACTAAATATGGGATACACAACCACCCAGATCCTACACTGGCAATTGGGTGCTGTGCACTTAGAACAGATCCAAACATGACTGCAAAGGCTTTGAAAATGGAGCTTACGTTACAGCAACGAACCCCCAAAGTCTGATTGGAATGCGTGGTCTAAATTGAGCTTGGTGGATAGCTTGCTAAAACCAAAATATCGAAATTCCCCGTAGTCTTAAACAAAAGTCAAAGTCTTACAACATAATATTCGAAGTAAAGAGTAAGAGTAAAGAGTAGAGTAAGTGAACTTGGAGACAAAGCAATAGAAATTATACAACCTGGAAACAGAAAGAAAATACACTGAGGGAAAAAAGTACAGAGTGTCCGGGACCTCCGGGACAAGGTCTAGCATTCATGCCATCCAAGTCCTAGAAGGGAGGAGAGTGTGGTGCTGAAACCTTCCCAAGTTTGGTGAAAGACAGAAACTGAAGACTCAAGAATCTTAATAAATTCTCAAAAGGATAAGATTTTAAAAATCCATACCCAGACACATCATAATCAAACTACTGAAAAGTAAAGAAAAAAATTCTTGAAAGCCCCCCAAAATAAACGACAAATTACGTGTTGAAGAGCTATGCTTTTAATGGCTCCACACTTCTCATCAGAAACCAGGGAGGCCGGAGAAAGGGTATGTTGTTTCTGAAAAAATAATAATCAATTTAGACTTAAATAACCAGCAAAAATAACCTTCAGAAATAATGGGGAAATAAAGATACTGTCAGATTAGGAAAACTAAGAAAATATTTAGTGAGCAGAACAGACTTGATCTAAAAAGATTACTGATATTGCTAGGAAACAGTAACTAAAGGAGTTTGCATCTGGGTTGATGTGACATTGATTTTGTCTTCCCACTATAAAACAGCCCACTGTTTTTTGTCATATCAAAAGCTTGGGCTGCATACGGAAAAGCTACTCTCATGGAATTTACAATTTAGCAAAACAAATGCTGTGTGTATTTTATTCTTAGGTTAAATTTTTTTGAAACAATATCTACATTTTTAAATTTACTCTCAGACTCTGGATGGTGTCACTACATTCCTTAAGTATAAAACTAATGTATTAAACATGCCCTGGCTGGTGTAGCTCAGTGGTTTGAGTGCAGGCCTGCAAACCAAAGGGTTGCAGGTTTGATTCCCAGTCAGGGCACATGCCTGGGTTGCAGGTCAGGTCTCCATTGTGGGGCACGCAGGAGGCAACCACACATTGATGTTTCTCTCCCACTCTTTCTCCTTCCCCTTTCTCTAAAAATAAATAAATAAAAATATTTAAAAAAATAAAATAAAACTAATGTATTAAACAGAACACTCACTAAAAAGTCTTTTAAGGATAATAATTATCACCAAAAGGAGTAAAGCACACTATTTTAACATTATAACAATTTGGGGATTTTTATATAAATATGTTTGTATAAATATTAACTATATAGTGCCGGGCAAAACTATGATTTGGATAAAATAATACCATAACAAAATATTAAAATAAAAGGATTATTAAAAGAAGGTCTTCAGAAAGAAGGCAAATAATACCAGAAGGAAACTTGGAATATCAGAAAAAAAGGGTAAGAAAATTGGTATATATCTGGGTAAACATAACAGATTATATTTCCCCTTAAATTATTTTAGACTGTTGAATATAAAAACATGTAGTGTTTTCAATGGATGTAGATGTGGTATCAATATAAAACACAACTATAATCACCAAGGATAAGGGGATCTATAAGGTGGTGAGGTTAAATATCCCAAATAAAGTGGTATAAAAGTGGTTGTAACTGATGATAAAAAATTAAGTATGTATTCAGTAATCCTTAGAGCATTTCTAAAAAGAAACACAAAAGCAAATAAACTAAAAAACCTACAGTTCAATGTAGTCCAAAGAAGGCAGGAAAGGGTAATCAATGGAATGAAAAACAAAGAAGACAAACAGAAAACAAACAATAAAATGATAGACCTAAATCCAAACATCGAAAATGACATTAACGATCAAACACACCAACTAAAATGAAGGACAGACAATAGATAATTTTAACTAACAGAATTTATCCCATCTACATGAAACTCTCTTCAACTACAAAACTATAGGTAGATTAAAAGTATTAGAGGGGAGGAAATGGGAGACTTTGGTCCCAGGGTACAAAGTTTCAGCTGTGCAAGATGACTAAGTTAGGGAGAGCGAGTGGCTAATATGACTATGGTTGACAACACTATATTTGCCATTGAAATGTGCTAAGAGGTTAGATGTTAAGTTTTCTCAACAAACACACACAGACAAGAAAAAGTTAACTACGTGAGGGGATAGATATGTTAATTACCTTGAGTGCGATGATTATTTATTAATGTATATCAAGTCATCAATTGTATACCTTAAAGATATATGATTTGCATTGTCAATTATAGCTTAATAAAGCTGGGGGGAGAGCAATGGGCTACTAAGCCATGACAAGAAAAAAATTGTGAAAGGATGGAAAAAGACATACCACAAAAACACTCAGCAAAGAAAAATTAGAGTGTGGCTACCTTAATACAACACAAAGTAAACTTCAGCAGAAAATATCACCAGAGATAAAAAGTGATATTGGACAATGAGAAGAGGGTCAATCAACCAGGAAAACATAACAATAAAAATGAGAAATTCAAATTCTCGACATTTGGTTTTTATAACCAGCAAATAAAGAAACTAATTTTGTTTGTCAAAACTCACTTTACAAGGGAAAAAGAGCATTACATGTATGTTAACTTACATACAGGGTTAAAAAGTATTTGTATGTTCCCTTTTTTCTTCTCTATTTTTAATTTGAGCATGTTAGTTAATGCAGATAATGCAAAGGAAGCTTGGATTTACTTTATTCCAATTCTGAACCAGTCTAAAACTTGACAACCTCTGGCTTTTTGATGTGTAAATGCCTCAACTAGGAAATGAGAACTTCTAGGAGATGACCCACAAGTATGCATTTTTGTAGTGCACCAAAAACCCATTTTAGTGACAAGAGAAATATTAATTAACATACTAGATGGAGACTGTGCTCTGTAGGTGACATCGAATAAAGACAAACACACACAAGCCCCAGAAAATTGAGTGACAATAATTAAATCTTGTGATGAAAATGACTAAAATAATTAACTTCATTTCAGATTTATTGAGAGAAATTATTTTCTCTCGAAGTGTGGAAGAGAATTTTGGAAGGGAAATGAATATACTGTAATATTAAAAACAAGACTCTTCAATCACTAGCAGACTTTCTCGGTTATATTCATACATTTTAAAAAATTCATTAAACTTTTTAAAGGAATGAGCCTGGATGTTTTCTTCTCATTTAAATATTGATTAGAAGGGAGAGCTCAGACAAAACTGCAAATCCCAAAATTCATTGCTTCCTGGAATAAAATTTGTTCCTAAGGAAGAAAGTTCATCAGAGAAAAGAGCTTATCCTGAAATGATTCATTCAAAGCAAGTAAAATTTATTCCATTTTTCAGATTACGTATTAGGAAGACTAACCCCCAAGTGTTTCAATTAATTGATAATCTGATTTAAAAAGCTGCAAAATATCATAGTTTTTTTCCCTGTATTGCATCATTTGTTTCAAATAACACTTGTAACCCTTTACTAGCATAGCAGAAACAAAAAATACATTTATTCATTTCTAAAATAACATTCAAGCTTTTAAATGTCTTGTGATTGTAAATACTAGACATTAATTATGTGTGTTCACCTGAAAGTAGGGATCACACAGCATTTATATTAGTTTAAATTAGAGGTTTCTAAACTGGTATGCACAAGAACATCTGGGAGTGCTTGCTAAAAACATATTTTCCCAGGACCTAACCTAGAAATTCAAGTCCAGTAGATCTAAAATTGGGTCAAGAAACCTACATTTTATTAACCATCTACCAGTAGGAGATTCTGGAACAAATGGCCCTTGGACCACATTGATCTAAGTAAACCATACCAAAAACATTTCATTTTGGACTCTTATTGTCCTGATTAGTTAGTTATCAAACCAGGAGATCTGATTACACTGTCATTTCATGCAGTACAACTTCTTTGCATTTACACAGACTTACATAAAGCCTATTTCAAATTACTATAGTAAATATACTCTGGAGTATTGAAAATAAAATGCCATGAAGGTTTATTCACATTTGATCAAAGTAATTGAAAAGAGTTCTTGGTATTAGTTGAGAATCAGTGGGTTCTCAGTTAAGCCCACGGACAGTCAAATAAACAAAGCTCTTACCTCTACACAAATGGTTGTAATACGGTAATAACGCCAGAATATGTTCCATAGGTGGATACCAGGAATAACTGAGTTACGAAGCTATTTAAAACAGCAGCTGGTGCTCAGTAATTATTAGCTACCATCTACTCTTTGCCCATGTATGCTTTCATCACATCAATGATCTCATTCATGATGGGTAACTCAGGGAATGGTATTAGTAAAACAGGGAAGTTGTGTTGGTTTAAACATGATTTTTTACGTATGTGGAAACTGCAGTTCCACTAAGTTCCTTACAGCTTCCATAAAGCTCCTTGAGGTTCTCACTGAGTTCCTTGAGCATCCTTATAACCATTATTTTGAATTCTATGCCTGATAGATTCCTTGCCTCAATTTCATTTAGCTCTTTTTAGGGAGATTCCTCCTTCCCTTTCAATTAGGGGTTATTTCTTTGTCTCCCCATTTTATGTGACTCTTTGTTTGTTTCTGCCTCTCAGGTTGCTCTGCTTTGTCTGCCTGTCTTCATGGGCTGAACTTCTGTGGTAGTTCTGTGGGACTCAGTGGTGAAGTCTCTTTGATCTCCTGAGCTGGATGCTCCAGGATTGTCCTTTATTCAGTTTATGTGGGCTCTCTTGTTGTACTGGGGCTTTGATTACTGATGGCTCATTCGTTGTTGGGTTCTCCCCTCCAGCTGGCTGACTGGGAGTAACATCCGCCACCATATTTGTGTGCTGTTGTGCAGGTGCTGGTTAACAAAGCAGTACTACCCAGAAAACCAAACTCACGCCAGCTAAAATACCCGCCTACCACATCAGCAATAGCAACAGCAATTCAGCGAAGATTAATAAAGGTGGAGAGAGACTAAGAATATTATAAGATTGGAAAAAGGGAATATGAGATGACTAAAGGAGATAAAAATGATTTTGAGTGGGAAGAGGGAGGAGAAATAATAAGAAATAATAAGAATAGGGAATAAGGCAAAGAAAGGGAGAAAATAAAATTTAAAATGTAACTAAAACAAGGAAGGCAATGGCAAAATGGAGTAAGAAAAGGGAAGAGTATAATATGAGATTTGAAATTAAATCTAAAAAGTAGTGAACCCAAGGGAACAAAACTACAGACAAACCAGAACAGGGTCAATAACAATGACTGCTGAACAAAGATTAATAAAGGTGGAAAGAGAATAAGAATATAATATGCAAGAGAAAAGAGAATATGAGATGTCTACAGTAAGGAAAAATGATGTTGAGAGGACAGAGGAAGGAGAAATAATGAGAGTAAGGAACAGAACCCAGGGTAAGAAAGGGAAAAACTAAAGTCCCAAACTCAAATAAGCATAGGCAGGAGGAAGGCAAAATGGAGTAAGACAGGGGGAGAATAACCTGTGAAATTTGAAATTTAAAAAAATTAGGAACGCAGTTGAAGAAGAACAGCAATAACAGTAATATGCAAGCCATGATTTACAAAGGTGGAAAGCAAATGAGAATATTATAAGAAAGAAAAAGAAAAGGAGCTGACTAAAGGAAGAAAGAATGATTTTGAGAGGGTAGAAGGAGGAGAAATAATACGAGTAAGGAATAGGAACACGGCGTTGTGTGAGGGAGAATAAGATTTACCATGAAAATATGAAAGGGTAGGAAAAGGCAAAATAGAGTAAGACGAGGGAAGGGTACAATGCGAGATTTGAAATAAAAATAATATAAAAATCTAAATAAAAAGAATAACAAATGAAAGACAAAGAATAGTGAATTACTTGGAACACAGTTGACACCAAAGAAGAAGTCTTAAAAGGCTATGTGAAAACAAAGAATGCAAATTCTGAAGGGGAATGAGGTGGAATTTGTCTCAGCGGAGTTTGGTGGCTGCCTTCTGTCTTCTTTCTGGGTTCGCCTGCGGTTTTTTATCAGTTTAAGATCGTCCGCCCTCTGGCAGCACCACCTGTACCCCCTTCACCTGCCTCGCCCCACCTTCACCTGCCTCTCGCCGGGGCTTCTATTGTGATCGAGAGGGTGGGACCTGTGGAACTCCCCTGGGAGGCACTGTTCAGTCTTCTGGAAAATTTGCGGGTGTGTTCCCCCTGCCCCTGCCCCACCCACCTTAGTCTGTCCCTGCTCATTTCCAACAGCATATAATTTCTGCTGAATTAGCTGTCCCTTTCAAGGGAGGGGCCAATCTGTGTAAGAGGGTCAGCTCTTTCTCGATTGGTGCTGAGGGCAGCTCTGAGTGAAAGCCGAAGCTGGGTGGGGCTCTGAATCTTCTTTACTGTCCCGATTTCTTTTTTTTTTTTCCATTTTTTATTTAATTTTTTTAAATCAGTATTTTTTAATTGTTGATATTGTACAGTTTTCTGTCTTTTACCCTGCCCCAGCCCACCACCCCAGCCCTCCCCACCTTCCTCCCATTTCCACCCCCCATAGTTTTTGTCCATGAGTCCTTTACTGTCCCGATTTCTGATCTCCCAGTTTTGCTAGCCTCAGTGGAATAGGGCCCTGGGAACCAGTGTGTTTTGTCTCCTGGAGAAAAGTTCACACTGGGCCCTTTAGACATTTCTCTTTCTCTTTCTCTTGCAGATACGCATCCTGCAGGGGGTTCTTGAGTATTTCCTGCTTGCTATCCTCCAGGAGGTGGGGGCTGGGTGTGGTAAGCCCTTCCTGGAGATTCGGTCTCCCCTAGGGAAGGTGGATCTATGTGACTATACTCAGTTGCTCCCTCCCGCCCGTCCAGGTCCCAGCCCACCACCCTAATAGCAGACACAGTCCCGAACTCTCCGCTCTGTGCTGCCTCCGGCCTGCTAGCTGTTCGGGCTGGCGCTGTGCACCTTTCCGATTTCTCTGTGCAGCTGCACTGAGTGGGAGCAAACTGCACCCCCAGTCCTTTCCCCTGGCCATCGGGGCATATGCGCTTGGGGTCTCTGCCCAGCACGCCTCAGTTCCTCTTTTAAAAAGTCTCTTCAGACATTCCCACTGCCGCACCGAGTCACTGTGCAGATTTCCTCACACACCACCTCCCCAAAAAGCCCAAAGTCTCTCACAGTCATGGCTGCCTACATCCTGTCTCCACCACACCACGTGCAGATAGAATCCCCCTCTCTCTGGGGCTCTCCAGGTTGACGTATGCAGCTGCCGCTATAGGTGTACCGCTTGCTGCGTGTGTATAGCCTGGCTCTCCCCAACTTTGTGTATCCAGGTCATTCTCGGCCTGCATCTCTTTGTGCCTTTTTAATATCCGCTGAGGCAGCCTCCAGCCACAGTGAACTTCCTTCCTGAGCTGGGCATATTCTTTCCTGGGTATCCATTTAGTTGCTGAGTACTCCAAGCCCAGCAGAATCCATTGTGGCATTAACGAAGCTTTCTTGTCAGGGCTACTATCTTGCATGGGCCCTTTCATTGCATCTAAGATGGCACATTCGCCTGGCTCTGGGTTTTTGTAACACTTGCAAAGAAAGATATTTTGAGTGTCTCTTTTAATGCTATAGTCTCTTTTCAAGTCAGTCTTTTCTCCCTGAGGGGCTTTGGAAGGGCTGTCCCATTTTAGGGATCTAGCTTGGGGATGTGAAATTGTGGATACATTCAGTCTAAGTTTAGTATCCATTGATGTGGTTCATAGTCACTTCAAAGTCTAGTTAAGTTTTTGCTAGCCATTCTGATGTAGGAATGGTTCCCCAAAATGATCAAACACCCCAAAGCAAATTTCAAGACATCATGTTAGAACACCAATTTTCAACTGGTGTGCCGTGGCACACGGGTCTGCCACAAGAATTTTTAAAAGATGCAATACTATTTAGTCAGGGGCACTGATCTCTTTTCCCTTAGATTGTCAAAAAATGACAACAGCCAACCAAACAATAGCCATCCTGTGTGCATGAATCAAAATTATACCCATTTGTAATCAGATCAACAAAAATATAAATTTTTTTGTGTGCCACAGAACTTTAGCGATTAGTTCATGCGTGCCATGAGATGAAAAAGGTTGAAAATCACTGTGTTAGAGAAGATGCTACATTATCCCTCTCTTCTCTGTTTGGAAAAAGATATTGCAAAGTTATTGCCATTTGAAGTGGAGGTCACAGGATTTGCAGCCAGAAATGTAATAAAACATATGTGAATTCACACTGCTGAATTGTGTCAGGCAGTTAAATTAATATATTGTCCTTAAAAAAGGGTCCTCAAAATTTTATATGCTTCAGACCCCAGGAAATATGGTCACCACCGGTTTTGATTAGCAAGTTGCATGAATGTTAACTGATCTCTCTCTGATCTGTTTTCCCCATAAATCGTATTATTTTTAATTTATGATTTTGTAGAGCTTAAGTTTCTTTGCAGAAATGCATATATCATGTTACGGCAGAAACATCTGTTGTTGTTGCTGTTACTGTTTTTGTTGTTGTCACCGAAATTATTGGACCTTGGGAAAAGGAGGGAGGGATGCATTTAACCAAATCTGTTCCATGACAAAAAGATTTTTTAAAGTATGCTTTTGCATTTTATATTTCATTCTGTATTTTTAAAACTTTCCATTCTGTGTTCGAAAAACTGCATTTTAAGAAAATATCAAGAGAAGTAAAGCTCACAAAAATATTACCCTAACTTTTTCTGAAATTAAAAACTAAGCAAATCGTAGTTTTCTTGATCTGTGCACTTCCATTCTGTTTTAAAAGTTACAAATCATTTGTTCACTTTACTTTGTTTTAGAAATCTCTGATATCTAAAGATAGCAAGGTCTACTCCCACCTATGAAAGCACCTAATTTATGCACATATTTAAATTACTTTAAATTATCTGTTTCATCTCTCATTATGCAGACGTGAATAAGGTAAGCCATCTTTAATTTTATTTGGAGTATTATGTTCATCAGAAGGTTGAAGCTTCTGATGAACACAATACAATGCAGCTGTTGGCTTGTGTTATCACTCATTAAGTTTGCCATCATGGAATTAAACTTACAATTATTTGTTAGTATCTTTTTATGGAAAATAAATAAAGAAAGCAGCCAGGGTAGAGAACGACGTGGGTGGTACTTCAAAGTGCGTGGTCAGGCAGGGCTGAGCAGGTCAGGGACCCTGAGGAGGTGGCATTTGAGCAGAGAACAGCAGCTGGGTGAATATTTTGAAGAATACCACTTCACCATGTCAGAGGCAAACCCAGAGACCTTAATAGGATGTGATAAATGAAAAAATGGAAATTTAAAAATAAAATTGTTTAAAAAGATTTATTTATTTATTTTTAGAGAGAGGGGAAGGGAGGGAGAAAGAGAAAGAGAGAAACATCAATGTGTGGCTGCCTTTTGTGCACGTGCCCCCTACTGGGAACCAGGCCCACAACCCAGGCATGTGCCCCGACTGGGAATTGAACCAGCAACCATGTAGTTCACAGGCCCGCACTCAATCCACTGAGCCACACCAGCCAGGGCTAAAAATAAAATATTTTAAAATAGTACAAATATCTTATGATTATAATAAAATATATTATATAATTTTAACATAAAATGAATTGCCAAATTAGGAATTAAACATAGAACAGGATTAATAGTGGAGAAATTTTGTGATTGGATGTGTTCTGAAACATTTAACTTATTCTAAAGTGGTTTTGGCTTCCCAGTAAATTATTCTGTTCATGCCATTCTGTACTCAAATTATGATTTATCTTATTCTCTATCTATACTGTTATCTTCTTAATATAAAAATATATAGATAGCTATTTTAATTATAAAATTATACTTTAAAAATTAGTCAAATAATATTATGCAATTTAAAAAAAATTACCTTCCCTTCCACCATTCTCATGAAGCAGTTATGTCCCAAGAGCCCCCAGGGCACCTCACGATGTCCGCCTATCAAAGTGTCACTGGAGATGAACCCTGACTACAAAGAGTTTATAAAACTTAGTTTTGTATGTCAGAATGCAGTTTATAAACATTGCATTCTTATGATAAATATCCGGCTAATAAATTGCTTAATAGACGTTTGGTCCTGTCCAAAACATTCATGAAGACATTTAGACCATGCCAACCCACCTACCTAATCCCTGGTGTCATGACAAGCTAGGCTTCCAAGACAATAAGGGTTACTACTATTGACAATACACCACAACATAATGGACCAATAACACATGGTACTATTTTTCGGTATTAATTCTGTAAACCCAGAGTATAAATGACTGTTATGGGCTATTTGAACCCAAGGATGTTTCCTAAGTGTGGTCATATTGCACAGGACAGAATATTAAGGCCCATTTGACAAGGACCAAGTGTGCTTGCTCACAGACGTTTTGGAGAGGACCAAATTTCAAGGACTTTTGGCATGGATGCGCTGTCTCCATGGATATTTCGGACAGAAACAAATGTCCCACAAGGCTTTAACTTCCTTTCCTCTTAACTATACACCTAGTAATCTGAGATGCATCCTGGACACTGTGAAAACTACACAGTAGAGTCTGGATTCTGTTATTTTCTCAAGAGTTGGTTCTTTTGTTCATTTTATCAGGAAGGTAATGTGGAAGGACTCACATCCCAGTCTTCGTCACTCCTGCAGTGAATAGCTGCTAAAAATTTCCGTTTGGTTCTTTCAACCTTAGCTGAGCTGCTGCCCCTTTGCCCCATGCATGAATAATCCAGAGGTGATTCTGAGACTTTTCCCAGAATTTATGTGCAAAATTAGTGTCCCCCTCTCCCTGTAGTTCCTCCTTTCCCTGACTTTCCCCTCACTTCCATCTGCTTTGATAGTCCTTAGATCCTGTCCTCTAGTTCTTGAAACCAGTACGCTGCTGGGGGTTCTATCCAAAGTTTAGCCAGATCACTTGATCTGACTGGGGTCTGCCCTTGGGCAAAGAGTCTTATCTACAGGAAATCCACCCTATCCCATTTCATATTTCTAAGTTTCCATTCTCCTCCATTGTATGCTCACTTTTATTTTCTCTGCAGTGACTTCAGGGTGGTATTGTGCACATTGTCAAGAATCTGTAGCTGTTTTCTATGGTAGGGTTGTACCAAGGGGACCCACCCCATTTTGACCATTCTGCCAGGAGAAGAAACAGCCCAGGCCCCTGGCCGTTGCCTTGGAGGAACTCCTAGTCTGATGTCCTAAGTAGAGATTCTAAAAGCACCTAGGGAGTGCCTCAGACAAGCTCTTTTAAGAAATGATTTCCTTAAAATATAAAATAGATGTCTTTCTTAAAGTGGCATTGCATATCAACATTGTTTCCCACTCACTTTCATATTAAATCAGAGAGAAGAAGATATGCTATTATGAGAGGAAGAAAAGATGTGAGTTCAGACATAATAAAATGCTACTTATGAATTTATGAATGCATCTAAGCTTCTGTTAAATAGCATACATTGAATACAAATGTCAATCTGTACTCCCTCCTGAAGCCTTACAGAGCAATGACAGTAAAAGAATTAAGACAAAAAACCTCTCACAAGGACAAAAAGACAACAGACAAAAGTAGTAGCGTTGTGAAATCTGGAATACTTTAATCACTGGTAACTGCTGTAGACTAAAAAATGCAATGATCTGAATCTGTTGAGACAGAAAGCCAAAAAGGTAGTCATTTCTACACAAAACTGCAGCAAACCTCAGAGACTGGTGACAACTGATGCTTGAAAGCCAGATATTAAAAAAGGGACTGTAAACAGAAGCAAGGTCTTTAAAAGGGAAGTTAGACCTTCCATATTTCCTCTCTGACCCTACTCCATCAAGAGAAAACCTGGAGTCTACTTATGGAGAGGTTTTATCTGACAGTCTCTGGATTTGGAGACAGCAAGAATACTTAAGGACAGAGGGTAATTTACTGTGCTGCAGTCAGTGGGATTATGGGAAAATCTTCCCCCTGAGGATGACTTGAGGTGGGAGACTGGTACTGTCTTCTGGGAAAAAATCAGTCCACCCCAAAATATAACCCTCCAGTAGGGATTTTTAACCAGGGGATCTATGAACTTAAATGAGAATAATCATTCATTTTTCTGTTTTTACTGACATCTAAAAGTTAGCATTTCTGTCATTTCTTTATGTAGACAACAAACCATCATAGTAACAGCAACATCTGTGACCAGTGTCACAGTTAGTTTCTTATCACATTACATCGACGGAGTATTTTCACTTATCATTGTTTCAAAAGTTATGAGATACGGCTCTAAAGCTTTTTATATAATATATTAATAATGAAGCACATATTACTGTACCACAAATTTAACTTTTAATATTTTGATTAAATTGGTTTCATGCATTTAAAATATTCCAAAACAGGGTTCACAAGCTTCACACCACATGGCCACAAAACACATATATACACACACAGATTAAGAACCTCTACATTATAGATGCAGACATTTGGAGATTTCCCCAGTCAAACAAATGATCCCATAGTAGCAATGCTACAGTGAGACTCACAAATGGATAAACCACACTCATGCTTCTAAATAAGGTACTTTCAGGCCTCGCTTTTAAATACAATTTGACATCTAAGGAAGACCAGACATTTGAGGAACAGCCTCTACCATGAAAGGCAGAAACAGAACAAAACAAAATAGAATCAAATAAGAAGGAAAGAGAGGAGAAAACCAAAGTGGTGACAAAATAAACATGTGAAAGAAACATCATTAATATCCCAAGAATAAGAGACTATATTTCATCCATTAAACAAGACCAGGGCACTACATACCAAGGAACAAAGAATACAGAAGAGCTCTTGGAAATTCAATTAAGATAGCTTCAATAAAAAGTTCAACAAACAAGCAGAATATGAGGGACAACATGACGCATCTCTTTCTTCCAGGAAGTAGAGGAAAAGTTAAAGAGATGGAAATGGTATTTTATCTGCTCCATCTATTCTCCATTTACAAATCACCGCACTGCTTAGTAAATGCCTCCTGCCCTGCCACCGCGGTGCCCCGCCATGCCCATTCACCTTTGCAGTAGCAAATGGTTGGAAATGAGAGAAGGTTAAAAAATGGGTTGGCTGCAGGCAGGGCACCAGTAATTTGCTCTTTCCATAGACAGGAATATCTGATCGACAAAAGTTCATCTCCATGGTAATCACTACTGTTTGTCACTGAATGTTTCTGGCTTTCTACTCTTGCAGCCTCCTGGTAATAGGCTGCTCCCTCTCTCCTGCAGTTTGAGGATAAGCATTGTCCTGTGACTTGATTTGGCCAGTGAAGTGGGCAGCACTTCTGGAAAGAAGCTTTCAGAGCTGATTCACTCTTTGGCAGGTGGTGTTCTTTCTCTCACAAAAAAAGCCTCTGCAAGCTTGGGCTGCTGAGTATTGATAAAGGACAAAAAAAGCTTGCTGGCAACCCACCTTGGATACAAAGCTTGAGCACTAGATACACCTTGCTTGGACCAATCACTAAGAGCTTGAGGTTGGTTGCATTGCAATGTCAACTAGAGTTTCTACCATCTACCTCCTTGCATGTGGTTTGTATGTGTTCTGACTTGTGAGCCAAGGGGAATGCCATACAGAAGAATAGGAGAGAGGGCACTAACTTGTACCCTTTAATATTTGAGCCTTGAACTTATGCATAAGTTACCTGGACTCCAGTGGTTTTAAGTCAAGCACTGCATGTATCTATTCCTTATTTCAGCACCACACAATCTCTGGTCCTCTGCATGTGCCATTCTTTCTAACCGATGAACACTTTTTTCAACCTTCTCCTGTACTCTTCAATTAATTGACTAACTGCCCATCCATCACAATCCCCTTCAACATTTCCCTAAAAAAAAATCCCTAAACCCAGATGCTAGGTAAGGTCCCCTGGCTTTATACTCCTACACTTGCATGATTCCTTCACAGTGTTCACAATTATCAGTGTTTACAAATGCAGTCATACCTTGGTACTCATCAGCTTCAGAGCTCATCAAACTCTGTACTCGTTGCATTTTGATGAGAAAAAAAGTTTCGGCACTTAGCACTTCCTCAGGACTTGTAGCACTTGTTAGAATTTGTATGAGTCATGATACCACCGCACAAGAGAAAATGCCTCATCATTCAGTATCCCTCAGTTTCAGTGCCCATCACATGCTCCAGACGAGTTAATGAATGACAAGTGCTGAGGTACCACTGTATTCGTTTCTTTTTCTTGACTCCTTTAGTGTACTGTTTCCATTTAGGCCTGAAACACAGTAGGTGCTGAAACAAATACTTAATGAGTAAACGAACAAGTGAATGTAGTACCATGAAAGCTGAGAATAAGCCTGTAGAATATAGAAATGTTGCAGTACTTGTGGAATGCAGAAGTAAAGATTAAAGCACGGATGAAAGCAGAGCCAGGTAAAGGACTCGATGTAGAATTGCCCGGGTAACACCAAGAAGAAGACACATGACCTTCCAATGTCTCAGGGCTGCTAGGGTTATAAAAGTGGTGACAAAAACTCAAAGGGAAAAGTCACCATTTTCTTTCTACACAAATATTGGGTTGTAAAAGCAAAAGACCCTTACGGTCTCATTACAGTGACTCCTCCCATTTTTTTCTAAAAGGAAAACTTTTAAAGTATGGAGAAAAATTATATTTAAAATGTACTGAGGTGTTTGCACTTTCCAAAAAGTCTTAAGTTCCTGCTATACCTGATCTCGAAATACTGTAATTTGGCATGCTTTCCTTTGATAACGTACACCATTTCTTAATTCACATAGACTATACATGTACCTCTTTGTTAAAAGCAAAATAAATTGTCTCATAGAAAGGTAGGCCTCAATGCTTGTGTGGTTTTCAACAATATGTTACATCTGCCTTCTTTTTCATGTTTAAGTTTAACTGGCAAAGAAGACATTCAAACTCACTGGTGGTCTATTGGATAAGCAAGTTGCAAATAGTCTCTGGTGAAGGTGCCTCAGAGTTCCCTTGACTATTGAGCCTGATAGAGAAACTGAGAAAATCCTTGGAGGACGAGATCTGAGAGTGGCCACTGACTCACTGTGGCAGCACGTGCAAGGGAAAGAACCCTCAGAATGCAGACACTGTATATAAAGCAAATGAGATTAGAGAGCCCCCTAAAATTTAAAGGGTGCTGTATTAAAATCTGGTTTAAAATGTAGTGACTGCACGCCGTAGCCATGGGTTGGTACTAGTAAAGTTCTCACAAGCCTGCCTCCCTCCACCCAGATGAATATGGATCAGCAAAGCTTCAATAGGATTGCTCTCTACCGTAGTAAACATATTCTGAACTGAGCCTCCTCCTTTCCTCCTTTTATAACTTCCCCCTCGCTCCTTAGCCCTCACAGCAAAGGCCCTCTTAAACTGGTTTATTTGTTTATCCAACAGAGGTACTTACTTTGGGCCTGAATATGTCTGTGGCACTCTGCTCTATCAAATTACACCCAGCAGTTGCCATGTCAACAGACAAATTTGCAATGACTATGGGAAAGAAATAATGAATGAATATAATAAAAGTTACAGGTAAGATGTATTTCTATCACAGCTAAAACATAAAATGGGAATAGTCTTATTCTGGGCTTTTGACAGCAGAGAGCCTTTGCATTCCCTAAGCCTGAGTGGGACAAGAGGAGGGAGTAGTTATCAAAATTCAGAGAGAGTAGCTGAATGGAAAGAATCTTTCATGATAGCGAGGGCTCGTCTAGGGAAAGCAGCCAACTGGCAGCAGTGGACAGAATTGGGAGCCAAAGCATCATAAGTTTCATTCTCACTTTCAACCTCTGGTCTCCTGCATCAGGCATTCATTGGCCAAACTCAAACAGAAGTCAGAAGGCAAGTTGGTCTGTTGATGGAATTGTTATGGGTCAGCCTTCCTAATTACTGTGCAAGGTGGAGAAGGGTAGAAGGTGGGTCAGGAAGGGCAAGAAGAAGATACCCAGCACATTAACACAATGTAGAGATGCAGTGTGCAGCCACCAACTCTGTAGCTGAGTGATGAAGCGAGAAATCAGCAACCTGTATTCATTGACTCACTCATTTAACATTAACCCTGTATCAAGCCCCTATTATGTAAAGGAAATCTACCAGTTTCCTAGGATACTAAGAAATAAGACATCATTTCTGCCTTCAAAGAGCTGTAATGGAGAAATCAGACAAATAAACTGGCAAATGACAGTATGTTGCACTGATATTAGTGAAATATTGACAAAATATTTTTTACAAGGTCATTGTTTCGAGATTCTGGTTAACAAATTCTTTGAACTAATTTGAAACAAATGCTGAAATACTGACAGAAATGCTAGCGAGTGGCATGCCATGTATGCTTGAAGCTCCATGCATTTACAATTTCATACTGAATTTTATATCATTCGAATCAATCTTACAGCAAATACACTCAGTCCTAAATTCTTAACAGAAGCTTCTAGGCCTTTTGCCATGAAAGAATCAGTGCCTTTGGCTGGCTGTGTTATGTAAACTAGTGTTTGTTAACATTCACTTTTACAGTCTTCTCACTCTCACAACTCATGCCAAACATTGAACACAAAACATGCACACACACACACATACTGTCACCAGCACCACCACCGCCACCAGCAACACCGGTGACAGCAAGTCAAGTTGATATGATGTCATGAACAGTTCTTGACTGTGCCGACTATAGTGTGGCCAAAATAACAAAATACTCAACTTCCGAGTACCACTAAAATTTCTCCACTAACATCCATAGTTTTATTATGGCCAAAACTATCATGCAGGCTGCTTGTGAACAGCTTGAATCCTATAAGCAGTGTCTCAACTTCGATGACTATCATAACACACAAATGCAAGCAAACTGGCTGACGAATCTAAGCCTCACACTGCACCTCAAATAAGATAGCTTTTAGGGTTTGCTCTAGTCCCCACTGGAAGAAGTTCTCACTTACTCAGCATAGTTGTGGAGTTGCTTAGCAACCCCAACATATCAATATCCCTGTTGAGATATACTCATGTTCTACTCAGTTCACTATTGTCACTAGAAAAGCTGGGTTGGGGGCAATAACAAAATTGTCAAGGAAAGAGCTTCCAGGATCCTTGGGTTTCTTCATTTTGAAGTCCGTAGTTACCAAAGGTCTACGGGCTAACTAAATCTTTCACAATATACTGCTGCCCCTCAACCATTCCAGCAAACAACTTAAGTGCTTAATAAGATACAATCCAACAGCATTAAACCAAAGTGACTTGTGTCAAAATACTGCCTACAGTGGATAACTTTTAATTAAATGAAACAGACGGATGATAACCCTGCCTGTGCAAACCACGTTCTCCGGTGTCTTCTGGATCTGCGCCTGCCCGTGTCACCCTGCTATTGGTCCACCCAGAGTCCAAGTCTGCAACAGTGTGCGCTTAATCCCAAACCATGCTCACAGCTGCTGCCGCCTCCAGCAAAACCATGTTCCGTACAGATTTCGTCCACTTTGGGCAAGACCAGGAGTGCTCATTTGTACTTAAAATTTAAGTAAAGATTGCAGTTGCCTGTTTTCTTCATGAATTATATACATTATTAATGTAATGCATGATTCTCATCAAATAATGAGTGCCTCTTATATATTTTAGTATGTCACTCAGCCTATAAAAGATACTTTGCATCTAATTTATCAGAAACTCATTTTTTCATAAAACTCTACACTTTTCTAAAAGAAATGCAAGGGAAACACAGGTGAGAAAATCTAATGTGATAAACACAGATAGGCTTTGCACTAAGCAGACTTGTATTCGAATTACCACCTCTGCCACTTTACTCACCAGGCGACCTCAGGCATTACTAAACCCCTCCCAGCCTTGCTTTATTTATATGCTAAATAGCAGTGATAACACACACCTATTGGATTGTTGTGAAAAATAAGTAATACGTGTATGGTACCCTTGTAAAGTGTAGAAAGGAAGGGCTTTATAATCATTTTAATTTCATCTGTGCAACTTTGTTTGCTATTAATTATGGAGTAGATAGCTATGAAACAGATAATAAACCAGTAAAACTTTGTGGTGTTAGCCTGCCTGCGTCTGAAAAACCTTTACTGAAAAGGCGTAGAACAGATTTATTTGAATGTTCTTCCTTCTCTTGTCTATTTTCTCCTCCGATGGCTGCATATAATCAGTAACCAAGGTCCTCAATAACAGTAAGTCAAATTGATTTCTGATCAGGAAATTGCTTCTCTCCAAGTATGTAAATAATGGTAACGTCCCAATAGATTGAACTAAATATTATATTAAATTTTCACTTTTTTCCTCATTTGAAGGTCTTTCCAAAGTTGCACAAAAAATTTCTGGAAATTTTAATTAAACAGGAATTTCTAAAAAAGAAACAGAAAACTTTTAAATGCAAACTTTTTAAAGCTAAAAACAGTTATTTAGTCATTAACCAAAATTATAATATTTGGGCTAAAATAAATATTTTAATTTTTATTCTGTAAAAACAGATTTTCTGTAGTAATACTTGCCTCTTTTTGATAGACAGTTGCCCAGATTTCACAGAACATTTCTAGATTTTTACTCATTTTAAGTGTTCCTGAATTTTTTCCTTTACCTTTTTTTATAGAATCGCCTTTCTTTATTTCTTGAAATTTCTACATGATGTTTTTGTTAAATAGCTCACTCTTCTGTCAGAGCTTTTTATAAAAAGGAAAGTAAAAATAATGCCTCAACCTTTATTACCTCTGACTTTGGAGAATATCATATTTCTAGGGACCCAATATATGAGGAGAACCTCTGATCACTGAGCTATTATGTTATCTGAACAAAATGTTCTCCAAGGACCCATGAAAGATTCTGATACCTCAAACCTGAATTTAGCTTTGAATTCGGCAGCAGAAGTCTTTGTAAAATTGCAGTTTTCTGGAGGAATTGAGCTTTCTTTATAAATGACTCGAAAGGCCATATTCATGCCAAAGAAATGTACAGAACAGCAGTGAAATAGAATATATTCCCCCCAACATCGGCCATTTTTAGTGGATGATGAAAACAGATCTACCCAACAATCGAGAATTGTCCATAATGAAAGATTCCTAAATTCAGGGAGAATATAAAAAGCTACTTAATATTGGTTGAATGTAAAAAGCTACTTTTTTGGTTGGCTTTCTACCTTTGAGGTTTGCACAACATTCATTGAGAAAAATAAAAGTGATTTGACTTTACTGGTTATGTAAATTGGATTATTTTACATAGTTCAAATACACTGAGTTTACACAACTTCATGCTTGCAAAAACGAAACAAACTAAAAAGCCATTATATTTTAGAAATGATGCTTGATTACCTCCAAATTCAAAGCCCCAGTGAACTGACAGGACTACGCTTGTTTTGGTAACATTGTGGCCAGTGGAGAAAGAAACGAGGGAATCTGGCAGCGTTTCTCGCCTTTGCTCTAGCTCTGATCTGCTCCCAGCGTCCAAATGCCCTTTAACACGTTACCAGGGCAGAACAGAGTTACAGGGGGCAGCCATTCCCTGACGTCTGATCACTCATGTTATAAACGCACCAGTATATTTGCAAGAAAAAAAAAATAGAAAAGTCCAGAGCCTCTTTATATTTAGGGTCAACTTAACTTTATTGTCTAATTCATCAAGAGTGACTGACCTGAACTCTTGGCTTCTGTAAGGAGGGAGAAGATAGGTCAGGAAGATACCGAGAATTAACAGGCCCATCGTGTTTGGAGGATAGTGCGGTGTTCCGAAGTGGGGTTGCTGAGTTTTAAAGTGCTTTCACCTTTCTTATTGCTTTTGTACCTAGAACACTGAAGTAAGGACGTGAATTATTTTACCACTTTAAAGATTAAAACAAAAGAGTCAAAGATGTGAAGAGCCTTGTACAGGATTCACACAGTTATTTACCTAATAAAAAGTGAGGCTCAAAAATAAGGTAAATATCTCCATGTAGTAAAAAAAAAAAAAAAAAAAGAGGGAAATACACAAATGTTATGTCTGACGCCTCTGTAGAGGGAAGCAGGTAGAGAAGGGTGGATTGTTGATCTGAGATGGAAACATATTTTTTAAATCTTATACTAGGTACCAAGGTGGAAATATGTGTTCCTGGAATCCTATAGTTGAAATTACGTTAATTATTTGTTTCATTTGAAACACTTATAAATTACTCTTAGTACTGCTGGAATGATCCTATTCATCAAATAAATTTTATTTCAAATGGTCTTAACATGTAAATGGTTTCTGTATTATAATAAGAGATTTAGAATGTAACTTTTATAGCATAATTCATTAGTAAATTAGAGATTGCCTCCAGTTACTGCAGCAAGCTAAAGTAAAACTCTTCAACCAATGGAAACCACCCACCAAATTAGCAGAGTAAAATGCTTTTAAATGTAGACAATGATTATAGAATAGCTTTAATTAATAAGTGGGTCCTGTCAGATAAATGGTAAGCTTCCATTGAAATATCCCATATACACATAAGAATAGCTATTTTACTTAAAAAGTTGTAGTAGAGCTTAAAAATAAGATAAATATCTCCATGAAAGCCTCTGGGAGAGGGAAGCAGGCAGCAATGTGTAGCAGTTAGAGGCCAAAGTACTGCATGCCTTGTGAGGGGCACCGTGGGGTGGGGGCTGGAGACAGACTCACTGCTGGAACCTGTGACTATTATGGGACTGAGGTCAACTCACCTGCCTGTCAGAGAAGCTGAAATAACTTCAAGGAAATAATAAGATCAGGCATTGACAGTTGATTCAGAATAAATATTTTAAAGATTCTTAAAGACGTAGAGGAAAAACATCATCAAAAATTATGAAAAAGCAACAAAAATAAAACAAGAAAAATTAAAAAGATGTGGGTGAAGGAGAAGGAAGAAAAATAATTAGACATCCTGAAAGTGAAAAAAACATCGTCATTGAGATAAAAGAACAATCTTATTGACTGAGATCTGTGTGTGGTTGAAGAGAGATTTAGTGAATTGGAAAATGGTACTGAGGAATTCACACGGGCATCAGAAAGGAGATGACAGAGAGAAAATCTAAAATCTCCACCTCAGTTATCAATTTATTGCCTCTTAGCTTCATATTTACCCTTCAATACATTCTCTTTGAGAACAAATGGAGTTTTTTAAAGCATGGCTCCTACACAGTGAGCATGATGTTGAGCTTTCACTGTAGAGGGCACTGGAGGCACTTGGGGATGGAGAAGGTCAGCGGTGTGGATGTGACCACCCACCGAGAGTGTAAAATCTATCAACAACTTTGCAGCTTTGGCCCAATAGTAACCTTTTCCAGGCCCTTTAACAAAGGAAACCAGAGCCCTGAAGGCTTCCTGCAAGCACCAAAGACCTCCTGCCCTCATAAGCACTCAGGATTTCCTCTGTAAAGCCCCTACTTGGCAGAGCGTCCCCCCACAACCTCAACTCCCTTTGCAGATGCCCAAGCGGCCTACCAGCACCCCGAAGAGTTCCAGCTGAGCTGCCACTCACTCTGCAGGCCCAAACCATTGGTTTCTCAGCCTGCTCTCTGGGGCGGGCGGTGGAGGCAGGGGTGGCATCTTGCTTGCCCAATGACTACAGAACACATCTGGCCAAACTGCAAACTTCTCTGCTACCCAGTGACGGAACTAAACCTCCCACAAGTGAAACCTTCCCAGTCTGTGCCTCCTTGGAAACTCTCTTTCAGAACTGGCATCTCATATAGTTTCCACATATCTTATAGTTATTTTGCCAAATTTAATAATTCTTTATATATAATTTCCCCCTGTTTAAATGAGTGTATGGTTTCTATCTCCTGATACAAGCTGTGCATTGTTTGGAAATTAGGTGGCGATGCAAATTAACTTTAGATTTGTTTATGTCAACTCTAGATGCTAAATGCCCTGAAAGAATAAAAACTGACATGTATTATTTCTGAATTAGTACCAAGAAACAGGAATGAATTGAATCAATTTAATCAACCCAGAAGAAGATGAAAAGGAGAGGAAAAGCGAATGAAGGGAAACCATAGTTTAAACACACACAAACAGTAATGCAGTAGAAAAGTCCAAAGTAATTACAATCACAATAAAGATAAACCAACTAAGTCACATATAAAGGGATGAAATTTTTCATGTTGGATATTTTTTATTTAATCCAGCTATTGGATTTTTGCAAGAGACAAAATGACACACAAAACAGTTTGAAAATAAAGGAAGAAAAATACACCATATAAATATTAATCAGAAGAAAGGTTGGCACTGTAAATTTAATTAGACAAAAAATGTTAAAGCAAAAGGCACTCTTAAGCAAACTTGAAAACAAAAGCACTATTATATAAAGATGTCTATTACTTATAGAAAAGGGACAAAACCCACTAGTTCAGTTATCATGAGAAAGATGTATAATTCTAATCCTATGCATCTATCAACATAACGTTAAATTATATAAAGCAAAGCAATGTTCGACAGAACCACAAAGGAATATAGACAATGCCCTATAATGACAATTGGAGATTTTGAAAAACTCAGAAACTAATAGATTTTTCAGACATATAATTTTTCAGGGTCTAGATGATTAGAACACAGGTAGACATGTTGGTCAAAACTGTGCGCCAAAAGGCAGAGAATTCACTTTTTTTTTTAAGAATATATATGTGATGATTTACAAATTATTACTACCGAAAAAATTTAAACTGTTACCAAGAAATAATGTCCTACAGACCACTCAAGTGCAATTAAAGTTAAATATCAAGCATCTAAAGACAGTTAAAATACAATAACCTAAGTTTAGAAAGTGGGGAAAAATCACTCATAAATAATTGTGGATTAAAGAGTGAATCTTAATGGAAATTACAAAATGGTTTTAACTCACTAGCATCAAAAGAACTATATGAGGTTTTCAGAAGGAAACTCACCTACTTAGAGGAAAATGCATAATCTTTAAAAAGCTAAAAAAATTGCTTAAGCATTCAGCTCAGGAAGCCTGAAGGTAGCAATAGAGCTTCAAGGAAAGTAGAAAGAAGGAAGTGATAAAAACCATTTTTTGCACCACTAATTGGAGTGTAAATCAGTAGAATCTTTGACACATGGGAAAGGGGGGGCATATTCAAAGATGTTCTTTGGGGTTTTATTAGTCTTGAGAAAGAGAAAAAAAACTAAACCCCCAAATGTTCATCAAGGAGAAAAAATGTAAATCGTGGGGTATTCAGGTAACGGGATACAGAACAGTATGCTCACTTTCAAGTCTGTTGTCCTTTGTGCCCAGAGCACGCCAGTTCTCTTGCTGTGCCTGGAAAATCTTGTTTATCTTTCCAGTCTCAATAACCCTTGGCAGAATTCAGTTATCCTGGGGATAAAACTGCCCTTGAATTCGTTTCTCTAATAATGTTTTCACGGTTATATGATCATGAGTTGTGTTTCTGTCTCTCCTGACACAGTGTGGGATTCTCAGGCGCAGGGACCTGGACTTTTGTTTTTCATCCTTGTATCCCCCGTGTATAGTGGGTGCTCATAAAAGTTGGTTGAAATAAATGAAGGTCTATTTCACAATAAAAATCTGTAATAGGTAAAATGAAGTATTTTAAGTTTTATTTTTTTGAGGGGGAATACTATCACAGGTGCCATTGAAATTGTAATAAAAGCAGGTCATTCAAAAACAAAGCAGATTGTTCAACAGATTCATATCAATACACAACCTTGCAAATACTGTTAAAGGCTACCAGGCCCACTAAAACTCACTCAAGGAATAGGTCAAGACCAGGGTGTAGCATCTTTTTTGAGCTTTTTAAAGGTATTATACAGTAAATTTTCTCAGTGATTGGAATATTGCCCACATTTTCAATTGTTACTAGTTTCATAGTGTAGGTGTCTAAAACTGTGGTTGATTTAAATGTGCTAATAAATAAAGGTGAATTCATTATTCTAAACCATGATTTTCAACATTTTTTTATCTCATGGCACACATAAACTAATTACTAAAATTCTGAAGTACACCAAAATCTTTATATTTCGTGCCAATTTGATTTAAAAAATAGGTATAATTTTGATTCATTCATACTGGACAGCTGTTGTTGTACTGCTTTTGTCATTTTTTATTTGACAATGTAAGGGAAAAGAGGTCAGTGCCCCTGAATGAACAGTCAGGTATTGTATATTTTGAAAATTCTTAGGGCATACCAGTTTAAAATCACTGTTGAGCGTATAGTTTTGACAGAATACCACATAGAACAATACAAGATCGGTGCAAAACGTGGCAAATTTCACTTCAGATAGAATTTGTTTGTACAATGATGACAGTGTAACCTTTTCAATCTGTACCACACTGTCCTGAAGGACAAAACAGCTAACAAGGAACTCAGAAAGAGAGAGAGAGAGAGAGAGAAAATGCTACAAAATGCTACCTTAACCTGCTAAAGAAATAGACTGAATTTCTCCCTGAATGTGAGCAAATATTTGATTCTGTTTCTTTCTGTTTTTTCCTTTGAAATGTGATGGTCTTGTGACTCAGAGGCTATGTCACAGATGAGCTGTAAGTAGGTATATTTGAATGTAGAACACGTATCCAGGACCCAGAGAAACAACATTGTCATTTGTTCTCTTTGGAGTAAGATATACTCAAACATTCAATAGAGTAGTAGTACATTAGGAGTTGTTGTTTTTAAATAGACAGTAATACTATTACATGGTGAAAATATGAAAACATTGAAGGAGACTATTATTTGTTATTATTGATTAATGTGAATTCAAATGTTCCTTTCAGGTAAGTTGGTCCTGATGGTTTTTAACTGGAATTTGACATTGAAGTCAGTGTCTATTCAGTGTACCACCTGTTTACAAAGTTTAAGAATTAAGACAACCTTGAGAATGTCTTCTTGGCAATGCTGCATCTATTTAACTAGATTTCTTTAGTACACATATGAAGCAATTTTAATCTAGCGTAGAGAGAATAAGTTTTTTTTTTCATGGAGGAACCAAGGTTGCAGATTTAATCTCATAAAAATATCTCTCACTTGGATTACTGCACTTCCTCCTACTCTACCCTGACTCCCACAGTCTCTTCTCAGCAGCCAGAGTGACCCCTTTCAAAAACCCATCGGATTCTTCAGATATGTTCTTTTTGTTTTTATGCTTCATGGCTTACACATAGGTGAAGTATTTTATGTGTCAAATATCATTTACCTCTTTAATTAATAAAGGGAGGCACTATGTGAATTTTACATTCTATCCCATACCCTACAAAAATCTTTCCTCTAATTTGGTGCTCCAAGGTTTCACAGACCCCACTCTGTCCAAATCAGGCCTCAAGGATCCCTGATCTTTGGTGTTGATTATATTTCCCTGCTTACTAACGATATTGGCCATCTTTTTATATATTTCTAAATAAGTCTTTGTATTTCCATTTTTGTGAAATGTCTCTTCATATCTTTTGTCCATTTTTTATTGAGTTGTCTTTATAATGATGTTGTGTAGGGGTGCTTTACTCTTGATACTAAATCATTGTTTGATATATATATCAAATATATATCAAACATATATGTATATATATCAAACATATGTGTGTGTATATATGCACATATGTGTATATATATGCGTATATATATACACACATATATGTAAAATAAAAGAAATTGGATTCTGCCACTCCTCTCTGCTCAAAACCTTTCACCACCTCCCATTTACATGCAGAGTAAGAGCCAGGGCCCTTAAATGGCCTACAATTCCCTAGGCCTCCTAGCCTGTGACTTTATCTCCGACCATTTTCCCCTTAGGCACTCTCTCCAGCATTGGCTTCCTTGCTTGAATATATGAACACATGCCTTAGGCTATGGCTCTGTCTGTTCCAACTTGTTGAAAGTCCTCTCCACTGTCTGCTTGGACAACTCCTTCACTACCTTCAAGTCTTTCTTGTCTCTCAACTAACCTGCATCTCTTCCCTGATCCTTCTTATGCTGCTGACTTACTCTTTCATTCTTTGTGGAATGTAATACCTTTGGATAATATTTATATTTTACTTATCGTATAAATATGTATTTGTTGTTTATTACTTGTTCCCCAACTCCTTCCAGAATGTAGTGTCTTCAAGGGTAGGAATCTTGTTTGCTTAGTTTGTTTTTTAGACTCAGTTGTTGATAGATATGTATTTATTGCCATTTTGTTGTTTATAGTTAAGCAAACAAGAAGACCAGAGATAGAATCATGGATACGGAGAGTGTTTTGATAATTGCCAGATGGAAGGGAGGTTTGGGGTATAGGCTGAAGAGGTGAGGGGATTAAGAAGTACAAATAGAGCCCTGGCTGGTGTAGCTCAGTGGATTGAGCTCGGCTTGCAAACCAAAGGGTCGCTGGTTCGATTCCCAGTCAGGGCACATGCCTGGGTTGCAGGCCAGGTCCCCAGTAGGGGGCACATGAGAGGCAACCACACATTGATGTTTCTCTCCCTCTCTCCTTCCCTTCCCCTCTGTCTAAAAATAAATAAATAAAATCTTTAAAAAAAAGAAGTACAAATAAATAGTTACAGAATAGCCAGGGGGAGGTGTAAGGTAGAGTATAGGAAATGGAGTGGCCAAAGAACTTACAGCATAACCTACAGACGTGAACAGTGGTGAGGGAATGGACTGACGGAGCAGAAGGTGTTGGGTGGGGGCAGGGGATGAAAGGGGGAAAAATTGGGAGAGTGTAATAGCGTAATCAATAAAATATAATTTAAACAATTAATTTGGTAAAGACAAAAAAAGATAGGTATCTCAATAATATATTCCAAACATCTAAAATAGTTCCTGTCACATGTTAGGCTCTCAATATGTTTGTTGAATCAAATGAAAGGATTGGTTGGACAACCTAAGATTTGCATATTAATTCACTTTGAGAATGCCAAAATGAATAAGAAGACATGATCCTGTCCAAAATTGAGTTTATCCCTAATCTTAGGAACTACATTAAAATGTTTGCCATTCATCTCAGGCCTAAGTGAAGGAGCAGGGATAGTTCTACCAAATTTGTGTGACTTCAGGTGTCTGGGAGTAATACTCCCCAAAATGCAAATTACTGCTTAATTTCTGAACTCAGAGTGACACTGTGATCTCCAACCCTTTCTCAAGTAGTCCATTGGTGAGAAGCTCAATTGAATCATTCATTGTTTGGTGTGCGAGAAGGCTGAGCTTTAGGAAGATAGCAGTCTGGGAGCAATATAAAGTGTGAGGCTACAAAAGAAGCAGAATAATTTCTGCTTTTCACAAATGAAGAGATAAAAGGAATGGGTTAAGAAGTATCAGGGCTGTAAGTTGGGATCTCAGACAGTTGCAGGTACATAGGAGCTGATTTCTGTCTTTGTACATAACTCACACTTAAAATCAATCCTTTTTTTTAAAGATCCAATGCCTTCATCATAGCCGTGCACAGGCAGTGACACAAAGACTGTATGATGTGGTCCTGGATCTTAGGGCCACGTGAGAGGAACACTGAGGTGAACCTTCAGGTCATCGTCCATTCAGACTGTGATAACAGAATATTCAACACTGGGTGATCAGACAACCAACATGGATTTCTCACAGTTCTGGCTACTGGGAAGGCCAAGATCAGTCAGCCTGGTTGGGTTCTTGGTCAGAGCCCTCTTCCTGGTTGATAGACTGTGGTCTCCTTGCTGGAGAGATGGGGGTGCGGGACAGTGAGAGAACCAGTTCTCTGGACTTTTTAAAAGGGCACGGGTCCCATCGTGGAGGCTCTGCCCTCATGTCCTCATCTATACCTAGTCACCTCCCAAAGGCCCCACCTCCAAGTATCATCCTGTTGAAATTAGGGCTTCAACATAGGAATCTTGCAGGGACACACATTTATTCCATAGCACTCCCTAAGAAATGCCTGTCTATGTCTGTGTGGACATCTTCTGGGGTCTCTGAGAGGTTTAATAAGGAGTAGTCCGAGCTATCTCAAATTTTGGGATTCCCTCTACCCTTCCCCACCGGCACCCCTACTCCTCCCTGTACCAACATGCCGAATACCCCATCCATCTGAATCTTCTTCTTCTACACAAAAGAATAAAAAGGAAAATATTTTTATATAAACTAAATATGTGTCAATGAATGAATAAGTTTTCAGCTGCATTTTTTTTAGTAGCAAGACATTTCTGGGAAATAATTAGGTTTATCTGGCAGCAGTACTTGAAAGATTAGAAGTAATACCATATTATAATTGCATATAACAACATGAGAGGCAAAAAATGGATTCTAGAAGAAATAGGCTCAGATAATCCTAGTGTAGGGTGTTCTATTTCTTTCTTGTAATTCACTTCATTGAAAGGTATATTATTTTTAGCCTTGATGGTAGTTAGAATTATAATTGGGTAGGTTATCCTACTGAATTCTTAAATCCTGGCTAAACATTTCTTTTTATTATTCCCTAGAATCTCTTTATTACTTGTTAGCCTGCAGAATAATTTTAACATTAAGTTAAGCAAAAAAAAATGTTGAAGCAAATAGCCCTTAAAATATGTAACATATTCTAAGAGCCAATATAAGTGGCTTTAAATTTGACCATTATAGTACATAATATACACAGCTGCTATTGTCTGTTTACATAGATAATTAAAAATTTATTGTATTTTGGGAAGCTTTTATAAACTTGCCAAAACTAGGGAACCTATCATCCAGCAAAATTTATCAGTTTGATATTCTGCCATCAATAATTTTGAGGTGCAATTTTCAAAAGAATGCATTTCTTAGTTTTAGTTCTCATAATGGTGATTTTCATAGTCACTACAAACTCAGGAGTATTTTTTCATAATTTAGTACCCTTTTGCATCCATTAACAAATGCATTAATATTTGTGAAATGAGAAGAAAAGTCTCTTTTAATATACTTCTTAAATAACCCTAAATATATTTTGCTCTCTAATCCAAATTGGCTTTCAGAGAATGCTTGTGAACTGTCAAACTGTCACAATGATGTAAATTAAGTAAGTAGTAAAAGAAATTATGCAGTTATTTAAATAGAAATCCTTGGAAGAATTAGTGATCGTAGGATGCAAATCACTATATTTTATTTATTAAAGACTTTGAAAAACAGATTGCATATCAATAAGCCTGTACATACTGTTGGTAGTAGAAAGTATTTTTAGACTCAGATCCTTGTTTTGGCTTTGCAAGTGGTGTGAAACACAGAGCCAGAGTCCACCTTCAATATGCCAACCTCTTCTTTCATTTCATCCAGCTGCTTCTTTCTAAAGAATTCCAGTGACCAGAAAGAACTGTATTAACTAAAAAAGCCCAAGTCAGAAAAAAAATGGAGTGCGGGAATGAACTTCAGAAGGAAAAATTGTCAACATAGAAGAGTCTGAGAAAGTGAAATTTTATTTATATATTATTTTTAGTACCTATGTTTTAAAATACCTCTTCTGTATGAGTGATACTGTACGGTACTATAGGGGATAAAAAGATGTGTACAAACTCTAAAGTTTTTAGAGTGTATAGTATGTGCATGAGTATTATTCCAAATCACATACAGAATCATTTGGAAAGAAATGCTGTAAGAGTAGGGGAAAGAAAGAGACATCACTTTTGAACAAAGAGACCAGAGAGCAGGTCACATTTAACCTAGAAGAGATAAGGTATACAAGGGGTGATTGGAAGGCAGTGGGTAGCCCAAGAGAACCGAACAAATTAAAATAAGCCTGGGAAGGACATTTGGACTAGTTTACGAAAGGCTTGGAAGTCCAGAAATTCAGAAATGGTTGCCTGGAGCAACCATTATGTTCTTAGATTATTTTGTGCGCCTGTTTGCATGTGGGACCACAGACTATCCCTGAGTTGTGAGTAATAGAAGAGACAAAAGCTATCTAACTTGTAAGGAAAAAACTAGAGAAAACAGGGGGGGAAATCAGTACTCTCATACCATATTGAATTGTAAAATGAGTTTGCATTTACAATTTTTCTATCTTCATTTAGTATATATTTCTTGAAGAACTGTGACATAGTGGTGGGGAGCAGGAGGGGTTGGTTTGAATTCACCTAGACCTGCCTTCAAATCTCATCTCTACTAATTCCTTATAATCTCTCTAAGACTCAATCTCCTCATCTGTAAAATGGAAATAACACTGCTTCCTTGCAGAGTTCCCGTGCATGTTAAACGAGATGCTATAAGTAAAAGTGTTATCCCAGGGCCTGAGTGTGGTTAGTTCTCAAGAGAATTAGTTCCCCCTCACCTGGCTCTTTCCAGGCTCTACACTGTCCTTTCCTTTGTGTCCTGTGTCTTCCCCCACAGCAGGGCCATTTAATTCTTCTTGACAGGCTTCTCTGCTCTATGAATCTAGAATGAGATAAAAAATCTAAGCAAAGTAATGAAGGAGCCCCTCCTCAATGGTTGGGACTCAGTTCAGGTCACCTTCTCGGCAGTAGTTTCACTCTGATCTTGAGTGCTGATTTTTGTCTTTGGACTTTCATCCAGTCACCTCCTTAGAGCCACAGTCTTCCTAAGACTGAGCCTCTATCCTCTTGCCAGACTCCACATCCTCCACTTTTTCCACCTTATTTTTTGGTTCTGTTGCCCTGGACCTTTGTCTGATTAAGAGAATCTTGCTACTTGATAATGAGCATCATTGATGTTTAGAGCCTGACTGTATCTCCTACTTCCAGATTGGGTCCTGGGCTTATGCTCTCCAAAGCTTGTTTATTTTTTGTTAAACTGAGCCACCCTCCCTCCAGTTTCATTAGAGCACTGACTTGGGTCTTTGCCATGCCACTGGAATGTCCCCTGGACCCTGCAGCTAAGGAAGTATATGACTGCATGTGTGTACTGAGGCCTGATGGGGTTCTTGTCACTACTCCCTCAGTCAGCAGGAGTCTGCACCAGCCTGCCCATAGCTGCACCATTCTTAAAGGTACAGTGACAACTAAGACAAGTCCTTATACATAAGGATCTTATAATAGAGTCATGGAAATGAGACAAGTGTGTGACTAAGTACACCACCAGGTGAGGTATGGTAAAATGAGTCAGAGGTTAAAATACTGCACAAATTCATCGAAGCAAGAAATCCCATAAGGTTAACACACATTCCTGAACTGCTGTGCTGAAGGTGATGCTGGAGCTGGGCTAACAGATAAATAAAGGAGAACCCACAGCCAGAAGAGAGAAGCAACAGGTGGTAAAAGGGTACCAAGGAAAGAGTAAGTAGTAGGTGGGACGGCTAGAGACAATCTGGTCTAAATCTAGGTTATGAAAAATCTTAAATGCTTGGCTAGGAAAAAAAGTATTTAAATATGAAGAGGATTAGAGATCAGAGCTATAGTGTACAACCACACAAGCTCTACATGGCCCAACCCAAGAGGTCCCATCAATTTATACATGGAGTTTGGTAAACTTTCTCTGTTGTATCTGACCAGATTGTAAATATTTTAGACTTTGCAGGCCGTGTGCCTGTGTTGCAACTGCTCAACTCTGCCTTTGTAGCTCAAAAGAAGGCACAGGCAAGATGTCAACAAGTTAGCATGGATATGTTCCAATAAAACTTTATGGACACTGAAATTTGAATTTCACAAAATATTACTCTACTGTTTTTTCCAACTCTTTCAGATTGTAAAAAAAAATGTATTCTTAGCTAACAAACTATACAAAAAATGGGCAGCAGGCCAGATCTGACCCTCAGGCTGTAGTTGGCCAAACCCTGTGTAGACTCAGTGTGAATGACACCGCTGGAGCTGTAAGACACAAGGACCATCGTGGGAAGCAGTTGACTGAATTTATTCAAGGCAAGCCTGATACTGTCAAATATGAACAAGAAATGGGTTAGTTGGAAGAGAGGTGTGAGGTACGGGGCCAGGTCTGGGGCTCCTGCCACAGTTCCAGCTGTGTGCACGTGCATTTGGCACATGCATGTATTTGCACTATTTTTGGCACATATTTGAACTGTCATGTAGAAAGTGGCATTTGACCTGCACTTTCTATTTTTCTACAGTACTTATTCTATACTTTCTATTCCAAAATGTCTGTGCATAGCACTGTGATCAGCTCCCTGCATATTGGCAAAAAAGAATGCAGACATGTCCAAAAAGAATGAAAAGCCATCATTCTCAATAACTTTTGGGTTGGGGGAATTAACCCAAACCTTTAAGTCAGTACAGTAGTAGAAGTTGTCAGCATAAGGAAATGAAAGAGCATTCACTTTTAAATAATCTGGTCCTGTTTTCTCATATCACATAGAACATCTTATAAAATTCACCTTGCTTTCTGTTCCTTGGTATTTTAATAACCTGCACTTGGGCAGGTGTCAGGAAACTTGGTTCAGTGACCTTTGGATTCAGAAAGCTTTATCTCATTGTTGATATGCTATCTGCATCCCAGCATGTGGCTGTGGTCTCTATTTGTGGCTGGCCTTATTGGATTCATCTTCTTTTGTTCATCTCAGTCAGAGTTGTGGGGGCCAATGGCTAGGCAGGAAATTCCATGACAAGGTTAAATTAAAATATTCTCTCATGGATTTTTGTGTGCTGATTATCCCATTACTTAATGGTTTGTGGTCTCTAATATTACCAGTTTACGACCTTTAAATGACTGTAATAGTGCTTCTGTTTAGTATGTATGGAGAATAATATTACTTGGAGTGAAAAAACAAAAACATCTGAACTACAATAATGGGTGGAGGTTCTACAGAAGTGAATATCTGCTTAATGTAGAAAATACTATGAAGAATGAGCTTTCTCATAAATAAATGGCATCCCAGCAGATTTTCATGGTAGATATAGATAAGCTTATTTTAAAATTTATGTGAAATTTATAGCCAAGAAAATTTTGGAAAAGAAGAATAAAATTGAAAGAAGCACACTACCCGATTTTAATACTATTTACAAAGCTGCAGTAATCAAAATAATGTGGCATTGGTGAAGGGACTGGCACATAGACCAATAGATCAAACTAATTTTTGAAAAAATGAACAAAAAGAAATTCAATGGAGTTTATTACATGTCAAGTTATACCACAATAAAACTTTTTTTTTAAAGGCATGCCAAGTTAACAAGAAATTCTCTACTGGAACAATTTGTTAATTCCACAGGGAATTAGAACAGGTGACTTGGACTCCTTCTGCCCCAATGATGTAGGATTTCAACGACTTTCCAGAGAACCCAGCGCATATCTTTCATAGTAGAATGCTCATCTTTAAGTATTTTGCATTCAATGCATTTAAAAGATTAGATTTTCTATTTACAAGACTTCTTTGAATATAGAAAACTGATAAATAAGGTCATTACCACCATTAACATTAACTTTTTGTCATCAGCAGCAATCTTTAGGTGACTAAGAAAATAATTACATATAAATTCAGAATTTTTGAAGTCTGTCAACAAATGTACTCATTGATTACCCAAAATTATAAAAATGAATGTTTTTAGAAGAGTTTGATATATCCTTACATACATCCTAATGAGATTTTCAAATAGCTGCTATTTGGTCAATATTACACCTTGTCCTGAATGCACATAAATCTTTGGAACGTATGGTTGACCTGGCTGCACAACAGCTGATCGAGGAGGACCCTCTCCAGCAACAGAGCATAAGATCCCACACACCTGCCAATATTGGACTCACCCACTCTCGAAGGCAATTGAAACATGAAAGTGTCTTCGTAGTCTGTAAACTCGTGCTTTTGGTGATCTTAAAAGTTTGTTCTACAGATGAATTTCCTCAGCATTTTCTTCATGCTTCATCCTTAGAAGATGCACCAATGTGATACACAAACAGTTCTTAACTTCAGGGCTTAGTTATCACATCTGTTAAGCCAGTATATCTGGAAATGTTACCATTCTCTGTGGCTCTAATAATGGGATAACTTTGGCAGTATTGATGTAAAGTGGGAGTATGATTCATTTGATCTCATCCAGGCAGGTTGTCTATGTTTCATACTACATTATTTGTGCATTTGCATTTGAAAGGTAGCATAAATTTGGTAATCCTATTTGCAAAAGTTTATATGTGAGATGCACAAACCTTTCTGATATAAGCAGGGTATGTATTATTTCCCCTATTTTGTGGAGTTGAGAACAGAGTCCCAAAGAAAGTAACTGACTTACTTAAGGCCATATGGATAGTGATTGGTTCAACCAGCTCTTGTGCCCAGTCCTACTCTAGTGCTGTCTCCATGGCATCACACTGCATCTTAAGGAGATCATTCCACAGTTGGCTGCTGTGGTTGACTTGAGGAGTGCCCACCGATATCCAGGTCTCCTCCTTCTAGGGCACTTAAAAGACTATACTTTCTAGATAGCCCTCTTGTAGTTAAGTGGACCCATGGAATAGCTCGGATCATTGGACAATGTGCAAACTGTGTACCACTTCTGGACTCGGCTAGGTAAAAGTCTCTGTAGAACCTCTCAACACTCTTTCCTTTTGGTAGCAAGAACAAAGGCCACATGTGGAGAGAGTGGAGTTATGAGAGGCAGGTATCCTGGATCACTGAGTCACTGAATGGAGAAGAGCTCTCCTGGTGAGTCATCTGACTTAGAATTTGAGGAAGAAATAAACTTTTTTAGTTTAGCCACTCAGATTTGGGGCTTGTTTGTCACAGCAGTATAAGCTCAGCCTATTCTAATACAACTTATCCATTTCCCTTCTACAGCTGCTATCAGCACTTTACCATTATCTCCCAATACACCATTATCTCCCATGAAGATGATTTAAAAGAAGTACGAAAAGTGTTCTCTGGAGCTATGAGAAAATAAAGAAGGAGAAGGTGAAGGGATTGGCGAATGTTTAGGTGCCACAATTTTAAATCAAGTGGTCAAGGAAAGACTCACTCAAAAAAATAATATTTGACCAACAAACTCAAGGCCATGCATATAGCTGTAGGAAATGTATTCTAGACAAAAGAGAACCATCAACCATGTTGTGTTTGAAGAGAAGTAAAGAGGCCAGTGTACCTGGAATACAGTGACTAGGGGATGCAGGGAATAATGAGAAATGAAGTCCAAATGGTAAGGAGAAAGAGGCACATCATACAGGGCCTTGTGGGCTATTGTAAGGACTTTGGCTCTTACTCTGAGTGAAATTAGAAGCCACTGGGAAGTGTGGTGCAGTGCTGTAACATGGTTTGATTTATATTGTTAACAGATTGTCTTCTAAAAGCATACGTTAAACAAAAGACCAGTTATTAACAGTAGATGATATTCCAATACAACCTTGGCTCCCCTCATGTGTCCTATTGATCCTGAGTAGTTTTCACCAAATCAGTGCTGCATGGTGGCAACTCACAGTGCAAATTGTACTGATGACAATTAGACTTCTATCTAAGGTTCCCAACCATACCCTAGGTCGCAGTGCCCTGACTTGAAATATTTGCCATACAACTATCAAAGAAATCTTTGCAAAAGTCCCTATTCTCCTGAACCTCACCTGTAAATTATAAAAAAAAATCATTGCATTATAATTTCATAACCCATGAAACAGCACTCAGAGTGTCCTAGGTGATGACAGAGTGAATGCACTGACTTCACAAACTGTTCACTTTGTCATTTCCACCTGATTACTACCCAAAACACATCTTTGGCTCAGTATCTCCAAAAATGAATCATTCCCCATGCTCGTTTATTCACTCCGGAACTTATGCCAATTGCCATCCTTTTCTCAGTTCAGAAAACTGCCTTTACCACAGTAGCTCAAGTCAGAGACCACTTCTGAAAGCTCTTTACCCTACACGCCTCTCAAAGCTGCTTTTCCCTTTTTCCTCCAACACAATTTCAAATCTAGCCCTCATTCCCTCTCATGTGAATTGCTGGAATAACCCTTAATGAGTCTCAGTCCCACTCTCCCACTGCCCACTGCTACAGGGAGCATCTTTCTAAACCACAACTCTGGCTGTTTCACTCCCCTCTCTGCAAGGAGCAAGCTATACTTTTTGGGCTTAAAGATCCCTTATGCTCCAGTTTATGCCAGCATTTTTAGCCACATCTCTTGCCACTTCTAGATGACAACTTTTGCTATAGCCACTCAACGTTGCTTGTTGTTTTACAAACCTCATAAGCTACTTCACACATCAATGACTTTGCACCTGCCTTCTGCTGGAATGTTCTTTCACCTTGTTTAACTGGCAGATTCCTACTGCTTTCAGCCACTGCTTACATGCCATGCCATTGGTAAAGCCTTCCCTGATCTCCCCTCATATACAACTTCATTTCAATGGTGACTTTGAGCTTGCATCTGTCACTCCCCACACAAGACAAGTCTTTGTGTGCCAAGCCCCTAAGGCTGAGCCATGCATAGTAGAAACAAAGTAGGTATTCAGTTCATATTGAATGAATTAATGACTCTAAATCCCATTCTAGCTCTATTATCTGATATTAATGTAATTAAAAACAGTCATATCCAAAGGGTTTGATGTCCAAAACATAAAGAACTCACACAACTCTACTCCAGGAAGACAAACAACCCAATTAAAAATGGGTAAAAGACTTGAACAGACATTTCACCAAGGGGGACATACATAGGGCACAGAGACAAACGAAAAGATGCTCAGCATCACTAGCCATCAGAGAGATGCAAATTAAAACTACAATGAGATACCACTTCACACCAGTGAGAATGAACATCATAAACGAATCAAGAAACAACAAGTGTTGGAGAGGTTGTGAAGAAAAGGGAACCTTAGTGCACTTGTGGGAATGCAGGCTGGTGAAGCCACTGTGGAAAGCAGTATGGAATTTCCTCAGAAAACTGAAAATGGAATTGCCTTTTTGACCTTGCAATTCCACTGCTGGGATTATATCCTAAGAACCCTGAAATACCAATCCAAAAGAACCTATGTACCCCAGTGTTCATAGAAGCACAATTTACAATAGCCAAGTGCTAGAAGCAACCTAAGTGCCCATCAGTAAGTGAATGGATCAAAAAACTATGGCACATTTACACGATAGAATTCTATGCAGCAGAAAGAAAGGAGCTCCTACCCTTTGCGACAGCATGGATGGAACTGGAGAGCATTATGCTAAGTGAAATAAGCCAGGTAGTGAAAGACAAGTACCATATGATCTCACCTATAAGTGGAACCCAGTCAGTAAAGCAAACAAGCAAGCAAAATATAACCAGGAACATTGAAATAAAGAACAAACTGACAGTAACCTAAGGGGAGGTGGGAGGGGATAGTGAGGGGGAAAGGGCAAAGGGTTTTCAGGAACATATATAAAGGACACATGGGAAAAAAACAAAAGGGGGTAGGATCAAGGGGGAAGTGGAGATGGGGGGAAAATGGAAACAACTGTCCTTGAACAACAATAAAAAATTGTGGAAAATAAAAAGATGTCATGTCCATATCTCAACAGCCATCCTGTGATGTTCATTGTGTAGTCATATCCTTCGTAAGGGAAAAGGTCCCCATTTCTTTCACAGTTGGTTGGGAAACTTGAAAATAACTTGTTCTTACTCAGGTTTTGAGAGGGGCAGTTTATTGCTGCAGATTGATTTATCTCCATAATTCTCTTTTGGCTTGCTGCCATTGTTATTTGATGATTACCATTCTTCTTAGGGCTGACCTCATTTTCTTGTGCACTGTATGCTTTGGTTTTGAAGGGAAACCCGTTGAGAAAAATCAGCTTCTGTTTTCTTGGTTCCTACAGGGATCTGAATTCTGATTATCATGTAGAAATAGATTTCATTTAAGGGAGCAGGTCTTCTAAAATTAATAAGCAAATAATAAGGAAAGTAAAGATAGATGCCTGATTCTTTTGTAAGGGATTACATTTCAGGAATGCAACATTGTTTAGTATTTATTTCTGGCTTTTTTTCCTACCACAGGATAGCATATGTTCTGAGTTGGGACATTGCTGGTTTTGCCTCATCAACTTGAAACCCCTCTCTAGACAGCATAAGGCATGTTTGGCTGAAAGCTGCAATGATATGCTGTTATAACTGGTGGCTGACTCATCTGCTTTTGCAGGATTGGTACTGCAAGAACTGAGTCATATGTCTCATGTCAAAATTGAGAATTTTAATGTCAAAAGTAAAATGAACCCTTCAGAATAGTTAAGTGAAAAATCACAGCAACCTGTTGGCTGAGGGTTTTCATAGCTACTATTTGATTTTTTCCCCCACATTGCATTATGGTACTCTGCATTTTTGTGTAGTCAGTGGATAAATGCAAGCTCAGAGCTCACTTGTACTATTATGAAAAGGATGATAATGGGAATGATTCTAGCTTCTCTGCAATCAGCTATAAACCTTGAGATCCTCTGTTTATTGTGGGCTTTGTTTGTAAAGTTCACAGCGGTCAAGTGCCCAAATGAAGGGCCAGGGTCGTTTCAACAAGTGGGCACTCCGCCAGACTGGGGAAGGAGCCTGCAGAGACCACACACTTTTTTGGAGCCTGTTTTTCTTCCCCAGAATGAAAGGTTTCACAGCATGGGCACTGGGTAAGGTGTTCAAGGTGTAAGACATGGGGCACAGGTGGCTCTGACTTTAGAGACACATGGAAAGCTGCTCCAGATTAAAAATACCTAGCTCGTTCATCTGTTGCATCATGATTTAACTCCGAACAAGAAATCAAAACAATCTTTGGGAATCTGTAAGTCTGTTTCTGTTTTGTTTGTTTGTTCATACTGTTCTTTTGAGTCTACATATAAGTGAAATCATATGGTATTTGTCTCTCTCCGATTGACTTATTTAACTTAGCATTATACTCTCTAGGTCCATCCATGTTATGGAAAAAATCAAATAGTAGCTAAGATTTCATTCTTTTTTATGGCTGAGTAGTATTCTATTGTACAAAGTCGGTTGAGAAAAAGTCCAGCCATTGTTAATATAATGTGCGACATCAATGTAGCCTGGCAGCCAAGGAAAGTGGACTGGAATGCACATGCATGAACAATGATAACTTCACTATACTAGTCAGTGGGGGTGGTAGATGCTTTTGAATGAGCATGTGTACTGTGTGGCCATCACAGTCAAAATGGCTGAAGGAGTAGAGCAACAAGTCTGCATCAAATTTTGCATTAAGCTTAGACATTCCTCTGTAGAAACTATTTGGATGATTCAGAAGGCCCCAGCTGTGGTCAACTGGTGATTGGCAGTTTCATCAGGACAAGGTGCCTGCTTATGCAGTCACAAATCACCCAGGTAACTGAACCCTCCAGCAGCCCAGATTTGGGACCCTGTGACTTCTGGCTTTTCCCAAAACTAAAATCACCTTTGAAAGGGAAGAGATTTCAGACTGTTCATGAGATTCAGGAGAATATGACAGGGCAGCTGATGGCGACTGGGAGAACTGTGTGAGGTCCCAAGGTGCCTTTTTTAAAGGGGACTAAGGCATCATTGTCCTATGTACGATGTTTCTTATATCTTGTATCTTCTTCAATAAATGTCTCTATTTTTCATACTCATGGCTGGATACCTCTGGACAGACCTCATATATATGTACCACAGCTTTATCATCCACTTGTCTATTGATGGGTACTTGGGCTGCTTCCATATCTTGGCTATTGTAACACTGCAATAAACATAGAGGTCATATATCCTTTCAAACTATTATTTTGAAAAATATCTGGGGAACACTTCGTAAAACATGTGATTGTCTAACCACTATGCTGTACACCTGAAACTAATAGAAAACAATATTGAGTATAAACTGTAATTGGCAAATAAAATAAAATATATAAATTTAACTTGAAGTGGAGGAGAAAAATTAAAAATAATTGAAACTATTAAAATTATTTGTGGAAAGTTGAGTTTGAGAATGGAGCTGCTCTTCAGGTAGTCCAGCTTCAGATCTTTTTAAAGGTCATTTTCTCTGTCTCCTTACTTAGCTCTGGCCCAGGATGTTTTGGAAAATACAATACAATACTGGTTGTGAAAATATTTTTTTATTTTTTTTAACTTTTTAAAATTTTTGTTCAAGGACAGTTGTCTCCATTTTCCCCCTACCACTACCCCCCCCCAACCATCCCCACCTCCCACCCTTGATCCTACCCCTCTTTGGTTTGGTCCATGTGTCCTTTATAGATGTTCCTGAAAACCCTTCCCCCTTTTCCCCCAATTATCCCCTCCCACTTCCCCTATGGTTACTATCAGTTTGTTCATAATTTCAATGTCTCTGTTTATATGTTGCTTGCTTGTTTTGTTGATTAGGTTCCACTTATAGGTGAGATCATATGGTATTTGTCTTTCACTGCCTAGCTTACCAGGTGGTAAAAATAATTTTTATGTAGTTCATGAATCAAAAAAATGTAGTGAAATATCATTAATATAATATCAGAGGGAAAGCCCCCCTAAACGTCACAAGGTCATAGTGCATAAACCCTTATGTCTGGAGAATACTCAGCATCGCACAGATAATTCCCATTAGGGACCCATAGACGACAGGATGACTGTGGGTCAGAGGCAAGGTGACATAGACTTCGAGTAGAGTAAAACCAGTGGGTTAGGAGTCAGACCTAGCTAAGGAGGAGACGAAGGTCTTCAAAGGTCTTATAGGTCCTATTAGAAAGGGAATCTGAAACCCCAATACCATCAACAGAAAAGTGACTAGCTTTTTGATTAGCTGTTTTCTGAGGGGCAGATAACGTACTGACTGTGGATGAGTACATGAAGGCTCACTGAGATGATGTGTAACTTGTGTATGTTGGTGGGGTGGTAGTTACATGACATATACATAAAATCATAAAATTCACAGTTACTTTGTACCTCAATAAAGAACAAACAAAGCAGAGAGGGGGCACAACTGGCCAGAACCTTGATTTTATACTTCTCCCAAGAATGAATAGTCCCTTAATATATCAATAACCTTAACTTTGTTTCTTCTCTCGCATCTATGAAAAGCATTAAAAACCTATTTTTTTATTTTTTATATTAACCTAGTTTCTTCCGAATGTGCTCTTTGTATGATATTATGCAGACAATAATTTTCTTTCATTTTTTTAAACAGGTGTTTATGATTAGCTATGCAGCTCTATAAATACCCTCAAACGCAGTCTCACAACTTTATGATCCTATTGGGCTGCTTATCGAGAATGACATTAGCTCATGTTTACTAAGCACTCACAGTGTTCTAGCACTCTGGTTAAAGACATACTCATTTGTTTCTCATGACAACCTCATGAATTAAGTACCATGAATGTGCACTTTTTTACCCCCCAAAAGTGAATTTTAGTGAGGTTTAGTAGCCAAGGTATGGTCACATGGTGAAATGTGGCAGAAATATAGATCTGTCTGTTATCAAATCACAATCTTAAGCTCTCTGAATTGTACCACCTCCCAGCAGTCTCCAAATTCTCATGCAGAAGCATATCTGTATTTGCAGGTCAAGCTTTTCATTGTTTTTATGGGCTTGGGGATAAAATATTTGGAAAATAATATTACTTCTAAACAATATACCTCATTCCATACCTTGGTGACCATGAGGCACCATATGAAAAACAAGGTGTAATTAGTAGCATTACAAACCATTGAAGTTTAATACAGAGGGGCAACATTTCCTATGTAATTTCATCTCTGAAGTGTGTTTTCATTCACTTAAATTTTCCAGTTTATAGAATTTTTTCTTTTAAGTAAAAACGTTTAAAAATATTTTAACTATCTTTCAAAAATGAAAAATGTATCCTGAATACATACTTAACTTCTTAAACAGAGTACCCCTTCTACCCTACATTGATCTGTGTTTGGATCTTTGGATATTATTAAGATGTGCTAGACTCTTGAACCTAATCAGAACGTCCCAAGTTGATACGGTGTTTGTTTTTTTTAATCTATACTACTTTATTGTTTTCCAAAATTACTATTATATTGTCATTCCTTAGAACGCATCCCAAATCTTGATGTTTTTAAGTTGTATAATGTAATGATTCGATACCCATACATATTGCAAGGGATTATTGCAATAAGTTTAGTTAACATCCATCACCTCATGTATTTACAAAATTGCTTTTCTTTGTGATGAGAACTTTAAGGATTTATCCCTTAGCAACTTTCAAATCCAAATAAACAGCAGTGCTAAGTCTAGTCACCTGTCGTACATCACATTCCTCATCCCTAGTCATCATGTAACTGGAACTTCGTACCTTCGGCCCCCTTCACCCAATTCCCACACTGCACACCCATCCCCTGGCCCTGGTAACTAACACCAAGCTGATCTTTTTCCTATCATTTTATGGGATATTTTAAATTTCACATATAATTGACATTCTACACAATTTGTCTTTCTCTGTCTGACTTATTTCCCTTAGCATAATGCCCTCAAGTTTCATCCGTGTTCTTGCAAATGACAGGATTTCCTTCGTTTTAGGGCTGAAGAGTATTCCTGTGTGTGTGTGCACTACATCTTTCTTTACACGTCATTCATCTTAGGTCGTTTCCATGTCTTGGCTATTCTGAATAATACCATAGTAAACAAAGGGGTGCAGATATCATATCCTCAGATAAATACCCAAAAGTGGAATTACTAGAATGCTGGTTATACTTTTATTTAGTTTTTTTGAGGGTCCTTCATATCGTTTTTCACAGTGGCTGCTCCAGTTCACAGTCCCACCAACAGTGTACGAGGAGCCCTTTTTCTACCCATCCTTGCCAGCATTTGTTATTTTGATGCAAGCCATGCTAACCTATGCGAGGCAATATCTCATTGTGGGTTTGACTTGCGTTTTGCTAATGATCAGTGACAGGTCATGCACCTGTTAACCATTTGATTATTCTCTGTGGAAAAAAATGTTTATTAAAGCTTTTTGCCCATTTTTAATTACATTATTTGGGTTTTTGCTAATGAGTTACATGGGTTCTTTATATATTTTGGATGTTAACCCCTTATGAGATAGACATGTAATTTGTAAATATTTCCTCTGACTCCATCAGTTGCCTTTTTGTGTTGATAGTTGATTGTTTCTTTTGTGATATGAGTTCTTATAACTGTGTTTTCTCTCCTTTACGGTTGAATTTTTCACAGCTGACCTTATGCCATTTCATTAAATTTGTTGCTTCAAAACTCTTTTGGGATAAAGAGAATGTTAACACACAACAGAGCTAAAATACAGATAATAGAGCCTTTAGAATATTTTACAAATTTTGATAAATAAGCAATATGAGGAGACCTAAATGATTCCCTTATTTTTTTAAAAAAGGTACAGATGTTTATTTTTGTCTTACCTCCTATTTGCATGGAGTTGTAAAATTTGGATTTTTCCGAATACATTTTCTCTCCTCTGCATGTTACACTGTAGTTGTTATGATTAGCTAAATAGATAATACACAGACAAGTGAATTTTAGAAAATGTTACCTGCTTGAGACAAGCTAATGATTTCCTGTAAGCTCCTCATTAGACTTAAATCTCCAAGACGCCATACCAGTGAATGTTGTTCAAGAATGGTCTCCAAGCAACAAGATTCCAGGCAGATAGACACTGTGAAAGACACAAAAGTGAACAGAAATGAGACAAAATACTGAGTTTGAAAAGAGGAAGAATTTAGAAGAAATGTAGACATGTTTGATATATATATGAGAACATTCTAGTGTCTTGGAGAGAAGAATTTAAAAAACCCATTTAATCTATAATTCATTTCTCAAATTAGACTATGCTATTTTAAATTATGCATTCAGGACTTTTAAAATAACATTTGAATTTTTAATCAATAAAATGTAATGCTCAATAATGTCCTCTTAAAATGTAATTTTGATTCAATTTTGATCATATACCTCAAATTACTTTTTTGTTTTTTAAAGAATGAAATAAGTGGTTAAAGTCAGCAGGACCACTCAAGAACAGACTGCAAATTTTCTCGCTAGTATCCTAAATAAATGAGGTCCCCAGATATTCTCTTCACTATAATAGATTCTCAATTACCCTACTGAGATTAGACTTAACGTCATAGAGACTGACTTTTTTTTTTTTTATTCCGGTGCAACTCTAAAATTGAATCCTGTGGGAAAAAAGAATATTGAACTTGTAATGAACTTTCCACCCACTTTTAGTTTTCTTGTCCCACATACCTCCAGAATCAAGTATAAAATAGACACTTTTGACTGTACCTATAGAGCAGAATGTAAACATTCGCTCAAAAACAAACTAGCACTTGTGAATAAGGAATAAAAACAAAAAATGTATCCTCAAAATATGCATCTACAGAAGCAGAGCACCACCTGTTCCAATTGTAGCATTAAAGATAAGAGAATTTAAATAAAATGTTTTATCTTAGCATTAACATTAGCTACAGCTCACTGGTATATCACAACGTAGAGACAAATACAATGAAAAAGAAAATATAATATCAACAATTAAAAAATAGTGATTAAAAATAATAATAATAAAAAAGAAAAAAGAAAATACATTTGGAGGCAAATACATTATAAATAGACTATGACACCTGTCTCAGAAAGACAAGGAATAGGTGGCCTTTAAAAGAAAAGACAGATACTGTAATACCTACTCCTCGTAAGGTGCAAAGACCAAGAGAAATTGTAAGGGTCAAAATAATTTAACTATTTTCTATTTGCTAGAGGGTTTACAGCCTGAAATAATCCGTGTATAGGAAGCACACTGTGTCTTTAACTTTCTTTTAAAATGAATAAATTCATAAATAACTTATTCTTCTCTTATTGCTCTATGAATGTAACTTACTTTTTGTCAAACTTGCTATGCATTCTCATCTGCTCTCTAACTACCTCTGAAAGCAAACAACATTCATATCTCCATTTAATCTCTTTTTGAAAGACAAATAAACAGTTATTAAATTTATACATAGCCAATGAATGCTGTCCATGTTGCATTTTGATTGGGGAAGGAAAGTATCCTTGACCTATTTGCCTTCTAAACATCTCTCTCTCTCTGTCTCTCTTTAGTTCTTTGCCTTCCTCTATAGGTTATTCTAAATTTCCAAGGCAGATGGTTTGATTTCATTATATCCTGGGTGCATAAATCAGTGCTTTATTTTTTAGATTGAGATGGATTTTTCAGGGTACAAAGAATATTTCATTATTAACATGTTTATGGTCTTGAATTATCTGGCTTTGTCATTACTTTTATTTTTCTACTCAGATATTATACATAGTCTTTTCTACCTTAAGGCATTGAGGTACTTGGGCAAGCAAGCCAAGACCCTTTGCTGTATGTTTTTTCCACATTCATTAAAATATCCTTATTCGTTGGCACCCTCAATGATTCTCGTCATCTCTCATGGTGTGCTCTTCATCTTCACTGCATTTGCAGACCGTCATTAATCCTTACAACCCTTCTGAGAAGTCGATGAGTGGGCATTGCTGATCAGATTTTCACTCAGTCTAACTGTGGGGAATCCTTCTATCAAGAAAACAAAATGAAATGGGGACCCATTTTCTCCACTGTACTGATTTTAAAACATGAGACCAAAAGATAAAGTGGTGAACCGAGGGGAATGGGAGAGCCTGTGTGGACAGCGTGGAAATGCTGTTTCAATTCTCTCAGTCCTAGGTCTTTCGTCACTCATCTTGTTACAGACTGTCTTGGCTAGGGAAAACACATGGAGCCTGTATGTGGCACTTTAGAGAGTTCTGCGTTGTTTAATAATCACACCGTGACTTGTTCATATTATGGTTAGCACCAGAGCCTTCTCTTTCTGCCACGAAAGGGTACAGTGAGAGAGAGACAGCCATCTGCAACACAGGGGGTTCTCACCAAGAGCTGTATCTGCTGGCACCTGGATCTCCAACCTCCCAGCCTCCAGAACTGTGAGAAAATAAATGTCTGTTGTTTAAATTACCCAGTCTGTGGCGTTTGTTATGGTGACCAAGCTGACTTAAACACTGCCCTATATTTGGCTGGGATGATAAATTTCGTAGACCCAGCTCTTGCCCCCTCCCTATCTGCCCTGATGTAGAGTCTTCCTCCTTCCATTTTGATCCACTCTCTGATATTTTGTGCTTTCAAACGCAGCAGCTTTACATTAATAAAACCCCCTGCTTGTCTGCCCCCTTATTCCCAGACTCACTCATAAGTGTCCTTCAATTCTGCTCTATTGGACTTTGCAGTGTCCCAAATCCACTGTTCTTTCTCCCTCCCCTGGTGTCTTTCTCTTGCCTGGCCATATTAGTTTCCTTTGGAAGCCACAACAAACTCACAAAAACGGTAGCTTAAAACAATAGAAATTTGTTCTCAGTCCTGGTGGCCAGAAGTCTGAAATCAGGATATTAAGGTGTCAGCAGGGCCAGGCTCCCTCTGGAGCATCCAGGGCAGAATCTTTTCTTGCCTCTCCCAGTTTCGGGTGGTTATCGACATTGCTTAGCTGGCTCAACCCTCTGTCTCTGTGGCCATATTCTTCTGTCCGTCAAGTCTTTCTTATATGTCTCTTCTGAAGGTACTTGTCATTGGATCAGCCAGGTGTCCCTGCTGATCTCTTGTTCTCAAGATTCTAAAATTAATGACATCTGCAAAGACCCTTTCCAAATAAGGTAACACTCACAGGGTCTGAGAATTAAACATGGACGTATCATTTTGAAGGCCACCATTCTACCCATTAGACTTACCAATGTCTTTCCTCACCTTTCGCAAACTCCCAATTGGTGGCCCTGTGTCTTCATTCTTGCCTTTTGCAAACTATTTGTTACTCTATTGATATCCTCCTGGAACACAGCTCTGTTCCTGCCACCAACCTCTCCACTGTACAGTCACCCCTTTACCATGGTTTTCTTTCTTAAAATTTGTATTCTTGTTCAATTACACTTGTACCCATTTTTCCCCATTGCTCTCCCCTGCCCGGCTCACTCCCTCCCACATTCAGTCCTCCCCCTGTTGCCTTTTATGCATGCTCCTTGACTGGACCCTGGTTTTTCAAGGCCCTTCGTGAGCTCACCCCAGTTTAGCTTTGCAAACTCATCTGGAATCATTAGTCAAACAGCTTCCTGCCATCAAAACTATTTACAGTACTTACTGTACTGAACTTTTTTTTCTTAATATTTGCCCTACTCTCTCTCTCTCTCTCTCTTTCACTTTCTCATGGCTTGTTTTTTTTCTTCCTAAATACTATTTTTTTCTCCCTTGACTAGCCTTTCAAAGCTCATTTTAATTACCACTTTAACTTTCCTTAACATCTTGTTGCCTGTTTTCCTTCCCTGGTGTCATTCAAAGGAGCCACCGCCGGGATCACTGTCATGCCTACAGCTTCTAGAGGAACATCTGAATGGGCACATCATCCACAGTTGACAAATATATGAAGAGATCTGTTCCTCATTCTTTTTTGAGAATTTATCAAATGTAAAAGATGGAGATCTTGTAAAGGTGAAGTCAAGTTTAGCTGCTTAGACTTCCAAACCCAATAAAATATATAGCACGGATGACATATGGGAATCCAACTTGAGATCTAATTGACTTTTTTATTCAGCGGAGAGCATAAAAATCAGTGTTTACATATGGGCCTCCTGAAAGAGCCACGTTTCGCGGATCTTTCATTATAGAAAAGCATGTGTGCTTCTTAGGCATTGTAAAACAGAACATTTACCCACCAACAGCAATTTCTAGTTTTACAGTATCACAATTTTTTTTTTTTTTTTTTTTTTTTTGGTCAGAAGCAGTATGTTTGACTCCTTCTCACGTTGATCATGTGACATGAGCCACACTACATGGAGTCCATGGCATTTTAATAACTTGAACTTAAAATAGTAGAAGACCAAATTACATTTCTTAGTCCCACGTGGTACTTCCCTTAGGGACTAATATAACAAGAAACTATCTCCTACAAGCAGATGGGGGAAAACGGTCAGGATTTACAGCATAGAGCCAAGAGGCTCTACGGCCATTTTTCTTTGTAGGCATGCTAGCTGATTTGCTTTTTTAAAATGACCTTTTTAAAAAAATTAAAGAAAATCTAAATTTTTGTTAAATGGTTTATTTTATGTTCTATCATTTGAGTGATAGAAGATTGATGGAAACAATCTTTAAAGTCACCAACTAGTGAATTGATGGATATAATCCCAAACTGTTTACATAAAATAAGTTATTGGTGCTGTTCCCTGGAATTTTTATCATTTGGATTTCCTGATGAGGGTACATAGGTAGAAAAGGGCTCATTTGCAAATTAAATCTGAGCAAATGTGTGAATATTTTAAGGACTGGCAAGAAATATTAATATATTAATACTGTGACTCTGGCCAGTATGGCTCATTTGATTAGAGCATCATCCTGTACACCAAAATGTTGGGGGTTCAACTCCAGTCAGGGCACATACCTAGGTGTCTGGTTTGATTTCTGGCTGGGGCATGTTTAGGAGGAAACCAGTTGCTGTTTCTCTCTCATAATTGATGTCTGTCTGTCTGTCTGTCTGTCTATCTCTCTCTCCCCCTCTCTGAAATCAATAAACATATTTTTTAATTTTAAAAAATTATTAAGACTGTTGACTTTGATTCCAAGTAAAGAAGAAAAATAAAATTCCTTGGCACCAATGCAATTTAGTGTAAATGAACTGAGTATTCTTTAGTGACCTTTTTACATCATCAAAGCCAAGAGATTAATATGTTACTGTCCAATAAGTACCTTTTATCACTGGCAGATATTTTCAAGTTTGTCATCTCACTGAAGCTTAGCCATTCAAAAACTGCTTAGGAGAAATTTGAGTAATAGTTATAAATGACTAAAGGAAATTAAGGTATACCTTCCCACTAAAATTTACTTACATCTGCTAGAAAATTGATCTTCATTACTGGATGTGGGTTAGGCCAGCAATAGAACAGCACATTAGATAAATAATGGGTGTGAACCAACCTGGAAATTCTACATTCCTGGATTAAGTTTTCTCCCCATTTAGGATGCACTGGTCTGATCTGCCTATTTTCGTACAGCCAAATGTATCTTTTAATGATGATCTATGAGCAGAAAATATCGCAAGCAGTCGTTCAGTTTCCATGTCTCTGTAACATTTTGTTAATGTTTTCCTAGTTTTGTATATTACCAATCAGAAATATTTGTCTATGTTGGAAATTCATTTTGTACACCTCTCATTTCTTCCCATGTTTTAAATGCATGTAGTAAACTGAAAACATGAAATAAAATGAAGAATGAAAAGGTAATAATAGTAATACTCATGACAATATTCTGTCTTCTCTTTCTAAGCAGAAATGTTTTGGCTTAAATTACTACCTCCATTTTGTTGAGGAGTTGCTGACAAAATCACCTCTTTGTCTGATTCCACACATGAGATTCCACCTTATGTTTCTTTCCCCTGGGCTCCGTGCTTCACCTCCTGAAAAAAATTCAGCGGAAACAGAAGCTCTTAAGCAGCTCTAGACCTTTGTGTTACTGCAGCTCTTTGATTCTCAACGCTGGCTCTAGATTAGCGCTGCCAAGGTAACTTTAAAAATATAACATCTGGATCTCATCCCCTGAGATTCTGATTTAATGAATTTTGGTTAGGGCCCAGGCATCAGTATTTGTGTGTATGTGTGGTTTAATTTAAATCTAATGTGAAACTGGAGTTGAGGACCATAGCCTTTACTATGAAGCATAATAGGACTGGCTCTCATATCCTTGACCAAACCAGGTGCACTATGGGTCCCAATTCATCTGTGTAACTCAGGAAACCTGATAGTTACACTTGATTCCCTAGAATTACACCTGTCTTGGAAGGTAACGTTTCCAAGGCCCACCCCTGGACTTCCATTTTGTTTCCTGAGTTGAAACTCTTTTTATGAAGTTTCATTCTGGAAGTAAGATTCTTGCCCCCTGCTCCCCGCTCCACCCCCACTGCAAACTAAAGTTCAGAGAAGTCATGTCACAGAGCTTACTGGTGGTGAAAACTGCATTTAAACTTTGTCATGTTAAACCCACGCCCTGTCCTCTGAATCACCACATCCATACCTCAGGATACTTAGGCTATCCTGCAGAAACAGATAAACCCTGAAATCACAGTGGCTAAGGCCAACACCATACTATTTCTTGATCACCTTAGCTGAGTGTCTATCTCTCAAGCTGTGACTAGTGACTCTATCTCCTTCTATATCGTAGGCTCACCATCCCAGAGTCCTTTGGTTCCAGTACCACAGACAGGCTGGGACTGTAAAAGGAAGTGAGGAAGAAACACCAAGTCCTTACCGACCTTGAGAGGAAGTGATGCATCCCTTCCTTTAATATTCTGTTGGGGAGAATTCCTCACACAGCCCCTTCATTCCAAGATGCATGAGAAGCTGGGAAATGCCAAAGAGCACCTGGCTCTTCCTGTCTCTGCCACCACCCCGTGCCGGCACTCCCCGCCTTAGGAGAATCCATGCGTTAAAGATTATTGCTCCCTAGCTCCCTGTTGCTGTGTTCTCTGTGTTGAATTTGCCTCTCTTTGCCCAATACGTGTTAATTTGATGAGAAAAATCTTTGCTCTATAGTGTTCACCTACAATGTAATTTGCTATTTTGCTTATCTACACTGGCAAGATAATTACTTGAATAACTACAGTTTGCCTTATTCTGCCAGACTAAAGAGCTTATATTAGCTTTTTTTTTCTCCCCAGTAGGAAAACTGTCATTTCCCAGTCCAGTTCTTCTTCATTTCATCTGTCCTAATAGATGAAACATAATGAAGTTTGCCTGTCTTCTGAGATACACGAAAGAGATTACCCTAGCGTGATGGATACCCCACTCTGGGTTCAGACCTGGGCAAAATTCTACCCCCTCCCCAGCTATCATGGCAGTAAGAGTGAGGAGCACCTTCCTTGACCTATCGGAATTTCAAAGAATACAGTGAAACCTTCAAGCACTGCTCCTAAAAATGCCCAAAATCAGTCCAATGTTTGAATCATTTATGCTTTTAAAAAATTATATTGAATATCTTCTAAACCAACTGCTGTGTCACTGTATAACCATTTTTGCCAAGATCTTCAAGACAAAGCTATTTCTTTGAGAGTAGAAATAATTAATTAGATGCTGGCTAGATGATATTAATAAGTACATGCAATTACAATTACTTAGATAAAATATTTAATGCTACCTCAAGGATTATTACATCCCCACAGACTGGTGATTGTTGCTTTAAATTGACAATAAATGAGGTAAAGATTATTGAAAAGCATTATCTCTTTCTACCTCAGAATTGGGGGCGATGTTGAGGGAGAGATTTGTGTGAATAAATGTAGTTTAAATTACAATTAGCCAGTATTCATAGAACTTTGTTCTTGTTGGACTGTAATTAATTATCACACAGAAATTTCAAACTCTTCTAATCGTTTTTTGTATCTTCATTAGGCTGAGATTCCCACCTTCGCTTCACTTTCTTTTCTTGACCTGGAATAGCTGTATTATTAAAGTGGGATTTCTGCTAATTAGTCGTGGTATGAGAAGCTGGAGGGGACCTCAGGCATTTTCGGATCCAATTAGATTTTAACTGCATAAAGACCTGGATTGGAAAATCAGACTGCATGCGGCAATCTAAGAATAACTCAAACACTGTTGTTTTTAATTTATGTTTTCCAGGGGTTTAGGAACATGAGTTTCAGAGAAGGACAATTAAGAGTTCATTGATTATACAAATAAAGCAAACCTCGTATTTATATATGTACATTATGCTAAAAGCCTATGCAATACAATATTAAAGAGTGCATATGTCTTTTATAAACATTCATTTTGGAAAACATACTTGGTTAAAATCAGGCCAGTAAACAACAAGCGTTAACAAAGTTTATCTTCTGCCCTCTCTGTGACACCTTCTGGGCCTGACACTTCCCTTCTTTCCTACAGAAGGTCCGAGCTTTTCCTCTGCAGAGGCCCCTTCTTTGGGAGAGACAGGAGACCCGGTGAACTGAAGTGTACTGCAGTGCCTCACGCTTGCAGGGTACTGCTCGGTAATGGAATAAGCTGCCTCCAGATTCAATGACTTTTAAGTACTGGGAGTGAAAATAGCTTTGGGTGACTGGGGACAGCATAGAGTTATGATAGTCCTTTAGAGGTTTAAACTTAATGGCCTTAAGGTGCCGCTAACTTTACCTTCCATATTTGATGTTCCTTGAACTCTCTCCTCCCCGCCTTTTCCCCTGCCTTTCTGCCATTGTCAGGTTCAGTCCCTCACCATGTTTTGTCCAGATAATTACAATGGTCTTTCAGTAGGGCTGCCTGGGGACAGTCTGATCCCCATCAAATCCACTTTCCGCATTACTCCTAGACTGATCTCTACTTACAGATTATCACTTGTTTTCCGTATACTCCAATAAAAAGACCAAGTTCTTTACAGTGTCATTGAAGACCTTCTTGACCAGCTCCCTCAAGCCCCTTCTTATCCTTCAGCCTCATCTCCTTCTTCTCTATTTCAGCAACTCTCAACTTTTCACAGACCCTTAAACACATTGCGATACATGTGTTATGTTCCTATGGCATTTATATCCTGTTCTTTTGATCTGAAATGTGGTTCTACTCTAATCCCCTCAAATATCTTTAATATACTTCTAGCCTTCCTTTAAGATTCAGAAGGGGTTACCACCTCAGGAAGCCAGCTTCCAGCACCAACCCCCAAATACACATACACACCCACATCTTCTTTTGCTCACATACACTCTCACGCATGCCTTCTTTCTCATCACGAACGCCCAATCTCTGCTCACACGAGCACTCAGACATGCCCGCTCACACGTTTGGATTAGGTGCTGTCCTTTGTTCTTACTGAACCGAGTCCATGTTTTCCCCCTCAGCTCAATGCCATGCATTAGAGTTACATGCATGTGTGTGTGTGTGTGTGTGTGTGTGTCTTCCACACTCTTTGTCATTCTTGAATTTCCAACATAATATCTAGGCAAGAGAAGACACTAAAAAATGTGTAGTGTTACATAATTTATGATTCTCTCCAATCTAGAGATTAACTGATTTTTCTTGAAATAAGCTCTGCTAGAACAGATGGCCACTGGAAATCCTCAGAGCTCCATGCCTGCGAACTTGTCTGAAGTTACCTTGTTTGATTTTGTAGCACCATTTATATATTTAGGAGAAGAATGGACAGGTCTGAGATTTGGGGTCATTTGTCTCTGTTTGTCCTTCATTCTTGAAAATTTTAGCTTGCATCTATAAACTCCAACTTGGACCTAGAGTCCTAATAATGCTAACTCTACAAAGTTACAGTGTGAGTCATGTTTGTCAAACCCCTTGCCTATGCCCCTGAATAGACAACCTCTGTTTCTCCCATGTCTTTCCCCTTTGGTTGTATATTGCAAGTCTGGAAAAAGGCATTTGACCCAAGCTGGGCCAATCATTGTATTCCTGGCCTTGGCCAATGGATTGATCTAGAGGTGGGTCCTCAATTCCAGCTGAGCCAACCCCATTCCTTCTCTGGGATTGTCTCTACTGGAATGAGACAATAATACATGGTTGAAATCAGTTTTTCTCTCATGGGTAGTTGTACGGCACAAAACCCAGGAACTGTTTGGAGCTATGTAGAGGCAGCCATCTACAGTGGAAGGGAACAATAGTGAGGCTATGATGAGGAAGTATTGCTTGCGAATGGCTTTAAGAATCACTAAAATGAGCAGGAGGCTACATTCAACAAGGAAGTCAAACTGTGACATCTCCATCAACCATATCAGGCGGACAGAGCCGAGGCTGTGAGCAAGGCCTTCAGAGAGGCATGATCAGGCAGCAGCATCTCCATCTTGGAAACCACAAGCTCATGAGAGTCGAGTGCAGATAATAAATGTCAGACCTGAGCACATCAGTAGCAGGCCTACACAAGAGATCTCCGCAGCAGACAACGATCCATCACAGGCTTGTCTCAGCAGATGACGGGGACCTGCAAAGGTCCAAGAAGAGAATCACAGTTGCTTGGGTGGGCGGACTCGCTTGTAATGTACAGTCGAGCAGTTGTCAGGAGAGAACACTGGGTCAGACAGCACGCGGGCTCACCGCCAGCAGTCCATTATGCCACTGTGGTCTGTTAGTGGTTTCAGCAGTTAATTTGGAAAGGTTTACAATTTCCAACATCCACCTCAGTCTTCTAGGAATCTTACTAAATTTTTAAATGTCTAAGTCAGAAAGATATTGTAGCTGTTCTTCTGCAGCCAGGTCAATGACGGTGTGAGCCTCCAGATTTATTTGAAACACTCCACGCTGGAGTCAATGGGAAAAAAAAAAAACAGGTTACTCTGTGGGCTCTGCATTTCCATAGTCAGATTCAATCCTTTAAGTCTTTATATGCTCTTAGGACTTAAATCTCAACAAATCGACTTGCAATAGAAAGCCTTATCGTCACTGTTCAAAAACTGCTTTGTGATTTTTTCCACTCAAAATATGATAAAAAGGTATAGAAAGGAAGAGAAGAAAGTCTTGTCTAAAGTAATCATCGTAAGTGAAGGGAATTAGCTCAGTGCAAAGTTTCAGCAAAGGATATTTCCAAAAAGTGAACTGGGCCAAAGCATTAGAAACAAGAAAATTACATCTAGCAGTAATTGGGAAATTTTTACGTTTAAAAGGAAAAGGCAAGGAAGTCTCTGTGCAGTGACTGTTCCTATTTGAATCTAACTCATGATCACATGAGTCATATTGTCTTCGTTTTGACACACTTTTATGAACTGCCCATTGTGCAGTGAGGGGCAACCGCCCACCAGGAAGACAGTCCATACTCTTGCCCCTCACTTACTCCCCTCTTCAATCTGGTCACCAGGTTTCAGAGCTTCAAGTTCCCAAACATTCCAGGAATCCTTTCTCTCCTCTTCTCTACTTCCCAAAAAGACTTTGTCCATTAATTTGGCACAGTGAAGAGATGACATAACGTTTGCCACATAGATGGGAGACTGTGAGCAAGGCAGGCCATAGCCATACAAACAGCTGTGGCCTGGGCATCAGGACCTCTGAGATCTCTTTACCAGGACACTAGCTGGAAGACCTTTATTTTAGCCTTTCACAGGTTTGGTTTCCTTGCCTGCAAAAAAAAAAAAGTCAGTCAGATTCTATTGTACAAAAGCATCCTCTGGGTTAAAAAACTGTATATGCAATGAAGTATTGACAAATCATTACTATTATCTTTAGTTCATTACATTCATACTTTTTTTTTTAAAAGAACAACAATGTGAATGTAATTCATTTTATTGTTCTCTCCTCCTGAGTATGATCAAATTAATTGTTTATCTTGTCTTGGTCTTCTATGCCTAGAAAAACTTGGCCTTCAAATCTCTCTTTGCTTACTATCGCATACCTGGTTCTCAAATCCTTGAAGGCGCCATGCATCATTCAACTGTGGATTCCATCACCCAGAATAGGGCCTAGCACATGATAGATTTACAATATATACTGTATGTCATGAATGGTGCTATCTAGTGGCAGCCATTTAGAATTGCAGGCATTATGACCAAAGTAAATCAAACACCTCTAGGGCATGCCTGGAAAATTAAGCTGACTTATGTGGGTCAAAACTGCTCTTCCAAATATTGCTGTGAAATCAATCACACGCATGTATAATTAACTATGAATGACTGCATTTCAACTTTGACAGTATGTTATGGTGTGCTGAGGCTGCACTGGCAGGACATATGACATATAGAATGCATCTGGTATGCAGAACATATCAAGTAATACAATTCAGGAAGTCTTTACTCAGATTTCTGATTTTTACTCTTATTTTATTATATGCATTTGAACTTCATTGAACTCACTTTATGAATCTAATATAAGAATTGTGCTTTTATTCAAAAAAATTAATCAGTAAAAATAAGTACAAACCAACCAAATGGTACTTTTTGGCTTGAATTTATCCTTAATCAATCAGATCATTTACTGTTGAACTCCAGTGGGAAAAAAAAGTGTTATTGTGCAGGTCAGTCTATCATTTCCAACATCTCCGAGACTATTTTTTTATTCTCATAGTGTATATCTCCTTGATGTCTAGACAATATAAAGATTTCTTGAAGGTCTCTCACTAAATCATAAAAATGTAGCCACATGAGATGGAAGAAGAATGACCCCAATTTGACAGAAGTTGAATGCAGTCTCACGCTCTCTTGGTTCTGCTGTGCTTTTTTTGGAACCTTTCCATGGGGACTTCAGCGTGTATATATGTTCCTTAGAACTGCTATTTCCACATTAAAGACTTCCTTTTGTTTTACTGTGTTAATCTCGGCAAAGGAGTTGTATTAGGTGAGATTAGGTTAAGCAACATATCACACACACACACTAAAGTACCAGAGATTTTAATGAAAAAAAATTAAATCGCTTATACTTCTCTGTCATATAAAGGGAATTCAGTGATAGGTAACTCGGGGCTGATAAAGCATCTCCATATCTATCAAGGATGCACACTCCATGAAACTCATACCTCCTCCACCCCTAGGCAGATTGTCCTCGTGGTCTGGCAATGAGACTAGAGCTCAGCCGTTATGTCCATATTTCAGAAAGCAGGATGAGGCGAGGAAGCTGGGGACGGGGAAGCTCACTTTTCCCCATCCTTTAAGAAGTTTCCTTGAGTGATATCACAAAATATTTTAGTTACAACTGTTTTCTATAAATTTATCACCAAAAAGACTAATTTTAAGAGTATCTAGGAGATATAGCATTTATTTCAGGTAGTCGGGTACCTAAATTAACCCTCAAGAGTTTTTTTATGCAAGGAAAATATAGAGGACAGGTTTTGAGGTAGAAACATCTCTATCACAGGGGCAGAACCAGTAAATCAGGGAAATTTATTATTCTGAGCATAACAGAGAAATTGATTACAAAGCCTCAAGAAAGTGGATATGTTGAGGGAAGTTATTAGAGAGAAGGACCAGCATGAAAAAAGGCAAAGTAAATATCTTTGGCATACCTGAATTTTATAGCATGTTTTCACAAGTAATACAGGCTTACTGGGGAAATGATATAGATTGGTGTTTCTACCTCTTATTAGCATTCACACATGAAATTTTAACAACATTTAGTACCAATTTAACTATTTGAAAGTGTAACTCTTATTTAATATATACAGAAGTATATGCAGCTAGATATAGACATCGACACATTGTTGCTCTTTCTTGGTGAACTGCCCTGTTCGCTGAAGTGTATTCCTGAATGGCTTCTTAAAGAGAAGTACAAGGGGGAGAAATGTGTCAGAGTCCTTGAATGCCTAAAAATGACTTAATGCTACACTCACTTGTTGATAGTTTGTCTGGGTATGAAATTCTAACATGAAAGATGTTATTTCTCAGAAATATGAAGGCATTGCTAATTGTCTTCTAGAATTTGGGATTGCTATAGAGAAATCCCATAGCATTCTAATAACTTTCCTTTGTGTAATATTGTTTTTTATGTTTCCTTTATGAAGAGTTCTAATGAGAATATAAATTTTACTATTAATGTAATATTTTGACATGAATCAAGTTGTCTTCATTAAACACATATACTTTATACAAAGTAGATAAATTCTTTGCTATTTACACAGCAGAATGGTTTTTTAAATTGTTATTTTAGATAGCATATCTGGAGAATTATGTTTTGTATAAATACATGAATTTGAAAAACTAGAATGTGAATGATAGGTCTACTGTTCTGGAAGAGGATTCCCTAAAGGTTTATAACTTATTTATTCATTGCAATACACAAGACTACTTAACTGAATCAGGGAATTATCTCTTTAAAAATTATCCTTAAGAACATTCATAAAGAAACATGTGTCATATAGTTATTGAATTGTATATGGAAGTCTGAAGAATCCTAATGAGACTTTTCAATAAATGTACTGTTTTTTTTTTTCCTTTTGTAGGGGCACAGCGATTGCCGGTATCGTGTTTGGAATCGTATTTATCATGGGGGTCATTGCTGGAATCGCCATATGTGTCTGCATGTGTATGAAAAACAACCGTGGGCCCCGGGTGGGAGTCATCAGCACCGCCCACATCAATGCCATCGCTTCCTATCCTGGTAAGCAAAGTCAATTTTGAGAGATACCTCAAATTCAACCTGTCTGAGCATGACCATCCTCCCCAGTCCTCTTCCACTTACAGCTTTCGCCATCTCAGTTGGTGGCATCTTTAGACTTCCAGCTGCTCAGGCTAAAAATCTTGGACTCCTCCTTGACTCCTCTCTTTCCTTCAAACCTACATGCAGTCTATCTGGAAAACTTCTCAGTTCCATCTTCAAAATAGGTGTATATATAGTATCTGACTACTCCTCACAGTACCTACTGCTTCTTCCATGACGGGAGCCACCATCGGCTCTCCCCTCCATCCCTGTGACAACATACTAAGTGCTCCCCCAGAATCCTCCTTGTGCCTCCAGGGTCTATTCTCAACACAATAGCCAGAGTGAAACTTTTATGATAGAGTCACATCATATCACTACTCTGCTCAAATTCTTTAGTGGCTTCCTCTCTCTCACAGAGGAAGAGTCCATGCCAGTGGCTCTTCATTTTATCTAAAGTGAAAGACAGACTCTTTACCAGAACCTTCAAAGCAATGTATGGTTTGGCTCCTCTTTTTAGTTTTCTGACTTCATTTCCTTCTACTTTCCCTCTTATCGCTCTGGCTGCGCTCATGCTTTCCTGGCTGTTCCATGAACAAACAGGACACACACCCACCTTAGGGCTTTGTCTGAAGTGCCAAGTCCCTCACTCAATTCAAGTCTTTGTCCAAAAGTCTTCCCCTGAATGAGGCCTGCCCTGATCACCCTATTTAAGGTTATAATGTATCCCTCCCCACAGCACCCAATCCTCCTGACTCTGCTACACCTTTCCCCCCAGTGTTTTTAATTTTCTAACATCCCACATAGTTTACCTAATTGTTACATTTATTGTTTACTGTTTTTTCCCTCCTTCCAGAATATTACCTCCATGAGGCAGGGATCTCTTTTTTCTTTGTTTGCCACTAAATCTCAAACGCATGTGATGGGGACCGGCACCTAACAGGCACTCAGCAGACATGGCTGAAAGAATGAACACGACTTATGACCAGACCTGATTTAGATATCAGTACCTAGGGAATTTACCCTAAATCCCACTCTGGAGTGTATGTAGCTTTGACTCAGTGCAAAAGCAATTCACAATTTTTAATCTCCCCAACTGACTGAGAATATTGTTGAGATTAGTGTAATAATGTTAGGGTATAAGGGAAAATGGGGGAAATATTTTTTATTCTTCACATCTCCTCATTTTTACCTGGCCAACCTGTAACACAAAAGAAGAACAGAAGAGAGACAGACATTATTTGGAGAGAAGGCAAAGAGAAGTGCTCTGTAGATAACATTTCAGATACACTTTTGCTTGACCAGGATAAATTTAGTTAAAATTAATTTTTAAAACATTTTCAAATATTGTTTATAAAATTAGAATAGAAGATATAGAATATTTTCATGTGAAGTCCTGTGGGGTTTGGGGGGGGGGTTGAGGTGTCTATTTCATGCATAGAAACATGTTTTAAAAACTTTACCGTGGCGCCTCACTACTGGCAGATCACAGAGATGGGCTGCATGTTTGGTAAACACAGGGTTCTGGGAACTGAATGATGCAAGAAACACAATGAACCGTAGGATAGAAACATTTTCACTACAAAAACACAAGGTCTTTGAAACATCATATACTTGATTACTTCTCATTTCCTTCTCAAAGATGCTAATTAAGCTTTTACTTAAAGGATGAGGAAACAACTCAGAGTAGAATTGAATGTTTTTCAAAATCTCTCATGTGTGGAAATATAAAATGTTTGTACTCACATTAATTAATTAACCCTGTGATGATAGAGCGAACAACCCAAGTTATCTTTATTATTGTAGAGTCCAAGTTGTGTAGTCCCACAGCCTGGAGGCCACAGAAGTGGGTAGAAGATAACCCAGCCAGCGTTGTGTCAGCCCTTGGTGCAAGGGCTGGTGGGGAGCCCTGCAGTGAAAGTGATCCCTCTGTACTGGGGGGGGGGGATGACCAAGTAAAGGCCATCTGCCACACCTGTGCCTCTGTTGGACAGTGACCTTCTTAGTTTTCTATTCCTGCCATATTGGGTAGAATAAATAGTGTCCTGTTTAATTACAGTTACCATCTGTGTGAAATTAAGAATTATTGGTCAAATCTTACTACTTTCCACTACTTTCCAGAATTTCAGTGTAAGTGAAGGAGAGTGATCATAGTAACGGTTTTCTAAAAAGTGAGTTTGGACTGTACACACTGAAAGAAGATACTACAGAAAGACCATAACAAAAGGCTTTGCAAAGACATAAAAATCAAATGCCAATAAAATGAAAACAAGAGATTTTAATGCTATCAAGATAATTGAGATTTGAAGTGCATTATTTAGTTCCCTGATGATTGACTGCTGATGATGATGATAGATGATAGACAGACAGATAGATAGACAGATACAAACAATGGAGAAGGAAGGAGAGGCTCTTGCTGACAGAAAAATGCTAAAGGATACATGTCAAAAGGAGTTGTGGGGTTGAAAAATTCATTATTTTTAAACTATCATAAGAAAGGTTTAGGAAAAGAATCATCAACTAATGGTAAATCTGGGGGGGAAGGTTGCTGAGGAGCAGAATATGTACCTGCCCTTAAAGCGCTTATTCCCAGATTCTTGTTAATTATAAAAGTGGAGAAAGCAGACACCATCTTGACCAGGAAATAAAACTTGGTACCACCAAGGAAAGACAAATGGATGCCTTACATCTTTGGGTGTAATTCTGAAGGTGACACAGCTTCACCTGTGTTGTATTCTGGCTGGGAGTTCAGAGCCTAAAAAATCTTAGCATGAAAAGTTCTCTGACAAACCCAAGCTGAGGAACATTCTATAAAATAACTGGTGTGCAGCATTTAAAACCTCTTGGAAATATTTCATTAAGAAATCAACACTTAATTTGCATTATTGAATGAATAAACGAGGGCAACCTTATTTGGATATGTACTGAACATGGGAAGACTTTCATGTACTCATCCAAGGAGGATTTGGTGATAAGGTGCTTTCTAACTGTGCCTATTTTCTTAGTGACAAAAGAAGCAAGTCTTACGCTGAAAGTAGGTTAAGGAGGTGTTTGTAGTTAAGCAGAAAGAATGAAACAGTAATCTCAAAGAATGGAGGGGTGCTGGAATGCCTAAAGAAATGCTCAATTCTCAAGCACAGCCAATAGCCTCCACACTTAAGAATATGGCCATTTATTTAAAGTGAAATCAATTAGTATAATTGTGCATTTTTATCCTCTTACATTAAGCTCCTAGATACAGAGCTGGGGTAGTTAAAATGGTGCATTTAATTAGGATTGGAGTCTCATCAGGCAATAGGGAAAGAGATAAGAAAGTTAATGGTAGATGCACAAAAATAATTTATCTGCTGGACCATAAATCTAAGCTGAATAAAGATATGAATACAAAAGCAAAGGTGACATCAGCTTAAATTATTATTTTTAAATGCCATCAACAAATTGAAAATCCAGGTGAGGTTCAAGATATTTTAGAATGCGTGTTCTAGAAGGATAGAGTGGTAGTCAGATTTACAGAATGGTAGCATTATTGGTTACACAAAGGTCAGAAAATGGTTTTTGAATGCAAAAAAGTCAAAGGGATCCTGGCTGGTGTGGCTCAATGGATTGAGTGCCGGCCTGCGAATGGGAGCATTGCAGGTTCAATATACAGTCAGGGCACATGTCTGGGTTGCAGGCCAGGTCCCCACTTGAGGGTGCACAAGAGGCAACCACACACTGATGTTTCTCTCCACCTCCTTCTTCCTTTCCCATCTCTCTAAAAATAAATAAATAAATAAATCTTTAAAAAATATATAGGATAATATATTTTAAAAAGTCGAAGGGACTGAGAGGCAGGATTACATGTGTTTCAAAAATAATTGAAGAAGATAATTACAATTTAGGTGTTACAAACCAACACCTTGAAGTAGACAGTCTTCATGTGGTGAACTACAAAATGGGCAGAAGGCAGGAAGCTTTTATAAGATAAAAAATAAACACAAGGAAGACAAAAATAGTAGGTGATGGCCTGTTAGTCGATTCCTGGAATTTTGTTCTAAAGAACTAATTCAAAAGAAGTCTTTGTGTAGAAAGATATCTGTCACTCCATTTTTCATAATAACAAAAGTTGTTAATCTAAAAACAAGTAAATGGTCATTTGAATAACATGTAGCTATTGATAATAATGTTTATGAAGACTGCACAGCACAATGAAAAAGACTGTGTTATAATTCAAAGTTAAAAGCGTATATCTTTTTATATGACTACAAGGATATAAAAAACACAAACGACCAGAAGAGAATGTATAAAGATACTATTTGTTAAATTGTGGTGAAAATATTATGGATCATTTTTCTGTTTCCAATTTTTCTAAAATAATGTTGTATAGTTTGGATAATGCCAGGCATCTTCCGTTTACATTTGCTTTAGAACTGTTGGCCTGAGTGGGTGAAAAACATTCAATTTCTTCCATGAGTTTCATAGCACCCTTAAATTTTCTAATATTGTAGACAACTATAATGATATTAAGGATAAACATCATATTTTCTCTACTGAAATCAGAAAATTGTAATATTGGGAAGGAAAGAATTTCTAAGACACCATGTCTCCATCTGTATCCATATGTCTTTTAAAGATGACTTGACCTTTAAGGAAGAACAAATCTTCTTAGAGTTAATCCAGAGTGCTAAAAATTGATACCATGAGAAGTTTACTTCCTAGTGAAACCTTGTTATCTGCAAGAAAGAAAGATAGCACAGCCCACAGTTATACAAGTATTATTTCAAAATGTCTTCTAGGAGCTGCTACCATGAAAGATGCACCATGTCTATTTCATGACGGACAGTCTTCAAAATATCGCTCTTCAGCATTATGTTGTCACTTTGTCAAAATCCAAAGGCTGTATGACAGAAAGAACGCTGTTTCGTACATTAGATTTTCATGTTCAACATGCAGCTGTATCAACTACGGGGAATCCTACTGAAATGTCCTCCAGCAGTTTTTATGCAGATGGCAAAACATAAATGCTTTGCTATCGAGGCATAACCGCGCACTGCAGCTTCATGACAGAGAGTGATGCAGTCAGTCCGTAGAATCATGCAGTGTGTGCCTCTCACGTGGGAGGCAGGGAAAGGCTTCAACATAAAAACAACTTAAAACCACGTGCTTAAAAGAAACAGTTCAATGGGTATCCAGCTGTAACTTCCTACTTTTCATGGAGGCTGCATTTCTTGGTTTGGAGGAAATTTATTATAAATCTGATTGTCTCAGTCCTCCTAGACATAGTGAAGCAAAGGAGTGGATGTACTGCAGAGGGAATGTATGTTTAGATTCCATTTTGTTGTGGGAAACAAAGCTGGGAATAGCCCAGCCCCCACAGGTCCACAGCAGCACAGAGAAGCTGTACACATCGTTGCTGCTTTCTCTACAGAGCTCCATCCTCTGTCAGGAGCCCTCGGCCTCCTCAGACCACCAGAGACTTGCAAAGCCTTTGCTGACCAGAGAAGCCCATGGAGGACATCCCACCTAATTCTGTGTCTCCATCTTCCTCTGTCCTTGAGTGACTCAGTTCTGCTCCCTCACATCCCTGAGTCTACGCAGATCAGTAAATGGTTCAATTCATTAAACTCCTGGTAAAGCTAGCCAACTTTAGGGAACCCAGAAGAAACATGGTTTGTGATTGCAAATAGGATGAAGCCCAGTGTTTGTGCATGCATACCAATCAGAACGCTATCATAATCTTAGTGGTAGAAGCACGTTTTAGAAGACATCTTAGAATTAAGTATGTTAAAATGTCACATGTTCTTTCTTCCCATTCTAATGTTAAGAGCCTGGCCTTTTGGGGTTTTTTGTTTGTTTGTTTTGGTTTTGGTTTTAGCATTGTTATGACACCAGTCTTGTGATTCAGTCTCCATGCACAGTAACAATTAAACACGTTAATTCCAAGTAGAATCGTGATCTTGATGTTGATTCAAGTACTGGCAAGTCATCAGAGGGCTTGCTGAGGCTCTGGCTCAGATGTTGCAGAATGACCGGGTTCTTAAAGACAGGATGTATTCCAGGGGTACCTCTCTTCCAACCCTAGAGATGGGACTGAGATCACTCCATAAAAGACATCCATACATAGTCATCATAAGGTGCATTAAATGTCATTTAAAAACACACTGCATATATGACAATAAAAATTCAGGCAAATTTTCAAATAAGATTTACAAAACTAAATTTGTCAACCTTATTCACAAACCTACTTGTCTCTCCCCCACTTTTATTTCTAATTCTTATTCTTGTAATGGCTCCATGACCATTCCGGTTATGGGAGCCCTGTACTGGGTGCCCAAGAACTTCAACACCTCCTTCCACTCTCCACACCTCCCTCCACCTACCCAGTCATGACCTAAGCCCTCTGCTGCCTGAGGGCTCTATGATTCCCCCCTGATTGCCCCACTGCTATGGGTCCCTTATAATTCCTCACGTAACTCTTATATCCTCTCACTGTTTCTGGGTCCACCTCAGTCACCCCAAATTCACCCCATATTCACTAGCATATTCAAAATTTTTTCTGATAGTCGTACATCACACACCTCTTATGTGATTTTCAAAGCCCACCATGATGATAGTACCATCAGATTCCTCAAAGTCCTTCCCGTTTCTCCCCTCCATATACTTTTTTCTTTGAACAAAAATGCTCTCCTCTGTCTGTTATTTTGCTCAGACTTGAATTACCCCTGAGACTCTTCTCTCTCCGCCCATCAACACCATATTTCCAAGAAACACCTCAGCCACCAACCCTAAATACTTTGGCCAATGGCACCACTTTTTACAGTACTCTCCCTGGTAGGTATGTGTGCCCCTCATCCTGATAAAACTGAGTTCTGCAGGCAAACTTTATGTCTCCACCCGGAGCACCCAGTGCAGTAGCATCAACATGGAGGGCACTCGAATATTTGCCGCCTGCCTGACGTCCTACTCCTTTTCTTTTCCAGTGGCACCGCCCCCCTATAGTTACGACCATGAGATGGAATACCGCGCAGAGCTGCCTCCTCCTTACTCCCCAACCCCACCGACTTCAGCACAGAGGTCTCCACCCCCTCCTTATCCTGGACACACAAGGAAGTAACCTTCTCCTCCCAGAACAAACTATTTGCCAGCCACAGATCTTGCCCAGAATAAAATGCCTCCACTCAGAAACAGACAGGAAAACATTGCTGAAAGGAATAGTCTTTTGGGTCAAACAATGTGCCAAAGTGGAATGTCCAGGCTAAGAGATGCAGAGTTTTCAACCCTTCTCAGAGCTGACCCCACCTGGAGTATTACGTCTGGTTCACTGGAACCACATTTAAAGAGTTCTACTAATTGATGTAAGCACATTCGGAGGAGAGTAGTGAAGACAGATAAAATATCTGAAAATATTGTTGCAATACTGATTCTGGAAAAGAGAAGATTTATGTGATACAGGAAAATAGCCTGGACTACCCAAATAAACCATGTATTCTGTATTCCATGTAGCTTTAAGAGTCAGAACTAGAATTGTTTATTCTTTCTTTCATCAATAAATGCTGATCAAGTGCACGAGAACCTACTCTGTGCCTTATACCATTGGAAGCACTGGATGAAAGTTGCGGGAACTTTAGTTTCAGTGTGAGAAAGAGCAGTTGGAGCTCCTGAGAAGCTCCTTGTTACCAATACTTCAGACAGAACCTGGCTGGCTGGCTGTTAGAGACACGCTGTAGGAATGACAGCTGGATCGAATGGCCGAAGGGTCCAGTGGGCCTCAGAACTTCTGCCCATGTTTTATGTAGCTATGGGGTAAATGTTTATGCCTCCAAAGATGAAAACTTCTACAATAGTTCAATCTCATCTATTTACTTTGAAAGTTAAAACAGAATCAAAGGGATTCAAAGTTGCTCAAAGCCAAGAACTCTCCAATGATAGTGACTGTCGCCCAAAAGTTGTCTGACTTTACTCAGTGTATTATGACAAAGATTATTCCAACAGTGAAAAAAAAAGTATCACGTTCCACAAGCAACAAACTCTTCGCTTCAATTAATTCCATTTTTTTCTACAGGAAGTAAAATCTCAGAACTTGATCATGAAAATATACAGGTTTACAAAAAGAAGAGGAAAAAAATGAAGTTTGGATTCTGTTCTGTGGAATTCCATTCATCGGTAGCTTAGAAAAAAATTCTGTTTCTCTTTCACATTTTGATAATCTAGTCCCTTGAAAAAGTTACACATTTATGGAAAGGTTAAGATATCAACATTAAATTGTGCCTTTTGCCAAAACCCAAATGTTACGAAGTGCCTATCTTTATGTGTAAAAGTTGTTAATAAATAAATCTAACATGCTGTATTTTGCTGCAAGTGACCTTAACATTTATGTTGGATCTTTCATGTACTTAAAATTTGCACTGAGAAAATATTGGGAAGAGATGAGTCATTTTTTGTATCACTTTGCAAGTAAATCTAAAATGTTTACGCCAACACCATCATCATAATTCAGTGAAATCCCTAAACAATACTATGAATTTTGCTGAATAAAACAAAAGAAATATCTTAAGGTATAAACTATAGTTCTGTTCTTATAGCTAGGAAATTTAGTAGCTCATACAAGTAGCATATTTTACTTACAAATACACCGATCTGATGGAAATACAGTTTGACTGCCAATGAGGTCTAAAAGCTAGATTTGTTTTGAGTGACTTGCTTGGTTTTTAGATACTGATCATTTTCTTACTTATGAAGACTCAATACATTCAAGAGTTCCAGCCTATTCTAGTGACAATGATTTTAGCACAAATGTTAACAGTACAAAAGCTTCAATTTATCTTTCTCCTGCAAGTGCGATCAGACCAATCCACACTGCAACCATGCAGCTCAAAATGCCAGGGTCCCTGTAACTTTCAGAATCTTGGTTGCAATGCACCATGTATTTCTTAAGAAAAACAGAGAGGAAAAGACCAGTGGAAATTGAATTATCATCATCTTTGCCATCGATAAACATTTATTACGTACATCTTATGTTCTGCAAACATGACCCACACAGGAGCCATTTCAGATCACACCATCCCTCTTCTCTGGGTTGTTTTAAGGCCTCCTGGAAGATATAGCACAAACCCACAGACCTACAATAGATGACCATTTTTATTATTTGTATTTAGTGTCACCATAGCATAAATGTGCACATTGTCAGTATACATTTTCAGAGTTCACTGATTATTTTCATAGATGCTACATCATGGGGGGAGATAGTGAGATGTGAAATCTTTGAACTACGGTTATTTAAAAACCAATGTATTTGCTGAGGCCAAAATGTTTACAATAAGCAATAAAAGGGAAGAACCCATTTTAGCAAGGCTGTTATTTTAATCGTCTTGTGTCCATGTTATTCTGCCCTCCCTTCCTGCTGACTCAGCCTCACTCTTCTGCACAGGAAAGCAGGGCTGGAGCCAGATTATCTTTATTTTGAATCCTGTCTCCTGCCTGTATGACGTGAGACAGGCCACTTTATCTCTCTAAAATTCACCTTTCTTCTCTGGAAAATGTAAATCACACAATGGGCTTCATCGAGTTTTGTGAAAATTGGGTGGATAACGCAAAATGCTAAGTATGGTCCTGGCACATACAAAATGTTCTATAAATATTAGTCAGAAAATAAATTAACAAAGGAATAACATAAGGATGACAGCCTCTGGATCTGTGCTAGCCAACACATTAGCCACCAGCTACATATGGTTATTTAAATGTAGATGAATTAAAATTAAACTAAATGACACATTCAGTTCCTCAGTCTCACTAGCCGCATTTCAAATGCTACGCAGCCTCATGTCGCTGGTGGCTACCTTACTGGGCAGTGCTGCTCTAGGAACACCCTCTATGCAAACCCCAATGAGGTAGCAGGAAGGAGTTGAAGAACAAGCCTCTGCCGTCATCTTGTCCAGGAGTGGACTTTGTTGGTTAGTGGTGATATCTGTCACAAATACCTGTGAAGAGGCCACTGCTCTGGAAGCAAGGCTGTGATCCCATGAGCAGTGGGAAGCCCACTCTGGGCTAGGGGTGGGGAAGCTATTAACAAAAGCTAATGAGTTAAAGGGCCGAATCTAGATGCGTGACCCTGGACCTGGCCCAGGAGCTGGTGAGACAGAACCACAGCCTGTTCTCAGCATCTAATCCGTCCTGCAACTGCCCTGCTCATCTCTGGAACCCATGACAGGCGAGTCTGGGGCCACCCATGTCTCCCTGAGGTGTGGGGCAGCGGTGCACTCTTCTGTTATTTCATACTCTTGTTGCCATCATCAGAGGAAAGCTCCCCTCTCCGCTCATCCCCCTACTCCCAGCTTGTTTAGCCAGACCCATTTGGCCAATAGGGGCTGTAGCTGAAGTAATCCAGCACACATCACACTGTCACGAGTCCAGCAAATTGTGGAGCTCTGGGTGCTGTTTTATTTTCAACATAATTAAAACAACCTAATGCCAGAATGGCAGAGTCATGTGATCATCTTACTAATCACCAGAGAGGCTGCTAAAGACCACCAGAACCTTAAGCAGAACCTGGTGGAAATGCGCCCTTTTAATTTTTGCATCACAGGCCCAAGCTGCAAGCCATGTATAACTGAACTGCTCAGTGCTCTGCTGGCCCAACCCACTATGTGGTATCGTTCAGGGCGAACTACGGTGGGGCCTCCAGAAAGGAAAAGTGACAGAACTAGCATTGGGAAGGTCTTACAGGTGGTCCTCATTGCCACCCGAGTCCCAACCCTGCCCTTGTCTCTTGTGACTCATTAATGCAGAGGAAAGAAGTAAGACTTCTGAAAAAGAGAGACTTGGGTTTCTCTCTTATCTCTGTCACCTTCTCGCTGTGCGTTCTGAGCCAACTAACTTCACTTCTGCGATCTCAGTGTATCCAAAATACGTGAACCTGGCTAGGTTGTCGCAATGATTGGAAACAGTACATGTAAGAACACTTGTCATAAAAATTCTCTCTGGGTTGGTGACTGTGATAGACACAAATATATGTACTATTTCCTTTCCAGACTTTGTGCCCCATTCCCAAGCCCTACCACTTCTTTGTTTAAGCAGGTATAATAGTTATCCATTGCTGTGTAACAAATTACCTGAACACTTAGTGGCCACAATGACATTTATTGTCTCATTTTTTATAGAAATGAGCATCTACATTTGGCTTAGCCTAGTGCTCTGGCCCCGGGACTCTCACAGGCTGCAGCCATCTCAGCACATAAGGGTGTTCTCTCAGGCTCGCTTGAGTGCATCGTCAGTGACGGTATTCTGTCCTTTGCAGGTTCGAGACTGAGGGCCTCATTTATTCCCTGTCTCCTGACCAAAGACTGCCCTCAGTTTCTTACCATATGGGCCTCTCTGTAGGGCAACTCCAAATACGTCAGCTTGCTTCCCCAGAGCGAGCAAGCAAACAGAGCGTAGAATGAGAGAGTATGCCAGCAAAACCTGAGGCTAGCAAGAGGGGAGGCGCTTTTGCTATGTTCTATTCCTTCAAATCAGGTCACGAGGTCCCATTTTCACAGAAGAGCAGGGGGTTACCCCAGCGCACAAGTACCAGAAGGTGAGAGCATTAAGAGCCATCTTAGCAGTTGGCCTACCGTCACAGGGAAATTTCCTCGCATTCTCCTGAAGTCCATCATTTGGAGTTGAGGCAATCTCCCCTCTAATAGGGGTGGACCAACTCAACAGCTGAGAGAGTCCAAGAACCATGCTTGGCTGTGATCAAATTGCTTCTAGTGTGCTCAAGAATAGCATGGAGGCAGCAGCTTTCCCGGGGCCATACTGGCTGAGTCGGTGCCTCATTCCTAAGAAACACTGAAGATGACACAGATCCTTTGTGTTTCTCATGAACTTCGTTTCTGAGCCGCCCTAAAGCACAGTGCATTTTGGCAAGGAACAAAGTATACCACACACCTTATAAACAAGTCCTAACGTAGCCCCAATTCGTTCCAAGATATTTAATCTTCAAGAAAAGAATTCCAAAACAAGTTTCCAGAGGAGTGTTCAGTGGATCAAGTTGCTACCTCACCTCACCCAGAATACCTTCACTAAAAATGGAAAACGAATCCAAGGCTATGTTTGGAACGGCAGAAACATGCTGGGAGTGTTTGCCTTCTCTGGGTACATTAAGCATAATTGGTTTTTAAAACATTGTTCAGAGTAAGACTCCTTGATTCCTGTTTCTGCTCCGTTCCCCTTCTCTAACCCAGTCAGGAAGGCTTCTGAGTGAGTGCCTCCTGCTGTTGCGTGGCGTGAAGAGGAGGCAGGGGAATTGTTTTCTGAGTCACATTCCATCATGGGCAGTAAGTGAATAAGGGCCCTCGTATTGTTTCCATCACCTGAAAGATGGATCATTTAATTTTTTCCTTATGAAAATCCAAAGAAAACCAAGTGATCTGATTTTCCCATTTTTGTATCGTATTGTAAGTTAGTGTCTTCATTATTGCACGTCTTGTGTATTATCTTCTTCTTGGTCTGGGAACAACTTGGAAGCCATGCAGTAGTTGGATTCCTTCTGCTTTGCCTGTGAAAATGCATCTGGAGGCCTGCCCCTGGGTGTCTCACTGCCACCTGCACACACACGACAAACTTCTTTATCTGCTTGCCTGGGAATAGGCTTCTTGCTGCGTCTGTAGCTTATGGGCTTATACTCTGAGGAGAGGTCTGATAAAATCTTCCAGTCAGAATCCACTGATTCTGGGGGGAAGGGAGGTATAAGAGGACTCAATAGTAATGGAAAAAATACAATAAAGATTAAATTTTAGAAACATTTAATTGATTCCACCTCTGCCCTTTTTTGCACTTATTTTGCTCCCCTCTTACACGCCTTGTCACAGATGTGCTCAGTGACTGTCTCCCCCATGAGACCACAAGTTTTTGGAGAACTAGCACTCTCTCTTGGACATTTGTAATCCCCAGTGGGGAGCTAAATGGTATGGGGAGTATGAAGTAAATGATTGGATATATTAAGTCAGCAAATAATATGACACTAAAGAATGTTGAAATAACTTTAAGAATTAGAGAAAGACAGTTTATAGCGAGCAGCATATTCTAAGTGTGGTCCATTATCCTATATCTGGGCTAGAGAACTGGACAAAAGGGGGAGAGTTTATTGGGTTTTAATGGATGATATGTGTTAATCCAGATGCAGTTGGATTGTGTCATTAAACACAGTATTAACACATGTCCACTCAAGTAAGTGAATGTGCTCATCTGGACAGACTCACACACTGACCACAAGACAATGTGCCAGTTTGGGAGAGGCACTTTTATAATTCTTTAGATCAAAAATCAGTTTATTTTTTACATGGAAAGATTACCAACCAAATATCAGAGAAGAATTGCCTCCTAAATCACATTTCCATCGAGTGTATTCTGATGTAATTTAGACTTCAGAAGCAGTGTCTGAAGAATTCACTGAAGACATTTAAATAACATGCCATAGTTTTCACATTGCGATTTCTTCAGGGAATGTCCAGAAAACAGCAGTGAATACTCTGAAGTGAAACAAAAAAGACTAACACTGCTGAAAACGGCTACCAGCTTTGGTGCTGCTATTATTTAATATGTATAAAGAGCAAAAGTGCATTTATCCAAGTTATGAAAAGCAGTAATATCATTGCGGAAAGACTGGTTCATAATGGAGTCACCCCTAGAAATATGTTTCCTTAAATCATAATAGTAACAACTGTTCTGGGAGGGGGTGGTGGAGGGAGAAAAGGGTTGGTGCCCGGAGCTGTTGTAAACACTTCACATGTAATTACATTCCATCTTCCAGTTTCATGATGCATTATTATTTCCCCATGTTGTTGGTTTAGAAACTGTAAATGTATCACTTCATAACCCTAAAAAAATCTTTCAGTGAGAATAAACCTTCAATGCTGCAAAGAAATATCTCCGTATTTCCTCACCGCCTGCAAGAGCTCCCTGTGGCACTCCTGGAGCTGATTATGGCACCGCTTCTCCATGGCTTCCCCTCCAGGCGGGCGATTACACATGCCTGGACAAGGTTCACGGCTCACGTCCTTGTTCTTCACCTCACCCTGCTGTTGTGATTCATTCTGTCTCCATCAGTTCTGGGTTTTGCACACAGCATGGATGACACAGACAGTAGAGGGACCCTTTCCATTCTGATACAGCACCTGGCCCCGGCAGACAGCTGCCCCCAGTCACCTTCCAGCTCATGACCTTTGCCAGTACAGAAACCACTGCAAACCTCCCACGGATGCTCTAGATTTCCTCGTGATCAGAGCAAAGGAGTGAGTCGGTAGTTATGGGAAAGGGGTAAAGAAAAGGAGCGCTGCAAAATGATGCGAAGTTTTAATTAATTTCAAAGGGACAGTCCTGAATGTTCATAAACATAAATGAAAATTTCAAAAATTGCTGTCTGCTTTGTACATATCTCTGTAGAATTGGTTGTTGATTTTCTGTTATACATTGTTGTAGAAACTGAAGACTTCTGCAGAATTTTTAAAGAAAAAATATGTAAGCGATAAAACATTAAACTAGACAATAATAATATATTAGGATACTTAAGATAGAATGTGTAAATGAGAAAAAAGTTAATAGTAGTCTTCCATATAGTTCTGCATAAACAGTAGAGTTCTATAGTAATGAAGAATAAAATAGTTTTTGCCCAGCACAGAGCCATGTATACATGAATGTCAAAATTAAAATATTTATGAAGTCAGTGTTTCCCCAGCCACAGCAATCTAATAAATAATAATATTTCTCCCTCTTGGGTCTTAGTTGCTACTGCAGGACTTCCAAGCTCCTGCAATGTGCAACCTATATATTTGGGAGTCTCCAGAAGGCGTTTCTTAAGGCCTCTCAGTTACCAGGTTCCATCTTCCAGGTATTTTTTTTTTTCCCAAGCTCTCCATTACCGATGTTACCAGCTAGGCATGCACCTACCACTAGGTTGCAGGAAGGTCACTTGCCATGGCTCTGCTGCTGAGAACCACTGTTAAAATGTGTGAATTGGTTTGCTGTGCCCAGCCACCAGTATCCCCGTCACTGCAGGAGCTTTCATGTTACAATGTCACTACTGCAGGGGCAGAGCCATCATGGAGAAGGCCTAGGATGCTGCGTCTGCCTCCGGCTGTGGTTGAAAGCCCTTGGCCGAAGGTGCTGTTAGAATTGGGACACACGCCAAGTCCTGGGCCACTGAAAAGGCAGAGTCTTCCGTAAGGCAAAGCACCTAGTGTTCTCTCCATTCCTCAGCAACCCAAGGAAATGTCGCACTCCGAGCTAAAGGGGAAAATACCTCTTTTTCTTTTACTGAAGACATTAGGCTCTTAGCAGCAATACTTCATGTTCCTAATATCTCAGGGGCTATTTTCTGAAAACAGGGCTTTCAGTTTTGACCTAATATCCCATCCTGTTCCTCCAACTTAGGCATGAGTCTGTAAGGAAAGAGCTGGAAGACAAATTGTACTCTTATTATAAGAAAATCCACTCATCTCTATAGATTGGAACATGTTATGGGAACATAATTCTGGCTCTGTCCTCCTGTACACGAACCCTGCCCAGGAGGCTTCAGAATCTCATGCAAGTAACACCTTGGTGGACCAGCTCCATCACTCAGTCTTTCAGACGCACCGGAGTGAGCAGTGCGAGCTCACCAGGGGCAGCTGCTGTCTGCACCACACACAAAGTACGATGATTTCAGTGACAAACCCGTTCCTCCCAGGAAATTGTTAGTAGCCGTAAAGTAGTGCTACACTGTTTTTAGCCAAATCCAAATGAACTAAGAAAATCATTTTAGTGAACTACTTAGATGGTTGTTATTTCAAGTTTTCATGTGAATTGCCTGTCATTTTGACTACCTATAGACAAATTCTTAAAAATATTTCGGTAGAAACCAAAATAAGGGCCAATTGTCTCTCCATTATATAACAATTTTCAAGCAAATACATGGTAACATAAGACACAAAAGTGTGGTATGAACAAAGTGTATTAAACCTCTCTGTTCTGCACACCTTCCGCCTCGCCCTTCCAGGTCCAATGTCCACTCCCTCCCCCTCCATCTCTGCCCCAGGAGTCACGCTGCACAAACTGACCAGCTCCCTCGCTTACTAGGCATCTGGTGGAGTTTGGCCCATAGGGAGATCAGAAAGAAAATGGAAACTCAGCATAGAATCATCACTTGGAAAATGTGGGGGGCTTCACCTCTCAAACAAAAGTCTCAATTCCCACGGAATGCCTTCTCCAAACAGCGATCTCTGTTACCTCTCGCCGCTGGCTCACTGGGGCCCAAGGCTGGTAAAGCTTCCCCACTGACACTAGCCTGGGGATCCGCAGCACCCCTGGTAGTTTCCCTCAACTCGGTCCACACGGTTCCGTAAACTTCCTCCAAATGGCTCGGTCTGACTGTGCCATTCTTCTCTTGGCCTGATTAAAATGCTCATTCTTGAAAAAAGTCTTCATGTGGGTCATTTAACAAAATAGACCAGAGTCTTTTCTCAACTTCTCTGGGTTTCATTACATACTCATTCGACAAAGGAAGTTGGAAACCTGAATTCTAGTCTTGCCTCTGTCACTAACCAGTTCCAGGACAGCGAAGAATTCTCCAGGGCCACTATTTTCTTAAAAACAAAATGAAGGTATGAGACTGAATGATCTCTAAGACCATTTTTTTTTAGCTCTGTGATACTATGAGGGACTAATAAATTGCCATGTGGCAGCTCTCAAAAATGAATATGCCAATAAAAAGATTCACATAGACTGAGCTATAAGGCACCATAAGGATATTCTTACGTAACAGTTTTTTTTTAAGTGAGAAAATAGACACAGAAGAGAGAAGAGGTTTGTTCAAAGTCACTGGTGGTGGCCACCCTGGTGGCCCTCAGCAAGACCCTGATGCCCGCGCTCCTATCCGCCACATCATGCCACTTCTGTACACAATTGTTGGTTCGGGTTGTTACTGTCATGTTCTTTCCAACCTCAGGACCTTTGTATGTGCTGATCCCTGTCTTTTCCACTGTTCAGGTTTCAGTTTAAACACCAAATCATCAGGTAAGGCTTCTCTGACAACCTGATTTGAGTAAGTCTCCAGCTACCCATGACCTTTACTCTGCATCACTATTTCCCATGTTGCCTTATTCCATGATGTAATTAAATATTGTTTGTTTCCTTGCTTCTGTTCTGTCCCGCTTATCCACTGTCCTGCAAGCTCCCTGAGACCAGGGACCTGTCTGTTTAGTGTATAACTCTACACCCAGCAGAACACCTGGGGCAGCACAGGCACTCAGTAAACGTATATGTAGAATTCATTATTCAACGTGTTTGCCGGAAGTACAAACCAAGGTTTAGAATGTAGTTGCCCAAATGCTTTAATAAGAGAAAGGTTAGATTTAAACCCAGAGTTCTTAAATGTGAAGAGACCATCTCAAAAATCTATCCCGTTTCCCTTCTATCTCATGTCTTTACTACTTTCCCTAATGGGCATGATTCCTAATGAGGGCTGGTATCGCCACCACCCGAGACAATCCATTAAACGGGGACTCATCCTGCCCCAAATGCCACGGGGGCCAGAATTTTTCCTCAGATTTTCCCTCCTGCAGTACCTCAGATTCAACCCAAAAGATTAAAAATTCGTAATTACATGAAGTGTCATTAATTTTGAAATGTTTTAGATAGTTAATGGCCCTAACTCATGCCATTAGCAATGAATTGCTCAGCTTACTGCGCTGGTCTAAGGAATAAGGGAGTGTTAATACATGCTCTACCTGCCTTCCCTTCTCTGAACTTCGGTCACTGGTGGTTAAATCGCGAGAACATCTCGAGTGGTGTTTTGGCCTCTCCCCCTGCAGCTTCACTTTGACAGCTATGCGTCACCCAAGGAATGGCCTCATGTGCCTGTCTGCCTTCCAGGGATTAATGTAAATATGGGGATATATTTTACCTGACAGCAACCTGCATTTTATTCAGAGTGAAGCTGTGCTTTATTGTTGGTGCAGAAGCACACTTGTGGACGCATGCGTTGTTGGAGTATGAATAATTGATATCGGACATAAGTCCTTTTTATGGTCTCCATTTGTTAGGGGGAAATCCAATCAGGCATCGTGGGTTTTGTGTCACTGGGTTTGAAGTATATGTCTTGGGAAGTACAAACATTGGTTTTTTTACATGTCCTGAGAATGTAAGTCAGGCCCCATAACTATGAGATAGCATTAAAATTAAATAGTAGGAGCTCCATTTCTACTTATATTAAGAAAAACAAAAGAGAAAATTACTTAAGTGAATCAATTGACACGATGGCATCACCAGGCTTAATTTTAAAAATAAAATAAGGTTCATAGATTTCACAGTAAAAAGATGATAACCTCTTCCTGGCAAGTTACCAGAAAGTAAGCCCAGGGCATTTGTGGGCACCCTCTTTAGAATCACTTTCATTCGCGTATTCATTCACGCACTAGGGCATTTATTCCATCAACAGACTTTTATTGACAACTTATTTTGTGTTAAATGCTAAATGCTGGCGTTGATAGCAATGAAGGAAATAGTCATGGTCCCTTGACTCAAAGAGATCACAGTCATCTCTATGTAGTATACATTAAAAAAACAGTTGCTACAAAATAAATATATCAAATTCAGTTGTAGGAAGTTCAGCGAAGACACATCCGTCCAAGGTGCAGCCTCAGACGTTATTAGCTTGAACCCACTGTCTCAAATGGGGAGATGCCGACATCCTGGGAGGGGAAGTGTCTCAGCCGGGTGTAGACAAAGGAAGCAGCTCACCTGGGGCTCAGACCAGTTATCATACATGAAGTGGTTGGGTTTTTCATCTACACATAAGGCTGCCAGGCCCACTAAAGAAAAATACATATGTCTGTGTGCATGTGCTTTGGCTAAAGTCAGGCTTACAGCATCTAAAGATTCTTACTTAAGAACAACTGTCTTGTAAACCTAAGAAATTGGCTTTTTTATTGTTCTAATGTTACCCACACTGACTGTTTTCATTTAGTTTTATTTATTATTAAGCCTATTGGTTATAGATCTGTGATTTCCTTGCTTTTCAGTTGGTTGGTTGGTTTTAGCAGATCTCAACTACTTTACAGTTGTAAAAAGCCCTTTATAGAATCCAAACGGAAAAGGCTATCCACATTTTATGATTCCAACTATATGACCTTCTGAAAAAGGCAAAACTATGGAGATAGCAAAAGGATTGGTGGTTTCCAGGGGTTAAGAGGGATGGAGAAATGAACAGGTGGAGCTCAGAGAATTTTTCGGGCAGTGAAATTATTCTGTATGACATTATACTGGGGGATGCATGTATCAATGTAGGCTCATCAATTGCAATGGATGTACCACTATTGTGGAGGATGTTGATAGTAGAAGTTGTGCATTTGTGGGGCAAGTGGAGTGTGGGAAATCTATACCTACCACCGTACTCGATTTTGCTGTAAACCTTAAACTGCTCTAAAAATAAAGTTTATTTTTTTCAAAGATCATTATAGAGACCTAAATCAGCAGTACAGTAAACAAGGAGGAGAGGAGCAATGCTGCCTAGATCAGCCTTCACTACTATTCCTGCATTTGCTCAGCAGACAGCGATTGCACACCCGTGTGTCAGTCTTGATTCTCAATGCTGGGAACTTACCAGGGAACAAAAACACCCTGGGATTTCAAATAAGAATAAATAAATGTGTAGACTGTCAATCGTGAAAAAGCTCAGAAGGAAATAAGCACAATAACAGGAGAGAGAATGAGAGAGTTGAGGGGTAAAAGGCTGTGTTTTTAGTAAGAAGATCAGGGGACTTTTGGTTCAAAGCTGTTTAAGCAGAAAACTTAAAGGGGCAAGGGAGTGAGGCCTGCAAATATTCAAGGCAGAGATGCAGCAGGAAGAGGGACGAGCATAAGCTGAGAGCCTGAGAGGGGCAAACACTCAGCCTATTTGAGGAACAGCATGGAGGTCACTGTGGCTGGAGCCCTAGAGGGAGCAAAAGAGAGATTTTGTCACGTGAGTCTCAGAACAGATGGGGTCAAGAGTGTAAGTCATGGTAAGAATCTTGTATTTTATTCTGAGTGAAATGGGAAGTCACTGGAAGATTTTGAGTCTTTTATATATGATATACATATAATGCATATATCATACATATATATCATACATATGATATATACACACGTATTTCTATATTTCCTATAGTGTGTTTAATTCAAATGGCAAATTTGTGTGACATATATCCTTTTGCTGTAATATTTAACACTTGCACGTGGTTCTTCAGATTTCAAAGGGCTTTCATCCATGCAATTGCATTTTTATGCTTATAAGTGTCCTTAGTGGTGGAGTGTGAGCAAGAGCTGTGAAACAGAGATATGGAGGTTAAGGCATATACACAAATGTGTAGCCTGAGACCATTTAGGCCATCGATTAGGCCATGGTTACCTGTCCCAAGACAGCACGCATTAACTCATCAGCACAGTGCTTCACATAGCACATCCCTAATGGCCATTCGTAGACTATAGAAGAAAAAAAAGTTTGGAAAGTGGGTCACTGCTATAGATCTTGAGGGGGCTGGGGGCAAGGTTGAGTTGTTGGATAGCACTTGGAGCTGGTTTGCAGAGAGATAGGACAGGAATAAAATTAGGAATATTTCAAAGGGGACAGTTATGGTTCCCTAAAGATTTTCTTTTACTTCAACATGTCCCCCAATGCCTGGAGAATGCTGGTCAAGCTCTACCCACCCCTTCTAGGCTGCCCTCCAGAGGCACACCCAGAAATAAAACTCTCCAGCACAAGATTAGGTCTCAAAAATTTATTAAAAAAAAACCTTAGGTCTTCTCCCTGAAATGTTCTACAACCTAATTTATTGTTTCCTAGACTGGAGAATCAGGTTCTGGGTGTGGTTCTGTCTATGATTCTGAATGCTTTTGATCTCTATGATATCACACAAGAATATACAGCAGATTGTATTCATTTTGTATATGGTAGGCAGGGACAAGGAAGGTTGTATCAGGTAACGTGCAGTGTATGAAGACTGACAAGTCCTTGGTGCCTGTGAATGTTCCAATGGAATGAGCTATTTCTGCCAGAACTGGCATGTGACCTGGGTTCTTGCACTTCCTAAAGGCATTGCAATTTGTGAGATACAGTTGCTCTTCTCTGTGCACACCTTTGGGCAGATATAAAGTAATAATGGGAAGTATCAACTTACTATCCTTCCCCTTTAAAATTAATTTAAGGAGTGTGTGCACTTCCAAAAGTAGAAATTCTTACTTCATTGCTATGAATTTTCAATAGTGTCTACATTTCCAGTGATAATTTGGTCTGATGCTCATTTAAGCATTCTTAATAGCAGGTGGATGTGGAGGTAATGTCAAAATCTGGAGAACCCATCATGCATACATGAATATAAATCATTGTTCATCCCCAAATTATTTAATTACTAAATAAGGTCTACAAACCAATCTAATGTCTCCTATGTCAATTACATTTTAATTCCATACCTACATAAAATATTCAAAGGAGGGCCTCAAATTTGAAAATAGCAAGAATTTTTCATGCTAAGTTTAGCATTTTCCTTGGGTCAATAGTTCACGGCATTTTCCAGCTTTCTCTCAATGCTGTTCTTATGAGTCCAAGGAAAGAAGATAAATGTGGGTATTTTCAAGAAAACAGCTCTATCTGCACTCAAACTTCTTTTTCCCTGAAACAACAATGCTGCCTCCGAACTCAGAGCAAAAATGTGATTTAGGGGTTGAATGATTGTGCTCTAACGAAGTAAGACCATTTGCTTTCCAACTTTTTAAATTTCCCACTTTATATTTCTGAGCGTCATGAAGAATCACTGAAGCTTTTAATACACACAGAATGAAAATTAACTGAACCCAATATTGAGATTACCAAACCATTCAATTTCATAGGATGTAGCATATGAAAAATAAAACATTCTAATTTCCCTGAAAAGAGGAAAAGGGGTGAGAAAGGAGTCTAAAGTGCTCAAAATGCTAAAAAAAAAAATGTGAACTGCTGCTTCCAAATATATATTTTGAATATTCCAACTACTGAATATGGTTGAAAGTAACTTCCCTCTTAAGCTCTGTGCACAGAGGACTGAGGCTTAACTACAGATCCCTGAACAATTTTTATTTGTCTAAAAGTGGTGTAATGTTTTTAAAAATAGGGCCTAACAAAACCAAACCACGGGGGTTGGGTGTGTTATTGTGGTAGCTGCCTTCCTTTCCGACTCAGTTTCTCTTCATCCTGCGGTGCGTTCTCCTCCATTAGGTGTCACTGATTATGAAAGGTGACCTGGGTGACTTTTCCTCTTCTGTAACATGGATTTTTTAGGAATTGGGGGGAAAAGGTAAGAAAGGTGTGCATGTGGGTGTGTCTGTGTCTGCAGTGAACACACTGTGTACTTGGAGTCAGTCCGAGCAGTATTTCAACTTTGATACCACTGCTTACAAATTTCAGGATCTTGTTGAAGTTACGCAGTTTCTCTGAGCCTCAGCTTCCTCATCAGTAAATTGTAAGCCATTTAGCATGGCCCATTGTTTGTCTAAGTTCTCAGAACCATTCATGATGGTTGATTCTGTGAGTCAACTTGGCTGGGCTGTGATGCCTAATTGTTTGGTCAAACACTAGTTTAGATGTTGCTGGGAAGGTATTAGTGGATGTTATCAACAGCTGCAATCAAGTAGATTGATTACCCACAATTGTAGCGGCTGCCTTGAGGGCAAAGACAGAGGCTTCCCAAGGAAGAAGCAATTCTGCCTCAAGTCTACAACAAAGAAACGGTGCCTGAGTTTTCAGCCTACTGATCTGCATTGTAGATTTTGAACTGGCCAGCCTCCACAATGGCATGAACCAACTCACTCTCTCTCTCTCTCTCTCTCTCTCTCTCTCTCTCTCTCTCTCTCTCTCTCTCTCTCTCTCCCTCCCCTCCCCCTGTGTGTGTGTGTATCACATATACTCACATATATATTCACAACATATATATATATATATATATATATATATATATATTCACCATCGCAGTTATGATTCTCATGCATACATCACTGCATATTTGTCCTATTATTTCTTTTAGATTAGTTTCTCAGAGTGAAATCATGGAGTCAAAAGCTATGCACACTTTGGGCTTTAGAATATATGTACGCCCCCCGCCATGGTTCTGTTTTCTAGAGAATACTGGCTAACATACTATCACATGTCGTTGTTATGAGAATGAAATCAGTTCCACATGTTGTTAGAATATCATGTGCTTGATATGCTGTGGTTCCTTACCTCTTACCTTCTAAATGAAAGTTACAGGGAGTCCACGAATGAGGTTAATTCTGAAAGCAAACTGGCATCATCCCCTGTGCTACTTTGTAGGAGATTCAGGGTAGGGAGATAAAGTGAGAGAAAGTCACAAGGGACAGAGTCTCCCACGGGAGCTGCCTAGAGCAAAAAGAATTAAAGTCCAGTGTGTCGTTAGCTGTCATTCCACTCAGATCCAGCCCTAGGCTGGGTCTCGCTCCACCAGAGCAGAGGGCTCTATGCCTGGCCAGAGTCATCACCCTATAAATGAGAGCTCTCGCCCAGCTTCTGGAAACCATCTCACATCAAACCCAACAGCCAACTGTGCTTCACTTGGGCTCTGGCCTCTAAAAACCAAGTGGAGAAAAAATGATTAAAAAATAATTCTATCAGAAGCAGCACTATAAAGTGGGCTAAGGTTACTCTTTGTCCTGAATATGATGAAAAATAATGCAATACTTTAAATACCATCACCACTCTTCATCAAAATTTCTAAGGGAGAATCTTAAACCAAAGTCGGTTTCACTACAGAGTTGGTACTGTTCTCATAAGGCAAATTGATAGAGTCATATTTCTCAGTAACCAGATGTAGAATTCACTCTCTCATGTCACTTTGGACTCCATGGCAACTTCCATATGGGTTGAACTGATTTCACCTGGGAAGATGTTGCAGTTTATGATCATTGCTTAAGAAAACACAATCACAAACTTGCACAGTAAAAATAATTCAAGACTTCAGAATCTGAGTGGATTTCTTAATATACTGAAAACCTATTTCTAAAGATGAGTATGGGTCTACAAGAGATGCGGGGTGCAGGTGCACTTGGGCCCCATCAGGATGGACACCGGTCGGATCTTCCTGGGGAGCAGTTGGGTCTCGTACACCAACATGCAAAATGCGTATATCTTTGACTCTGTGGTTTTACTCTGAGGAATTGAAGAAATAATAGGACAAATAAGCAATGATGCATGCATGAGAATCATAACTGCAATGTTGACTATAACATAAAATAAAATTAATATAACTATGCATCAATAAGGCCAAGAGCAGACTGATCATCCATATAATACAATATTCTACAACTACCAATAGTGAACCATGCAAACTACTTTATGTCCATGTTATATTAAGCAAAAAAAAAGGAGGATTTAGAGTGAACTCCATTTTCTTAATCAAAATACTATTTGTATATAAAATCTAGGAGATATATTTTAAAAGATTAAAAATTGTTATGTCTGGGTTGTTAGATGAAAAAGTACTATTATTTCCTTTTTAAATTTTATTTCTTTCAGGGTAAATAGTCCATTGACTTTTATAACCAGGAAACTATAGTAATCAAAAATTTTAACTATACGTAAATTAACGTAAAATATTTTTCACATGTCTTAAGGAAAAGTTTTAATTTTTGAAGTTTCAATTGGTCATAATTCTCAACATAAGACATAAGCAGAAGTGAATCTTTTTTAGATTCAAACAAATTTCTCTTAAATCCAAGGAAACTATAAGAAAATATTCAAATGCTTAATAATCCTGCAAATAAGACTGTAGGCTGAGATCTGTGGTAACTACTGAATAAACGTATTTGTCAGTGTCTATAAATCTGTGGAGGAGCATGAACGGCTTGTCAATGAACGACTTGCATGTCACATGAGGGGTTCCAAGCACTGTCTATCATGGACTCCATTATATGCAAGTTGACAAAGCTTTTGTTATCGTCCCAGCTGGAGCTATATTTACCTTGTAAGTTTGAGTAGCAATTTCTCTCTGGATAATTTTCCACTGACTCTGAAAACAAGCCTGCCTGAAAACTCAGCTCCAACAAGAATGTGGTTGAATGTGAGATCAGTGGTAGAGGGAGCTCAGTCATTTTGGAAGAGGAATGATGTATACACAGAACACAAAAGTATACAGTATTTTTCTATCAGGACAACAAACAAAAGGGAGTAATCTGACTTTATGTTCTAGGACTCAACTGTGAATTGAGCGGTGTGATGAATCTAGTTACTGCTAAGTTGTAGGAAGGGGTGACAACAAAATAAATATAAATAATAAAATTAGATAATAAAATTTAACAATCAGGCAGATCTTGGAGTGCTCTTGCTATGACCGTTTTAGTCGCATAGAAGGGAGGTGGACATGGGTCACATGGAGGAGACAGGCCGGGATGGGAGAAGAATTTGGAGGACTTAGACCAGCACCTATTAGCAACTGGTATAAAAGTATTCTTATATTTCAACAATGCTACAACCTCAATATCGTTGATTTATGCAACTGGCTTGGAAACCAGCTCCAGAAACCATGCCTAAGTCAGGGTTTCCCTGTATGTGTGTGGTTCTAAAATGTGGGGAGTTTTGTCCACCAGAGGCCATTGCACAACATCTGGAGATATTTGGGGTGGTCACGACTGCAGTAAGGAGCTATCAGCATCCAGCAAGTAGAGGCCAGGGATGCTGCTAAGTGTCCTATAGTTCTCACAATAAAGAATTATTGGCCCAAAATGTCCATAAGTGCTGAAGTTTAGAAACACCACCTTAACCATTATATATAAAAGTTATAATAACGCCTTCTAATACTATTCCTTGACTGAATTAATCAATATTTCAATGGCCAAACTAAAGACTGATTCAACAGGATGTGACACAGAAATAACTTGGAAGCTACCAATATCTGTGGTTCTCATAATGTAGAGTGTATTTCTCTTGCTCTTTCGTAAAACATAGGACACCTCAGACACAGCAGTATCTTCAGACTAGTTCAGACATGCCAAAGGCATTGAACAATTATGTTCCAAATGCAAAGTCAGAAATGTTAAGCACAGATGCTTTTTTAAAAAAGATCTGCATGTCCAGAAAACATAGTAACAAGTTATTTCCCCAAAGACCTCATAAGATGGACCCAACATGAGCATGTGAGAGGAGCAAAATGTCACATGTAAAATTTCCAAGACCAAATGCTTAATAAGGAATGGCTTTAAGACTAAATGTGTCCCCTCAAAATGCGTTCAAACCTAGTCTCCAGGGTGATGGTATGAAAAGGTGGGAATTTGGGGAGGAGGTTAAGTCATGAGTGCAGATCCCTCATAAACGGGATTAGTGTCCTTATAACAGAGGCCCCTGGAAGCTCCCTTTCCTTCCACCCACTGAGGACACGGCAAAACGACAGCCATCTCAGAACCAGGAAGCCAGCTCTCACCAGGCACTGAATCTGCCAGGGCCTTGAACTTGGACTTCCAGCCTCCAGAATGGTGAGATATAAATTTTTGTTGTTTATACGTCACACAGTCAATGGTGTTATGTTATAGCAGCTTAAGCAAAGACAGGAACCTGCAGGATTTACCCTAATTCTTATAAATTGTTGTGTGTGCAAAATGGAAGGTGAATCTGATTTATTTCTAATTAGAATGGACATTTGACAAGTACTTTCTGTACGATTCCTAACCAGTGGTTTGTATGTGAATGTGTGGCTGTGTGCATATGTCTCCGACAACCACAGTCGTGGTGCTGCTGAAGGGTTTACAGATGTGCAGTGTGGCACCATTAGAGAAGCTCCATTCGCTGTAGACAAAGGAAGGCTAAATGCTTCTTGAGAGGAAAATGCTTTGCATTCTTGGAATGTAGTATTCTAGTATTTAGCATTCCTGCCATTAGAAATAGCCAATGATTGGAAACTAGTTATTTTCCCAAGGGACATTTTAAGAATTGTGAGTTAAAAGGAGAAAAATAATATCTATACCAGCCAGTGCACAAAATCACTAAAATGTAGAAATATATATCTGTCTAAGGATTATAAAATCAGAAGACACATTCAAATTCTACCAAGTGCGATCAACACAATCAGAAGTAGATACACCACGTCATAACGAGTTTATCCAAGGCCAGCTCCTGTCACGGGTGAGCGGATCACCCTTTTTGCATAGGAGAAAGATCTTTGCATAATTTGGTGTTGCCCAAGCTTACAATGATACCAATAACGCATATCCAAATACTTCTAAAAGTGACACTTTCAAAACAATAAGTAAAATAATGGCTATTTTTAATTATTTTCATTCCTGGAATTTTTTGGCCATTTCTGGAGTTCTAGAATCCCAGACAAAACCCTGTCTTTTAGTAATTTTCATGGCATGGGATCTGCAGAATGCAAATTAACAGAAAGAATTTAAAGTCATACATTTTTTGATATATTGGGGATCTAAGTGAAAAAATAAGCCATAATAGAGTTTCTTTCAACAATCAGCAAAAAGTGGAAAATTTCTACCGCGTACTTCTACAAAAACCTGCTAGGCTGCACATCAATGTAACTACACTCAGTGCCGCTGAGCTATACCCTTAAATGGTAACTTTTGTTACGAGTATTTTACAAAGAAAAACAAAGCCTATTAGGAAAGCCTATTCAAAAAAAAAAAGCTAATCCATAGTGTGAAAAGTCTCAAGATGAATCCCTTCTAAAATTATAAAAAGTTACTGAAATCTGAGTCCATGCTAGAATTCCTGCATCAGCAACTGCCAGCTGCCCCTCTTTAACTTTGATGGTATCGTGCGTAGTCACGCCGTGCGCTGGACATCTCTAGTGCCTTGTCTCAGGTCCTCTGGGCTCCACATTTTTACTGCAAGTGGTCCCTCAGGAACCACCAGTGTGGCTACATGGCACCTCTTCTCAGTAGACCACCCACCGACACCACTTTCTGTCCCAGGGCCACTCTGCTGCCATGCCTGGCGCACCTGTGGAAGCCACTCAGCCATTCTGATGTTTGCGCAATCTGGAAGTACAAGGGAGCCACCACTGCACAGGAAATACATTCCACACGTGTAGCTCATTAGAGCGTCCCCAGCGCATAGCGCATCTATATCTGCAGATGCGCGTGTTGTGTATGCAGCACAGAATTTCTCTGGGAGAATACCCGAGGAGTCAGTGCTACTTGTTTCCAGGAAGTGAAATGGGCGGGGCTGAAAGACACGGGTGAAGAGAGGACCTTCAATGAATATTCTTTATGCCTTTTGAATTTTGAACCATGTAAATATAGTGCCTAAAAACTAAATAAAATTAAAATATAAATAAATAAAATATCCTCTGTGAATGTCACATCCTATCCAGTATGAGAGAACCTAAATACCCTAAACATTCCGGCCTATTCCTGAATGTTTGGGGCGAAAACAGTGTAGATGTGGCAGGATTGTCACTTGGAGAAATCACCTAAAAATGTCAAGCTCGTCACAGATTATCTTCCCATAAAGGATACTTTTTATAGAGGAAACAGTGTTAGTAATTTGGAAAGCCGTCATCATATTAACTTAGTTACATTTTAGACAGCACGTGTTGGAAATGTTCAGATGACACAGTTGGCTAGAAGCTATTTCAGGTGACCTCCAGCTGATTTTATAGAGCAAGTTATCGTACTGTCGGACCACTAAATAACTGACGGAGGCATTGTACTTTTGTTACATTTAAAGCAGAAGTTTTGCTCTGGAAGCACATTTTTAGATGAATCCAGGCAAATTTTGTGGGATCATTTCAGAGGAAGAATTCCTTGGTTTTGATGGACTTCTCCCAATAGTCCCAAGTGCTTCCACTGTCCCATCCAACTTCAGCTACAAAATGGACTTTCATATCACAAAAAATGGGAGCTCTGTACGCCCTCATTAACTTTATTGTAAACACAGTGACTTCTTTTACTGGTGGTCTCTGTATGGTTTAAGCAAACGTGGGGTATGAAAAATCTATTTTACAGGAACATTAATCAATTTCATTGTAAATAACCAGTTCACCTAGTGAACTTAATTTTCTATTTATATAATCTAAATTTACAATGACAACCTTACAACATCTTTTTGGTGCATAAAACGCGGCTACAATATCTTATACTACTTTAGGTAATTTTCTTGCCATTATTTGTAGCATATTTCAAAATGTATCACTAGCTACAGTTTTTCCATTTTTTCACGTGGGTAAACTGAGGCTAGCAGATGGGTTTGGAGTGTCCAGCTCCCACCACGATGGGATGGTTTTCAACCTCCACTGTGTCCACAAAAGGAAAGCACTGCACATTTATTCAGGGCCAAACCATGCAATCTGTTCTACTTTCTCTCTGTTTTACTGAATAGATATAGATTTATTCTTGATAAAATTACCAAACCAAATGTGAGTTGAATCAAATTAAGAAAAATGATAAAGCCAGGCATTCTTAAGTGCATGCAGCAGGACGGCAAAAGCGCCGTCACACAATGCGACCACCCTAAAAATTGCGTTGTTGTTTCCGTACCAAGTGTTTGCCCACAGTAACTCATGGGAAATGCTACCACAGGCCGACAGAAACTATAATTAAAATTGCCTGCTGGCATTTCCCTACATAATATAATTTGTTTATTCAGAAGCTCTACTTTGTCTTGCAAAGGTTGATCCAGGAACTTCCTAATCTGATAGGATATGTTTTATTATGTTTTTTCATAATGAATATTGGAATAGTTAATGGAAGGACCGCTCCTTTATTAAAAGCAATATATTATAAAGAAAAATTCTTACTCTGTCTGAGAAAGCAATCTCCCAGTTCCCAGTATGGGTTTATTAACCATCTAAATTTGATCTCATGAAGCTAATTTTTGTTTTCAGAAAGTACATGCAAGGTCTTTTATACTAAAAAAAGGTAACTATTTTAAGCTAAATGCTTATTAAGTCACAAAAGCAATGAACTTCACTTACTTTGTATTTAATAGGCTGTATGTTTACTGAAGCCTGAAACTCTTGGTTATTGCTACTTATATAACATTGAACTTGGTGCTTACATAAGAGCATGATAGAGGTGACATTAACCAAATTAAAAAGGGAAAATTCCCCATGGGAGATTACCTACTGGGTATCAAGGGACAATTTAGACCTACCTGAAGATGTACTACACTGAGGTGAGCTTCTAAGGTGGTTTAGAATAATAGGAATTATAGGAATGGACGATTCAATTTTAAAACATCAATTTCATTTTGTCATTCAATGCTGTTATAGGAAATTCACTTTTAGTACCAGATATGTCATTTCTGGACATCTCAGTGCAACCATTTTCTTTCTTTACCATTCCAAAAATTCATAATTTTTCTGAGAGTAATGAGAGTTTTCCTCACAAAAGCAGTGTCTACTCAATTCCAAAAGGTTGTTTGAGCAAATGAGCCAGCCAATTCAAGCAAATTGAATCTGTGATGCCATGTTAATAAAACAAAATCATCAGTGATGATATTTCATTTTTTAACTGTAATTTGGTAATTTCATAGGGTCAAGAGCCAAAATATGAATTTATGTTTTCAACTCTTAACACAGATCTAATTTATTCTCAATCCAATCTTGAAGGGGGCCAAGTGAAATACCAAGGAGCTTTTTCAAAAAGAGTCTTCTAAAGTAAATTTTAGAGTGAAGACTCTGCTCTGTTTTTTTCTCTAGAAACCACCTGAAGCACCTTCAAAGTATGAACACATCTTATCCATGTACTTCTTCGGAACATCCTTCTATTTGTGACCCTCAGCGCCAGACAGTCTCCCAGGAGCTACTCTGGGCATGTTAGACATGATGAACCTGACACTGTATGGAATGAAGGACAGGCTGACCCTCCACTTGAACTTGATCTGCTCCTTTAAACTTAGAAGCTTAAAGAGTTGTCATTTTCAGTCACTCTCAGATATGGAAATTCCCTTGTATTGTAACAGTTTATGGGGTCAAAGCGTTGGTCACTGTGCAGTACTTTACTTCTTTTCCTTCTGCAAGACTTGAATGTGACTGTAGCCCAGGCAGTAACCAAAATGACAACACGTAGGCTAGACTAAATTGACTGACCCCAGAGCTGAGTATCCATCGCAGAGATTTACAGTGGGGACTGCCAGAGCTCTCTAGCAGCCAAAAATTTCTGCTAGACTCCTCACATTCATGGTGTTCTTCATTACAAACCCAACTAAGAAATCAGGGTTGAAACAAACATTGCCTTATCTTCCCTTTGTACTACAGCAATGGTGGTAATGGGAGTTATACGACCACTAGTAATAGTAACACGTGGCATAGAAATGTTACAACCTGATATTCTTAGAGTTCTACAGCAGATTTTACTATGACCTTCTGAAGAATGCTGACAGAATATAACTGAAAAAAGAGCAACCAGCCTATGTGTGGTAAAGACTCTTCCCCCTCACCCCATTTTATTGGGATATAATTGACATACAGCATTGTGTGAGGTTAAGGTGTATCTAATAATGACTTGACTGTATTGTGAAATGATTACCACAATAAGTTTATTTAACATTCATTATCTCATAGAAATACAAAAAATCATGGTTTTTTTCCTTATAATAAGATCTCATAGGATCTACTCTCTTAAAGGCTCTTGCCACATGAAAAGGGAAGAATCAGTTGGTGATACGAAAAAAAGAAATTGATGAGGTCATGCAAAGAATTTGTACTAAAAATATTAGGCCCTTGAGTAGCTGCCCAAACTTGAGTTATTTATCTAATCTCCCAGGGTCTCAATTTTCTCACTCAGACAATGAGAGATTAAATGACATCTAATCTCCTTCTCAATTCCAAAATCTGAAGATTCTCTAATGAAATGTCAATAAAAATTTTTAATATTAGCCTCTCACCAAAATACTACCAATCCCACATTTCAAAGTTTGTATAAAAGCTTTTATTACCTTATTTAACCATGAGCAACACTTGAGAAGGTATTTGACCAAGACTACCAAATACATTTCCTCATAGGGCGACCAGAAATTAAAACAGCACGGTCCCACTTTTACAACGCTGAGTCCGAGTCCCAGGAGTTCCCACAGTCCTGGGCAAACTGGGAAGACTAGTTACCTTGTCTCACCGCCACACTGCACCTGTGAGCCCTTCCACGGCTTCCACGACTCCTTCTCCCACAGGAATCAGTTTCTTAAGTCAGATGATCGTTCATCCTGGAACCAATTCCAGCTACACCAAGAAAGACCTTACATAAGAAATTATAATCTAGAATGGTCTTGGTTCTATTCCACTGAGTCCATCTAATGGGCCTGAGAAGAACCTTGGCCCACTATTTGTGCACTGAAAACTTATTCCTGTAGTGGGTCTCACATCCTGTTAAAAATAACGCCCTGACCTCTTATTTATGGCCTTGACAATTGCCACACCTTTCCCCCTTTCTCTCACAGGTGCTGCACCTTCCATTTGTATTCACCTTCCGGCCTGAGAGTGAGTTTCACTGTTCCTTGCACTTCTGTTCAGCTGCCCCTGATCAGGCTCTCCACTTGCTGTTCCTAACCTGCCACCCACCTCGAAACAGAATCTAGGCCAGCGCAGATCAAGCTGAGGGCACAGCCCTTTGAGCGCTGTAACTTGTGCCAACGGCCCCTTTGTGAACATCCCTGGTTCCTCTCCATCCTGGCTTGCCCATCCGCCCACCAGTTGCATTGCTGGAGGTTCCAGTATGAAGTTCCTGCTCAAGCTTACCCACAGTGGGATATGGCCCTGTCATCCTAAACACAGCATTTCTCATATTTGACTCCTTCAGCTTTAGTTTACTGAACTGATAAAAGCTGTTGTGGAACAGGTGGTACTAATGCTCAAGGCTCTGCCCCTCCCACATTGGTACCAGCTGTGTCCCAAAGTGGCTGGAGCATGGCTGCGAAAAGGATTAAGTCAACGAGAAGGAGATTGCTCACCCATCGGAGTCTCTCCTAGTACTTGATGGCCAACTAGAATTTCATGCCCTATTTTAATGGATTATATGGATAACATTAAGATGGTGCCCATGCTGCAACCTTTAGAAAAGTGATATCCTCGTTCAAAGCTAAGCTATAGACCTCCCACAGTCAGATGTGTGCAAGAGAGGAAAAGCACTATACTGTCCACTGACCCCTTCCCCAACAGCAATTTCAAACCATAGGAGTCAAGTGCCTGAAAAAAAGGAGGCAAATCTTAACTTAGATGGAGCAAAAGACTTGTTTGTGCTATCTGCTAAATAGGGAATATCATGTGGATTGGGACAATCTGGAATAGAACAAAAGACAGAAGTGGAGACATGAGTGGTCAGGCGGTGGGAAGCCAAGAGCTTCTGGAGCCAGAAACTGCTAAAGAGGCCTTGTTGGCAGCAACTCTGGGAAGGGGCAGCAGAGCGGAAGGGAGAGTCAAAGGGAACCAACCAAGTCAGAGCAGCGGCCAGCTCAGTCAAGGCACAGCTGAGCTCTGTCTGCACTTGACAAAGCTGGACTGGGGTACAAAAGGTGTCACAGGGGATGACTCCCTAATTTGACAGTTGGGAAACCATGGAGATGGGGAATTTGTGAGTCTGCTTTTCCATTATGACTTCATTCTTAAAACAGTTGACATAAGGTCCACATTGTTAAGTCTTTGTTCCAGCCTTTCTTCACTGCCATCACCACTTTCCAAGTATCAGAAGCATCAGATGTGTGAAACCAGTCTAGTGACCAACCAGATACCTAAGTAGGAAATGAATGTATGTCCATGAACTTCCTCCTAAATGGGGGAAAGTAGTGGTCACAGCAATTACACTTACTGAAAACTTACACAAAGTTTGAGGGTAATGGAATTTGGTCAAATTCACTTGGCATTCTCTACTGCCATTGCATTTCAGGGGTGCAAGGTGGAGTACAGGAAAGGCAATTGATTTGGAAAAGAACAGTGTCTTTCTCTACTAATCCTCCAATGACACATGCCACATAGAGCCCCCAAAAATGCATGCATTGGAATAAAGAACCATGAATAAAGAGGTAAGAAAGCAAAAGTCAAGATGAGGACAGGCCACTTATAAATTATAAAATCCTAGACACTACCTACGTGTTCAGGGACTTGATTCCTTTATCTGTTGAATGAAGGTGATGCTGTCGCTTGCTCATTCTTGTCATAAAAAAAGAAAAACCAAGAAAGCGAAATGTGAAGCGTGAAGGTGCCAGAAATGTACACTATGGTTGTAACTATATAAAGGTAGTATGAGACATCTTTTATTTCTATTTCATGTCTTCCTTGTTTCTCTTTTTATTTCTCTGCCTAAACGTACAGGGAATGTGCTACTTGCAGATTGAAAAGCTTTCCAAACCTTATAAAATATGATCGAGTAAGAGAGGCCAAAAGGAATCTAGGACATCAAATGCATCAGAAATGCTATTTATTAGGAGTAATTTATTAGGTAATGTCTGCATACTGATCATTGACAGAATTAGTGCAGTAGCACTATGACATTGCTAATGGTTTTTCCCATTTTCCTTCCCATCCTTCCCACATCGTGCATTTCACTTGTTCTCCCATCAAAATAGTGACATTTTCCTGATTTTCAACTAAGTCAGTCTCCTTGTAGTTATGTATAGAATTTAAAGCCACTCAAATATACATAGACATCTTATTAAATTAGGCTTTATTTTAAAATGTCTATATGATACAATGAAAATGTCTATTATTTGTCAAAGCCTCCATCCAATAGAGACAAATTCTGAAGCCCCTGTTCTGACCTTATGGCTTTCTTTACACTCTGTAAAAGGAAAGGGGGAGGGGGAAAGTGAAATAAAAAGGAATCAGAGAGTTGGGAAAATTAGCAATACTGTAATTTAAAATTCTATGCTGTCTTGATCTGTAGACTGAACGTTGGAGTCCCACCCCAAATTCACATGTTGAAACCTAACCCAGGTGCTATTGTATTTGGAGATGGAGCCTGCAGGAGGTGATTTGGTCATGAGGGTGGAACCCCCGTGAGTGCGATTAGTGCCCTTCTAAAAGAGGGTGTGGAGAGATACCCTTGCGTCAGATGAAGGCACAGCACAAGAAGGTGCTGTCTGTGAGTCTGGAATCAAACACTCACCAGACCCTAAATATGCTGGCACCTTGATCTTGGATTTCTTGGCTTCCAGAACTGTGAGAAGTAGAATTTACACCATAGAGTCTCTGGTGCTTTGTTGCTGCATCCTGAAAGAAAGAGATGTGCTGGAATTTCCCTTCTCCTATCACCTCTATATCCAGCTGGTCACTAAGCCTGTGGTTTAAATATATGTCCATTCTGGCCCCTCACTCTTTCATAAAATATTTTATTTATGTATTTTTAGAGGAGGGGAATGGAGACAGAAAGAGATGGAGAGAAACATCAATGTGAGAGAGAAATATCAATTGGATGCCTTTCACATGTACCCCAATGGGACCAGGCCTGCAAACCAGGCATGTGTCCTGGCTGGAACTGAACTACGTCCTTTTGATTTGCAGGATGACTCTCTCTTTTATTTCCATTTCCCTATTCCACATCCTCATAATAAGGTCTCTTACAAGACTCTTTAAACTGGTTCCTTCTTTCAACTCTTTATTCTTCCAGTCCAGTCTCCAACTGCCATCAGGCTTCCTTATTTACAGACCACTCATGGCTCCCTTTTGTTTACAAACTGACATCAGATCTCCAGAGGTAGACCTGAGATCACACACCCAGGAGTAGACCATGTCTTAACATTTCCACATCATGCATTCTCAAAGCACTGTACACCTGAAGTGGGTGCATTATATTGTTTATGAATTGTACTTCAAGTTGACTTTAGAAGAGTTTGGCGTCTCTGAAAGTTTTGACGTGTAAAACGCGTATTATAGAACTTAAGCTCTTCTCTGAATACAAAGTGTGCTCTGAGGACAAACCTTGACTTTATCCTGCCTTCTTCCCAGCTATATCAAACCCAGCATATTAAACTCAGCAAAAAGATGCCATTTGTCTCATTCATCCTCATGCATGAAATTATTAAACTCTTGTTGAATGCTACTTATCTCTTACATAAGCCAGTGATTTCCTAATATGAACTGACTTTTTTTTAAATGTAAGTGTATGAATATAGTTAATGTCGACTCAATGAAAAGAGTAGCCAAATTTTCAGATTCCAAATGATATTAAAACACTTGACTTTGATCTCATCAGTGGAGCACAATGTGGAAGAGAGGTGCCCTTCAGTGAGACAAATCTCACCTGGAATAAATTATCGGGAATTCTGTGAGTCCAGAGACTTGCAGAACAAAATGCCATCTCAGAAGCCAAAAAGAACACCCTCTTTTTAGAGTCATAGAGAGGTCAGGGGCTTTGCCTAATGTTCCATGGCTAATGGAAAATAAAATGAGGCCTGGAAACCACATTCTCTGACAATCCATGCCTTCCCAAGCTCCTGCTTCATCCACATACAACTCTTGTTAAATCAGTCATGGAATGTAAAGGAGAGAAAGAAGAGTTAACACAATCACCATAAAAGGGGGAAGACATAATTTCACACCCCAAAATGTCAAACTTTAATTTTTTTGTGTAATAAAATTGCAGGAATAGAAGAATGCAATACTCTAAAATTGAATAAATTTTTAGCTTCTATTGGGACATGTCTTTATTGTACATATGTAGTTTTTTCAGTTATGGAGTCATTGTATAAAAGCTTGAAAAACATAGTTAATTTTTATCTTAAATAGTTCTCAAACTACAATTTAAGTATATGTGTAAGAGTTCATATCTTCGGTTAATTCAAATACATTTTTCTTTCAATTAAAGAAAGTTTTTTAAAACATAGAGAATATCACAATTACTCTAATACATAAAGCCAAGTGAAATGCATTTTATTTGCCTTAACAAATAATATTTTTATATCAGAGGCATAGTTGTTGCAAAATAAGAAATTATCAAAAAAGACCAAATAATTTGCAACATTCTTATAAATTCATATATACTTGTATACAATATAGTATTTCTTTCATTAATTCATTTATTAAACAAAAATTTGTTGAGCACTTATGGGCTTGGCTCATCACCATAGGGCTTAAAAAATAAAAATATGAAATGTTCTTTCTCTTTTCTTATCAGAAATATTCAGTTAGACCATAACCACTGTTAGAATGTAACTCCAGGCCATCTGTCAAATGTTTACTGTTATCAAAGCTCCCCCTGGAGAGATACACAACTGCGGCTCACTCCACTGTAGCGATTTACATTTTCCTAGGTTCTAAGTGTATAGGTGCCCCAGGAACAGCAGAGAAATGAAATCTCTGACCCCAGGAACCTTACATTTCACTGCAACAAACAAAAATAAACAAATACCTACATAATATAATGTAAAGCAGTAGAGTTCACAGAATGAGAGAATTTAGTAGAAAGGTATCAAGTAGTAGGCAGGGGGGAGTTACTGCTCAAATAAAGTCATCCAGGAAGTCCTTTTTGAATAGGTGATATTTGCAAACAGACCTGAATGAAATTATAGAGCAAGCCTGTTTGTATCCTGGGGAAAAGCACTGTAGCCAAAGGAAATAGCAAGGGCAAAGATCAGGTACAAACATAACTCATACAGTCAAAAAGCAGCAAGGAGAAAAGTGTGACTGGCTGCAAGGGAAATGGAAAGCACGATGGAAATGTAAGGACCAGTCTTTGTACTTTGTAGTCACTGATGCTCAGTCTTTTGGAGGGTCCTGAGATAAGAAAGGACAAGATCGCATTAGCATTTCTGAAAGTCACTTCGTTGTCCACATGTAAATTGAGCTTTAAGTTGATTATAAGGCACAAGCTGGTCTACAGCGGTAACCGAAAGAGCTTCTGCCTTATGACCGATTCAATGTTCGTAGGTGGAAGGTTCAAAATATACAGACCTTTTCTTAAATCGTAAACTTTAATTTTAATAATGCCCATAATAAAACAAATGTAAGCCCTGGATGCACTTTTGATAGTATCTCAAAATGGTCAGCAGGAAAAAAAAAGTGCTGAGAAAAGCAAAGCAACATCTAGTTTCATTTAAGCTAGCAAGCATCTCAGATTTCTTCTGCCTCTCCCAGAGGACATAACCAGTTACTGTGCACACCAAAAACACTTAATAAACACTAGTCAGATTGGATCCTACCCCACCAGATTTAGAGAAATTATGGTTCAAAGGAACACCAAAACAACATCTCTGAGCTTGCCTAAAGACCAGCTTTCACAAATACAGCTAAAAGCTGAAGCAAAAACATGGGGAATCTAGATAAGAAATGTCTACAAAAATTATAAAACCTAGAAGAATAAAATCCAATTAACCAACTGAGAGATGGCCACCTAGTGGGAATTTCTTTACATTTTTATTTTATTGTTTATGTTTTGGGAAAAAGGAGTGAGCCTCTCCAAAAAGCGGAGGATAAAATCGAGGTTAGAGTCTTTCCTTTTCTCTCCTTTCTGGTGCTTCCTTCCTGCCGTGTGGGTACAGATGCTACATGGTACATCCGAAGGTCACAGCTCCAGCCAGGCAGACTCAAAACACAGATGTTTCCCACTCCAAGTTCCAGCTACCACGTATTCATCAGCCACTCAAGCCTACTGATGACAGTAGTGCCCCACTGTCTCTAGCTCCTGAATACTAGATGGTCTCTTGTCATTTCCCTGCGACCTGCCCACATCTTTGTAAATGATCACTCTTCCCAGCCCTCTTCAACATCCCCAATTTGTTTATGTCCCCGGTCTTCTGCTCTGACTGATGCAGGGCCTTTGCACTTGCTGGGCTCTCTACCTGCAGCGCCCTTTTCCAGTATGCACATCTCTCATCCCAAGCCTCTTGTCAAGTCTTGGCTCAAATGTCACCTTCTCAGGAAGGCCTTCCCTGTTACACCAATTTAAAATTGCCCTTCTTCTCACCGTCTTTTCCCTGTATCATCTTTTCCACTTTGTTCTTTTCCATGGCATTTATTCTCTTCATGTATCGCTTACCTTTCTCTCCCCCACTAGACGCTAAACTCCCTGAGGACAGGACTCTTTGTTGGGTTCACTCACTGCCACATCATGAGCACTCAGAACAGTGCCTAGCTGCTGCAAACTGTTCTGAAAGCATGACAGACAAACAAACAAAAAACGAACAAGCAAAAGACTTCCTAAACCCCTACAGAGTTAAGAGAGCTTGAAAATCCTGCCAAGTTTTAGTAAATTACTCTATGATCAATTTAACCTTACCCCAACCCGGGCAGGTCACTAACTAGAGATGGCTTGAGTCATACCACTCATGACATAAGATTCCCATTTGAACAGGTAGAATTTAGAAAGACAAATTTGCCCTTCAAATTCCACTTTTAAAGTAAATGTTAAAGTCCATAAATCATTTCAGTTGCTTAATTAGATATAAAGCCAGGTCCCAGAAATGTGAGACATGCATAGCTTCAGTTTGATACAAGTGATTACTCAGTGTTTTCTGTCTCCTGGCAGTTTATTGATCCTCTCCGTTTGTGAGTTTGCAAGAAAAAGTAATTTTTTACTCAAGCAATTTTGCATGGATGCATTCCCAATACCTCAATGCAGTTATTCCTAACATAGAGAAAAGCCAACAACCCCACATTTCTCTCAGCTTTTGGGTACATATTTCTCTCTCTAACTGTCTTGCTCCCTTAGTCCATCTTGCCCTCATTGAAATGAGAAAATCTTTATTCTTTCGTAAATAAATCCCTCTTGACACCAACCTCCCCAAGATACAGGTACATAACCCATAAATAATTTAAAGTTTATAGGGCCAACACTCAGATGATTTCACTTGTATCTTCTTTTTTTTAATGAAAATATAGGTTTACTATTTCCACCATGTAAGTTGATGCTGCTGTCAGAAAGGCTTTCAAATTGTTTTTCAAGTTTTTAAAGCTCATCTCAATCTCTCAGTAGAGTGTACCTATATTTGCTGGGTGCCAGTTTCTGGAAGGAACTCTCAGGGGGACTACTTGCTACATCTTGGACTCACTTGTATCTTCTTCTGAGAAGTTCCCCTCACGTGAAAATCGGACAATTTTTTGCCTGCATCATGGAATGACGATGCCTACCTGTCTTTCAGCTTCCACAGTTGCCTGCTTTGGAATCACTGCTGCTGCCTGAGCCTGCTATGAGAGCCTCATTTTTCAACAGAAGTAAAATGATGCTTTCCGAGGTTTGTGTGCATGCAATATCTTTGCAATGATCCATTTGAATGTCTTTCATACTCTGGCGAGCTACAGGAAAAAAATCAAAGAGGTCAATATCTAAAGTTGATGTCTATTTCATATGCCAATATCAAATTCACAAATATCAACTGGCACAGCAGAGCAATTATTTAACAAGCAACTAATTGCTCAACAGTTAGGATTACTGGTTGCCATATATAATAACAATAATAATTTATTTCTTTTCTAATGAAAGGGTCACTTTTATTCATTGTTAGAAATGTGGAAAATACAGAAATGGAAACTAAAGGAAAATAAAACTCACCATTACTTCCATGGAGATGGGTCGCTCATTCCCATTCAGAGAAGGACTTGCTGCCCAGCCTCAAGAAGTGGGCTTGGGTGACAGCCTCCAACTGCCAACCCGTCCAGCATTCGTCTCAGCTCTGAGACTAAGGTCCTGCTCCTCATGGCGCTGCCCAGCAACAGTGACTGAGCAAGGCCTTGGTAGCCAAAGTCAAGGAGGTGGGCCCCCGCTGAGGGACAGACTTCGATCCTCAGCTCCTCTGGGCCTGACAGAGATCGTCAGGTCTGCATAACTGTCGGAGAGTCCCCTGCCTGATCCTCTTCCGTCTTCTTTTTTTCTTTCACAAGTGTTACTCTCCAATCATCCTTTTTTTTTTTTTTTCCAACTGTGGTAAAATACACACAACATACAATTTACCATATAATCCACTTTTAAGTAGAATGTACAGTTTAGTAGTATTAAGTATATTCATCTTGTTAAAGGACCAAACTCCAGAACTTTTTCATCTCACAAAACTCAAGCTCTGTACCCATTAAACTACCGCTCCCCATTTATTCACTCCTCCCCAGATCCTGGCAACCGCTGTTCTACGTCCCGTTTCTGTGAATTTGACCGCTCTTGATACCTCGTGTAACTGGAATCATTCAGTATTTGTCTTTTTGCGACTGGTTTATCTCACGTGGTATCTTGTCCTCAAGAGTCACCGATGTGGTGGCAAGTGTCCGAGTTTCTTTCTTGTTTCAGGTTGACCAACATCCCGTTGTACATGCACACTGCATTGCGTTTGGCCAGTCGTCTGTCCTTGAACGCTTGTCTCCTTTCCTGCTGTTGTGAGCAATGCTGCTGTAAACACGGGAGCAGCAACCTCCTTGAGACTGTTTTCAGTTCTCTTGGATATATAACCAGAAGTGGACCATTTCCGTGTTTTGAGGAACCGCCATACTTTTTTCCCTAGCAAGTGCACGATTTTGCAAAACATCCAATGCTGGCTGCTGTGGATACTCCGTAGTAGTTAAAAACTTGGCTATGACTAATGCTGAAATCAGCCTTTTATACTTTTATTAAATCATTTTTATTGTTATTCTATTACGGTTGTCCCAATTTTCCCCCCTTTGCCCTCCTCCGCCCATTCCACCCCCACTCTCACGGTCAGTTCCCACACTGTTGTCCATGTCCATGGGTCACTCACACATGTTCTTTGTCTAGTCTCTTCCCCTTCTTTCCACCACTGCCCCCCAACTCCCTCCCCTCTGGTCACTTTCAGTCTGCTCCATGTTTCCATGCCTGTGGTTCTATTTTGTTTGTTAGTTTATTTTGTTCATTAGATTCCTCTTACAGGTGAGATCATATGGTATTTGTCTTTCACCAACTGGCTTATTTCACTTAGCATAATATTCTCCAGTTCCATCCCTACTGTTGCAAAAGGTAGGAGTCCTTTTTCTTTATGCTGCACAGTATCCCATTGTGTAAATGTACCACAGTTTTTTTATTCACTCATTTACTGATGGGCACTCAGGCTGTTTCCTGCATTTGGCTATTGTAAATAACACTGGTAAGAACATTGGGGTGCATAGGTTCTTTTGCACTGGTGTTTCAGAATTCTTAAGGTATACTCCCAGCAGCAGAATTGCTGAGTCAAAAGGCAGTACCATTTTTAGGGTTTTTTTGTAGAAATTCCATATTTTTTTCCACAATGGCTGCACCAGTCTGCATTCCCACCAACAGTGCACTAGAGTTCCCTTTTCTCCACAACCTCACCAGCACTAGTTGTTTATTGATGTGTTAATGATGGCCATTCTGACAGGTGTGAAGTCACATCTCATTGTGGTTTTAATTTGCATCTCTCTGATGGTTAGTGATGTTGAGCATTGAAATCAGCCTTTTAACTGCTACTGAGTATCTGCAGCAGCCAGCATAGAGATTTTGTTGAGTCCTTAGACATTCAGTGGTGCCCAGCTGGTCCAAGTCCTCCTTACTGGAACAAGCACAGATTTCAGGAAGGCCTGGCATAACCCCTTGGCAGAAAAAACCATTGGTTTCAGGCCAGTTGACATTGCCTAAGAGTGAGGTCACTGGCACTCAGTAGTGAAGAAAGTGCAGACTGTCTCACTTAGCCTAGGGAAAAGTTCTAGCCAATGTACAAGTACCAAAGGGCAGAACCAATCTGGAATTTTACAATTTCCAGCATCCTGTCTCTGAGATGAACAACTCCATCTGAGCAAGCATCCCATCCTTTCACCCCCACTATCTCCACTCCCTCCCTCTTGCCCCCCCTGCAGTCAAATGCTTCTGCCATCGATGAACTTCATCTCACTTGAAGGATTTACTTCTGAATGTAAAGATGAAGAGAACATTAACCATACACCCTCTGTATGATTACAAATGTTCCCCTACTTCAGTTAAGAAAGGAAGAAGCAATTTTCTAATTCTTGTGTTGAAACACCTGAAATATTGCATTGTTTAATATTCCAATCAAAGGGAACTAAAACTGGAATCGAGGATGCTGCCTCCCTCTCAAGGAAAGATGGCAAAAAGGAAATGAAAAGTCAGCTTGACAGTGTTGATGACTCTGGATACAGCACCGTGTCAATCAAGCATCCATCCTAACCCAGCTTAAAGTCTTCCCCTGGTGGCACAGTGGTGGGGACTGTTAACACTGACATTGAAAGAAAAAAATTACTGGTGATGAATTAGAACCGAACTTCTATTCTCCAAATGCTTGTGCTCCAGGAAATACAGAGAAGAGAGGCAACGAGGGAAGAGAAAAAGAGAAAAAACTATTTTATACTTAAAAAGGTAATAGTTTCTGTGTAGTTTGCAAGCCTGAACAAAGCTAAGGGATATATATAGCATCTATCCTGCCCTATCTCACCAGCACACGTGAAACAAGTAACAATTCTATTTCAGAGTTCTCTTATCATTATTGTCCCTCAAAAATCATCTTTCCAACATTTCCCGGGGTCTGCCACCCCCCCAAACGTCCTTCCCATGATCCCACCCCGTTCAAGCCACCGCCCCACACCTCCCTGAGCCTGCACCTTGGCTGCTCTCTGTTTTTCGTCTATTCTTCTGTCTTCCAGATGGGGCCAGCTTCCTTAACACCAAGTAGATTTCTTTTGATAAGCTAACTAATGACCCTGGTATCATCCAATATAGTGCACATACTTCTGTTCTTACCATACTTATCCTTGTTGTGATATTTTGCTTCGTTGACCATCTCCTGTACATGGAATCCCTTCTTCTCAGCATCTGGGATCTCTCTGTCTCCCCTAGCTTTATTTTTACTACTCCTCCTGTTCCCTTTCAGACTCCTTTGGCAGGTTCCCTTCTCCTTGTAACACACTAAGTGTTTAGGTTTCCCCAACTCTTTCCTAAGTCCTCTATTCTAATTAGTCCCCCAGTCATCCCTTGGTCAGCTTCTCCACATGCACATGCTCGCTGTCCTGTAGCTCACAGCCCTCTGCTGGGTTTCAGTCCTGGGTATCCAACTGCCCATGTCCTACAGGGCCCTCCAACATGGGAACCCTTCCAAACCTGACCTTCTTAGACTGCTGTGAATGAATGGCCCTACCTTCCACCCAGCTACCATAGTCAAAAACCTGACATTCTAAGCACTCTTTTCCCTTGTTCTTCAACACCAAGTTAGTCACCACCCTACAAACTCAATTTCCTTCATTTATCTCAAAATCATTGTTTCCCTCAATCTCCACTGCCACTGCTTTAGTTCACATTCTCATCATCTCAGTCACCCCCTGCTCACTCACCTGCCTGCATCTCCTGCACCACCCCCTCCGCTGACCTCTCTTCTAGTCACAGTTATGAAAATGGAGGTTAAGACTTTTAGGATTTTGAGTTAGAGGCCTGAGAATTTTGAGTACACACTAGCCACTCTGCAAGGAAAGTTCTCTAAACAAACCCACTAATACTTTTTCAGAGGTTTGTTAGGAGAATAAAATGAGACACTATGTTAATCTCTTAAACTCATACACAGTGCCCGGCACATTAAAAACCCTCAGTAAAGAAGGAAACCCTGTCTTTATTAATGTGACCTTACTGAAACAAAAAAAACTCTACTTAGCTTTTACTTCCCTGATTATCATCCTGTAATTACTTTCTAGGGCACCCAGAATAAGGCAGGCACCTCATTTTAGTTTCTATAAAAGTCATATTCTGGCTTCTGCTAACCTTTAGCATTATCTTCCTAATTACCAAAATGTGCTATCTATTCCCTAGATATATGGAACAATTGTAGTTTTCAAAACATACTCTACTTCATCCTCAGCATATCCACAATGTTGTCACTTTTATCTAGAATGCCTTTCTCTTTTGTGTTAGCTAGAAGATTCCTACTGATTTTTTTTAAGCCCAGATCAGATCTCAAAATGCCCTGGGAAGTGCCCTCTTTCCCCACACTTGCCTTTGGATGCTCCTCCACATGCATGGAAATAACACCTCAGCTGTACCTACACGTTCATGCAATGATGTCAAAGCTTTTATCATTTCATTCTAATGTCTCCCCATGGCCCACCAACCCAGTGCAACAAACTCCATAGGTACACGCATCTCATCTGCATCCTCACTTCTTCACGTGTCTGGCAGATAGTAAGTTCTCAATGCAAGAAGATAAAGGAAAGAAAGAAAAAAGGAATCCAGCAAACAGGAAGGTAAGAATACATGAGTGAGAGAAGGAAAAAGAAAGCTATTTCCTGCTATGCTAAAGTCCCAGGGCATTTTTGCTTTAGCTTCTGAAAGCTCATAGATCCCCGTGTTGCTAAGTAAGAAATAGTATAATCTCCCACGTAGACAGTCTGCACCTTCATCTCCCTGTAAACAGCTTTGCTTCTGCGCTCCCTATTCAATCAATTCCTTGCTTCAGCCCTTTATACATACTTTTTATCCACTGTGATCTGCAGCTCTTCATCCCTACAGATAAATGATCCTTTGGAAATACTGGAGAGATTTATCCCTTTGACTCTTTACAGTGCCCTTACAATAAGGGAAACAAAGGGACAATCTGTGAAAGGAGCAAGAGAGGGGAATTGGCACTTTACCTGTATTACTCCCAGTAACTCAGGGATTTACTGAACAAATACATTTTGAGCACCTGCTCTTTGTCTGGCAGTATACTATGCATAGGAAACACAAAAGCTGATAAGATAAGGTTCTGGGTTGTCAGTGAGCTCACACATTGGTGGATTCTTTCGGCTAGCGCTGTTTTGCATGCTTTCTGTGTTCCAGGCACTATATTAGGTTCTAGGAGAATAGCCGTGAATGAAACAGAAAAAGTTCCTGTTTTTATGCCTATTGTCTCCTTTCCTTACATTTTAGTAAGAGAATGTTAACCATGCACCATCTATATGTCTATTGGTCTACATGTCTGTACGTATGGAATGTTAACCATAGACCAAGTGTCTATTGTCTCCTTTCCTTACTAGATTTTAATAAGGGGACAATGGGCACTTGCTTTACTCTAAGGATAAAAGAAAGAAGAGAAGCAAAGGTAGATACTGGGAGATCTGTTATCTACCTGTGGTTGTCCACAGGTGGATAACCAAAAGGTGAATGGACATTTCTTGGTGTGTGGGGGTGGGGGGTAATGGCAGTAAAAATTATTCAATTCTGTAGAGCCAACTGGATCTGCTAATGGATCAGACATGAGTTGTTAGCAAGAAAAATGGGTCAACCCTCACACCAAGGATTCTGGTCTGTGTACCTGGGAGAAAAGAATGGCTTTTACTTGAGTTGGGAAATTCAGCAAGAGGAGTGGGTTTTTTTTCAGTGAAATAAGAATCATGATCTGGGAGTAAAGTAAGGAGGTGTTGGAGTTTAAGAAGAGAGAAGAAGGAAATGCCTTGGAAAGCATATCATTTTCTATGTCCTCTATGGTTTGGAGGCTAGACAAAGATGAGAGATAAAATGTTTAATTTTAAATGCTGTGTGTTTGCGTTGCCTAGAAATAACAACAGCAAACATTTATGTAGTAATCACTATAAAATGCAATCAGGAAAAGATGTATGGTGTGAATTTCAGCCCCATCACACATCATACATTTAGAGGTGTGGACCTGCAACAGCGATATAACTTCATAGAGCTGGTGTTCAGGACACTATTCTCCTGCATTAGAGTTAAGACAAGAGAACATTGTGTAGTTTAGAAAAGAATTGCTTTATTTTTTATGAATTGGGACAAAGGACCACCAACCCTTTAAGTATGCTGCTTCTTTATGACAGCAGGAGTTGTAGATCACGAGGAGTGATTTATGTGGTAGGAATCAATGAACATTCACAGATAGCTGAGAAAGGTTAACTAGCTTGTGTAGAGACATTGGCTTATTGTACACTCAACTTTATTAAATATTTAGCTTCAGTTGTAAAATCTGTGGAAAGCACAGCTTTTGGGTCATAATATCAGAAGAACCAGAACGCATCTCAAATGTGTGTCGTCTGTATTTTGACCAAGGAGCACTTACTTAATGCATTTTAGGAGTGCTTGATATAGAATGTATCTTGAGGTTTTGTTTTAATTAACAACATTTATTCCCAGCTTACGTAATTGTTTAAAGTGCCTTAAGAAGGAAGAACTGACCAACTGTGACAGGTGCTGCTGATGGTTAAAGTGAAATGCAGACTGAGATTTACCTTTGAATTTGACATCATGGGTGACTATGGTAAGATCAGTTTTTGAGAAGTAGTGGGAGGAAAAGCCTGACAGGAGGAGGTTCAAGAAGGAGGAAAGGTGAGGAACTGAAAACACAGAATGTAGATAAATCTTCTAAGGGGGTTTTCCAAGAGGAGCAGAGAGAGGGAGCAGTAGCTGGAGGAACATGCGGATCAAGGGAGGATTTTTTAAATGGAAGATTTTATGGTTCATTTGTATGCTGATGAAAATGATACCATGAGAGGGGGAAGTTGATGATGCAGGAAGAGAGAAGTGGCAGAGAGAAAATGAACACTAGTGATGAGGTAGAGGATTTGGCTTTACATAGAAAAAGGAGGACAGATCACCCATGGTTATTGAGGTTAAGTCAAAGAAAAAGAAGTATTAGATTTACTAACTGAACAGGTCAAACTCTCTTTTGATTGCTTTTATTTTTCAGTGGGATCAAAAGCAAAGTTAAGACTAAAGAATGCGGGTGGGTGATGTTGGAGGCTTTAAAAGAGAGTAAAAGGTGTGAACGAACCAGTTGCCTGGGAGAGTTTTTCATTATCTGTCCTCTCTGTGAAGGTTTACTGCAGAAAGTCACATGACTTTATGCCATGGCCCTGAAGGGTTAGGGCTATGGAGAGGTGAGTCTTTGTTTTAAATTTGATTAACCCTGTCTTCTGTAAGGTCTCAACTTTGTATAGGTCTAGGAGTGAAAACCTGACACAAGACTGGTGAGTACTGATTCATTTCATGGGAATTTGGGACTTGGAAATGTGAAAGTCAATCTCTCTTGAAAGGTATGATTTGTGGAAAAATGAGGGAAACAAATGATTTTTGTTTCATGACATGGGTAAATGAGAAGCATGTCTTTAGGAAAAGAAGAATAAAATAAAATAGGTGTGCATAAATAACAAAGTAAGAGAATTTTAGGTGTTACTAACCCTACTTCTGAGCATTCCTGAATCCTAGGCTTTGGATTGCAAAAGAATCCTTAATACTGTCCCATGGGCCTTGTTGCCTAATATAGTTTAAATTCAGTTTCAATCGCATGCAGGTGTCAGGTTCCAAAACAGCACCCCCACCCCCAACCATGGGTGGTTTTCTGAACAGACAGAATAGGCAGCAACAGTAGGTGTGAGGGATTCAGGAATGTGAAACTTCTCGAGCAAAGCCTCTTCTCCAATTCACCAGCTGTGGTTTATGAAAGTTCACAGTGAAGTTGAAATGGAATCACCATTCACAGAATATCTTCTAGAAGCCAGGTGTCTTAAAAAATATTCTTATTTACATAGTCCTTTAGCACCGGAGAAAGCCTATTCCAGAAGCCAAAGAAGAAACATCTTCTCTCAGAATATATCCATATATGTCCCAAATATTATTGTGTATAGCTTTGTTCCAATATTTGATGGAAGTGACCTTAATTAAAATATCATATTTAGAGGTGTTAAAATTATGTTTTAATGGCTGAAAAGAAATCAGTTAGGCGAGAACATATAAATATTTTAACCAGAGACTAAGATATTGGAAATCAAATTGGGGACAGAGGACAGAAAACTAAGAAGTAACTGGAAGATGCAAAAAGTACAACAGACAGAAAGAAATCAAATGTGAAAAGAAAAAGCTCAAAAGCCATATGCAGCTGTTGAAAGAAACATGCTCAGACATGTTGAAACATGAACCCTGGTTCATGGTAATACGTATAAAGGGAGTCAATTATTGCTCAATACAGCAGATGGGCATTCTCAACTGGATTATAATATTTGGAAAGATGACATGGAAAGACCTGTCGATTCGGATAGAAGCCAGTATAGAAGAATGTGACATAGAAAATAGTTGTATAAAAGCCACCTTCCCATTTCATGGACAACTTTTCATTTCTAGCTAGAATAAAATAACAGGATGTTATACTCATTGTAATTTAATAATGCAGAGAGATATCTATACTTATATAATAAAAATACAAGCTATGCATTGGATATCTCTCCGATAATTATAAATATAAATAGAATAAAAATGTTCCACCAAATATATTATTAAGAAAGGATATGGGGAAGATTCAAGGTCAGGGTGACAAGGTTGTCATTTGGGGTAGAGAAATTCTTAGCAATGAGTTCACTGTAGTGAAAAGAATCAATAGTAGAATTCTTATACTCACTCCACTTTTGGAACCAGGAAATCTACCAAATACTTAGTTTAAAACTTTGTCCTACAGTTTGTCTTTCTCAGCCTTCAAGCCCCGCTGGAAGATAGCTGCCTACAATTTGTGAAGCGTTCGTTCAATTATTTGAAGCTCAATTCTCCCATCCCCCTTTTATTTTCCCATTTGAGTCTCATCTGAAAGATCTTTCCTCCAGTCATTCTCCAGTCAGGGTGTGAAAAACTATTTTTGAACAAAAGGAATTGTTATGCTTTTCAAAATGGCATATTCAAAGGTGATTTGGAATGTAGATTGCAAAACTTCAAAATGTTGACCGTCATCATGGACACATAGAGTGCTGGGTCCAGAAAGAAATCTGGGGGTCACCTGGTACAAAACACTCATTTTTGTTCGTATATAAACTAAGATGCAGACAGACAAGAGGCAGGACCGAGGCCACACTGGTCAAAGGGCATAGCTAGAAGGAGACGAAGGTGTTCCACTCCCAGGCCCAGCTTCTTCTGCAATGTACCTTCTGGGGCTTCTGAAAAATTTGCATAAACTACTAACAACATTTGAATGCAGACATTACTAGCTAATATAAAGAAGATCACTAAAAAGACAATTAACTAATTCAAGAATCACAATAGCATGTACCCCTTTTGCGAATAAAGCTAAATTATTCAGTAAAAATTGGAAAGGTAAAGAAAATTATAAGTAGTAAAAATAATACTTTATAGTTAAAGTTTTATGATCTAGTTATCCATGCCCCACATAGGTGATTGTGGTAAAGTTACCCCCAAATCCCATTCATTATACATTTACCAAAAATGACTCTGGGAAAATAAAGAATAGTAGAATCCTGATAGGAGTGGTTACAGGCAGAAGGTATCCAGTCAAGGGTGTCCTGGGCCTTTTCCTCCAAAAGTGCTGGCAGCAGAGCATAACAGATCTTCATCCAAGAAGAGAGATGAGAAAATGCAGGGCTGGCTAGCTGGGCAGGTACAAAAGAACCAGGAACTTGCTCTGTTAAATTCAGGAACTGTTTTAAACAGAAAAAAAGCTAACAGAGGCGTTGATTAAATAGTGAGGTGAAATCGATTTTGTGGAAGTCACTAAAGATTCTGGGGGCACTCCCCCCTGGCCAGCTCTAGCACCTCCCTCCCTGGGACAAGGCGGTACTCAGGGACGGGAGATGACAACTGACGGGGGATAGGTCCAGAAACTGAAGAGAGGTCTTTCCAGGGAGGTTAAGGAAGGGTGGAGGAACAGGAAACTCAGTGTAGGAAAAAAGGTAAGAGGTGAACCCTGCGGGACTATGGAGGGAACGGGAATCGAGTTACCAACAGGGTCAACAGCCTAGGAGTCCTCCAGGGACACAAGTTGGTTGAGTAGGCTCGTGGGTTGTCAGCAACCCTGCCCAGTGAGCAAGTACCCAGGAAGCCAGCTTGCTTCTGTCCTAAAGGACCCTTTGATTAGGCAACCTGGGGCCTTAGCTTAACCCAGACTACCAATGACCATGAGTCATCTACTTCAACACTAAGCCATTGTAATCCAAATGTCAAATGAAACAAGAGAACAGGGTGCCTGCCCAAAGGAGCAGAAAGGATGAGCCTGCCCTCCCTTCAGGGCATTCACCTTCAGGGCGGAAAACAGATTTAAGGACAGAGGAAGCTGCAGCTTCTTGGGCATTAAAAAGATTAAGGGAAATAGTCGTGGACTGGAGCAGAGAGGAAATTATTTGCCTGTCTCAGAGAGGACATTTCTGTTGTTATTGCCCCATAAACCATCTTCACCCTCGGTTCCAAATCGGGCAGGGCTGATGGGATTTGTTGAGGCAATACATCAAATTAGTCCAGCTGAGGAAACTCCAGAGAAAGGTCTGGAGCCAAGGAGTGCCCCGAAATTTATCTAAGTGACAGGACACTTACAGAAGCAAATGGAGCCCCTAAGTTGCCACCGTGGACATCACAGCCAAGAATGAGGCTAATAGAAGAAGGCTGTGCCTTTAGTTCCAGGGAAGAAAGGAAGATTTAAAGAGTAAACCAATGACCGCTTAAAGCTTTTAATACCAGCTTGAACTTGGGTGAAAATCAGACGTTCAGAGAGCCCCAGTAATATTTGGAGAGCAAAGGAGGGCTATAATGATGCACACCTGCACCATTTATTGGATTAAGAATTATCAAGATCACACAAAGATTAAAAAGCAAGTCAGCAGTTTGCTTTAAGGAGAGGGGGCAGGGAAAGTATCCAAGGGCTAAGCAAACATGGAGAAGCCACCAGGGGCCCTGAGGAACCTCTTCCAGCCTGTGCAGCTACCCCTTCCTTCGGATGTCTGGGTTCCAGAGCTGTGATAAAAATGTCTGTTGCTGAAGCCACCTAGTAAGGTAGACTAATCCAGCTGGCCTGCCTTAACTGAGGTAGGGCAACTTGTCAGTGAGCAAGCGTGCAGGCTTAGAAAAACCTGCTGTACCAGGGGAAAGCTTTCATGGAGGAAGTGATGTGGAGAGGAGTCTTGAAGTATATGTTAGAATGTGGCAAGTCTGTCCCCCTGTTATAAAATAACAAGTTAGCACAAGGTGTTTCCAAAAATGCATAGTTAGAATGCCGTGACTGCCTGCTCCACTCCAGCTGATCCGAGGAGCTCCAGGAGCTTTGAACCAGCGAGACTCTTATCTGGGTCACATTGCAATTACTGGGAGCACTGGCCTGGTAACCTGGGGTACATAGGAATGCTAGTTCAATGTCATCCATGAGGAGGAGCAGGGCGTGCATGGGCTGAAATGGCCAGGTTCCAGATGGCCGCATGACAGTTTTCAGGCTTTTCTGGGCCTCAGTTTCCTTCCTTTAAAATAGAGATGTCACAAGAGGTCATTTCTAAAATCTCCACCACCTCTGATGCTCCATGAAGACAGTTGGGTTGCATCCAAGATTTTTCATCAACCTTTGGAGTATATTTTACTTCAATAAATAGCTGAAAAGCAAGATCAGCAATAACCTAGCAAATCTCATTGAATGTGAAAGTCAAACTTGGAATTGGGGTATCTCATCTCCACCTAGCACTTCCAAACTCCCGTTCATTAGTTTTTGTTGAAATATTCTTTCTTCACAGCCATGACAGTCCAAGAAATATAAAACCCATCCCAGAGAAGACATTTACCTTTAAGCACTTGATAGTGAAGATTCCTACTTTTAGAACCAGAACCCAGTTCTTTCACTTGCTGCCATTTCCTTTATATATAAAATAGGAATAATGATAACTTTCTTACCAATAAAAGGGAAAGGATTTGAATACTGGGTTAAATATATATACATATATTTTATATATATTATATATAATATATATATTATATATATACGTATATATTATATATAATATATACATATATATATATACACACTCCCCTAGTGGATTATAATACCAAAAATAGGAGGAGTTTTTCTATTACTTTCTTCATGGAATATAGCACAGTATTGGAGTCACGGCAGATGGTACGTTAGTTATCAATTGACATGAGTAGATAGGGATTAAATATTTTCTTTACACATTCACTTTTTTAATCGACAAATGACTTCTTGTTATAATTAACAAAATATATTCGATAAAAATAAAAATGTTTTTTTTCCCCCTGGGGGAAAAGAGAATGCAGCAAGCTGAGAAGTAGAAAAGGGGATTTTCCAGGCAGAGTTTCTTGAGGTATGGTCCCTGCACCAGCAGCATCTACCTCACCTGAACTTACTAGAAATGCACATTCTGAGGCCCCTTCCCAAACCTACTGCATCAAAAATTCTGGGGAAGGCCCGACCATTTGTGTTTAACAAGCCTCCCATGTGGCGTTGAGACAGGCTAGAGTTTGAGAATCACGGTCCCGCGGGAGGTGAGAAGGCTGGAAAGTGCCATCACTGAGTGCACTTTTTTACTTTCCAGTGTGGCTGGTAAATACTGGAGTAACTACAGAGATCTAAAGGGAGAAATAGGAGCTGAATTGGGCCTTGAAAGAGCGCAAAGGTGGTGGGTGTTAGGAGGAGAGGCAGTTGGAGATGCAGAAATAACATGAGTGGAGCCTTCTGCTCTGATTTAACCCTTAGCGGGAAACTTAACACCCAAGCACTGATGTCCTCCTTCAAGGTCAAAATGGCTTTAAAAATAAGATGCCTGAGGCCAAGGGCAGATTATCCTGGATTTTCCACCAAGACAATGACTTGATGAAGAACTTTCTCAACATGAATTAGTCTGAAGAGGTGAAAAATGCTTAAAACAGTTCATCTAGAAAAAATTATCAGCCGGAAAATTATGGTTAGACATATTTTAGAGCCAAAGTGAAAGGATGTAAAAGTCTCATTAATTGCCCAGAAGGCATCCTTTGTGTTGAATAGAACACAACCTCAGCTATAAGCTTTTAGCGAAATTAAATCTCTTCACACCTCGCCAAACTTGTGACTTTCCTGTATGAGGGACTGGAGCCCACCGTCTGGAAAAGGATTGCTACAGTGCTTACCTGCCAACACCTTACGGGGTGGGGGTTGGGGGTGGGTACATGAAGCAGAGCTAAAAAAGAACAGGAACTGTATTCACTGTGAAGAAAAGACTATCACGCTCCTTGGACCTGAGGAAATGCTGTGTTAGCGAAGTGAGTCATTCAAATGTAAGAGTGGAAAGTTTTATCTCGTCTCTCATTCATGCTGGATTCGTTTTTGGCTTTGTTTTTACAGAATTGATGCAGTTGATTTTGGTTTTCCATTCCAAATGAATGCACCGAACCAATTATTCATCCTTTCTGCCCCTTGGACAGGGATAAGTTCATATTCTAAAAATTGTCCCATTCTGCTTGTTTGGGTCTTGGACTTCAGTGTTGACAGTGTGGGACTAATTTGCATGCTTCTATCTCCTCCCCTTCTCTATACCTTGCACAGATGTTATCGTTTCTGCTTTAGCTTTTTAAGGTCCCTTTATAGCATAAACGAGTTTCTTCATGTTCACTTGGCTGCACCCTGAGAAATTATCTATCGACATACTCAGTGGCAAAAGACAAAAGCAGATGGTTCCAAAACTGAAATAGGATTCTTCTGTAGACATAAAGGGAAAGATTGTGTTCAGGGACTGGATGACATGCGTTTCACAATTTTAGTTTCCATAAAAAAGTTGACTTCTTCAAAGCAGATACAGATTTGACAAGACCATTTATTCAGCAATGGTTGACTTGTCCCTTCTTCAACAATGACATAGAATGTAAGGCTTCGTGGAAATGGAGAGTTTTCTTTCCTCACTAATACGAAAACTATTCAAATGGATGCCATATTTATTTAATTGGATTGCTGAAATCTTCCTACGGAGAAATAAAGGCAACGCTTTCCTTTTGTCTCTTTCGACCTATAAAATAAAGCTGACTTCCAGTACTGCAATGTCTTAGTGTGATTTGGGTCTTTCAAAAGATGGAATTGGGGAAATAGAAATTTAAAAGAAGCCACACATAAACCACACTGTTATTTAAATCAGCACTTGTATTCACTCTCCTTTTTTTATTTGCCAGCTTTCCTTTGATCATATCATAATAACTGTCTAGACTCTGTTCTCAACTGTGATGGATTTTAGGAGACTTGGTACAAATGATACTAGAAGAAAAATAAATTAGCAACACTGTGCATTAAAGTGTCACAGTTTAAAAAGTTATGAATAGAAAAATCATTGACTGCTAACATACCAGCTACAATAGCCTGCTATCTATTCATTTTCTTCAGGGTTATATAGCTTATGATGAGAAAGTTATCTACCTTGCTATCAAAATGTATAATAAATAATGACTTACAACAGTAAGTATGCTTCTGTATTCTTATTTTACTTTTTTGTTTTATACTAGATACAAAAGTTTTGTGGGAATCTTGATTTTGGGTTAAGTTACAGCTATAATTATGATTGTGTCTGGATTGTTTTTTCGAGTGTCTGACTTCATTTGTGATTTGTGGGATGGCCATAAGGTTCAAAGCCACAGTTAATTAAGGTTTTACTTAAAGCAACACAATAATCATAGTGACAACAAATTATATCGGAAACAACTCTCTTGGGCTGATATTTAGTCAGTAGGAAGTGGTATAGCCATCATGAAATACTTTCCAGAAGGTTAAAAGTCAGCTTATTCCCAGAGTATCCCCAACCCAGGGCCTTACCACTTCATCCCTGCCACCTCACCCCCTTCTCCAGCACCCCATCTCTTAGTGACTCGGCAACTAAAGGTTAACACCTGGCCCAATAAGGACGCTGCAACCATGGGTGTCAAAACAATTCCTGGATGTGTCAAATGAAAAGGAAGGAGAGGAAGCCATGAAGGGAAAAAAGAGAATGGATAAGTAGAGAGCTTCTGATGGGAGACTTCAAAAGCCTGTTGTATTTACAAGCAAACCTCTATTTCACACTTTTTCTTCTAGGTCAACCTTATCTATGCCAATTATCTAATTGCTCCATAGGATGTTCTCAGAGACAAGATGATTTATTGTGTTGTGTGGTGTGATAAGACTGTTTGAGCCCTAGAATTAAAACTTAGGTATATTCATTCACAGCTGCAAAGATTCTGCCCACAAGCTTCCAGGTATCTACCTAGTAGATGTTGTGCCCCACCAAAATCTTCTTTACTGGGCCAATGCTGGTGTTGGGTTTTGGTGGCTCACAGAAGCACCCTTTTTTGGACAATTGTTGTCAGCCGAGGAGAGCCCCCTTGGCTGGTGATACCTAGAAGATGTTCTTCTGCCACCAGCAGCATAGCTTGTTCCTAAGGACTGACTCTGTCCTTGCAGGACAATTTTGTGGTACCATCCACGCTCCAGAACTGCCTGTGGAATAGGTTGAACTAGAAAATCCCACCTTTGTTTAGGTCCTTCCCCTTCACTGGCCTGCTCACCTTGTGTCCTTGAAGAATTCCTGGATGCCCTTGATGTGTCCTTGGATCTCTCCAGTCCTAAAGAATCCAATGCATTTTACTTTTGAGACAGAAATGAAAATATGTTTTATTTCTAAATATAGATGCAAAACATATGGACAATTTTTAGACCTTTCATCAAACAAATTTGAGGGGCCTCAATAATGTTCAACTTTGATTTCTAACAGACTATGCCGTTAGGAACCTAAATTAGATTACAGTCCTATTTTTCTTCCCTGTTGCAATACTTTTTTTCTTTTTGCTGGACTTTTATCAGTGAAATTCATGTTTTCCCTATTACTGACCATTCTGTACATATATAGATAGGAAGGAACATGTCAGTGCTTTGTAGACTATCATCAGCCACCTCAACTACTAGAGAAGGCGTCTGGGTATTTTCGGTTTGCCCCTCCATATCCGCTCTTCACTCTTCTCCATCCTGCTCTGAGCCCCAAGACTTGAACCTCAACAGTCTTTACCACCAGGCTGCCTTGCCTTCCAGCGTGGGCTTCTAGTTTAGCCAGTGGAAGACGTTTGCCAAAAAGGTGAAGGATTGGTGGAGAATGAGGAAAGCATTTTTATTCTAATAGCAACCTCCCTGCTGGGTCATCACAAGTTGGCTCTGAGCCTCAAACCCAAGGCTGCAGTTCCTACTGGGCAGCCCTCTGCATCCAGCCACCGACTGCTTCCCATGTCAGGCCCCTGGGGAGCCCTGCTTTTCCTGGCTCAGTGGCACTGCACTATCCTCTGTTGTGAGGCTGCGCCCAGCTCTGTGCACAACATGCTAAAGCTCCCTACACTAAACTCTCTTCCTGGCACCTTTCGAGTACGTTGTTTCCTACCCTGACACCGGATGAAATACTAGGGTATCCCCGGTTGGCTAATGCTAGGAGTGACAATATTTCCTACCTGGAAAACAATGCAACCTGCTAAAAATATTTAAGTAATTTCTATATTTAGTCATTTAGTAACTCCAATACTCATTACCGCCCATCGATTGGAGGGTTATAGTCATTTGGCCATTCCTTTATTCGTTTACTCCCTAGCCAGTCACTGATCACCAACTCAAACTGATGCCCTGTGAGCCGTGGTACCCGTGTAAGGCACAGCACTATAGCGCCATGCACCACATTATACATTTCTCCCTGTGAGCAATGTTCAGGTTACCTTTGAACAGTGACTGTAGGTGAATGAAAATGCTATCTCACGGAAGGAAACATTCTGACCTCTCATTGGGCCTGAAATGGGAAGACCCATGGATTGAAGGAGTGACAGTGACTATAAGATGAGTTCTTTTACGGGTGGCAACTGAAGTACCACTCTGGAGAGGGGTCAGTGGGTGAGGAAAGTGACCAACCCTTTGTAGGAAAAGTGTGTGCTCTAGAAGATGCCTGGTAGCTAAGTGGGTGGTTTTGCAGCTGTGCTGAAAATTGGGGTGAAAAAAGCTGTAAATCCCAAATACTTTGGGAATGATTTCCCAGCCTGTCCTGCCTAAGGGGCACAGTGATTTTAATGCAAGTCAGTCAAATAAGACATTTGTTATTCTCAAGGCTACAAAATCAATTGTGTGACTAAATTTTTTAGTTTTCAAGGCAGTTGTTGTTGAAAGAATCTGAATTGTGCAGATGATTGCTTTTAGAATAACACTGATGTTTAACCTCTGAGTTGTTCTTTCTGCTACAAACATCTTGAAACAGATAAAATAAATGCTGCAGAGTAAAATACTTTTTAAAAAGTCTTCAGGACAAAGCCTGATATAGGGTACTCTTATGAAATAACCTCTAAACTTTATCTCACATCCTATATTGCTGAATCATAGCTAAATGTTTTCAAATGTATTTATTTAAATGAAAGGAGCTGAGAATATGCTGCTATGATCAAGAAAAAAGCAGTGAGGTTGACAAAAGTATATAGAAAAGGTGGCCTTCATCCTTAAACCCCACCTCCTGGTCCAGTTGTGGGCACGTATGGTGTGTTATGCAGATTGCTGAATGACTAAAAAAGATCAGAGGTTATTTGTAGATGACGATAATCTCACCTAAGAGGATGAAAGGATGTTTGATAAAGATACTGACCAGTACAGTAAATATTTAGGAGCTGGCAGGTCCATAGAATGTAAGTTTACTTGAAATCATATTATTCGGAAATCTGTACACTCACATTGAAATACAAAGAGTTGCTGATCTTTTTATAAAATATAGTCTTATTTCTAGCATATACTCATGCTCATTGTGCCTGCTACATACATTCTGAAGACATGACGGGAAATGGGGAGCTCTAAGCACAAATTTACCTTCAAAAGGGGAACTGGCGAGCGTTCCCTTTGCTCAACACTCAAATGTGGGACGCTGTTGGTTGGCTCTGTTAAACACAAGAGTTCCTTCACTGAGGAGGAAATCGGGGATGAAGCAGATTGTCAGCACAGGGCCTCTGAGCACCGTGAGAGCCAGGGATGCCTTTAATCTCCATATCCCCAAATCTAGGCCAGTGCTCGTGTGCAGTACACACAGTGTATGTAGACACTGGTCATAGACAGTTGTGGGGTGAATCAGTGCGTTCTGAGTTTTAGCAGAGAGTAAGATTCACTGCACCTCTCTAGGGGATGATGGTGTCAAAACCATAAAATGACCTCATTTGGCAGGGAGAGGAACAGATGCAGTGTACACACTATTTGACATGAAATAACTTTGCAGGAGATACAATGTAATAACTGTGATGTTATTTACGTTCTAGAAAAATCAATAGATTCTATTTATATGCCGGCCAAAAGCTTTAGTTCTTTATGTATAAGGGTCATCTGTGGTTGAAATGAATTCAGCCCTCACTACATGGGAGAAATATCACATCTTTGTTTTCTTTTTTTTTTAAAGATTTTTTTTTTATTTGTCTTTAGAGGGGTAGGGGAGAGGGAGAGGAAGAGAAATATCAATGTACGGTTGCCTCTTGTGTGTCCCCTGCTGGGAACTGGCCTGCAACCCAGGCATGTGCCCTGACTGGGAATCGAACCGCGATCCTCTGGTTCGCAGGCCCGCGCTCAATCGACTGAGCTACACCAGCCAGGGCGCATCTTTGTTTTCTTGTCAACTTCGTTCAACTATGATGCCTACTGTTGGAGTTTCCACTCCTGCTTGACCCTCTCCTCCAGCCCCCACCCCATGCTGCCACACATGCACACACACACATGCGCACACACGCACACACATGCAGACACATGCAGACACGCCCACTGACCAAGGCATTGATAAAGCAAAAATAAAGATAAAACAAAGTTATAGTCTTTGGAAAGGCCCTTCTAATATTCTTCAATTCTCACTCTACTTTTGAGTACACTTATGGCCTCAGCCCCTGGGTCTCACTTAGAGTAGAGAGATTTGGCTGAGTCTGGAAAAAATAGAGCTGTCCTTTCAAGGACTCCTCATTCTCCTTGGTGCTGCCAGACAGCCGGGCTCAGGCCTGCACCACGAATGGCTTGTACTCCTTTCTCCCCTTTCCTTTCTGACTTACTTTCCCTGCTTTCAAATCCCCCTCCCATTCCTCATTAACTCTATGACTCCATCTCTTCTAAGGGCTGAGGTTTTTGTATAAAACAAAAAGGAAGCTTTGGATTTAAGGACTTATGTCTTCTGCCAGGCTGACATGCAGCAAGGAATTTCAAAGCCTGGATTCTACCTTGAAATAGAGCAAGGAAAAAGCAGTAGAACAAATACAATTGAATGTCTTCAATTCCCTGCTGCAGTGCAAAATCAAAGTTGATATCTGTAACACCAAAATAGGCTAAATATGCAGGTTCGTGACAGGCGAATTTAAAAACCCTACTTCAGGCAACGTTTATTAATTCATCATTATAATTTTGAAAGAATCGCTTTAATTCTACATTTTTACTCATCTCATCTGAAATTCTAGTAGACTACCAAGTGGTGGGTGTGTGGTGGAATTGCACTCAGTGTGATGTGTGAGTGCATCTGCGTGTTTCCTTATAAACTCTTACCTTGCAGTATAATTTCTCTCCCAGAAGCTTAGCTGCTTCAGGAAATAAATTTAGAACTTGGGTGGGAGGTCCGTTAAATAAAACCACAGAAGGCCTGGAAAACAATTTTTTTTCTAATATTGGACTGCACTCCCAATTGGCACCATTTGCCACAACGTTATTTTGAACTTGACCCAGCCTCTCCATATGTATTTTTCATATGTGGCATATTTTGTCAAATATTTCATTTTAAATACAAAGAAAATTTCTCTGTATAATATACATGAAAACTTTTCTCTGAGATGTTGCTCTAAAGCAATTTTTAAAACTAATACCAAATTTTTTATTCTATTTACCAGATCACTAAGATTCCTCTGCCTAAAAAAAAAAAACAATACGTTTGTAGTAGATAGTAAGAAAGTGAGTGGATAGATGCATTTTACATTAGGAAACAGTAATAAATATTCAAGACCCACAAACATATCTCTGAGCTAGGCTACACAAGTATAGTTTCCTAAAGTTTTGACCACCTACTGTTTCCTGAGTGGGGCGGGGGCGGGGGGAGATCCTGGTTATGTAACCACTAAATAGCCAATTAGATGCATTTTCAAGGACAATTACACATATTGTCCAAATGAACATATGTATGTTTGCATGCATTTAGCAAATGTTTGCAAAATGCTTTGGAACCCAAACACACTCTAAGAATTAGCACTATTCTCAAATATGTCAAGGATGCTACAGTTCCTGGTAATAATCTGAATCACCAGGCCATTACCGCATCCCCAGCTGGGCTCAACATCTGTTCCAAATATGTAGTTACTGGTGAACGCTTTAAGAATTTAGAGACGAATCGGGAAGGACCAGATCAACTTGACCTGTGTTTTAATATTCCTGTGTTTAATGTGAACTTTTTTTTTTTAAATTTTATAATATTTTATTTTTTTAAATATATTTTATTGATTATGCTATTACAGTTGTCCCATTTCTCCCCCATCATTCCCCTCCACCCTACCCACCCTCTCCCACCCACATTCCCCCCTTTAGTTCATGTCCATGGGTCATAAGTTTTCTAGCTTCTACATTTCCCATACTATTCTTGCCCTCCCCCTGTCTATTTTTTTTCCCATTATCTATGCTACTCATTCTCTGTACCTTTTCCCCCTCTCTCCTCCTCCCACGCCCCTGTTGCTAACCCTCCATATGATCTCCATTTCTGTGGTTCTGTTCCTGTTCTAGATGTTTGCTTAGTTTGCTTTTGTTTTAGGTGTGGTTCTTGATAGCTATGAGTTTGTTGTCTTTTCACTGTCATAGTTTTATCTTCTTTTTCTTAGATAAGTCCCTTTAACATTTCATATAATAAGGGCTTGGTGATGATGAACTCCTTGAACTTGATCTTATCTGAGAAGCACTTTATCTTCCCTTCCATTCTAAATGACAGCTTTGCTGGATAGAGCAATTTTGGATGTAGGTCCCTGCTTTTCAAGATTTGTGAACTTTTTAATAAACTCTGCTGAATAGACACTTTTTCCTTGCAGTTCCTCCCTACTATCGGAAAGAAAGGCTATGGGAGGATCCTTTTTGAATTATTTGTTTCATTTGGTTAACAAGTGTGGTTTGATAAAGGGTAAAGAGCCTTCACAGATGAGAAGGGTCTCAGATGTGCACTCTTGCCCTGGCTCTGTAAATTTCATTGCTGCTTTCAAAAGGGACTCTCAGCCTGCTATAGGCAAATCTATTTCACTACATCACTTACAGGACTGCTGGTTGACTTCAGGGCTTGTATTTAACTGGTACAACTGGTTATTAAAATATGAAATCCTTGGGTACCGTTAGAATTATCACATCACTTCCTCCCTCGCCACCCCCCACTACGTGAGTCCCCCAGGGCCCCCCATCATCCAGCACGTGCTCTAGCTCTTTGGCAGTTCTGATCAGATGGTGGCCACTTCATGTAGTCATTAAATATTGTTAGCGTTATCCAAGTTTTCTTAATTATACTTGTTCTTCTGTGCTTGGAGAGAGTAAGCCAGAATAATAGTATAGTTACCAGGATATTCTTCATTGAATAAGTTGCCTTCCATTATAAAATGAACCCTTTCATTCAAGCAGTGCATTATTTCAGAAACTGTACTGATGTCATCAAGCCAGGCAGACAAGAATTGGAAATGTGATCCTGCATCCAGTGCCTCTCCACCCACAGGTTCTCGTGATGACCCTCAGAGCTAGACCTCTCCGCTCCATTGCTCATAGTGTTTGTCTTCTTCCCACCCAGTCCCCCCATACACCTTACACACATATTGGTGTTCCCATTGCGATTTGCCCTACCTGGGACTACCCGTGGTCACCTTCACAAACATCTCCCATCTTTCTTACATACTCCCTCCATCCGTATGGTTCTATGCTTTCATCCTGTGCTTAGGACTCTGCTCTCGGCATGCAAAGGAATCAATTAGCTAAACACTTCACTGCTGTTGTGACCATTCCTACCACCATAAGAAGGAAGGACTTGTATCTAGTAAACAGGGTTTTAAATGTGACATTCTGGAAGCAGGGTCCTCCTCTGTCCTTTGCTAGCAAATCCAATGAGCACTCTCAGTCAGCAAGTGCCGCAGACCTGCAGAGGGGTGCTGACTCACCAGACGCTGGCTGAACCTCGTGAAGCCATCATGACTCATAGCTCCTGCCCATCTGTGCTGTCCCTTCCAGAAGGAGCATTTTCCAAAATTGTACTTATACAGCCCAAGTGAAGCAGAGATTTTCATATTATTATTTAGTGAGTTCAAGAGGCTGTTCATATCGTACGCCTGTGTGGGACAAGCACAGAAAAATAAATCAGCCCGCTTTAATTTTTTATAATAGCTGGATTAGGTCCCAGATCGTCAACCTGTTATGGCACCTTTGTTTTGCTTTGGCTCTGGAGTCGCTGCCGGGGAATATTCTCTAACCCAGTTATGCTCACCCTTCTTCCCAAGTTCTCTTGTGTTCAATAAAGATAAACATTACTCAATGGTATATTACTTTTTAAAAGGTTTCAAATACCATGAATATTAGACACTATTTCTAGCCCAATCCATTAGCCACATCTCAATGCCTAATACTTCACACCTCAAATATTCAAAATCTATTCACTATTTCCTCGTTCTAAGTCATCTAAGAAGCCATCATGCCAAACAAAATTTATCTCAGCTTATGGGTGTTCTGTGAAAGAGCCCTAATATTCTGTCTCTATACTCCACAGGGTATTTATATGGTGTGCTGTGACTGTTCTGATCTTTAAGCAAAATCATCAGAATATATATGTTTACTAAAAATGACCCAGACTACTTGAAGAAGAAACCGTAGCTAAGAGAATGGGGTAGAAATGACAGAGATGTTGCTGGCTTTCAGAAATATCAAAACCATCTGCTGTATCAGGAACATTTCTGCCACAAACCAGTTAGTGAGAATAAAGACCCCAACAGGATGACTGTCCTTGAGAGGAGAGAAAAAAGGCCTTCCCAACAGGGCGGAGCTTGTTTGGGGAGAGGTTTGACAGTTCAGGGAGACAACCCGTGGGGAGCTGCAGGCCGCAACAAGGTCCATGTTTGCAAACGAAGCACAGATCCTGCCACCGATGAGAGCTGCTTTGTCCCAAACACGTCTCAAGAACGCATTAGTCACACATATGGCATTTATAGACATGATATGCCAAATTACTCACTGGAACTCTATGTCCACACCTTGCCTGGAGATGTGATGGGACGTCAATCAATTTGACCCTCTTTTCTTCTACAGCTGTCCTGGGAGAGAATAAGAAAGCAGGAAAGGAAAGCCAGGCCTGGTGGGGTGGGCGATGGTTATTAAGGACACTCCAGGCAGTGGTGCACCGCCTACTTGAAACAGTGGGTTGAGTGACTCAGTAGAGGAGGTGGAGAGCGCTCTCCCAGGAAAACATTCCCCTAAGCTATGTGTCTGCAGAAAACAAGTCATTCTTGCCCCCATTTATTCCCTCCTGGGCCCCAAACATCCATCCACTTGTCACCAAAAGTTGATTATTCAGGGTTTCTAATGGCCTCTTTCAAAATGCCATAATTTCAAAGAAGGCAGGATCTGATCTGAGAAAAAGTATAACAAAGGCTTGCGTGGGATCAGGTGTATCGTTAAGGTCTGATAAAGTTTCCACGCTGATCTTCACAAGCATAGGTCCAATCTTTTACATTATAATACTAGTTATATTCAGCTCCTTTCAAACCCCTATAAATATGAGAATTAGGTATATGCTGTAGAGCCTTTACATGTGTGTATAAACGTTCCTCTGAATTTGAATCCGACAGCTGACCTGTAGTGTTCTGTTGCACTGTGCTATAGCAGTGGTTTTTCAAGACAATAAGCAAGTGATAATCTCCATTTTAGTACATCCTAAAAACTAAAAATGACTTGTCCTATATAAAGACAGAATGGTCAACCCTCCCAATTTGACCTTACTTGTATAGGTAATTCTCAGAATCACCACAGTAGTCAGTTCCCAAAACAGTTTCTTTCAATATTACATAAAATCACCTTTATTTTCCTGTAGTCCAAAGTGAATCTGGCAGAGATTTTTTTCATGGAAGTTCATAAATATTCTATTTCCTTTTTAGCCAGACTTATCGTTGACAAAGCATAACAACAGCAAACATTGGCAAGGTGGCTCTTAGACTTAATTTTGATTCTCTATCCAAAACAAAGTTATGTACAGACCAAAACATCTATTCGGACTCATTAAGTACAGCTATAAATCTTACGCTTGAAATGGCGATTCTGCTGTCATCGAGTCTCTGCAGTAGGCATGGTGCCAACTACGCTATAGGATGACTTTAACGTGCATGTAGACTATGACCGAGACACCGTGACCTGGTAGAAAGAGTGTGAAAGCTATCCACAGGCCCGTTCTGCCCTGAAATCCCAGACGACCTTGGGCAAGTTTGGCATTTTCTTTGCATTTCAGATTTCTTTCTAATACAGTGGGAAAAATCTGTGCATTTTTGCAAAGATTATTTTAATATTGCTTTAATTTCATCCTCCTATATACATTATTTTATTACAGTTTTTCTGTTTCCTATCCCTTATGTACAACCATCCAGCACTTCAAGGTAACTACTTGATTACATCAAAGAGTCAGAGGATAGTTTTGCTTTGGGCAGGAAGTTGGGTTAGAATGGTTAGGCAGCTGTAAAGGCGTACGATTCTCCTTTCTCATTCTTTATTGAAATCTTAGGTATGTACCATGAATTGTGTTTTCTTAATTAACTTCTTTCTCTCAGGTCTGCTCCATGCCCCTTCCCCAGTCTTTATCTATATAGTCTGCATTGGTTTACAGCTTTCCAAACTTCCTCAACAAAGGAAAGGGCTACTATTCTGAGTTCCAGTATATGGGAAATGATTTTTATATTCAGCAGGTATATCATCAATAACAAAGTTGAAGGACTCTCAGAGAAAAACAGGACAAAGTCAGGAGAGTTTCAAAGAGATACATTTTGGCTCAATGTAAATTTTGTTCTTCCCACGTAGACTTGTTTAGATGAGAGACACGTGGGATGGAGAGCACTGCATTGCCTGAAGAAGAAGGTGGTGTGCTGAGAAGGAGATGAATTAACCACCACAACAAGCTGTGTAACTACCCCTGGTGCACAGACTGGTCTGGCCGAATCACTGGCTTGTCCAGTGGGGTTGTCAGATTGTGCCTGATGGAAGGAAGCAAGACATGGTACCAGTGGGCTCTGTTCAGTTTGGGGGGAAAGGTTGGAGAAGAAAGAAGCAAGGTGGCAGGCTGTGATGTGATGTCAGATTTCAAGGTTTCAGAATATGATCCATCCTCAGCAGCACCCTCACCAGTGGCTGGAGAACTGCCCTCACCACCACCCTCCTGCTCAGAAAGAGGGACGTCCTAGGAATAGGCACAGTTAGCCCCAACACAACTGGATTCTGGCTGTGTCCTCATTTCAGAGAGAAACAGATTCTAGGCAGTAAAACCACGTGGACTACTGAGAAAGAAAAAAGAATAAACCAGCCCTTGACCTCCAGACAGTAGCCTTGTATGCAGAACTAGGCCATGTTATTGTCCTGTTAGGTGTAACCAACCTCATAGGATAACAACACCAGAGACCATGATAAAGTGAGACAAGTCTACTTCATAATTTTGTCTATGCATGGATAAAACCAAGGTCACGGTGTCACCCATAAAATACCAAATACCACTTCTCTTCACCAAAATGAGTGCTATTTCTTGACTAGTCTGCCTTCTCCACGGATAAGATTTATTGATATCCTCTCATAGATTTGCCCCTAGTTTCTGACAGCATCCAATCAAAAGTAAACATTCAGTTTCTTAGAACCCACCCCCCGCCTCCTGCCATATTATTCAACAAAAGCACAAATCCTACAAGAAGGTTTTTCTCACACCCTCTCCTGAGAAAACTCATGGTTTCCTATGGCAGATAGTCTCTCTCACCAAAACAATTGATAGTCCAATATGTCCAACAGTGTGCTTCTGGTGATCTCTGGCTGGAGTGCAGTGCCATTGCAGGAGTCCAGTTCCAAGGAATGTGCCAGCAATCAGAGGATGAGCACTTGCTAAAGCTGCAATGAGTTAGGAGCTACACAAGCAACCAAGGCTTGCACCCAGAGCCCTGGCCCTTGAAGCTAGTTCTTACCACAACTTCATTCCAGACAACACCAGAAAGCAGAGCTGCTATCACAGTCCTGGCTGGCAATGGGATCTTTGGGTAACAGGAAATACTCGGGCCTTCATTAGGGAGTTAGAGAAACAGCAGAGAAGGAAGGAAGCAGACAGTAGTGAGCTGTTTTTAGAATCTAAAATATTCTGAAATATTCTAGATCAGGATCTTTATGATTAGAGTTGGCAAATGTATCAATCACCCAGAGACATATTAAAGAAACCTCCAGATAATAATGGTACAGTTGCTGGAATCTAGGAAACCCTTAAGGAAGTTTAGTTATGAGACCATTTTTATGGTATCCTCTTTATTCAGTCTCTCTCTCTCTCCCTCTTCCTGTCTCTCCCCGCCCCCGCCCTCTCGCACACACACACATTGTGTTGTCAGTATATCTTTATATCCTTTTTTAAAATTTCCAAGCAATTTTATACTTATTACTATGGCTAGATTTTCAATTTTGGTTTATTCTCTGCTTAAAGCAGTGATTCTCAACTTTGGTTACACAATAGAATCTCTGGGGAACATTAAAAAAAAAAAAAAGAACTTAGTATAAAGGCCATACCATAGACCAAGTAAATCTGAATATCTAGGGTAAGAGTCTAATATCAGTTTTTGAGGATTTTCTTTGTTTGTTTGTTTTTTCACTTTTTTTGTTTTGTCTTTTTCCTTACGTACAAGTGACTCCAACAGTCAGCCAAGATTGAGACCCACTGGCCTAGAATTTCTTCTTCAGCTTTGACAACAGTCTCATTATCTGACTGATGAGTTCCTTTCCGGATTATAGCCAATACTCTTAAGCCATGTTCTTTAGCATACTTGTTCTTAACCTGCCTATAGACACTGCCCCGCCCCACCCAAGGGGTCAGTTAATTTGAGAGTTATGGGGTAAGTTCAGTCACCTGTATTGATTCTAAAGAGTAACGAAGTTTGAAAACAACTGCTCTTCCAGTAGATGCACAGGATAAATATTTAAAATAATCAAGAATAGGTTGGCACCAACCCATCAGAATTTGCAATTTTAGGTGTCCTGGGGTGGTGGCTGGGTGAGGAAAGGGGGAATCACAGAGACCTCCAACTGTGCCAGATTTCAAATCTTAATTGCTGGACCCAAGTTAGGCATGGGGGATCCTAAGAAGGGGTCAGGGAAACCAAGGCAGAAAAGGTCATTTGGAGAACCTGCACAGTGACCATCAACCAGTAAAGAAGCATTTTAATGTTTTAACATTTGGTGCAGGCTTTCCTGTGGGTACCACTAGGATATCAGGCCTCCACAAGACTGCAGCCAGGGTAGCATCTATCACTCTTGTGCTGTAACTATATTGTTTGCATATTTATTTACTATTTGAGAACACATGTCATGTGCTCAATGAATGCCTGAGAAATGAATTCATGAATGAATGAATGAATGAATGAACTTTGTTTAGTGCAGGGAGCCCTTTTGTTCTTTTTCATAATCTAAAAATATTTTCCTTTAGACCAGAGCCCCCCTCTTAGTGTTTTTATAATGGTAAAGACTATGAAGAGTTTCATAATTATATTTTTTAATATTGAGCATACTGTAACTTATCTCTTATCATCGTGTTAGGTATTATAAGAAAGAGCAGAAAGTATAAGATGAGATTTCTGAATTCCAGGCGCTTCTATATGGACACCTGTGTCTCCAGGATAAACTCCAGGGTGCTATTTCGTCTCACGGTGCTACTGGCCCTCTGCAATCCACACCCAGAGGAAGCAGTGCAGGTCCCATGACTAGCTACGAGACAATCATTTGGGCACATGAAGGTTTCTTCTTTTACCCTAGTCCTTATAAATAACTTCCTATTCATACACACAAGACATGAGCTTCCTGATTTATATCAAGTTATATGTTGTGTGATATAATTGATGCCTCTTGGCCCAATTACTTAACATTACAGTGAAAGCCAAAGTCAAAACATTCAGCTGTCCTAACTCCAATATGTCACTGGTTTACATTATTTTTCATATCTCCCTCTTGAAGAAAATTAAACCACAAACTTCTAGTAGGTAATAAATCAAAAAAGAACTACATCTTATTTCATCAGCAGCACCCATAGTGAACAAAAAGCACACATTTTAGCATTTTAGAAATCGTAAGTCGGTTTAGTGATTCCAAAAATGTCCTAATGTAAAAGAATCTAGGCAAATAAATTTTCTTTATAGTTTTAAATATATAATTTATATATTTAATTTTGTTTAAGTGTTTCATATCTCCACAAAGATTAAATCTGATACATGCATTTCAATACAATGATAATCACTTTGGGGATGAATAATAATTGTACATGTGAGCACAAAATACCCACCCAAAAGTTCTCTCGTGGGCAGACGGTGTCAGAAACAAGTGTGCTCCTTGGTTAAGACTCTGACTTTAAAGACTACCTTCCTGGTCTTTCTCCAAACGGTGCTTCCATAGAGAGAATGACCATCTTGACTTTTGAGGCAGTGCACCACCTGTGTCCTGTTACTTTAACTCCAATTTGGCTATGGGTTTTCCCTTCTCATTATCTTTATCTCGTTGCAACAGTGATGTTAATAATTTTTGCAATTAGTTAATATTTAATACATATCCATGAAGATAAATACTGGCCTACCCTTGCAATGACCAAAATAAATTATTCAGTTTTCCAGCGCACAGGAAAAGCTCATTTTTATGTTAGTGTCAGGAAACAGATAGAAAGGCTATAATTTAATCATGTCACTGCAAAGTATTATAGTATGCAGCTCTTATCATTTAGGGACTTAATTTGATGGCTGGTATTCTTCATGATAAATGTCTGCATAATATTAGATTTTACTTTAGTTATTTGAATAACCAATGGGAGCATAATGTTCTGTTAAGGTCAACCTTGTGAAAATGCGCTGTGAGTTTAAATTCTTTTAATGTATTCTAACTTTGGTACCTCTCTGCATTTGATTTTTATGAACATCTGTTTCTATAGGAGATGACTGGATGAATTTGCAACTGGGGTAATGCATAAGCAGGACAATATGCTAGGAGCACTTATGAAGAGATGAAGCTTTGACTAAAAGGCCCAACTAGCACCAAAGGAGATATGGTTGAGAAATACTAACTCAGAGAAGGAGAACCAACTCAATGAAGAAGGAGAAAAGCATTTGAGTAAGAGGATGGGGAATAAAAACTCATACCCAGTCCTGGCCAACCCCATTGTTGAAAGGGCATGAATTGGGAAATAGGATGGAATAAGGCACTGGCAGTTGACTGCTAGTCATATGAGACAAGATTTGCTACTGAATGCAAAGCACTGCAGGCCAAGCGCAAATACACAGGACCCTGGTGATGGATTAGAATGAAATGGCAATGGTAGGCTCCTTAGCCCACCAGCTGAGACATGAGAGTTAGCACTGCAGCCCTCATGCCGCCTGAACCTTAGTTGGGTCACACAGGAAGGGCAGTGCAGGTGGACTTGTAGTGCTCTTGTCCAGCATGTAAGGTGTCATTTACCTCTGGGCACTGGAACATCAGGAATGACATCCCCAAAATATTTTCAGACCCCCTTGGCTACTGCTGATGGGACAGTAGAAAAAATATAGCAGATATAAGTTAGAAAGGAGAATGGAAAGGATGGTAATGTGAAAAATGCAAGGACACAGGACTTTCTAACTTTTGTGTACTCTTAGTAAATCAGATCAGTCCTAGAGTATATTTTCACTCTATCAAAACCAAGTTTTCAAATGCAAAATTAGCATTAAACATAATTAAACCAGATTCAAAATCAATCAGGCTTAAGAAGATAAAATTTTTAAATTAAAAATATTGAAGGATTACAACCAGAGGATGATACCATTGCAGCTCTTGGATGCATTAACTCATTAATGTATTCATTGAGCAAACATTTGTTGAGCAAATAACATGTGGTAGGCATTGTTTTAAGCACTGGTGGACAAGAAAGCTATTCTAATGGGGTGGGGGCCATAGAACATTAACAAGAAAAATACAAAATAAATCCAGATAATGGTTGTCACAGGAGTATAATAAAATGGGTTCACATAGCAGAGATTGACTGCTGTGGAAGGGAAGTGAGGGATTTCTTTAAACTGAGTGGTCAGGAAAGACCTGTGCCAGAAGAGGTATTTTGTATTTTTCACTAAGACCTGGATGGTGGAAAGGGCCTAGCAGGGCAACAGAGAGCTAAGCAGGACCTGCTGCTGGGAATCAAGTTCATCTGGGCATGTTTGATGAACTGGTTTTCAGGACCAAGAGAATCTCATTTTCTATGATTTAATTTGCCCATAGACCTCAGTGTTTGTCTAAGAGAGACCAGAGTCTATTAGCCAGTCTGGGTCCAGACACTCCATTTGAGATGAATAAAAAGAACTGCTCAGGCCAGAGATGGAGGAAGGCACTGTTTTCACAAGGAGCTCATGAGACACAAGAGAACAAGGGTCCAGGGCACCAAACCCATTTCAGACTACACAATGGCCATACCTCCCATTTCTTTGGGAAGTCCTGTGTGATTCAGGCTCATTGTGGACAAACGAGAAAACAACACCATTTTGACATCTTGCTCCCTGTGAAGGTACAGATAACATATTCACAGAAGGCACCACCCTTCCTTGAGGTGGTGGGAACTACTACTCTCAAGGAACTCTGGAAAAGAGGAGACACCCCAAATGAGCTAGGGCAGGAGAGCATATGAAAGGACTGTTCACACACACATGGCTGAGATCCTGACTCCTGGAAGTATTTGGGGACTGCAAGGGAAAAGAGATTGAGGTTAGTAAGCATGAGGCTGGTCACCAAATTCCCAGCCACAAAAATCCCCTGGAGCTTTATCCTCTCCTCAGAATCTTCCTTTCACTTTCGTGTACCCCTGAGGACAGTTTCCCCTGAGGACAGTTTCCCCTGCTGCCCTCTCTAGCAGTGGCCTTGGTGACATTGGGTCTGGAGGCAGAATAAGTGTCCTCATAGGTCTTTGTTGTCCCTTTCAGACAATTCTTACTCTTTTTTGCCTAAACTCACTTTTCAGCTTCAAAGTTCCTATAATCAGTGTTATGGACTCGGTTGTGTCTCACCTAACCCAAAATTCTTATGTTGAAATCCTAACCTGCAGCAGCTCAGAAAGCAAATGTGTTTGGAAGTAGGGCCTTTAAATAGGTGAGTAGGTTTCCCTGACCGGTGTGGCTTAGCCGGTGCTAAAAGGTCGCCGATTGGATTCCAGTCAGGGCATATGCCAGGGCTGCAGCTTCCTTCAGGCCCAGGTCTGGGCACACTGGAGAGGCAACTGATCAGTATGTCTCCCTCACATTGATGTTTCTCTGCCTTTCTTTTTCCCTCCCTTCCCCTCTCTCTAAAAATAAATAAATAAAATATTTTTCAAAGAAGGAAACGGTTAAATTAAAATCAGGTCATTCAAGTGGGCACTAACCCCGTGTGCCCTGTGTCCTTATGAGAACAGGAACTCCAGACATGGACACAGACAGAGGGAAGACCATGTGAAGACAAAGAGAAAAGACAGTCTCCTACAAGCCCTGCAGAGAGGCTTTCGAAGAAGCCAACTCTGCTGACACCTTGATGTCAGATGTCCAGCCTCTAGACCTGTGAGAAAATAGATATGTATGGTTTAAACCACCTGATCTGTGGTATTTGTTACGACAACCCTATCCAGTTAATACAGATACCCACCTTCCTTGCTGCTGTTATCTGCAGCCCTCTTTGAGGATTTTTAATTCGTTTAGGTCTAGCCCTTTCTCTTGCACAACCTCTGTCATAATCCTTAGTGATTTCTATAACGTTGTGCATGATCCATCTATTCATCTTGGTCTTTCAGTTCCTGTTCCCTACTTTGGCCCAGCCACCTACTCCATGAGCACCATAAATTATCATAGCTCCTGAATCATGAGCTACTTGTCCCTCATGGAAGCTGAGCAGGTACTAACACCCAAAGTTTCCAGCCGATCACTCCTGGCTTCATGTAGCCTCTCGTGATTACTATACAGATATGCTATAAGCTGTTATTGTTTTCTCTATGTACCACAACAGATAAAATTGCTAGAAGGCACTTCCCTGGATCTTACTGTTAATCGCATTCCATTCACAGTCTCACTTCAATATTGAGTTTTTTCCTAGTCACCATCTCTCATGGTTCTACGCTCCTGTTCTAGTTATCTGAATCCAGATATGTTTGACCTTATTAGCACCTACATGCCATTGAACCTTCCAAAATAAGTATGTGTTGAATAAATGAATCCATAGATGAATTTTCTAAGTAACATCTCACCTCCCTCTTTAACCTTTCTTTTTCCCAAAATTCTTAAGATTGGGATAGGGCTATTTGTATTACACTGACCAAAATGTGACTTTCCTGAGAGACGAATTGCAAAGAAATTAATCTATAATTAAAATCATAGTCTGCAGTACACAGCCTAAGAGCTAGGAAGCCCTCGTTGAAGCCCCCAACTCCACCTCTTCACACTCCCCATCACGATTATCAAGAAGGCATGGGGACTTTGTTTTAAGGCTTCTGTATTGTTTTTAGATGTTTATCACCACTGTCAACAAATGCATTATTTATGTTCTTGTCTTCAAGGAGAGCGTGAAGCAACTGCTGATATTTTGCAAAGGGTTGTCCATGTTTTATTCAAGGATTAGACATGACAGTATATTTTGGAAAATATTCATTTACTGTGGATAGGGAAAAGTTCAATAGTCTACAGAAAATGTTACAATCTGCTCAGATGTCCTATTATTACTACCTTCACTATATATATAACTTCCTGTCTTCTAAAGGTTTATATATGTATCTTCAAGCTCTCTTGCTCAACTAATCCCACTGAGCCATGAAATTGTAACTCTGGGCAGGCCCATCAGACTTCACAAGGACTGCAGCTTCCCTGCCAAGATCAATGGTCTCTGTCTTTCACTTGCCATTGACTAGGTTTTCACCCACATGGCCACATAAAACTCTGCCTCTTTAGTTGCCTTCTTCTTACCCCTACCTCTTCCAAATTACAGAGACCTCTCTGTCCTTTCTTTCATCGCTTTAGTCTCATAACTACTTTACTTTTAATACCCTGAAGTCTAGACAATGCAATCATGCACCATCATTTTGATCGATGACAGACCACATATATGATAGTGATTCCCTAAGATTACAATAGAGCCAAAAAAGTTTCTATCACCTAGTGATGTTGTAGCTGTCATAACATCATAACAAAATGCATTACTCACATGTTTATGGTGATGCTGGTGTACGCAACCCTACTATGCTGCCAATCATGTAAAAGCATAATATGTACAATTATGTACAGTCCATAATACTTGATGTTGATAATAAATGGTTATGTGTTTACTATACTGTATTTTATATCATTATTTCAGTGTACTCCTATTTATAAAACGTGGGCTGCAAAACAGTATACCATAGACTCATACATCTCACGTTTGCACATCTCTTGATTGCATCATTTTTCTCTTATGTTTGATTTAATCCCACATCGTTGTGTACAATAACATGCTGTGCGAGCTTGTTAGGAGAAAGAGACTAGACCATAGGGCCTAGGTGTGTAATAGGCTATCCCATCTAGGTTTGTGTAAGTGTTCTCTGAGATGTCTGCATAACAATGAAGTCACCTCATGATGCACTTCTCCGAATGCAACCCCATCATTAAGTGGTGCATGGCTCCATATGCCTTGAATAAAATATGTTCCAATACTATTAAAAACCATTATTGTATATCACTGTTCAGCATACTGGGACTTTTTAAAAGAATATAATGTGTATTCTTGTCTCAGAGATATATCTGTATATAGCTAAAACTACATATGATTTTAAGGCCGATATTAGCACTTCATGCATACTTTATAACACTTAAAATTGTATGTTATGGGCAACCACTTAAGTGTCTGTGAAAAACTTCATCTCCACCAAGAAAAGAACAAGAGATCTGAAGTTGTCAAAAGAGCACAAGTAATTTATACTTGACTCACGATTTTTGAAGTCAAAGCATTTGTATTTATATCAGTTATCACAATCATACCCAACTATCTCAAGTCCCTTAGGGGAAAAAAACAATTGATTTCATTAGTCAAACAACTGACTAGTTTGGTAGCCAACTGAATATAGTCAATTTGTTATGAACAAGTTATCAATTGTGATTAATTGTTTGGCTGAATTTAACCATTATGGTTGTATTTTTGTGTAGGTTAGAATGAATTTTATTCACCCCACCAATCATAACATATTCTTTCCTATGAGTTATTGCTCATTTACCAGGCACCAGTTGAGAGAATTGAGGACTGGCAGCAGACACAAATTTTATAGTGACTATATACACAAAAGATTTGTTAAATAAAGACACAATCTCCTACATGCAAAACAAATAATAATAATTGAAATGAGATTGGTTCTCTCCAATTCTGAGGGTCTGGTTCTGCATTTACACACATGGAGCATTCATTAGTAATTATCAAATACCAAGACATCCTGATGAGAAATGCAAAAATCTACCATGAAGCTGCACTAAATGTTATGTTATGGGTAAAGAATGCATAGACTCTTGTATTCAACAAGAACATGCATACTCTGATATGAGGTCTACGCAAAAACACAAATCTTTAAGTATCAAAAAAATCTGCTGTAATGAACGAGATTCGGGAGGAAAAAGTTATGTAAAATATTTTGATATTTTAAAATCACCTTCTTTTATAATATATTATTCAGACAGTGCTTTTCATTTTTCCCACAATACAACTGAAATTTAAATATATTAGAGTTTGAAGTGAGTGAAGGTTAATTTAATTAAGAAGACACAAATTACTCAATTTGTATGCCATGATTTGGAGTAAGGAAATCTTTATGAATATTGCTGTTTTAAGAGAAAAGATTTGTTTTTAAAATGTAAGCCATGAAATAAAACTATAATTTTACATTTTATTATTAAATAGAATAGACTGTTCATGAAAAAGTATCTGCAGAGATGACCTAGTTCAATATAGTCTCCCATAAAGCCCAACTAGTATGGGCTTTACATCCCAGTATGACGTATTTTAAGAAACTCATATACATTTAACACAAAAAACAGCATGACCAATCTCAAAATAAATTGCCTTATCCAGAAGCAACCCAGCATAAAACTATTCATATGTTAAAAAAGGGTCACATCAGGCCAGACAGACCTGATATAAAAGCATATTTTTCAGGCAGAGGCCATAATGCTTTGGAACACATGTTCCAAAGAGAAAGTTCTGTCCTTCTTCAGATTTAAGAGGGTCACACTCTGGCGTTCCCTACTCCCACAGAAACACTTGCATCTGTGTGCATTTCTGGTCATCCTGGAGGACTTCCATCTTCAGCATCTTGGCTTTTATAGTCTGCTCCACAAACTCGAGCTGAGGGAATTGCCACCTCCAGCCTTGTTTGTCTCTCCCACGTCCCTGGATAGAATGAATCACTGAAACAATGAAAAGCTGGCAAGCGAGTTTCGCTTTTGTTGTCTTGACTTCACAGGATTATAGCTGAGTCCTTTTCTTTGGAACTAATATTCTTGCTTCTCTATTTCCTAAGGAGTGAGTACGTTCAATGCATTCATTTTGTGAGAGAACATCCCTTCCCCAGAACTATTTTCTCTGCTGGCAACTTTCCTGGAAACTGGTTTTTGTAGTAGCCTAATCACAGTCTGGAAAGAAATATTTTAACATTTTTATCATGCACCACTCACCTTACACATTACACAGATTGATATTATAAGGAAACTTACCCCAGAACTGGACTTGGAAATGTAATTTGGAAAAAAAATGGCATTGTCCTTCACTCTTTAATGTCTTTGTTAATGTGAGCCTCCCAAAAAGGAAAATTAGGAGAAACAATTAAATTCTATCTCCATAGATAACAAATACCCTTGATTTTAAAAAATGTTGATATTCATACTCTAGATTTTTATTAATAATTAATAGTTCTATATTTTGCATTTATGTACTAAATTTTATTATTCTAATCAATTATCTTTACTTAGTCTCACAATCTACTAAATATTTCTATTTATAAATAAGAAGTTTAAACAACTTTCTCAAGTTTACTCAAGTTCTTACTAGAATAAAACTAGAGCCTGATACCATGGTCCCTGAAATGTTTATTCCATACCACCAAGATTCCTCATTAGTCAACACAAACATATATTAACTTATCATCTCAGAGAAAACAACAGGCGGTGTGGTTCTTGTACACACAAAGTAATTTGAAAGTGTACATGTTCATATATTTCTTCATTCTCCTTTTTTGAGACCTTTAGCTAAAGTCTTTGGTTGGGATTCATCTTTATCACACAACATATGATATCAACCATCAAGCCATACAGGTGGTAAGCATACTTATTTCGAAGATTGCATAGGTGTTTTGGAAATATTATACATAATTATACACATATTTTAAAAATGTCTAACATATTCAAAACAAGAAATTCAGGGAAATGTATTACATTTATTTCTAATGGTAGTACTAAAGCAGACTTTGAATTGGAAGAAAGGAAGGAAGGAAGAGAAGGGAGAAAGGAGTATATATAACTAACCAAACTTTTTTCAACATCCTAAACTTAGAGAAAGCTGAACTCTGAATTCAGCCCAGTCTAGATGAATGGATTGAGTATATTAGTTAAATGTATTAAACTGCAAATAGAAGAAAACCCAATATGTATTTGTTTAAATAATTTATTTTTATCTTACAGAAAAAATTTCAGAAGGAGATGGCCAAGGGCTGGTATATTTATTAAGTAATGTTATCAAGGAACTAGACACCTTCTATATGCCAGCTCTGCCATCTTTAGTGTGTGATTTTTGTCCTCAAGGTCACAAGTGGCTTCTTGACCTACTAGCATCATTTATACTTTCCAGGTAGAAAGAAGGAAGAAGAGAAGGCAGACTATTTCTCCATATATCAGTAGTCCTCACCACATCACATGGCTGTAGCTGCAAAAGAGCCTGGCTATTCAAGGATTCCACTGTGAGGTCTCTAGAGCACAGAAAGGCCATGGAGGAGGGTGCTGTTGAATGAGTCAACATATAGCATCTGCCACACAATGTTAAACTGTAAGGCCTTTTGAGAAGAGAGAAAATTTAAAGAAAATCATTAAAAACAATCTCAAATATAATGAGAAAAGGGAAATCAAAGCAGAAAAGCACACAATAAAAGTTATGCAGAGTAAGTGTTGTTTTTCGCTTTGACATTGCAAAATGTTATAAGTTAAAATTGAACCAAGTGATATTCAAAGTCAAGGAACATCTAATAAACCCATCTGAGTGCATGTTATGCCCTTGATGAATATTTATTAAGCAACTGAATGGATGAATTTTAGTCTTGCTTCTTCTTCTGCAAATGTCAATTGCTTACTTAAGTTAAGGCTTTTGTGATATTGTTCAGGTTCGAAAGTGAATTCTTGGAGTGCAGCCCACTATGGTGAAAGGTAAAAGCTTGATAGTATGCTTCCAAAGCTGATCACTAGAATTAAATCTGAAACCTATTCTCACATAAGCCATTAGTTTTAACAGGTAAAATCTAGAGAAAAACACATTATTTGCATGTTTTACTCCCTGATGAAAAATTTGTAGAAAATACATGGACATAAAATCTCCATGACTTGCATCAGTCTTCACTTTTAATCTCCTTTAAAATAAATGAAACTGTAACTTTATAATATAGCAAATAAAAAGTGGCACTGAGCTTTTGCAATGAACTGAACAAAACAGCTGTTTTTGTGGGACAGACATCAGCCAAATGATATCACTTGAGCTGTAGGAAATGAATGTAGACAATAAAGTACAAGATGGAGATTCACTCTGTTTAACAATAAAGGAGAATTATAGATTTGGGCTCAAGTAATAATATAAACAGGCTGGAAATTTTTCTTATTAAAAATAAGAAAGAGAAATTATGATAATTCATCTCCAGAAGATAAAACACCAACTACGTGATAGTCTTTACTTCAGGAAACTATCGGCTTAGAAGATAGATTTTGAATACTGCACAGAAATATTTAATGATTCAATTTTATGTAAGCTGCTTCTGTCAGTTCCTTACTTTGTGGCTAAAAATTTTGAAAGACTCAGGAGAAACAAACATGAAACTATATTGTTTGCCTTTACAGTATTAACAATCTTGTGAGAAAGGAAGATATAAACAACAAACACACAAAGAAACTGTAAAATGCTATAAGGGTTTTACTAGAGGCATCAAAAAGTTAAATATAAACAAATTTGCATGCTGGTGATGGGAGAAGATCACAGAAAAGTTGATGACCCAATGATCTGGGTCCCTGGCGTTTAAACTTTCATATAGTCCGCTCCCACACTAACTCAGAGCTAGCCTTGATGACCAATAGACTTTTCTGTTGAGGAAGTAACAGTGTGTGGGGTCCAAGGATAGATCATAAGAAATATTTCCACTTCTTCCTTTCTCTTTCTTGAATCAATTACTCTAGAGGAAGCCAACATTCATGCTGTAAGAACACTCAACCCATACTGAGGAGTAGTCTACAAGCCAAAGAACTGAGGCCTCCTACCAACAGCTGATACTAACTTGATAGTCATGTGAGTGAGCAATCCTTGAAGCAGAACCTCCAGCCCCAATTCTTTAAATTGGCTACCTCTTCAGTGGTGCAATTGCATGAGAAAAACTGAGCTAGAACCACCCGGCTAATCTCTTCCCAAATTCCTGAACTACTTGTGAGATTAATATTCATCTGTGTTTGATGTCATTAATTTGGGGGTTAGTTTGCTATATTGCAATAGATAACTACTACAAGTAATGCATCAACTTAAGTGAACTAGATAGAGGAGTAGTAAAATATTCTAAGAATAATGAAAAGAACATGAGAAGGTACAGGCATGTGAAACAACATGACATATTTAGGAAATGATGAGAGACTCCAACACAGAAGCAGGGCTATGTGGAGTGGTAGGGCAGAAGATGAGGTTGAGAAAGAAAAAGGCATTTGTTCAGCACTATGAATGCCAAAGCAAGGAGGTAGAGTTTTATCTCTGTAGGCTTTGGAAGGCAATATAAGCCTCTAAGTAGTTGTAGTAATTATCATCATCAATATACCAAAATGTATGAGATGCAGCAAAAGCAATACCGAGACAAAGGTTTATAGCAACAAACATCTACATTTAAAAAGAAGAAAGATCTCAAATAAACAGCCTAACTTGACACCTCACAAAACTAGAAAATAAAGAACTAATCCCAAAATTATCAGAAGGAAGCAAATAATGAAGATTCAAGTAGAAATAAATCAAATAGAGAATAGAAAAGCAATAGAAAAAGTCAACAAAACTTAAGAGTTGGATCTTTAAAAAGAAACAAAGTTGGCAAACAATTAGTTGCACTAACCAAGGGAAAAAGAGATGACTTAAATGAAATAAATAGAAGAGAACACATTACAACAGATGTCTCAGAAATAAGATCTTAAAGAAGTATTTTGAACAATTATACACCAATAAATTGGATAACCCATCAGAAATGGGCAAATTCTTAGAAACATGCAATCTACTAATACAGAATTAAGAAGCAGGAAGTCTGAACAGACCAATAACAAATAAAAATATTGAATCAGTAATCAAAACCCTTTCAATAAATAAAAACCCAAGACCAGATGTCTTTCCTGATGAATTGTACCAAACAGTCAAAGAATTAATATCAATCCTTCTTAAATACTTCCAAAGAAGAGAAAAGAAGGGAATACTTCCAAACTCTGATCCCAAAGCCAGACAAAGAGACCACAAGAAAAGAAAACTACAGGCCAATACTCTAATGAACATGGATACAAAATCTTCAATAGAATACTAGCAAAACAAATTCAACAACATTACATGTAAACGTTACATATGAACAACAGTACATATGAAGGATGATACACCATGATCAAGGGGGATGAATCCCTGGGATTCAAGGAGGGTTCAACATATGCAGACTAACTAATGTGATATACTGTATTAAGCAAATGCAAACAAAAAACACAATGAGATATCACTTCACACCTGTTACAAGGACTATTGTCAAAAAGACACCTGGCTGGTGTGGCTCAGTGGATTTGGTCCCCAGTCTAAGGCCATGCCTGGGTTGCAGGCCAGGTCCCCAGTAGGGGCTGCACAAGAGGCAACCACACATTGATGTTTCTCTCCCTCTCTTCCACCCTCCCCTTCTCTAAAAATAGATAAATAAAATCTTTTTTAAAAAGACAAAATATAACAAGTTGGTGATAATGTGGAAAAAGGGGAACCCTTATGCACTATTGGTGGAAATAGAAATTGGTGCAGCCACTATGAAAAACCTGATGGAAGGTCCTTTAAAAATCAAAAATAGAACTGCCATATGTAATTCCACTTCTGGGTATAGATCCAAATAAAACAAATTTTGGACCTGAAAGAGATACCTGCACACCTACATAATTTTATTAACTAATGTCACCCCAATAAATTCAATTTAAAAAAAATTTAAGAAAACAATACTATTGTATATTATTATTTGCTAAGTGGGTAACTCTTAAGTGCCCTCAGCATAAAAAAAAAGGAAGGAAGGAAGGAAGGAAGGAAGAAAGGAAGGAAGGAAGGAAAACTATGAGTGGTGATGAATGTGTTAACTTGATTGTGGTGCTCATTTCACAATGTACACATATATCAAAATACCAAGCTGCATGCCTTAAATATACAGAATTTCTGTGTGTCAACTATATTTCCAGAAAGGTGACAACAAGACCAAGCTGTTTATTTGGTTAGAGCTCCCTGCCACATCAATCTTATAGTCAGTGTGGTGGGGTAAAATCAACTCATAGAGGAGTAGAAGCAAATATTAAATACAGAACAGTCCCAAGTAAGAAGGGTAAACCTTTTGGTATGTACAGTCAGTTAAGATGTAATCTGGAGGTTTATCGTTTAACCAAATGTTGAATGATACTGATCATAGCAAACATTTATTAAAGGTTTGCCATGGTTAAAAGTAAGGAATGTGTTCATAACCAACAGTTGCTGTGTAGGAAATTGGGTTAACATAAGAAGGCTCTTCCCTCAAGGATATTTTTAGAATAGCTATAAAATGATCATACCGGCTCACTTTTCTTTTCCACAGAGATTCTCAAGGAAAACTCCCTTTCTAAATAGTGGCAATGATTTCTGCCACCTTCCCACTGTGAAGACTCAGTATCCTTGTTTATATTTCATAAGATGCTAAACTCCCAGAGGGCAAAGGTGTTGTGAAATTACTATTATTATTTAACTCCTGTTTTCATCTGTGCTTATTTGTACAAGTCCTGTTCATGGTTTCTGTAAAAGCCAAACACAGAATGTTACCTTGGGGTGTTAACGAACCTTTAAAAAGCACCCAGAATAGCTTCTGAACTGAAAGTAAAATGCAGAATAAAAAGAAAACATCACCTAGAAAGAAAATCAGAATAAATACAATTATTAGAGATAAGCATTCCTTTAACTATCTTTCAAGATGGTCTTAAAGGATCAACTATTGACCTAACTCATCACCTTGATAAAGAGGTTCCACGGAAAACCACTCCATGGTGGTTGTATCACCCTGCAGGATAAACATAAAGAGAGCAAACACTAGCTCCCCGAGGGAACCTGGATCCCAGCAAGGCTTATTATCCGTTGAAGTTCTTCACTCCCTCCTCCAGTTGCCCACACACGGTTTGCATACCTTACTATAGCACTTATAATTTTCTGTTTTACCTACTTTTCCTTAAATTCACCCAAGGAACTAACTACATCGTATTCATTTTGAATCCCTAAAGAACCTAACAGTTCACAATCAAAGGGTAAATGTTCGTATACTAAATTATTCAACTGATCAATTCTACCCAAAGAGCAGTACAATTGCCTAACATACATCAACTGTATCTTTCATTTAAACCTCTTTTCTAAAATATTTAAGGCAAAAGTCAAAACTGAGGTGAAAAGAATTTCTAAGTAGAAAATAGACTGAGTGGCCCCTGGAATAGGCCAAAGGGATTCCCAATGGCTCTGATGGGTCAAGAACTCTTCCGGGTCATTACCTCTGTGTTAGCGTGTCTCGTTCCACATTGAATATGTTCATTGGTGCCGCCCTGGAGTTAAAGTTTCTTGTGCTTGATTCATCCTGTACTCCCAAGGACTGGCAAAGTGCCTGACATAAGGTAGGTACCATAAAATTAAAGTAGTAAAAGGCCAAGTCCTGACACCTAACTTTCTAGGGAAAATAAAGCTCGCAACACTAAAATAAATGAGATTTACCTATTTTGATCCATCTTTGAAGAAATAATGTTCCCTCTTCTTCCTCTTCTCTTGAGTATAATAAAACCAAATTTCTGTTCCATTCTCATCTCCCCTAAGAAGGCTTCCCAGGGCACTTTTTCTAAAGAAGCTCCTTCTCAAGACCTCTCTCTTCTTTCCTTTTACCTCAGTCTTCTCCATTGAACTTAGCACTAATGAATTCATCTTATTCATGTGTTTATGGCCCTCCTTTTTCTCTCCAGAACGTGTTTCTTGTGAGTATGACCATTATCTCCGTGGTTTGCCATTGCATCCAGCATCTAAAACAACTATGCTCAAACCTGCTCTGGACTGGAAACATGGGAGCTTTTAAACAGACAGATACCCAGACCCGATCCAGAACAATTTTAAATCAGATTCTCTAAAGTAAGACTAAAAAACATCAGTGTTTCATCTTGTTTTAAAATTAACAAGTAAGCATAATCAAGAGCTGCTCTTAAATGAGTGAACAAATGAAAGAATAATTGACTAAAACTCAGTTTGCATTGCTCAGTATTTGATTTTTATGTAGGAAACATCCCGTTGCTTAGTCTCAAAACCACAGTTGTAACCCTAAATAGCTGTATTAGAAGTGAAAACTTTTTAAAATTTATCATCGTTATTATATTTTTCAATTACAATTCAGTCCCTTTATATCCCCTCCCCCCAGCAATCAGCACCCTATGGAAATGATGCCTTTTAATTTAAGCATCATCCCTTCACCACCACTGGAAAAGCTCCTCACAGCGGTCAGTAGCAGACTCCTGGTTCCCTAAGGCCAGTAGATTGTGAAACCAGAATGAGTAAAGGGACTTCTTGGACCAATGTGAAGATAAACAATGACGAATGGATGGGTGTGACAAGGTATCTGGCCGGCACACACCAAGCCATACACAGAGATATTGAAAAATGGGAAATGTCAGCTACCCAGACAAAGCAAATATACAATATCCAAAATAACCATAATATGAAATCTTTTGAAAATATCCCTGACAACTTTTATTTTCCTGTGCCTTCTCTCAGTCAATCAACTTCTCCTGCATTTCGCAGAGAAGGAAGAATTCACAACAGTTTTATCTTGCCCTTCAGTGAGTTGCTTGGACTCACAGAATTTATTTCTGCATTTTGTAAGTTACTCCATCACCCATTCACTCTCTGGTTCAGCTAGTAGTAGAGAAAAAAATTTTAAATCCTATCATCTTCTGACACTATAAAATATAACCATGATTCTCCCTTCGGGTAATCCACATTTTTCTTTAGTCCTTCCCGTCAGCCATGGAATAGCCAAAATAATAGCTTGTTGAACAAGTTTATCCAGCTTATTGGAGGGGAATTTCTCTTTTCCGTCACAAAATTCTGTTTCCTACATCCTGGCTACAATTGCCTGATGGATTTTAACAAGGATCATTTTATCTGATCTCTAAATTGTTAAAATGCTACAAGTAATAACAAGGAACACTATTTATTTAATAGAACCAACAGTTCTTCAGGGTGAATACAAATGTGGAATTAACACAGGGTTTAATGTTATTAGCTAAACTATTTCTTTCTAAAGTGAGAATGTTTTACTCAACTGTATGTAATACCAAATAAAAGAAATAGAAAGTAATCCTATGTTTTAAAAGAGATAACAACCAATTGCAATATAAGGATCTTATTTAGAACCCAATTCAAATAAACTAAAAACATAATTATAAAATCCTATAAGACAATTGGGGAAATGTGAAGCCTGACAAGACATTTGATGGGTATAAGGAAATATTCAATTTTTTGAGATCATAGTATGTATTATGGTTGTATCATATTTGAAAGTCTTTTTCTTACAGAGATACCAGTACATACTGAAATATTTACAACATGATGTGTCTGAGAATTGATTCTAAACAGTCTAGAAGTGGAAATTGGTAGGGGTATTGATAAAACAAGAATGTTCATATATTAATAAGTCCTGAAGCTAGATAATGAGTCTATAGGGTTGATTTGATGGTAAAAGGAAAACCACATTTCCTTCCATAAAGTATGCCTTTTTAAAATCAAGAATTGACTTTTGAAAGTCTGTAAAATTATAACCAATTTTTCAAAATAAAAGTAGTCAATTATTTTCAAACTGATGATTAATGTAGAATATTCCCATTTTTAAAGATTAATAACACTTCTAAAGAATCTATTTTATGTTCATATGCTATGATCCTTGCTCATTTACAAGAATGTCAATTCATCCCGAGTGCATTAATAACATCAAAGTATTCAGCCACAGCAACGTTTCCCTAAATTCATCACCAGGTTCTGTCATGTCCATAGTCATAAAATCACAGCTTAGCTAAGTTAGAAATTAGCCTGTATGTTGACTTCTACTTGAACATGTCATTTTGTACCATTCAAGCAATTTCAAATTTTTATCAATGCCTAGACTTTTCACTTATTCTTTCCTTATTTCCACTGTAAAAAAAAAATCATTTTAAACCCCATAAGCCTCCTGTTCTTTGTTCACCAATTTTGACTGCTGTGAACTAATCACAAGATAAAGAATTATGTTATTTTGTTGCTTAGTAACATTTGAGAAATGTTAAAACCTCTTCTAATAACTTAGCTGTGTTTAGAATTCTTTCCTCATTTTTGTGTTTCTTGTGTAATAAGTTTCAGAGTTTGTCTAGTCACATATACTGTATCTAAAAATTAGGAGCAAAGATTAACTGTGCTGGTCACTACTGTCTGCCACGATTCGCTGGTACAGCATCATGCCTACAGCAGAGACTACTAGGGAAAAAGCACCGTCCTGGAAGTTAAGGCTGTTGGCTTCCAGGAGCCCGACTTTGCAATCAGTACTGATGCATGTTCAGTAAACTTTTCACTGGTGATGGGACTTGGGCCTATTATCCGCAAAATAAGGGGGTTCACCAGCTTCAGGGTTACAAATTGGACAGCTGTGGACCAAGTTTAATTGCCAGCCAAATCCATTATTTTTCTCAACCTGCAAATGCTATATAGGCAGGATATTGACTTTCTGGTACCTCATAGCCCTCCTCTCTCCCTTTAATCTTTTTTTTTTATTAAAAGGCTTCATTTTTTAACAGTTTTAGATTTCTTGAAAAATTGACCAGATAGAATCGATTTCTCATATATCCTTACCACCTTATATTAGTCTGATGCATTTGTTACAAAGTAATGAACCAATATTGATACATTATTATTAACTGAAGTCCTCAGTTTATTGGAAATTCCTTACTTGTTGCCTAGTGTTGGTTTTCAGTTCCAGGATCCCATCCATGACACTAGTTACATTTAGTCATCAAGTCTCCTTCCGCTCCTGTAACCTGTCAGTTTCTCAAACTTTCCTTGCTTTTGATGACCTTGACAGTTTTGAGAATGATCAGGTGTTTTGTAGAATGCTCAACTATTGGCGTGTGGCTGATGATTTTCTTTTAAATAGACTGGAGGTATGAGTTTGGGGGAGGAAGATCGCAGAAGTGAAGTGCCATTCTCATCAGATCCTGAGAAGGGTACATACTACCAGCAAGATTTACGACTGTTCATATCACCCTGAACGCTTGGCTGAAGTCAGTATTTGTCAGGCTTTTCACTCTCAAATTATTCTTTTTTCCTCCTTTCCACAATGTATATTTTAGAAAGAAGTCACTGTGTGTAGCCCACCCTTAAGGAGTGGGTAGTTATGGGCTTGCTCCTAGACAGGAAATATATACATTATTTGGAATTCTTCAACATGGGATATTTGTCTTTTCTCCACCTTTATTAATGTACTCAGTTGATCATTTATATCAGTATGGACTCATGTATATTTATTTTATACTGCGGTTTATCATCCAATACTGCTTCATTTATTTCATTGTTCAAATTATTCTAGCATTACTATGTGAAGCTTTTTCAGTTGGATCCTGTTCTCCTCTGACATACCCAATGTGGGCACTTGGTTTGGGGAGGTTGTGTAACCCTTTCTTGCTTTCTGGCACTATAAGATGGTCAGGATTTATATTTCATATTTCCTGCCTAGTCCTAGAATTATCCATTTCTCCAAGAGCCTGGTTCCTTTTATTGGAGAATATTATTGGAAACAAAGTTCCAGGTACTGGGTATGCTCATGGCTGCTGAGATGGGTGTTTTGTTTTGTTTTGTTTTGTTTTGTTTTGCTTTGTTTTGTTTTTTCCTACCCTCTTAGCTGACAGTCTCTCTTTAATTCCACATCTGAAATGAGTTACATATCTGATTACTATTCCAACCACTGAAGACACTTTGAGTTTTTCTGACCCAGGGTCTAGATTACCTCTAAGGTTCCTTCTAATTCTAATACTCTTGTTTGAATTCCTTCGGTTAAGGACATGATGGCTCATTATGGGCCCGAATTGAAATGAAATGTACCAAATAAAGAAAGGGAAATTTCAGGGCAAGCTTTTCATGGGCTCTACCCAATCATGCACATAGGCCATGGGTTCATATATTGCAATGATTCTAATACATATGCATAGAAATATGTATGTTTTCTTTTATTTATATTTCAGCCTAGTCCAGCTCTACCTCGTCTCCACACAACTTGCTAATGCACGATTTTTCAATGTTTATACCACTGACATTTTGATCTTAATCATTCTCTCTTGTGTGAAGGAGGGGCACAGGCTGTCTTGTGCGATGTGGGATGTACATGCATAGCATCTACACACTGGATACCAGTAGTAACATCATCTATTTTGATATGACAACCAAAATTATTTCCAGACATTGCCAAATGCTCTCTAGAGGGCCAAATCGCCCTGGATTGCAAACCACTTTCTTAATATGCAAAGTTAAAGTTTCAGAACCTGCTGCCAAATCCTGACACCACACACAGTCAGTCCACCTGCCTGCCTGGACAGACACGTTCCCCAGGAAGGCAGCCTGCACCACAGTGAGCACTGTGCTGAGTTAACCCCAACAGCCTGCCTTGCCCTGGTGATCTCCTACGACACCTTGGCCAAAGACTGGAAAAGCCCTCGTTGTGAACAGCTCAGTGTCCTATCTTTTTGGAGTTTGTCATACAGAACCAAGTGCTCTGTGAACACTTCCCCTGAAAGCTTCTATCTCTGCACCTAGCCTGCAAACGCTTCAAAGTCAATGATTATAATTTGAGCTTTTCTTTATTACCAACATGTCTAGAAATGGTGACAATATATAATTGTTGGTTCATGGCTCCTTTCTCAACTCTGTACGTGAAGGAATCTCAGTACATCAAAAGAATTTTTGGAAAAAAAAATAATTGGGAACAAGAGTAAAACAAGATTAATAAGTCATCTTCTTTGCCAAGTTAACAATATTACTTTAAAGGAGTAATAAGCTTTTATTGTTCTGGGTTCCTACTCAAAGGTTTATAAAGAACATTTGAGGAATTAATTTCCCCCAAAAATGATTTTTAAGATTTTCTGCAACCTTTATGTCTTGAATGTGACATATTTGTTGTGTAACCATGGAACTAGTACAGCAAAAATGTAAAACTTATAACATTGTTTCTCTATATTCTGGCCTACTATATCTTACTGCTGTCAACCCTACACAGAGTAGGCATCTTTCCTGGTCCTTCCAGCACCTATACCTGCTTCTGGCAACAGCATCCTTGTCCTCCTTCAGGCAAAGACTCTCCCCATTGCACCCAAGATGTGGTCTGGACAGGCTGAAGTCTCAGTGCTCCACTTTACACAGAGTGAACACATGGGCATGGCCAGTCAGCCATGTCGCTACCTAGCAAAAGCTCTTTCTAACAAATTGGCCCATCAGGAATGTTCAGAACTAATCCCTAGAGAGACATCTTTCTCTTTTTTGTTGCCATTAAGAGATGTGTAAACCTAGGGCTGCGATGAATTTCATCCTACTTTCCAAAGTGAAAAAGAATGCAGCTAAAAAGGAGAAGTAGAGATGGTTACAATGGTGGCCCCAGCTTGAGGCCTGTCTCCATCCTCAGGGATCCATCTCAGCACCTCTGGTGAGTCTGTTGCTGTCACAGTGATCTGTTTCCCTCTCTGTGAGAGGACTCTGCATCCTTCCAATGGCTATTTCACTTGCAGAACCTCCCTCAGAGAGGTGATAATTCCCTCACCCATTGACATCAGGCTTGGCCATGCGGCTTGCTTTTTTGTGATATATCCAAGCAGAAATTTTAGGAACCACCACATGGTTATATGATTATTTTTTCTTTTTCCACAAGACTGAGATGGGAGCTGCCCAGGTCCCAGATTGATAATATATGTGGACCAGAGGCACAACCAGAATGTGACACAAACAAAAAACAAGCCTTTGTTTTTGCACAATAAAAGTTCTTTTTGATAAATCCATCTCCCTCTCCTCTCCTCTCTTCTCCTCACCTCACCTCTCCTTTCCCTTTTCTCTCACTCTCCTTCTCCTTCCACCCCTCTCTCTATCTTTCCCAGAAGATCTTCCACCAGATTTTTATCCCTATAACTGGAAGGATTATGACTAATTATCCTATGACTAATATATATTCTTTCTTCCTTAATTAATACATGCAATTTAGCAACACATCTACAAAACCAGTTATCATAGTTAACATGTGTGAACAAGTATACATTGAACGAATCTATCCAAGAAATGGTTATTTCAGTGCTTGATACAAAATTATTTTCAACATTACACATATGTTCAGAGATGCTACACAAGTTTTCCCAGTAACACTAATTTGTTCTCTAACAGTCATATTTACAATATAGCTAATGTTTGTCTTAAGCCTCTTATCACAAAATACAATAACTATAATTTAGTTTCAACTTCTTTAATAATGCTTTCAAAGTGTTTTCACTGTTAATGTTTCTTTTTACAGTTTTTAATAAAATCTAAATCAGCACTCCAGAATTGCTCTATTTACTTTGGATATGCAATATTTCATGTTTTATGTTAAAATTGAAATATAATAACACTTTCATATATGTTTAAAAATAGTAAAGTGATGAAATTTTTCTATTTCTATTACCTAATATACTACACGACTAGTGTATATCTAGTTCTCCTCTTCCTCCTATAAACACAAGAAGACCATTTCCCCCCAAAAAATCTTTCAGTTACAGCTAAATAAGCAGTTCTGGCTCAGTGGTTTTTACCTGAAAGCAATTTTGCCGCCCCCTCCCCCCCGCAACTCCCTCTCCACCATTAGGGGACATATCTAAAGATACCTTCGGTTATCACAGCTACAGAGGGTCTCCTGGCATCTAGCATCAAGAAGCCAGGAATGCTGCTATTCATCCTACTACAGGACAGTCAGCCAACAGCTGAGGATTATTCAGCCCAAAACACCAACAGTGCCAAGGCTGAGAAACCCTGTTAGAGGCAGTGAACTGTAAGTGGAAGCAATGTAGGTCACTGCCCAGCTGTGGCCTTCAGCAGCCCACCTCCTCGTTAAGCCATGTGCTGACATGGAAGTACCAAAGAAGCAAAGGGCCTGTGTTTCTGGGTCACCGCGTAGAAAGGAGCTTCCCTAGAGAGCTGCCTGAGCCTAAACGGCTCTCGTGATCACTATACAATCTTTTCATCTTTAACCTTTGTTGTATATCTTAAACTGGATGCTAGGGCTAATTTGTTAGTGCGGCATCATCCACTCCATTCTTACTAATACAGCTAGTTTAATAAATTTTCACGTAGGGGCCTATTAACATAGTGCATTTTATAAAGGCTAGCTCTTATCATCTGCATAACATCAAGTAACTTTCACAGATAATGTATTTTTAGGCAAATATCTTTGTTCCTCTCATTAATATATGCTGAAGATAGAGATGACACTACTCAAGAAAAAAAAAAACAGGACTTAAAGAATGTATTTTAAAAATCAGTTAGCAGTACCTTTAGTAATCTTCAGAATATAGAACATAATTGTGTGTGTGTGGAAAGAGGAGACGAGGTCGGAAAATGAAACAATAACTTCCTGGTGGCGTTGAATGTTTTTGTCCAAAAGTCATATGAATGCAAAATAAGAGGTTTGAAAATGATGTACTTCCCTCAACAGAGTAGTACTATGCTTCATGTCACAGCTGCCTAGCTACAAGCAACATGTGTTCACCAAACATGGATAGTGGCTTAGGAAAGAAATGCAATAAAATCTATGCTGGATCCAAGAATAAAATCTGAAGAAAATGCCTTTAATTGATCACCCTAATCACTCTTCCTCCCATGTGCCAAAGAAGGGCTCACCTTTGAACCCAGTTTTACTATTATTGGTTATTTAAATTATCCAAGAGAAGTGCTACAAGTCCAAGTCTCTCCCCCCTCAAATTTGAACTTAAAGGCAAGAGTTATCTATTTTTTATACTTTCTACTTTTTTCCTTTCTCAATTAAAGGCATGATAATAATCTTTAAAGCTTCAATTCATGCTTCAAGTTCTTTAATGACCATCTTATTCTGAGACATAAAGTTGTTTGAACAGGAAAAAAATGAAGTAAGAAATGTCCTGTGATGATGCCACCGTGAGAAATATGGACAATGCTGATACCTATAGCAACAGTGTATTCAACTTCCCTATGGAAACATTTCATTGCCAAGGAGGCAAATAAAATCAGAACTCATATATATAATCCAGGGCAAGGGAAATAAAGGAAAGAATAAACAAATGGGACTACCTCAAATTAAAAAGCTTCTGCACCGCTAAAGAAAACATCATCAAAATGAAAAGGAAATCAGCCATATGGGAAAATATATTTGCCAATGATACTTTGGACAAGGGTTTGATCTCCAAAATACATAAAGGACTCATATGACTCAAAGCCAGGAAGACAAACAATCCAATTAAAAAATGGTCAAAGGACTTGAACAAACACTTTTCCAAGGAGGACATACAGAGGACCCAGAGACATATGAATATGCTCAACACCACTAGCCATCAGAGAGATGCAAACTAAAACCACAATGAGATACCACTTCACATCAGTCAGAATGATCATCACACACAAATATATATTGAAACCAGTTTGTTCAAAGTATAAAATAATTTATCATTGTATTAAACATGTTATATTACATGACCTTTATCTTCTGACTGCATTTAAATTGTATCCACCGGTGCCTTTTCTGGACTGTGAAAATGGATAGTGCATATTATTCATCTTTATAACTCTCTCAGTTACATGGCCCATAGTAGGTACCCCTTAGAATAATGGTCTCCAATGGAATATAGTCAAACCAAGGCTGTGACATGGATGGAAGACATTAGCTTTATGATCTCAATGACCACAGTAGGTTTACTCTTCTGAAAATGATGGCTATTCTACCCACATGGTTGATCAATAAAGCCATAAAATTATTAACAAGTACAAAGCACCCTGGGGTTTCATGAATTCAGTTTTAATTCTGTCCATAGAGAAAAAAGTTTCAAGAAAGTGATGGTGATTGTAGCTCTAAAATACAACGATCAAACTGCAGCAATAAACCTTCATGCAACTGATTGAAGTTGGGTTATTTTTAACCAAGCATGAGCTCTCTGGTGCCTCGGTCACAGCCACTTCTTGACTCTGAGGTCTGTGTTATTCACTGTTACTCAGTTTGAGTTGTTAAACTCAGCTGGCCGACTCTCCGTGGGCATTTGAATTTGCCCTTGCTATTTATCCTTGACCAAAGAAAGACCTCGCTTTGTTTTGCAAGTGTCCTTTCTTAGCACTGGGCGTCTTTCGTATCTCTTGCAAAGTTTTGGGAAAGGACACTTGGAGCTATGACAAAAGCAGGGACACGCAATAGTCAGCCACGCCAGCTGCCTCAGTCCACACTGTCAATGGGAACCACCACTCTGAAGATCACCCTTCCTTCATGTTTCATGTGCAAATATTCATGAAGTCAATATGCTACTGTTAAATGCCTAAAGTGATTTCTTCTATGTATTTTTAAAATGTCAAATGTATGAAGAACCAGTTGTTTTATCGTTATATATTCCAACACTTTTTTTTTAAACTTAATTTTAAGACTTACTTTATTTATTTTTTTTATTTAAAGATTTTTTTTCCTTTTTTAGATTTTTTATTTATTTATCTTTAGAGGGGAAGGGAAGGAGAGAGGGAGAGAAACATCAATGTGCGGTTGCCTCTTGTATGTCCCCTGACGGGAACTGGCCTGGCAACCCAGGCATGTGCCCTGACTGGGAATTGAACCACGATCCTTCGGTTCGCAGGCCCGCGCTCAATCCACTGAGCTACACCAGCCAGGGCATATTCCAACACTTTTAAAGGCAAAAACTAAAGGTGTTTTAGTGTCGTTATTTATCATAACTTCATAGACAAGGCAGGTACTTACCCCCCAAAAACTCAAATATGAAGTCCTTGTAAAATAGAGATAATAGCTCATTAGTAATGCATTATTTTGCTGAAAGTTCTTAGTCACCCTCTACGTTCCTTTCCCTGAAAGCCTACTTTTCTCCTTCAGTGGCTTTGATTAAAATTCTGGAAATAGATGCAACTTTCTTACAGTAGGCAAAATGTAAAGCACACCATATTAATCTGTCACGAAGCTTTAAATATTCCTTCTCCTGTCTCTTACAAAACAAGCCTCATCTGCCATGTGTTCCATTCCTCTGGCTCCTCTCAGGTTATTGATCTTTGTGTTATTTCTTTGAGCACATGGGAAGGTTTTATTATGTGTATGAATTAAGTCTATGATGCATAGAGGCTGCTTTACTCAGCTGAATATGTCTTTAATACACTTCAAAGTGAATCTTTAAAAAAAAATCTTCATTAAGAGCTGTTTGCCATTACAAGTTCTAAACTTACTTGATAGCCTTATACGGTTTTACAACATGTACTAAATATAAATGAACAGCAAATAAAAATAAATATCACGCATCAGGAGTGCTCATAAAACTACTGTTTAATTGTTTTGTCCTCTAACCAAGCCGAAGTAACACCTAAGTTCCTATTTTTAATGTCTACACTTTCTATTAAAATCTTATGACTGCTCCCAAAATAAGGCCATATGCTTGAACCAACATTAGGCAATTCCTTTTCTCTCCCCATAAGACAACAAAACAACACAAAAAAATCCAGACGCTGATCAAATCTCAGTTTAGCTTTTTAGTAGCAACCTTTTAAATTAAGAACATAAAGTGTTTTAATATTAAAAGCAAATTATTTATTCCTCAGGGATTTATTTTTACATAATATATGATACCAAATGTCCTAAATATATGATTTTGCTTTTTTAAGATTGTATTTATTTATTTATATTTAGAGTGAGGAGAAGGAAAGGAGAAAGAGAGGGAAAGAAACATCAATGTGTGGTTGCTTCTCACACGCCCCCTACTGGGGACCTGGCCTGCAACCCAGGCATGTGCCCTGACTGGGAATCCAACTGCGACCCTTTGGTTCACAGGCCCTCACTCAATCCAGTGAGCCACACAAGCCAGGGCCTGAACATATGATTTTAAATAGTAGGTAGGTCTTTTGGCCCAGGATGTAAGCATACACCATGATATTCTAACAACCAAGAAATAGTTAATTCTCTTAATAACTTACAATGGTTTTATTATCTAATAATGCCTATAATGTGTGAAGCAAATTGATCAACAATAATTTTAAAAAGGAAAAATATTGAACAGTCTTTATAGAGATCACAAAACCTAGCTGAATGAAAATCTGGGAGTGGGGGACTCTAAAACTAATCTTGGGTGGCTGACCTCATATAAGTCATTAATCCTCAAACCAATTACTATTATCAGTAATGTTATTATTGCTATAAAACTAACATTATAAAAATTATTTTAGAGTAAATTAATAATTGATCTGTAAGAATAAGTAATTTATATATACACTCAAGGAATTGTGCATTCTGAAAACAGAAAATATAACAATAGTTTTTTATTCAAAAAGTATTTTGGAAACTAAAATTAAGGTAGAACAACTGAAGAACCAGAGTCAAATTCACAGGGTATATCAAGGTGAGCACAAACTGCAGGAAAGTTTAAAGTTCTCTGGGGCTAAATCAATGCACAGAAAAATTAAATTTTGCCCATGAAGGAGTGATTATTTCTGCCTTTGTTTATACGAGTAAAAAGAGAAAGAAATTTTTATTAATATGCATGTTATGAAAGAAGCTATCAAAATAGCCAATAAGCAAATGAAAAGATGCTTAACATTATTGCTTAATAACATCAAGGGACGTGCAAATCAAAACGCAAAATAAGAACCTACCTGAATGGATAAAACTAAAAAGGCTAACAATTCTGTGTTCACAAAGATGTAAAAAAAGTGGAAATCTCACAGACTCTTGGTGGAAACATGAAATGTTATAATAACTTTGAAATAGTACTTGGTAATACCTATTAAAAGTAAATATATGCCTACTATGACCAAAGAATCCCAATGTAACACACATACCTGAGAGAAATGAATTATAGAAAAGACTTCTTAGCAACTTTTTCATAATCACCAAAAACTAATAACCCAAATGTCCATTACCAGTAGAACAAATAAACATTTTGACATTTTCACTGACCTAGCAATTAAAAAGAAAAACAATTGCTTAAAAGCAATCAGCCTGAATGATTTTTAAAGACATAATCAAGAGCTAAATGACTCAAAGAGTACAGCTTGCAGGATTCCATTTTAGTAAAGTATATCAACTGGTAAAACTCATCTGTCTTGGAAAAAGTCAGAAGATTTGTTTGGAGAGGCAATCGTGGATAACTGGGTACTGTTGATGGAATAGGGACAAAATGGAGCCTTCAGGCATGCCGAAAATGTTTTATTATCTTCATCTTGGTGGGGTGATTACAATTACTCAATTGAGTGTGCATATTACATAAACATAAAATCTTACCACTTGAGATTTGTGTATTTTATAGGATGTGTCTATACTTCAATAAAAATTAAAAACTAAAGACTCTACATCTTGGGAGCAGAGGTGGGTGGAAGACTTATTAGAGATCTCCTTTACATAGAGAGCATAAGAAGTGAACATTCCCGATGTCTTGTTTGCTTCCTTGTTGCCCAGCATGAAGAACCACTCACAATAGGTCATTTGTTTGCTGTAGCATATTGGTCTCTGCCTATACCATGTGTGGATTAGTTTCCTGGGGCTGCCATAATAAATTACCACAAATGTAGTGGCTTAGCACAGAGAAATGTATTTTCTCACAATTTGGAGACCAGAAGTCTAAAATTAAGATGTCATCATGGCAGCGCTCCTCAAAAGGATCTCAGGTGGCTTCATTCATGGGTGAATCACCCCAATCCCTGCCTCTGTCTTCACATCCTTCTATGTGTCTCTGTCTTTTTCTTCTGTTACAAGGACACTTGTTATTAGATTTAGGGCTGACCCAGATAATCCAGGATGATTATCTAATTTAGAGACTTTTAACTTAATCACATCTGCAAAAGCTTTTTTCCAAGTAAGTTCATACTCACAGGTTCATGGTATTAAAACTTGGACAATCATTTTTGGGGGGCACCATTCAACACTACAGCATGTATAGATTTAAACAAATGGAACTCCCCATTATATTTAGTATAATGTGTAACCTTTAACCAGATAAGAATAATAAACAGGTATATTTGCTTTGTTAGAGGGGTTTTCATTTTTTATCTGATTTAGCAAATCAGATAAAAATACTTTTATCTTCATAATCAGACTCCATTTAACGAAAAAAGAGAGATTTACTATGGTAACCAGGATATATTTACTCATCACCTCTTCGTTTATTTAACCAGCGGGAACTCTGCCAAAGAGAGACAGCATTGAAAGTTTTAGTCTCAGTTCATAAGGGAGAATTGGTTTGTGTCAATTTTAAAGAAGGGGAGAATGACATCTAACTTCTAACTCACTAAGAAAAGGGTTCAGAATTACTTCAATGGTAACACTTACGGAATATGGTGGCATGTGATAGAGGTCAAAATTCTTCAGGTAAAACCTCCTAAAAAATAAGTTGAACACTACATAGAAATGTTTAACTAAAAATATAAAATTGGTTCTTAACTAAATCTAAGAAGTTCTTTTTTCTTTTTCTTTTTTTTTTAAAGTTTGTAATATTTTTTTTAATATTTTATTTATTTATCTTTAGAGGGGAAGGGAAGGAGAGAGGGAGAGAAACATCAATGTGCGGTTGCCTCTTGTATGTCCCCTGCCGGGAACTGGCCTGGCAACCCAGGTATGTGCCCTGACTGGGAATCGAACCGCGATCCTTTGGTTCGCAGGCCCGCGCTCAATCTACTGAGCTACACCAGCCAGGGCTAAGAAGTTCTTTTTTCTGTTGCTTTCATTTGTGGTTGCTAAACTTGCGCACCTTAAGCCTAATGATGTATTATTTCCTGTAATTCAATACTTGTATTTTTCAAATGTCAAATATTATATTTATAATTTTAGAAATAGCAGTGTTTTTTACAAACATATATTGTTTCTTTTTTCCTGAAATTATGGTATAAATTTGTGTAATTTATATGTGTATTATGCATGTTTCTTTTTTAAATGAATTCACTACTGTAGTTAAAGAACCACTTTCATATTTATAAATATTGAACAATTATTTAAATAAAATAGACATTTTACTAACAAAAATATCCTCTAAGTAACTTATGGGTATTACATATTTAAAATGTAAACGTAATTTCACTGATAAAATTTGATCTTCATATTACTTACCTATGCATAGAATGCGACTTATCTGTGTTACTTCTTTAAAATGCATTGGTTATTGCATTATAAGAAACAACTTTGGATTCACCAACGGTGTGAGTGATTATCTCAAACGAAATACCCTTACCTACTTTTAAGTCCTCTCAAATTTTAAAAAAGGAATTTTAATTTTCTAAATAGCTGTATAGAAATGGAAAATTATCTTTTGTTGTCATGCAAAAGACAAGATTCAAAGAACACTGCAAAGAAGCATTTCTCTACAATAGCGTATTGTGAGGTGTGGATTTGAAAGGGCTTTTCTAGGGCTGATATTGTAATAGGGCAGATGTCTGCAGCAGAAACTATGTCTGCGTTAAGCGCTGGATTTGCCCAAGAGTTAACTATTGGAAGCATTTTAGATTACGGTGCAAAATACTCCCTGACCCTTTACACTTTTTTACTGTGTTGTAAAAGGTAAGTTTCAAAATGAAAAGCATAGGCAGTGGGACAAGACGTAGCAAGGAAGACTCGAGAACGTGAAGAAGAATAGCAGCAGCTGATAGCTGGACCTGTTACAGAAACCAGCAACTCTGTTCTGTCATGGAAGCATCTACCTCAAAACATGCCAGATTCCAAATGGTCTGGCAAGATTGGGAAGGATGCCGGCAACTAGACTACCTGGGTTAGAAGGAACCACCTGGCTGTAAGCATAAGCTAGGGGAATATAGCTAACAATATAGCAAAGTGGTTAAAGGTTTGCATAAATTCCAGGCGTACCCAAAGGCAAATACAATACATAAACAAACAGTCGCATAACTAAATAACTATGGTGTTAGCTGTGTGAAAGGAACTAATGAGAGAGTGAGCTAGAGAATGACAGCAGAGAGTAGCTATTTTAGAGTCTGGAAAGACCTCTGTGGTGTGGTAGCATTTCTTTTCAAGCTTGACAATTGGACAATAACTATGGCAAATTCTCTTCTGTGATCAGAATCTAAACATTGTAGCCATAAGGTACAATGCAAAAATAAACTTCTTTGACCAAACCAAAGTTGCCTGCCTTATATCCCTCTAAAAGCATAAAGATACCTTACATGCAAAATTTCATGTAAAAAGAAGACAATTGAGCAGACTGGTGAATTATCTTCCAGTTTTTTTGAATTCCAAAATCACTGTAAATAGTTTACAGAAAGAAGCAGTTCCCTGGGCTTAGTACCTGGCAGCTCACCGCACGGCACTTAATCCCAGCCAAAGCACTACTTGTGCCTTCCAGTCCACAAGAGAAATTCACTCCAACATTCAAGTATCAACCCTGGCACACTAAAGACAAAAAGGTACTTAACCAATGGGAGCTGCTTTGGTAAGTTTTAATAAAGAAGTATTTCAGCTAATGGAAAAGCCGAATGTATAGAATACCTACAGTTCTTCCTAGGCTTTCAATGATTTCAATATGCTTTGGTTTGGAAGTGTCCCTTTATTACACAAGCTGTAGGAGTGTATTATAGAAAGATCTTAAAATGCGAAACTGCAAAAAAAAAAAAAAAAGGAAACAGGAAACATTTCCTCTGTGGTAGAGTGTGGGTAATAACAGACCCCGGTTGTCAATCGTGCCTGGATCTATACAACCTTTACCAGTAGCTCTATGGTGCTCTCCGACTTTGTGTAACAGTTCGACTTCATTTAGGCCAATGAAATTCTGATGAGCAGGACACAGCAGAGACATAAAAGGAACTTGCATGATTGAGCATACTTGCTCTAACTCTGCCACAGCCATAAGATAGACACACCCAGCCTAGTCCTAGTGTGCCTGGAGAAGAGTGAGAGACCCAAGGACCAAAGCAGAGTTGCCCTATCTTCCTTCCCAGTTCAGGTCACCCTAGAAGCCACCCACACTTGCAAGAGAGCCTCGCCAAAATCAGCAGAGCTACCTGCCCAACCTATGCCTGACAGTAAACACGTTAGATGAGCTAAATCTGGGCCCAATGCACAGAACCCTGCAGGCCCAGAATTCAAATAAATACTTACTGTTGTGTCCCTTTGAGATTGGGGTTGTTTGTTAGGGAAAATCATTGTGACAATCAGCTTCTGATATGCACACCATGCTGAAACAGATCGATTTAACATTGCCCTAACTTTACTTTAACTTTTAGCACAATATGTGGACTTCGTAAAGGTTCAAGAGAGTTACCTAAGTCAGCATGAAAATCCAGCTGTCATTCTAACAGTGAAAGATCATCATGGTAAATTGGAGCAATTTCTGGTTTACCATCCACACAATCAACAAAGGTGGGAAAACCGGACTATCCCATCAGGTCAGGAAAGTAAAATAGGCTCCATGTAGGGAGTGAAGCTGGTAGTAGGGTTGCATTTCGGGTAGACATTCCAAGTGGAAGGAAGAGTGGGACGCCTCGAGCTCTTTCTTTCCTTGCAAGTCACCCTGGCCAATTTAGGTAAACAAAAGAAACTGTTGGAAAGAACCTGGATAGCTCACAGAACCAAAAAGAAAATCAACCCAGCAAGCTTAGTAAGGATAGGAAAAGGGTATCTCTAGAGAGTTCAGTAGCAGTGACATGTTTCTTTTGGATGCTTCTTCTAACCACTGTGTGCCTATTACTCTGCTCAGAGTTTTAACCACTGTGAGCCTATTATTCTGCTCAGAGTCAAAGACCTGGCAAAGGTTGCCCAAATGGTTAAGAGTCACACAGGCCCTTTCCCTGACCTTAGTGAGCAGGGGAGGGAAGGCAGAGCACTGTGACTGACAGCTACGCTAGATTCATTGAATAAATAGAAGAAACAGCCATAAAGTAAGAGAGATGTGTTTCAGGAAAGGCAAAAAAAAAAAAAAAAAAGCACTAGAAACAAGAAGAGCAATTGAGCAAATGCTCTCGTTTATGTCAGACAAATACAGGGGAATAATCTACTTGTTTTAGATAGGCCCCTAGCTGAGAAGGGAAATGGCCTGTTTGCATCGAGAGACAGATGTCTCCAGGAAGGTTTCTCCATCTCCGGGAGCTTGCTCCTCCATTACCCTAAAGGAGCTTAGCAGGCGGGAAGTGTGTCCTTGCCAGAAAAGTGTGATTGCTTCCCAGCATGGCTCCCACTAGCCCAAAGGGTACTGGAAAACGGCCCCGTAAAAACAGCTCCTCCAAAGCACCGGGATCTGAGCAAAGGCAGCGGAGACCATGTGACTGACTGGAATGGGTGGAAATGAGCATGAACAAAATTCCTAAGTAGAAATTCTGTAGGCTCCATCGTTTTTTTCTAAACCAAGTAGACTTAAGTATAAAAAAAATTTCAGGACTTCAACTGAGAAAAGTTGATTTCACAAGGAGGGTCAAGTGATCCATGTGCCACGCAACGTCCACTGGCAGGATTTACCTGCAAATAAACCACAGGGGGCGGTGACCAGCCACAGCCACCGGCCACGTTTGCAGGGCTCAGGGCAAGAGAACTAACAAAAATTCATATTCCATCTGTCTAAAGGTTTAAGAAGATTTAAATCAAGCTAATAAACCATTAAATGAGATAGGTTCTATTCCTCTGCCTTGATAAATATCCCTGCCCAAAACCTGGAGCCAGGTGGAAATTCAGAATTCAACAACATTTTGAGGTTACTGTACCTGAACATGGAATGCAGGGAGATCCAGCCCCCAGCCTTTGGCCTGAGGCCTGCTCCTCTTTTCTTCCGACCTCAGCTCTAACCCACACCTCAGTGCCCCTCATGAACACACATGTAGAAATCCCAGCTCACGGATTCAAGATCATCCTCCATGCCCCACACCCCGCACTCCTCCTCCTCTTGGACACATTTGGGAGCAGGGTTATGCATGTCAGTGCACTTATCTCCTCTCGTGGCAGATGGCAGATGCTAGGAAGGGGACTGCTGAAATGGGCGGTGATGTGACACCAGGATCCTGCCTCAATGAAAGGCACCTCATCTTATGAGAGCGCAGGCAGATAGATGCATTTTAGTTATTAGTCCCTTTAGGATTGCTTCAGCTGCAGAAATCTGCCTTGCCTCAGGGGCAACCCACATTCGATGACTGATTCATGTAACACTGTACAGGCCTGCCCACCCTGGGCCAACTTGGTACAGCTCACAAATGTCATTCCAGTTCCATGAAGTCAGCAGGACATCCACTAGACTTGCAACATAGTTCAACTCCTCCCTCTGCCAATCCTGCTTCCTTCCCTGAATTTCCCCAAAGTCACTCCTTTCTAAACATGCTGTCTGCTCAACTGTTTGCAGTCTGCTTCCTGGGGAATCTAATTTGAGCATCTGCAGAGACACTGGAAGCAGGTGTAGTGCTCTATGAAGAGGAATTTCAGGATGCTGTGGTCCAAAAAGGCAGCGCACAGGCTCGGGTGGGCACATCCCTCACTTCGTGGACCCTTCATTCTATGGAAAGAGTTCCTCCAGAGTGGGGTCCTCTTGACTAAATCTAAGAGCAGCACTAATCAGCTTTACTGCTTTCAAAGGCTTTTCCTGATGCCATCATATCAGTTTCCTATGAATGCTATAATAAACTGCCTCAAACTTAATGCTTTAAAATGACTCAAATGTATTCTCTTACAGTTCTTGAGGTCAGAAGTCCAAAACTGGGACTTAAGGTGCTGAAATTAAGGTGTCAGCAGGCTGCAGTCCTTCTGGAAATTCTAAAGAAGAATCACTTCCTTGCCTTTTTCCAGCTTCTAGAGGTGTCGCCTTGCTTGGCTCATGGTCCCTTCCCCCAACTTCAAAAACAGAAGTGTAGGTTCTTCAAATCTCTGACTCTGACATTCCTGCCTCTCTCCTAAAAGGACACTTGCAGTTACACTTAGGGCCCACTGAAATGATCCAGGGCCATCTCTCTCTTTCAAGAATCTTAATGTGTCACAATTGCTTTCCTTTTTTTTTTTCTGTGTACTGTACATAGTCATAGGTTTGGGGGATTAGGACATGAACATTTTGTGGAGAACATTATTCTGCCTACCACACTTAGAGTAGGAAGTCTAAATTTTAGCTACTTTGTGAGATCTACTCCATGTTTCAATAGATCAGCAAATCTATCATATCTTGCCTGTCTACATTCACAGGCTTGAGGTCAAGACTCCAGCATAATGTCCTTATACAATTTGTTTTCAAAAGTGCTTGAAAGAGTTATCTTTATTTCCTGCCTCTGATTTCCTTTCCTTTATTTAACATTGAACCCACTCCACTCAGGTGCTCATAGGTTTTTAAAGTAATCAATGATCTCCACATTTCTAAATTAAATATTCATCTTTAATCCACATCTTACTTGACCTATCAGTAGCCTTTGACACAATGATCACTTCTTTCTCTCTTTCTTTCTTTCATCTTTTCCTACTTTCTTTATTTTATATGGTACTTTAATTTTTCCTCTTCACCTCTCTATCCTGGGAAGGCTCGGTGTTGTTTGACCATTACTTCTTATTCCCCACCATCCTAACTTCAGAATGTCCCCTATGTCTACCTGTTATGGGCTGAATTACATCCCCCCAAAAATATTCATTATGTTGAATCCCTAACCCCTATTACTTTAAATTATGACTGTATTTGGAGATAGAGCCTTTCATGAGGTAATTACAGTAAATGAGGTCATAAGGGTGGGGCCCTGATCTAGCATGAGTGGTATCCTCATTAGAGGAACAGACAGTAGGGATGCACACAGAGAAAAGGCCATATGAGGATACTGTGAGAAGGTGACCATCTGCAAGCCATGGAGGGAGGCCTCAGGAGAAACCAGCCCTGCTGGTTCCTTGCCTCCAGAACTGTGAGAAAACAAATTTCTATTGTTAAAGAGCCCCAGACCCTGATATTTTGCTGTAACAGCCCTAGCAAACTATTATGCCATCCTTGGATATCTTCTCTTTTCTATCTATCTATCTATCTATCTATCTATCTATCTATCTATCTATCTATCTATATTCCCTTGGAAATCTCATCCAGACCCAAGGTTTCAAAATAGCATCTATGTTCTGGTGACTCTCTAATTTTTAAACACCAGCTCTGACCCTGTTTTTTAAATCCAGACTCATATGTGCAGCCACAAACATTCCTTGACATTCCCCACGAGAAGTGATAAATGAGCATCTATATTTATGATGGAGAAAATTGAGCTCCTGATAAACACCCCACAAAAAACTTCCCTTCTCACTCACTTCCCCAATGCAATAAATGGCAAACTCAATTCTTACAGTTCCTTGGCCCAAACACATTAGAACTGTCTATGACTCTTCCCTGCTCTCATCCATCAGCAAATTCTGTCAACTCCAGCTTCAGAATATATCCAAAATTGAACATTTCTCAATGAAGACTCAGGTCCAAGTCACAATCATCTCACTCCTGGGTTATTGCAATAACCCCTCACAGGTCTCTGCTTCCATCCTGTCCTCCCAAACGCTATATTCTCCGTGCAGCAGCCAGAACAATCCTTTTGATCATGAGGTTTTCTTTCCAAAACTCTCCAGTAATTTCACATCAAATTCAAAGCAAACGTCACAGACCTTCAAGTTCCTATGGGATCTGGCACCCTGTTACCTCCCTGACCTTACCTCTCCTCCACTCCTCCTCCCTCACCTTGCTTCAGCCATCCTGTCCTTCCTCAGGCATGCTCCCACCTAAGGGCCCCTCTGTTTGCTGTTTCCTCAAATGGAGTATTTTCCACGGGTTTTAACATGGCTCACTCCCTCGCCGTCTTCAGATCTCTATTCAGATAAGATCTTCTCACTAAGGTCTCCCCTGACCATGTTATCTAAAACTGCAACCCACCTCCTCCCCCGACATTTCTTAACTCCCTTACCTTGTTCTCCTCTGTATTTACGAAGTCTAATACTTTATTTATTGTGTTCATCTACTGCCTGTCCCACTAGAATGTAGCTCAATGGCCAGAATTTGAGTCTGTACCCCCACCCATCACAACAGAATACTCAATGCCAAATGGTTAGGTCCAAAGTATCACTTAAAACTATTTATCCAGCATATTACATATTTGGTTGAGGTATAAACATATACACATATACCATATTTAAGTAAGGCAGTATGTACATTTATATGTACACTAACATATCCAAGTAGGAAAAACGCTAGAAAGAAGTAGAACAATATATTAAGAGTTGATCATTATGAGTACTTGTCGAAGTGATTGTCTAAGTAGTGGGAAATAATTCAAGGCACTTTTGATTATGTTTTATTACTCTTCGGTATGTTTTAAATGTTTAGATTCAAATTTATAAATTATTGTCTTTAAATCAATAACAGCTTTTCCAAAATGTATAACTTAATGGGAAAATCAAGATAGAATTACCATATTTTAAATATCCTAAAAGCAGTATCAGAAATTTTTACATAAATTATTATACCTTAACCTTAATGATTGATGGTATTTTTTGTTTAAAGAAAGAAAATTGCTAAATGTTCTGAAGATAAACAAAACTCCAAATAATTTGTATTCCTCTAATTTGGACCCCTTGAATTTTTAATTACATTTTTGCTGCATTTGAAAAGACTAATGACTATCCTCCCTCTGCTAAAACAAGAATTTTAAGTAAATCAATAACAAGGAGGTAAGGTTATCTACTGAGTCCTTTGGTGGGGAAAATCCTATAGATTATCTTGATTGCAAAAATTCTTAAGAGCAAATGAAAAGCAAGGCAGCAAACTGTATATTTAGTACAGATTCTTGCCTGCAGCTACAATATAGGGTTATCCGAGATGCCAGGGAAATCTGTCTGCAAAATTCCTCTCGTGTCAGGCAGGGTCATGGAATCAGTCTGGATTATGAGGTAAGAGTCAGCCTTAAGCAACATTGGCAAGCCAATAAACTCATCTCCTGTGCTGTATGTGCCACACTCTTGCACAAACCTGTCCTTTGGGTCCCCCCTTGCACTCTGTGCCCAAATGGGCCCCATGTCCTCTACCTGAACACCTTCTCACTCCAGCTGTCAGGATTGACCTCCCGTAAATCATGCTGCCTTCCGTGCTCAAGTCATGTGACTTTTTCTACTCTCCCTCTTGCCTGTCCCCAGTCTCCAACCAATCCAGAGAACTCTTTTGCCCTTTAAAAAATAATTTAACTCCTGATGGCCACGACAATCTGTTACAAGTTTTCTTTCTTCCAGGCAGCAGACTCAGATTAACAAGGCCCTTCCGGAGGTCCTGAGTAAGACAAAGTCTGGCTGTGACACGGAGGACTGCAGACATTGTTGCTCAATCAGTGGTGGAACGACTCTGGAGCAGGCGAGCCTTTGGAGTCGCACGGTACCAACAGCCACCCATTCTGGGAGTGCCACACCTTGACCGAAGGAGTAAACATTGGCAAGCATTTTTGCAGCATTTTATTGGAGTCAGTGGGAGAAATAAAAAGGGAAGAAGAAAAGAGAGACAATAAATAGGGCAGAAGCTTAGGATATGAGTTCATGGAAATGCCTAACGGACCCCATAGAAACAGAAAGGCAAATAGTCAAGCTGTCAAGTGTGAAGCTGAAGTGTAACCTCCCTTTCTATTACCCACGTCTTCAATAAAATCAGCGACTCTCACAAATGCCTGCGTGCTCTACGTTCCTCGCTGGGAACAACTAGATGAGCAAAAGGATCAGAATTTTTCTTGAAATGACTAAATGAGGCATTTCCTGAATTTCTTCAGCAAAATCAGAGTTGTTGAGACAAAAAAAAAAAAATCAGGAAAACGTGAGCCACACTTCTCTCTGGGAGGCTTATGTGATGTTCAGTCTCTTAGTCTCCCACCACCCTTGGGAGAGAGTTCTGACCAATTTCATCTGATTCTCAAAGGTCCGGCTGTCTCAAATGACATGTGAGCTACAGAAGCTAAGTTGAAGTAAAAGTGACATCAGTGCCATCCCAGAGCATGGCCAAGATAAAGGGTTCTCAGTGGATCAGCTATTTCCCATGGAAATTACTGACCAAAAGCTATTAAGTCTTGCTGTCGTTTCACTTAGGTTTTCATGGCCTAGAAATTCTACCAAGATGTATCTGAGCAAAAGTCTCCCAGAAATGGTGAATCCAGGGCAAGCTCTGATTAGTACTTGTTGTCAAGAATACCTTAGATAATTTGAATGTGCAACGGGTCATCATGTGGCATCTTCACATTCATAAGGAAGTCACAGAAGATAATCACATAACTTGACTACTTGCTGGCTGGGTCAAGCAAGCAGCATCAATGGGTAGCACACCGATATTTGTAACTCCTTCCTGGAAAGCTGCCTTTCCTCTCTCTCTCATCTCCCCTCAACCCAAATAACAGTTACTATTTTCCCAAATTCCTCAATCTAAATGTCACCCCTTAATTCAGCAATTACTTACCTGCAACATAAGCAATATCATTTACATGTCTCTCCCCTCCTTCTCCAAAATGCCTAGTTATATCAAGTGTATGACTTTTTATATTTGACACTGAGCTCGGTATTTAAGAGATGTGCAATGATACCTGTTGGAAACAATGAAAGGCCATTCCCCCTTCGGGGGCTTTGCCTTGAATTCTTTCCCCAGTTTCATTCATTTTTAGGTCTTTGACTCAACTGTCACTTTTTATGGACCCTTTTTCTTACTTTCTCTAAAGTAGGTCTCTGCCCCAATTACTCTCTTAGGCATCACCTCATTGATTTTCTTCAGATCAATGATCATAATCTGCTATTACCTTATTTCTTCCTGTACTTTTTTATCAATATCTATCTGACAAGTTATCTGTGAGTGGGAGCCTCGTGTGTGCTATTCACAGCTTCTTCCTCAATGCCTGGAGCGTAGAAAGCACTCAAATTGTCGTTGAGAGGATGACTCCGGGTGTGGGTTGGCAGCAGAGTTCTGTGTAGGAGGTTTCCTCCCCCGTGACACAAACTGAGAAACACCAGGTAGTCAGGCAGCAGTTTCTGCGGGGCGGGGGGGCGGGGAATGCTTCTGCGTATCCGTGAGGTTTGCACTTACTTGTTAGTGCACTTGTTAGGCCCGTGAGGTGTGGCATTTGACACAACAGCGTAAGTCTCACTGGCCTCTCCATGCGGGTGTCGGTGCTCAGTGCACCAGGCAAGTCCAGTGGCAGAGGTCCACGTTCCTGTTAGGGCTTTTCACCACCAAACACGGCACACAGCTGCCAAAGAATGTGGACGACTTTCCTTCTGCACACGTCTAGGTCTTCGTGGCCTTGGTTTGTTTTGTTCTGACACATCCAACCTTTTCCTTTTCCCTATTTTTTCTTTAGCTAGACAGGATTTGACTGTTCTATTGAAAATGTTCATGTTTTTCCCCCTAGCACAAAAAGGTAGATCTTTAAAACTTTTGTTGAATGTATTGGGGTGACATTGGTTAATAGAATTGTAGAGGTTTCAAGTGTACGATTCTAGAATACGTTATTTGTATACTATGTTGCGTTCACCATACAAAGTCAAGTGTCCTTCTATCACCATTTATCCCCAAGTCTTAAAGTTTATTTACTCTTGTTCCAAACTTTACAAAAACAGTGATGTTTGTAGGATGGAAACTTATATTCATGTCAGGATTGCTTACCACTGTATTTAAGTAAATTTGCCTCTTAAGCTCTACATGTGCACACAACAGCTTTCGAATATCTTTTTGGAAACACCAATTTATCTTGTTCTAAAGGCTTTGATATTTATAATCACAGCTAATCTTCTTTTAATGATATAACTAAAATTCTAGATAACAACATCAGGGAAAAACTGGCATTCCTCACATTCTTTTTAGTAAAAAGTTATGGCTTTGGAACATATGTTTATTTGCCTTAAGAGTATAACAGTTCTTGATAAAGAGTAATTTTATTCCATGAAAATATCAATTGTGTATGTAACTGTTGGATAATCCATTTCAATTTTCTGTCAAAATCTAATGTGTAAAAAATATTTTATTGAAGCCAAACAATATTTTCTTCATTTTATTTTACTTTTTGTGAACAAATGCCACAAAATTAGTCATTCAGGAGAAACAAATTTGATAGCATTTTTTAAATAAACCATTATCTGCTTGGAAGTGAAAGCAGATTGTTAGTCGGGGGGGGGGAGTTCAAAACCATGTAGTCTAATATAAGGTTTAATGAAAACTTTTCCAATAAACATTCAACATCAAGTAGATTTTTAAAAATTTTTTTCAGGGGAGAGCGCGAACAAAGCCCCCCACTACCACAAATCATGCAGTCAAGCTTCCCACATTGGGGGAAATCTCAGGGGTCAACACATCCAGAGTGCAATGGGTGAGCCTCAAACTGGGGAAACCACCTTCATGATGGTGGTATCTCCCCTGCCAGATAGAATGTCAAGTAGATATTTTTGTAAATCAAATTCAGTGTTTTTATCAGAACCAATTCATTAACCTACCCAGTAAGAGAGAAACCATCAATGATAAAGTCTCCCAACCACTCTTCTCTCTACATCTCATCCTTCCCAGTAAAGCGAAGATCTCTCCACCTGGCATCCAGGGTTCCCATAGGAGAGCACCTGCTCCTCTCCTACTGCTGTTTCCCGCAGTTTGCATAGCGCACTGGACTGCTCTCCAGTTTCAGGTCGTTGGCATGAGCAGTCACACTTCTGTGCTTCTCTGAGTGGTGTTTCTTCTTTATCCTTCCCAATTATCCAACCTGGATAAACAGTTCATTCCTCTGTGTTGCCATACAATTTGATATATCTAGTTATTGATTTAATTGTCCAAACATCTCTCTCTCCATCTCGCCACCTCCCCAACTCCTCCAGAGGAATCAAGTTTTCTTACGCACTTTGTAGTCCGAATAGAGAGCCCAGCATTAGTATACTCTGGCCTACATAGGCACTCAAAGATTATCTGAACTTTCGCAATTGTTTAAATCTACATGTATATACTTCTGCATTGGTCTGAAATAACATTACATCTAATGAAAATATTGTCAAGAAAATCCTTATTTTTAAAAAGTCTTTGTTGACTAGTTTTTAAATCCTTTAAAAAAATTCTTATTGACTAACTGTCATGTCCTACTATCCAGGTGAGTTGTTCAATTCAGTACCCGCATCTTGCATTTAAAAAAGAGGAGAAATTTTGGGCGCATTATTTCAGGAACTAGGAGAAAATATCAAGATTGCTTACATTAATTCTTACTAAATTAAAAATTAATATTATGTGATTAAGTCACTGAACCAAGAGTATGCTGGGAAATCAAGTGAAGAAGAGCATGTTCCTGAAAACATTCCAAAGAGGATAAAGTTACACCAAGAAATGATGAGTCTATTATTAGCAATCTGTGATTTATATCAACACAAAATAAAAGATCAGATTAGCTGTCTCTGTCAATCTCTAACATATTAGCTTTCTACCTTTGTTCAAAATGAGGTGTTTTTTTTTTTTTTTGTCTCTCTGGTAGAAATGAAAAACTGCATAAAATCCAGCTCTTTTTGCTGTAGTCAGCTCTATGAATATATATAGAAGTGATGTTTATGGCCATACCTTCATTTCTTATTTCACTGAATTACAGTGACACTGATGAAAACACTGGACCTCAGGGTTTTGCAGTCATGGGGCAAGTGAAGTTCTCCGAGGCTATGCCAGCAGACTGTCTTTGCAGCCAGTGCAGTTATAATGCAAGGTCACTCCAACTGGGACTGCCATTACTATGGGTTGCTGGCACAGTCATCACATTCACCGAATACATAAAATCTCAGAACTCTTATTTTGTGTACAACTAAATGTGCACCAAAAGTTCTTTTTCTACATGTCTGTTAAAAGGATAAGTTGCATGACTCCACCAACCCTGAAAACGCTCTTGTCATGATACTGTGTACATCCTTAAACTAAAGGCAATCTTTTTAGATAAGGATTTCATTGATTTATTTTTAGGGAGGGGAAAAGGAAGGACAAAAAGAGGGAAACACGGATGTGAGAGAGAAACATCGATTGGTTGCCCTCCTATGCACTGGGTCTGGGGGACCAAATCCTCAACCCAGGTATGTGCTCTGACTAGGAATCAAACCAGCAACCATTTGCTTTGTGGGATGACACCCAACCAACTGAGCCACACCAGTCAGGGCTAAAGGCAATCTTTAAAAGTCAAACAAACACTTCAATGAAATGATTTAAGGGAGAATTAGAAGAATAGGTAGAAAATAAGCCCTGAAGTTTTGAATGTGGAAAAAATTCTGTCTCAGAAATCTTACTAAGTCATTATTACTTAAAGAGAAAATACAACTTCAAAGCATTGTTAAATGCTCCAAAGGAATAAGCTGTCATTTTTTGTTGTTGTTGTTTTTTCAACATCTAGAAAGGGACAGGAATTCTGTAAGGGATGGCAGAAAACTAACATGTGTTCATGTTTTCCTTAAAAAATTGACTCATCAAAATTGAAACTTTGTTCAATTCCTTAAGACATTTCACATCATGTATTAAAAGAATAAGATTTTCAAATTATTCAAGGAATAAATCAGCTAATACATTTCAATTTATCTATTGCAAAATAAGAAAAGCATATTTCTGTACTGGGAATCACCTTTTATTTACTTTATACTAGCAAAGATGGCTTTGATTTTCAGAACATTATAACATTCAATAATTTGTTTTGCCCAACCTTCATTTCAGACCAATTTTTACAGAAAACAACATTTGAGAAGAATGAGAAAGAAATAAGGCGTGAAAGAATAAAGTAACAATTTTAACTGCTTCTGTACAGTAGTTCTTAAATTAAGCTCTCAAGTAAATGAAAAATGACACAAGAAAAAGATGCACTTTAGAGAGCGATCATAATGATATGCAAACTGTTACCAACTTGGATTCTGCTCATTCAAGTTTCAAGACTATAATCTTATGGCCTTTCTCAAAGGCGGCATCCAGCATGTGATGGTTGCTGCATGCTATTTGCATACACATTAATGTGTAAAGAGATCCAAGAGAAGTCTCAAAGCAAACAGCGGAGCCATAGAATGCACTAGTGCCTGACAGGAACTTCATGCTGTTAGGGAACCAACACAAAATCCTTAACCAAATCAGGGAGTTACGTTGTATAGGCACAAAATTATACAGACATGTGCCTATGTATACACACTCCAATACCCATGCACACATGCACACACAGAAAATACTGCTCTTCTTTTTAAAAATAGTTTCATGTTTGAAAGATTCTCAAGATGAAAATACCACCATACTATCTTCCTGTTCTCTAGAGACCAGACAATATGACAGTTCAGAATGTGGATTCTGAGGCCAGACTACTAGGGTTCAAACCCTGCCACTTTTGTTAAAGGTGTTCAAACTTGGGAAACTTACGTAACTTCTCCATTTCTCAGTATTCTCAGATGTAAAACGAGGATAAGGTCTACTTCATTTGGTTGGTGAGGTGTAGCACTAGAAATATGAAAAGAAAGCATGTAAATATCAAAACACGTAATAAAAGGAACCCCCTTAGTTCTTGCTTTTAAAAATTGGGGCTTTTTGTTGATTCCCCCTCCCCCGGTTGTACTGATATATAATTGACATACAGTGCATACGGCAAAATATACATCATATTGTCTGTATCTATCCATCTGACAGTGGATGCTTAGATTGTTTCCATATCTTGACTAATGTTAATAATGCAGCTGTGAACATGGAATTGCAGATATCTCTTCAAAATAGTGTTTTCATTTTCCTATATATTCCTACAAGTGAAGATGCAAGATCATATAGTAGCTCCATTTTTAATTTTTTGTGAAGTCTCCAAACTGTTTTCCATAGTGGCTGCACCAATTTACATTCCCATCAAGAATGCACTAAGTTTCTCTGTTCTCCACAACCTCACCAGCATTTGTTATCTCTAGTCTTTTTGATGACAGCCATTCTAACAGGTACAAGGTGATATTTCAGTGTGGTTTTGATTGGCATTTCCCCAATGACTGGTGATGTGGAGCAGCTTTTGTCCTGTAGGGCCACCATACATCTACTTTGGAAAAAAATATCTACTCTTGTCCTTTGCCCATTTTTAATTGGATTACTTCTTTCTCCCCCATTGATTTGTATGAATATTTTACAGAATTTAGATATTAACTCTTTATCAGCCATATGGTTTGCAATTATTTTTTTCCATTCCATAGGTTGTCCTTACATGGTGTTAATCATTTCTTTTACTGTGCAGAAGCTTTTCAATTTCATGTAGTTCTACTAATTGATTTTTGTTTTGTTGCTTTTGCTTTAGATCTCATAACCAAAAATTCATTGCCGAGACCCACATCAAGGAGCTTGTTTTCTATGTTTTTTTCTAGGAGTCTTATGGTTTCCAGTTTTACATTTAAGTCTTTAATCTATTTCAAGTTAATTTTTTTGAATGGTAAAAGATAGGGGTCTAGTTTCATTCTTTCACATGTGAATATCCAATTTTCCCAGCACCATTTACTAAAAGACTGTCTTTTCTTTATTGAGCATGCTTGGTGCCTTTGAAAAAATATTAATTTTTCATATATACATGAGTTTATCTCTGGGCTCTCAATTCCATTCTGTTGGTCCACATGTCCATTTTTATGCCAGTACCATACTGTTTTGATTAGTATAACTTTGTAACACAACTTGAAATCAGGCATTGTGATGCCTCCCACTTTGTTCTTCTATCTCAGGATTGATTTGCCTATTTGAAGTCCTTTGTTGGTCCACATAAATTTTAGGATTGTTTTGTTCTATTTTTGGGAAAACTGCCATTGAAATGTTGACAGGGCTTGCATTGAATCCATAGGTGGTTTTGGGTAGTAGTCATGTTTTAACAATATTAATTTTTCTAATCCATAAGCATAGAATATATTTCTATTTATTTGTATTTTCTTTGATTCTTTATCAATTTCTTATAGTTTTCTACATAGATGTCTTTAACCTACTTGGTTAAATTTATTTCTAAGTATTTTATTATCTTCTATGCTATTGTTAATGGGGTTGTTTTATTTTTTTTTTCAGATATTTGTTAGTGTACAGAAACACTACTGATCTTTGTATGTTAATTTTGTATATTGGAAATTTATCAAATGCATTGATTAGATCTAACAAGTTTTTTTGGTGAAGCTTTTAGAATTTTCTATATCTGCAAATAGAGACAATTTTACTTCTTTTTTAATTCCAATGTATTTTATTCTTCTTTCTTGCTTGACTGCTTTGGCTAGGACTTCCAGTACTATGCTAACTAGGGGTAATGAGAGTGAGCACATTTATCTTGTTTTTTGTCTTTTAAAAAAGTTTTTAATCCGCCCTGGCTGGCATAGCTCAGTGGATTGAGCGCGGGCTGCGAACCAAAGGGTCGCAGGTTCGATTCCCAGTCAGGGCACATGCCTGGGTTGCAGGCCAGGCCCCTAGTTGGGGCCACGTGAGAGGCAACCACACATTGATGTTTCTTTCCCTCTCTTCCCCTCTCTAAAAATAAATAAATAAAATCTTTAAAAAAAAAAGTTTTTAATCCTTCCCTTTGAGTATAAATTTAGCTGTGAGTTTGTCCTTATAACCTTTATTATGTTAAAGTACATTCCTTCCATACCTAATTTCTTAAGAGATTTTATTATGAATGAATGTTGAATTTTGTCAAATGTTTTGGGGTTTTTGGCATTACTGAGATAATCAAGTGAATTTTTCCTTCATTCTATTAATTTAATCTACCACATGTATTAATTTACATATGTTGAACAATTCTTGCATCCCAGAGATAAATTGTACTTGATCATGGTAAATGATTCCTTTAACGTTTGTTGAATTCAGTTTGCTAGCATTTCATTGGGAAGATTTACATCTTTATTCATCAGGGATGTTGGTCTGTAATTTCCTTTTCTAGTAGTGTTCCTTTCTGGCTTTGGATCAGGGTAAGATTCCAGGCAAACAACCTAACATTAAACCTCAAGGAAAAGAAAAAAAGAACAAGCTAAGGCAAATTTAGCAGAAGGAAGGTAATAATAAAGATCAGAATAGAAACAAATAACATAGAGACCAGAAAAACAATAGAAAAGATCACCTGTCTAAAATCTGGTTCTGATGTTGACAAGTGATGTTGCTAAGAATAATAGATTTCAGGAATTAAGTGCATGCTACATACTAATAATTGAACTAACTGTTTTGTACTCATTTTCTTATTTCATCTTGAAAAATTATATTATTACATTACCACTTGATAGATGATAAAACCCAAGAGCCAAAAGAGCCAATGTCTTGTCCAAGGTCACACAGCTACAAGTTTTATGATAAGCATGTAGAACCCAAATAAAATATAATTACATTGCATCATGCATTTAGCCTACTAAAATAATACATCAGCTATAATAATTAGAATAATTAATCTTTTCTTTAAACTTGTAACAATTTTTTGTGATGACTTAGGTGACTCATGTCAACCAACATCCTATAAAATTTCAAGCAATAACTTATTTTATTTGGGTTTTACTATAAGATGATCTGAGGCAAGAGAAAGTGTTTACGACAAAACTTCTCCCTAGGTAAAAATGAATAAACTCTGCTCAGTATCATATTGAATCATGTTAAGTTTCTTGCTTTGATATTGTACTGCAGTTATATAAGGTATCACTACCATAGGAAGCTGGGCGGAGAGTTCAAAGAATTCTATGTACTACTCTGGCAACTTCCCATAGGTCTATAATCATTTCAAAATAAAATGTTAAAATAAATAATTTTGGCCACATCAAAATACTTGAAGTTTTTCCAAAGCTAAGATATGGAAGCATGGAGAATTCGTCTTACCCTAATCCTCTCTCCATCCCAACGTACAACTTAGAAACAACTTTTAGAAGAGAAGAAATTCTTTGACGGGCATACGTGTGTGTGTGTGTGTGTGTGTAGGGGAAGCAGACTGGAAACCAGTAAGGGTCCTTGGACCTGGTGTTGTTGAGTTGTTGGGGCTCTTGGGACGACTTTATTTGCAAGTAAGAGAGGACCCCACACAAATTGGATTAAACTGGAATGTGCTGTCTCATGCAGTCCAGAAAACATTTAGGCTTCTGATATGATTTGATAAGGACTCCAGTCTATTTATCTATAACTCACTGAGTTCTGCTCACCCTGGTGCTTCAACAGCTTTACCCTGAGATGGGCTTTTCTGACGATAGCCAAGTGTCTATAGCAGGTCCAGGCCTCACCATAAGATACCATATCATCAAGAAAAAAGATATCCCCTCTTCTCCTAAACTTTGAATAAATGCCACGAGCTTCACTCTGATTGGAACAACTCTTGTCATGTGACACTTCTGAACCAATTACTGTGACCAGGGAGATGGAGCGCTATGGGCTAAGCCAAAGAGTCCACTTCTGAAGCTGGAGCTCAGGCTAATTCTCTGGATTGACGGCTTCTCTGTAATAAAGAAGGGACGCGTAAGCGCTGGAGAAGTGGCAATAACATCTACTGCAAACAAACCCACATGTAAATAGCAGGCTATGCCTGCCTAACAACCATTTGGATAGTATTAGCCAGAAAGTTTTGTCCCTTCATTTACTGTTTGATACATTAAATGATTGGGTAACGGATCCATTTAATCAAGTATGCAGTGTGAAAGATATGTTTTGCTTAATTAGTTAGCCAGTCATTTTTCCTGATGATTAGAGAATTAAATCATTATTTCATTACTTCAACAAGATGCCTTGATAGAGTGCATTTCCAAATACTGGTTAAATTTTATATGAGTGTGTACTGAGACTGCATTTACACAGTGTTTTTCCAAGATTTTTTTTTTTGCGAACTTTAAAAATTAATTAATAAAGTGACCAAGTAAGTTACTCTATTTAGGAAGATTAATCAATAGAACAAAGAACTAACACAATAACAGATTATGTGCACAATGTAAATTCAACCAGTTGAAAAGTCGGGGAGATGTGGGGAATAAGCTAGTATCTTCGTTCTTCTACGAATTGCCATAGAACTGATGTATTACTTCTTTCACCTCCATCCCCAAATTTGCTTCTAGTTTTATCAAATCAACCAGTTGTTTTAGTACCATAAAGCCACAATGCATATGCAAGCTGTTTGCCCAGTAAGTTAACTGCAATATTATTATGGGAGCGTTTTTCATATGCAAATGAATACTGTGAAGTGCACCAAACTGAACAGCAGCAGCAGTTTCCTCTAAAATTCAGAATCAACTCTTAAAGTTTATCTTCTTTAACCATCTGGTCATGGAGCTAAATGGCTTAGTATAAAAATTGTCTCACACTTTTACTGGCTTGAGAAAGGGTAAGTTTCTGTCTTTAATATCTTCTGTTATCCTTGCATTCAAATGAACAGTACAGAGGCCCTGATATTAATATACACAGTGTGTAAAGCTGAGATACCTAATGTACACCTGTACTATTTGTGATGTTCTAGAATTGTTCTTCTCAACATACTTCTACTTCATGTTTCACTGTTATTCTCTTTTAGACACATAGTTCTTTTTTTAAAAAAAATAAAGGGCTACACATACAAAAAAAGTCTTTTTATTCCTTTAATCTTTTGATTTATCTTCTGGTTCTGAATGATTCATGATCATTACCCGCTATTATTTTAATTATATTGTATCATCCTCTACCTGATTTTCTTTAGCCTGTTAAGTGCAAAAGAACTTGTGCAAAAGACCTGGTACATCCACTGAGTATTTCATTTTAAAAAAACACAATATAAACATTATTTCTCCCATGCTTCTCGATCTGTATTTTTGTAACTGAATGCTCTTCTTCACAAATTTCCACTGTTTTTCTCAAGATTTAGTCCTCAGGGATAGATAGCTTTGAGACTTCCTGGAAAAGAAAAACATTTCAAGCCATTTTTATTTATAGAAAAAGTAAGTATGTTCACTGAACAACTCTAAGAAAACCTGTCCAAATGTAAAGTTCTAGAAATTTGAAAACCACATATTTTTTCCTGTGATCTAAATGTAGTTTTATTCTAAATTATAGTTTTAAAGAATCCAAAGCTTGCTTCCTAAATCAGCATAACCTCCTGCAGCAAAATGATTCCAAGAAGATAGTTTTCACCACCAAGGTTATTTCCTTTAGCTCTTTCCTCTTCTTTTGCCAAATATCCATGACAGAAGGCAATACAAAGTGTCCTGAAACAAATATGTATTGATTCCCAATAGTTTCTGGTAAATGTTAACACCTTCTCTTACTTATGTAATTTAATCTTTAACCAGAAACAAGCAAGCAAGAAAGCAAGCAAGCAAGAAAGCAAGAAAGAAAGAAAGAAAGAAAGAAAGAAAGAAAGAAAACCATTATTTTGCAAAAGCAGCTGTGTCTTAAATTCTTGGGGAGACACAAGCCAAGTAATTTAGTAATTACGTAACCAAAGGAGTTTAGTGGTTTTTATTCTACTTAAATAACTAACTAACCCAAAGACAAATGGTCCCAGAGAAGACAAAGTTGTTGTCCTGAAATCGCCCCAGGAGAAACACCTTTGCAGCCGGTTAACAGTGAGGAAAGGACTCTTGCCGTCTGTATGGCCCACACACATTGTCCACCCTCAGTTATACCACAGGGGACCAGCACCCCACCCCACTTCTCACCCCAACACTGTACTGGAGTTATACTGACCCATTTTCAGATCCCAAATTCTACTCCTGTTCCAACGCATAACTTCTGGTCTTGTTTTCTTTCATCTCTAGGAAGGAGAAAAGTATGGCATAAATCCCAGAGGGTTGGTATGAACATTAAATGAGATAATATATTGAGGATGTATGACACGTAGATTTTTCTTAAAAGTAGCTTCCCAATCTCACCCTCTTTCAGCAAGGATCTAAAATAAGATTGCTTTTCTTTTAAGTCTTTTCCTGATCCAGATGGATAGCGTTGAGGGAAATCTTCAAATGTCAACCCAAGGTCATTCCAAGATACTGACTTGTTACAATCGATATTATCTGATTTTTTTCCCATACAGGAAAAGGAACACCTCTAGCATGAAAATATGGCGCAATAATTTAATACAGAGAAAGCTTATTACCTCTTATATCTTTCTTCAAAAAAAAAAAAAACCTGCCTCCAGCTGGTGTGGCTCAGTGGATTGAGCGCCAGCCTGTGAACCAAAGGGTCACCAGTTCAACTCCCAGTCAGGGCACATGCCTGGGTTGTGGGCCAGGTCCCCAGTAGGGGATATGTGAGAGGCAACCACACATTGGTGTTTCTCTCCCTCTTTATCCCTCCATTCCCCTCTGTCTAAAAATAAATAAATAAAATATTTTTAAAAATTTGAACAGAATAATAAACACCTCTAAAGCGCTTACACTCTGCCATGCACACGTAGGAGTCATTTAATCTTCTAAACCTTAGTACTATTATAACCATTTTAGAGATGAGAAAATTGAGTAACATTGAACTTAATTTTCCCGAGGGCACCAAAGCAAAAGAATGGTGGAGCTGAGCTCCAAACTAAACAGAATCTATGCTTTCTGAATAGTATAACTGCCTCCCCCGAGCTGAGATTCTGTAACCAGGCCATTCCGATGTCATTAATCCCTAGCATTTGGTTTCTACAGGATGTAAACCAGTTCTTTCCTAGGAGACATCTGTGATCCTCTCCAGAGATGAAGTTGCAGCTTTCTACTCAGAGGTACATTTTCAACACATAACCCCTCAGCTCTAGCACCTAACAATTTGGCCTCAAGCAACAGAACAAAGGGCCTTGAAAATAAACATCTTTGATAATTTGCATTATCTTTATGACTATTAGTAAAATCATCCAGAATGCATTTATTTTTCTCTTGCACTCACAATGAAGTAAAAGAACTGTTGCAAATCTGCACAAACCTGAAGCATCTCACATGGAAACCTCAGGGTATGGTACAAATGTAACATTTCACTGTCATGTAATTAGACTGATAATTAGAACTTGTATAATGAATTCTGATAGGTTTTGAATGACAACTTATTCCCTCAAAATGAAACTCTCGTCATCTCTATTTGATATACCAGGCTCTGTGGTGACTATGGAGGGTCTTTTGGTAACTCAAAAATACTTTCATGGGAGATGCTACAGTACACATCCTTCAGAACAGAGACACTTACTACTCCCACCACCCCACTGCTATAAGCAAGCATTGACTGCTGAGAGTTCTCAGCTGAGACTGTCTCCAGGCACTGTTTGTGTCTAAAGACGGTCACTTCACTCACAGTGCTGCTCCCTCCTCTGAGTCAGCCCTCATTCAGTGATGGTTAATACGGGGATAAAAGGCTCTGGACCTCTTGCCTGTCTTTGGGGCACTCGAGGGCCATCCCAGCTCCTCGGCACTCAATGGGATCAGCTGAGGGCTTTGTTGGAATGACATCTAAGTCCACCTTTACCCTCTCCCCAGTCCTACTTCCTTCATCCTCCCAGTTATTGATCCCAAGAGCACTCCCCAGTAAACCTCCTGCCATGGTCCTCTGTTTGAGAGTCTGTTCCTGAGGAACCTGACCTGCAACAAAAGAAGTCAGCAGGTCTGGGGCAAATGTTTCCCACCCTCTGCGGACCACAGACCACGGTGGCCCGTCCTCTGCCTTCCCCCAATGAGCACTGTTTATATTCCATGATAGACGGGCACAGTGTTTCTGGCAAGGACATTTTTGCAGGTCAATATAATTATGAAAACTACTTCGGTCAAGGGCTGTCATGGAAGGACTTCATTGGAAATGCAACACACAAGTTAATCCCACAACATCGTCTAAGAAATGCATAAAACGTGATGTTGGGACAGGTGATACCGTCTGCAAAATAACTAGTGTTAACTTTGTTAGACTGTGGACACAATTGCCAAGCTTTCAACCGAAAATTATTCTTCTAATGATCATAAAAGTTCATAAACCACATATATCAGGTAAAATAGGGGAACTCTTCTGCTGGAAAATGTTATTTTATCTCCAATTTGTCAGGAATACACATGCACCTCTTCCGGGTCCTCCATTTTGTTTGCCCAAGATTGAGAAGTTTCCATTCTCCTAGACGGAGAAAACTAGGCTAAGAAATAACATATCTCTAACAATACCTTTTGTTTCTACAAAACTATTGTGGGCTTATAGCAACCTGTTGGTAAATGTGGGATCTTAAATGGATCTGTACCTTTGGGGCCTACATGAGCCCACGCAATTTTCCAAAGAACCTAAAATCTGAAACGAAGACTAGTAAAATATTAAATGTGTTACTAAATTATTAAATTTATTCAATGTATTAATAATTTACTAACCTAAGATTAATAAATTATTATTGTATTCACTAGCAAAGTTTCCTAGAATCTGTCACTTCTTATGATTATTTTTTATAGATTTAACATTATCTCTGTATTTAGAGTAATCTTTATTTCTATATTTCTTTGGAGGCTTACCTCTGGTTCAAAAAAAAAGTCAGCGATTTAAACTCAAATTTGCACTTACTCTCTCTTGGTTTACTTACAGTAGACTATTTTCCAGATACGGCTGCAACAATAGCTCCTATGCTGCTTTGCTTTCCTCTTACAATGTGATCCTGACATTTCTCCCATGAACTTCTAGTGCCTATGTCATTCTGTCTTTGAAACTTGTGGGACCCTTTGTCCCACAAGTTTCAAGGTGCGGGGTCATGCTGGACATGGCTCTTCCAAATCCCATAATACACAGGTGGCAAACACAAGGCCCACCCGCGGTCCAAATCCAGGCCTCCACCTTGTTTTATCTGTCCTGGCACCTTATTTCTACCTGGCAACAGTGCTGAGCTCTCACTTGACTGTTAAGGAGTAGGACATTTATACAGTCCTAAAATTACATTCAGCCCTTTGAAGGCAACCGCAAGGCTGATGTGGCCCCCAGTGAAAATGAGTTTGACACCCCTGCCATAATGGAAGGCTGGCCGGAGGGCCCCTGTCCAGAAGGAATGTGTATTGCTTTGGAAATGGATTGTAATTCCATTCTTATCTCTTTGGGGGAGCAGCTTCTTGTCTTATGCCTGCTTCTTGACCTTTTCTCTATGCACGTACACACTGAGGTAATATAGGTTAGTGCCATGTTCAAGACACGTGTCTCCTTCGTCTGGGACCCCTTCAAACAAGTCTCAGGCTCAGGGAGGTGAGGCCCTGCTTCACCACCGTTGGTGCTCTGTAATGTGAGTGATGAAGGCTACGTCCGCTCCATCAGTCTTCTTTGCGTGTTTTTTTTTTTTTTCAGCTTATCTGAATAAGCTGTCAAGATCCCCAGATTTGACCTCCTGCATTACACAGGTTGGAACATAAAATTTCAGCCTTGGCCTCTTGGGGTTTGGCTCTAGAAACCCAGTTGCCATGCTGGAAGGAAGCCCAAGCAAGTGGAGCAAAGACATCCCTTCATCAGGGAAAACTCTCGAAAGGCCAAAGATGAGCCCTGGCTGGTGTGGTTCAGTGGATTGAGTGGCAGCCTGAAAACCTAGAGGTCACTGGTTCAATCACCCGTCAGGACACATGCCAGGGTTGCGGGCCAGATGCCTGGTTGTAGGAATGTGAGAAGCAAACACACATTGATTGTTTCTCTCCCTCTCTTTTCTCTCTCCCTTCCCCTCTCTCTAAAAATAGATAAATTAAAACTCTTTTTTAAAAAAGGCCAAAATTGAGTTAGGAAAGCCCTTACACATTTTTATTATGCTGTGTATTTTTCTTACTTATCTATTAAACAATAGCAATTAATTAATTACTTGAATATTTATTCATTTATAGACATTTTCTCCCACTAGAATTTAATTCCAGAAGAATATCAACTGAGTCTATCTTATTCTTGTCTCTTTCATGCCTAGAATGCCTGCCACGTAATAGACAGTCAACAAGTGTCAACGGAATTAAAGAAGTAATAAAACTGTCAAGCAACTGGAAATACCCAGCACCAGGTATTTGACCTTAAGGATGAGGTAAAGCTCTTACAAAGGATTTGAAAGCCTACAAAAGGATCACAACTATTTAACTAAAAATCAAATGCTAATAAAGCTTAAATATGAACAAAGCTAGACACACAGGAGATACTTATAAGCCTCCCATGTTATCTCAGATCACAGTTACCTGGTTCAATGCTCCCCTTTCTTGGCAAGAGTCCCTGTCTGCCCTTTGGAGCCCTGCAGTCCCCATCACGATGTTACAGATGTGCCTGTGGAATGGGTTATCTCTTTTGCCTGGAAATAGCTCCATAGTCCTCCTTTCTTGTTCAAAACCACTGTAGTGATTATGTAGTCATAAATGCGAGTTAGTCATAGCCTTCATGCTGGTAACATTTTGGACAGTAAGATTCATTGTTTTGAAAGGGGGAGGGGCCTGTCCTGAGCATTGTGGGATGGATAGCAACATTCCTGGGCTCTACCCACCTGATCTCAGTAGCAACATCCTCCATCCTCCACCACAACCCCAGCTGTGATAACTAAAACTGTCCCTGGACATTGCCAGATATCCCCTGGCAGGAAAAAGTGAAGAGTCACAGAGAAAATACAGAAAAGCTGTCATGTAGCCATTAAGTCCCTGCCTGAAGGGTATGCTGTTTGTGTTGAGAGCAAAGGTATCGGTCCCTTCACAGTGTGGCTGGTGGCCTTTTCAGTTTCCCTTCATAGCCAGGTCCAGGTGGGCCTGTCCTGAGGCTACACCAGCTCACTTAGGTCTATAATGGGCCTGTGTGCCTACTGACCTGTCAACAGGTGAGCACAGTTCCCCGCCCCCCGTCATTTAAGGTTATCATACCCTATAGTAGAAGCCTCAAGGGAGTGCTGTCATGCATTAAACGCCTTTCAGAGATCACAGACAATTCTTTAATATGTATTTGGTCTTTGATTTTAATTCTTCTTTGTAGGGTCTCAAGTACATGTGATAGACACATACTGCACTCAGGACCTGCACCACCCTCTCCAAGGGCTCCTTCAGGGTTCAAGACAGATCAACATAGGGTGAGCACTGCTGAGATTCAGCCTGGGGCCTTTACTGTAATCAGGTATGAAGTCAGTAATGCTCATGGCAAGACACAGCAATAAATTACTGTATTGAGCTTCTGTTCCCAAATCTTTCTGGAAACATTAGCTAAAAACCATTAGCTACCATTTGCTTTCTAACAGTGATACCAGGCATGTAAGTGTCATGAAACCAACAGCTCTCTGCATTCCTTAAAGTAGCCCAGGCTACTCCAATGGTCATATCCCGAATGGCATTCCCTCAAAGACAGTTCCACATTTCAGTGCATTAAAAGGGATGTTGTCTCCAGAGTCCTAGGCAGCAGAGATGCAATAAGTTCACATGGCTTTCTGCTTTCCTGCTTGTCTGTTTACAGAGGAGGCAGTCTGCTTACAATTTACTGAAACAGAAAAGGCAGATGATGATGTGTTTGAGAAGAGCCTGAGAAACATTACTTGTGCTCACTCCCTCTATACTCTCCAACTATGAGTGTTCTAGTTTAATGGGGTGATGTAGCTGTTGCCCAGCCCCCACACAGCTCCCTTTAAAAAGCAGGGATCCCTGTGCAGAGTATCAACACTCCCAGGGATCACGTGGTAGCTGCTGTCTGTGATTTTAACACTTACTGTTGTCAATATTCTCACCTAAGATTAAAAAGTTAGAATGCTCCTTCTCAATGTTGCCCAGTGCTCTGGAGATTAGTTTAAGGGAGTCTTCCAAGATCGATTGAATCACCACCTCATTCTTTAGTTGCTATGTAGAGTGTTTGAAAATTATTGTACATTGTTTAGAAGTTCAGAGAACTCTTTGCCTTCTATGGAGTGATCCAATATTGGAAATCATTTTTTTTGGCAACTAAAATATTAACAGTGAGATTTGAGACTATTTTCCACCATGGCAAAACAGATATATGTGTTGTTCTTATTTCATCCATGAATAGGAAGGTTGTAGAATATCAAGCAGTCTAGGATGTGAATATGCAAGTTATTTATGATGGAACAGAACTCATCATTCACATAGATGCCAATGACTCTGACCTCCCTGCCCTTGATAATAGGAGCTGTCAGTGGTGCACTTGGAATGCAGAGCACGTGCTCAGCCAATGACACAGCAGAGCAAAGCCTCAAGTAAGATGTGCACCCTATTTCTTCCTGAAGGCCAAGAGCGAATGAGGCATCTCAGGTCACCAGTCAATACAGTTTAACAATTGCCCGTATCATCAACAGCTCATCAGCCTTGAGCAGGAGAAGAATGTTTTTTCACGTTAGCAACTATTTCTGTCAGTCAGTTAAAATCCCAATCCAATGAGAAAGCTATTTCAGGAAATAGTGTTCTTTGATTCATAAAAAATAATATTAAAAATAAAAGTTTGTGACAGATCATGATCTTAGCATAATTTTCAAATAAAAAAATAACAAAATGTTATCAAAACTTCACAGCCAATCTACAGTGCAGATTCCAAGCCAGCTCAACTAAAGCTTTTATTCAGGTGAAGTTGAACAGCTTCTCTGTCTTATCTACTAGATTTTCTACATGCTCAATGGTGGATTTTAGATTTTGCTTCAATATTCTCTAGGACACAAATTGCTGAAATTTTCCACCTAGCCTCTTTCCTGGCGACCAAAGCAGGTAGGCCTCATTAGGAATATAAAGGAGAGAAAAGCCGAAGTCATGGTATTTGAAATCACTAACCCATGCTTGGGTAGCATTTGGGGTAGACTTCTGAGCTCTTTTGCCTCTATGTATATTATCGGCTAACTGCATGAAAGTAAATGTGTGGAACAAATGAAGAAAAAATGGCAGAAAAAAGAAATTAAATAAGCGTATTGTGAAATACTCTCAGGAACAAGCAGAGTTATGCCAAATAATAAGCATAAACAAAATGTTACATAATATATAGCCAAAACTGTTGAAACTTTCAATATTTATTTAAATGTCCAATTTTATCATTGCTGTGGTTGGAAGGTCTTTGTAGCTACACTGGAAATATCTAGTCTGTGAACTGAACATTGATGTGCAAGAGAAGAAAATGTGTCCAAATTCTAGGGTCCATCCTAGTTCATTTTATGCATTCTCAGTAAGACATTACGAAGTGCACTGTAGTCTGGCTCTCGCTCTGTGGTGCTCTGTCAGATCCTTTTCTGTGGGTGGACACATCCAATTCCCAGCGACTGAGGACTCACAACTGCATTCCACACTAGAAATTGCCTTTGCCACAGAGAACTGCCTTGCCCAAGGTTATACCTCATGGGGAGGGTGGGCCCACAGCTAACAGCTGACTGCTATGGCTATATAAAGACCAAGCCCCTTTGCTTCCATTTAAGAAAACTGGAGGGACCATCCTAGCTCCAGAACTCCCCTAAGAATCAGCGGAAGCCTCACTTACACTAGATTGGAGGTCAGATTCTTGATCTTCTCAACCCTACCACCCTGATGTCCTTAACAGTGCACTTCCTAAGAATACTCTCCAACACACCTACTGCTGGCTAGAACTTCTTATCTCAGAATCCCTTTCCAAGGAACCTAATCTAAGTGAGTTAATGCCAGGAGTGGTTTTAGGAAGAAGACCCTCAACTAGGATTTGGGAGCTGGATCACCTGCCAGGTAGCTGGCAATGAGGCTCTCACCACTAGTGGAAGGTGGGTTACAAATAGTATCTGGTGTGTTCTAGCAGTGCAATTGTGAAAACATTGACTGGGGTACAATGGATGTGATACCAGTGGAAGGGGAAACATTAGCCAAGGCAATGTATCTAGTATTTGGGAGACATGAGGGAAAAGGCAACTATAAGGATGGAACTGGGTGGCTGCTGAGTGCCATTGAGTCATAAAAAGAAGTAATGAGTGACTTAGGGTAATTAAGCATCAATTCGAGGCAAAAGTGAATGCACCTATGGTGCTTCAGGATCTGGCTACACACACTACCGGGAACTTAGAAAGGGTGCCTGTGACTATGGATCCCAAGACAATGTTAGATCAAGGAGGGAACACTCTCTCAAAATACAGATTGAACACTCTGGCAAGGACCCTGAGAACAATGCTTATATACTGCTAGGATGGATCTTGGAAGCAAAACAGTAGCCACACTAAATGAAGTGAAGATGCCGGAACCAATATAATAGTGGGTTGGGTTAGGAATCAAAAGACCCAGGAAGGTGGGCATGGTCAAGTGGACCTACTGCGTAAAGCCTCCTATTTTCTGCAGGTAGGCATGCAGAACACTCTCTTTGCTGACACTGAGAACACACTGGTGAGAAGGGCATCAGGATCACTGAGAAGCTCAATAGCAGCCATCTTCTGACAAGTGGGACCAGCATTGGCAACATAATGTTCCAGGTCCAGTGCAACATGAAAATGGGGGGTCACTTGCTTAAGTATAATTTCAAGACTGTACTCACAAAGCATCAAAGTGTGGGGCCCTTCTAAGTGTAGGGCTCTGTGCGCCTACACAGGACGTATGTCCATGAAGCCCGTCATGAGTAGAGCTAATGGTAAAACTTGTTACAGAACTGGGTTTCTTCATGGATAATGGGGATGACAGAATCCTGAAACAATAGAGACCAAGTGCCAGCACCTCACCCTCAGAAGAAGTGACACAATCATAATAAGAAGCAAGGTTGGAATAGAAGCCAAGGAAGCCTGACTCTCACAGAACTATGGAGATAGTCAATAGAAGACAGTGTTCCTAGAGGCAACCTAGATGGGCAACAAATGAGAGCAGTTCTTCACCTAAATAATCAAGAGGATCAAGGAGATGAGAGCAGCCACCTCAATAAAAACAGGTATCCCTTGCCCAGTTTCCAGACGTGAGCTGATTCCAGTTCCATCCATGCTGTCACCAAGGGTAGTAGTTCCTTATTCCTTTCTGCTTTGTACTATTCCATTGTGTGAATGTACCACAGTTTAAGAAAGCATCAGCAAAACGAAAAGGGAGCCAACTCTATAGAAAAATATATTTGCCAATGATACCTCGGACAAGGGTTTGATCTACAAAACATATAAAGGACTCACATGACTCCACTCCAGGAAGACAAACAACCCAATTAAAAAAAAAAATGGGCAAAGGACCTGAACAGACATTTCTCCGAGGAGGACATACAGAGAACCCAGAGGCCTACTAAAGGATGCTCAGCATCACTAGCCATCAGAGAGATGCAAATTAAAACCACAATGAGATACCACTTCTCACTGGTGAGAATGGCCATCACAAACAAATCAACAAACAACAAGAACTGGAGAGGTTGCAGAGAAAAGAGAACCCTAGTGCATTGTTGGTGGGAATGCAGACTGGTGCAGCCCCTGTGGAAAACAGTATGGAATTTCCTCAAAAAACTAAAAATGGAACTGCCTTTTGACCCAGCAATTCCACTGCTTGGATTATATCCTAAGAACCCTGAAACACCAATCCAAAAGAACCTATGCACCCCAGTATTCATAGCAGCACAATTTACAATAGCCAAGTGCTGGAAGCAACCTAAGTGCCCATCAGTAAATGAGTGGGTCAAAAAACTATGGTACTTTTTTCTCTTTTAACAGATGAGAAATCTGAGGCTATCCCTGACCCCAGGAGTGAAACTGCAGATATAGTCATTTGGTACAATTTTCTTTATAGAAAAGCAAACACAGAAAAATAAAATGACCTACAACCAATCTGTGGCAGAGCTGGCATTAGAACCTGAGTCTCTTGATCCCTAAGTAATGTTTCCACTTGATACATTTCTCTCCTAGAATTCTGCCCTCTATCTCACCCCCACTGGGCCATCAGGAGCCCCTAATGCAGAAAACAGACATTAGTTAAATAAATGAACGATTCTCCTCAGAGTAGAGGTGCCAAAGTGGGGAAAAAACTGCTCAATTGCTTATCCTTAATGGACTTTAGCTGTGACACCAACGGGAAGAAGTGGGATGAAATCCCAGGAGTCCCAAGGATTAGCATGAGTCACAAAAATATCTTGATGGGCCACAGGTTTATTCACAGTCCCAGGCCAGCCATTGAGCTAGAAGATCAATTTCACCTCAGCCTTGCACAACGATCACATTTGTCTTCTGAAATGTGTGTTCCTTGAGCTTCCCCAGCTCCACTTGCTCTCCTGCCAGACTTCAGCCTGACATCTGGTAGCTCCCCAATTTGTCTCCCCTTCAGATTTAATTAGTATAGCACCCTAGGGGAGCCCTTCACAGAGGTACAGGAGCAATCATTTCTTGATGATTTTGCCTCATAGGCAACGAAATTATAACCCCCATCGATCCCTATGACATAGTTATGTTGTCTGTTTTGTTTTGAGGGTGTGGGGAGTTTCAAGGTTTTTTGGTTTTGATTTTGTTTTTGTGTTTGCTATGCTAGAGAATTTCTATTTTCCTTTACAGCCGAAGTGAAGCCGTTTGCCTGCTTTGGGGAACAGAGTGAAAGTATGTAAATTATCTCTGGGAGCAGGTGAGGAAAGGCATTGGAGCTTGGAAGATTCCACTTCCATCTGCAATGACTAATAGTGCTAACTAGACTAAAATCGAAAACCAGGTTAATAGTGAAACAGTCGCCCATAATAATTGGGCATACAGTTACAGTGGAACATTTCTTCAGGAAAGTACCAGGGCCGAGAAGGTTCGCAATAAAAATCACTGAAAGAAGTTCGGTGACCATTGATTTTGAATGGGTGGCATTAATTTATGAGCAATCAATACTCCTTTAATTGGAATTTTTGCTTTCTGTGGGTACATACATAACACAGTCTATTAAGGTAAGTGGTAAGTCATCTTCGTTTTAGAGATTACAGCCAAAAAAATGGAGACGAGGTCTTGGTTAAGCGCCTTTATTCCACTCACTAGAATCGTTTAGCTACGAAATAAAATCAAAGAAGAGTCTCTTTTTATAGCAGACACTCCAGATCTACAGAGGCATTCTCTCTCTGTGTGTATGTGGAAACACTGCCACCATTGCCCCCTCCTGCCTCATCTACTGACTCTCCACTATTTCAGAGAAAGCAAAGCCATATACTTTAGAGATGGAATTTTCCTTTTCTGCTTGGGAGATTAGATACTCGAAAAAAAATCTATAGACCAGAGTGAGAGCTTCAGATTTCATTCAGATGCCATCATTTTTCATGTGTGCAATTTCTCTGAGTTTCAGTTGCTCATGTATAAAATAAGGATAATATCTACTTCCTTAGGAAAATGGTAAGGATTAAATAGCCAAAGCCCACACAATGTAAGTCAGTATAATAGCATCTGCTAATGAGCTCTTCTGGATGAATATTTCATTTGCTACCCTTAAATGCTCACCTGCTATTAAGACAGAATTCAGAGACCAGGTAGTTTCAAACAGTACATCACTTCCATACCACATTTCCTTGTCCTCTCTGCACCTTCAAAACCTGTCCTTTCACAAGCCATTCCAGAAAAAAGCCAACAACTCTCTGAGCTAACATGCCCAACGCTTACTGAACAATGTCAAACCTTCTCCATTTCAGACAAACTGAACAGTAAGGTGTTGCCCTCAAAACAAGGAGGGGAGATTCCAGAGGGGCTTGCTTTACCGACTGGTCTGATTCTAAGCCCTGGGTGGACATTTTAAACACAATATTTCTCTTCTCAGGACTCATGTTCAATAGAGAAACATGTGAGAGGAAAAGCCCCTTAAGAAGATAAGTTTCAGCAAAATTCTGAAAGCCTTGAAAATGAGGAAGAAAACTGCCAGAAGGAACTAGGAGCATATTATGCCCAAATGCATCATCTGTTCTGACAGGCAAATTTCACAAGGAGCCAAACCTTGACAATTCTCCTCCCCTGGTTTTTTTTTTTTTTTTAAACTGCTTCCCTGGCAACCTCTTACTAAGCTGTGACAGTCACACTACATTGCAGGTGCACTCTCTGCTGTCATCTCCCTCTCCGTGAGGCTAATTTATTCAGATGAACCATGCAGGTGGGCAGAAGATAGGAGCACACCTCCACTGTCCCCCAGGATGAGTACCCAGGCTTTTGGGGGAGACAGCACATCTTCCCCTTATGCTCAGCTCACACAATTTACAAATCTGCCATCTCCGAAATGCTATTAAGGGGTAATGAATTAGACTATTTGCTATTGGGCGGTTCTTCTTCCTTTGACAGTAGGCAGAACAGCAAAACAATGCCTATTCACTGTATAGGGTGCTGATGTACCTTATAAACATCATAGAAGAGCTAGCAACATAATAGCCGTATCTTTCACAGGGAGTTCTATATATTTATTTTCCAGATCACTGATTTTATTTTTCTAATACGTTCTTCTGCCAATTTATTTTTAAATACAGTTGACATACAACATTATATTAGCTTTAGGTGCACAAGAAAGGGGTGCATATTTAAATTCTGACAGTGGAAGGTAATAGAAAGGTTCAAAATAAATACATAAAAACTACAAGTTTCCAAGATTGCGTAAGATGTGACGTACACACACACACACACACACACACACACACACAGCTGAGCAACTATTAGACCACCATAGAGAAGGGACTCTATCCTTAAAATCCGTTTTAGCAGATGGAGAGCTGGAACTCTGAGATGTTTTAACAAATATTTACTCGATCTGGCTCTCCACGGTTGAAGAAGGTTAAAGGGACAGGGAATATGCCTTTAGGCATGGCTGAAATACTTCAGGTGGAAGCTAATTCCATTTTCCTGTACATTTGCAGCAATAAGAGCACATATACCTCTCTGGCGCCCTATGTATTTCTATTTTAAGCTCTCAACTACTTTCACTGTCTTGACCCAGAGAAGATTTGGAAGCCTAACTACACTAAACCACGGAAATGTCTCAGTCCTTGAGCTTCTTAAACAGCTTGCTCTTTGTCTCAAATGGTAACTCCTTTTCTAAAAGGGCAAATGCTAGGCTGAGGCTCTTTCCTGATAAATTCATATGAGTTGTATCTTTTAGTGGAAATCTCAATTCTTCTCCCCATCTGGCTCGCTGAGTCAATAAACATACATTTGTTATTGCAGAGCAACATGGAGACATGGGAGGCTCCTGAATGTGCCTCCTCCCAGGGAGCACCAAATACGCACAAGGACGCAGGAAGTCATTCCTCTGAGAGAAACGCAGAAACTCGTAACCAAGTGACTTTTACACATCGAATGGCTGAGAAAATACCCCCATCGAACCAGGTAGGAAAGACTGAGATGCATTCTCACCATGTACCTCACCCCCCAGCACAGAACATGCAATCAGGAGCGTACCCCAAAGCTTCCAGCTTCTCCCTGAGATAGAGGTTTGAACTGCACATCCAGCTCCCTGATTTGTTACACTCCCCCTGGAGGGGTGGCCTCCCCAAGTCACTTATCTCTGACAGCCAGTGGGGCTTTCATTGCCAAGTCCTGCAGGACTCGCACACAAAGCTGCTGCGACTATGGGACGTGAGAACTCAGCACAGCTGTCTCCTCGGGTCTCAGTGCAGAGGGAGCAGGCAAAAACACCCACCTCCCAGTCTTTCCCTGGAAGAGGTCTGACCGCCTCCTGTAGCACTGCAGCCTGAGAGTTCAGCATCTAACGAGCATGCCCTTCAGCGACGGTTGGGATCCTCCCAAGAGCCTCCCAAGAGCTGCAGGGCACTTCCCCCTCCACCTCACTCCAACAGGAAAACCAAGTCTTCAGTATCTCTATAGAAGGAGCTTGTCCACGTACCTAGGGCTCCAACTTTTAGGGCAGCCACCTGAGGCACTGGCTGCAAACAACCTGGCTCTGATAGCCTACAGGGCCCGCATTCCCAGGTCCCACAGGGCTATAGCAAACAAAGAAGCATTTGCAAACAGGTGCTGGAGCGCTGCACAGCTTCCCCCACTCCAGCCCCTGCAGCTATGCACCTGGGCTCCGAGAGGAGGAAGCAGGCAACGGCGCCCTGCTTTCTGTTTCTCCCTGTTCTTAACAGAGATGGACCTGTGTTGTACTGTCCCCTTCTAATCTGCCTGCAGCATCAGCAAAAAGCAGATCAAAACCACAATACGATATCACCTCATAACCGTTAGGATTTCCTACCACCAAAACGACAGGAGTTAAAAAATTTTGGCAAGGTTGTGGAAAAAAGGAAACCCTTATGCACTGTTGGTAGGAAGGCAAGTTGGTGCAGCCAGCATGGAAAACAATATGGAGACTTCTCAAAAAATTAAAAATAGAACTATCATATGATCCAGCAACTCCATTTCCAGGTATATATACCCAGGAAACTGTACACCCAGGTTCATTGCAGCATTATTTACAATCGCCACACTAGAGGAAACAGCTTCTGTTTTCTGTCCACAGATGAATGGATTAAAACATGTGATTGATGATGGAGATAGGGAGATAGATAGATAGATAGATAGATAGATAGATAGATAGATAGAAAAATAAATGATAGATAGACGACAGATAGACATCTGGATTCTTATTTTGAGAAGCGGTGTGCTATAATCAAATGCCTTAGAATGACATATCGGGCAGCCACGGGTCAGACAGATTTGTATAAAGAGGAAGGAACCCACTGAAATTGTTTAAGTCAGTGGTCGTAAAGGGCCAAAATATGAATGGAAATGGAAAGAAGGGAACAGAAGTGACCTCTGAGAAAGCTCAAGGGGCAGAAGCTGGCATCAGTTGGAGCAAGAGAGAAGTTTACTGGGGCTTGCGATAAGAAATACAGCGGTTTCTCAGATAGAGGACCGAGAAATGCCCGTGAGCTGATTCCATCAGGAAGATACCGGCAGGCTGTGGTCACAGTTGCCTGTGGGGAGCGTTATAAGGCCACTGAAAGCAGCAATAGCAAGTTTTCACACACAGAGCCGTGGGCAGTGGAGACAGACACTGACATGACAGAGTCTCAGTCTGTCTTCAAGGAGAAGCAGTGGAGCCGTCCTGCTGGGAGCCAGCCGACCCGGTCACGCAGATCACAGAGAAATAACGGGAGGGCGCTGGCACTCGCCACTGCCCGGTGGGAACCGGCGTCGACCCAAGCCTTTGGGAAGCACCGAGGTGAAACGTCCGTTAGCAGTTTCACAGAATGAGGCCACAGAACTTTACTTCTAGGAACATAACCTCAGTAAATAACCCAGATACGGTGAGGCCTCCTATAGGTGTCCATCACTGCATTACTGAAATGAGTCAGGTTAATGTAATATTCTCTATCTGGTTGGGGCTGTGATTACCTGGATGTAAACATTTATAGAAATGATCAAATTAGTCACTTAGGATCTGTACATTTAACTATAAATTTTATCTCAAAAAATCAAACTATATATATAGTTTTCTACTTTTCTTTATATATAGGTATATATATCTATCTATATCTATTTGGCTTTGATATAAAATCAAAACACAAATTAACCCTAATGGCCCAACACAGGGAAATATTCATTTGATTATATCTTATGATATTACTAAAGTAAGGATTTGCTCATGAGTGTTTTTAATAATATAGAAAATATGTGTTAAGATGTAAACTGAAAAATAGGTACAAAATACTATAGAGAATATAGTCACAAAAATGGTAAAATATGCATAAAAGACTGGAAGTTTTTTTAATATGTCTAAAATATTAACAGTAATGGTTATGAGATTATGAATGATTCTTTTCTTCCTTTTATTTTTCTGCATTTTCTGCCTGTTAGATAGTGATCATTATCGCAGTAAGAAGAAATATTTTATTCTTTTAAACAGTGAATAAGGTGCCTCTCCCTGTCACTCCCTGTCTCTGTCCACTCAGTTCCTGAGCAAACAGCAGGCCTGGACGACACCTACCCTAGTCAAGACTAAGAATTAGTCAGAAAGGGTCTAAGACACTGTGTGCAAATACAATCCAACACTCCCTCCAAAAGAGGAAACACATTAGTGAATTCATGGCAACATTGGAAACAAGGTTCACCCCCAGACCATAAAAATGAGGGGTTTCTAGATGTAAGAGAGCAATAGCAGTATATCCCAAAAGAGATGAAGAACTCCTCTTCATAGACAAATAAAACATCCAAAATAGTGCTTCTTTGCAGCGGAACTGCAGAATAACGCCACAACCAGAAGCCATGGAGGTAGGAAAGAGTGGGGTGGTGTTTTGGGTTCACTACCTGAAGAGCCGCAGAGGTGAGACAGCAACCAGAATTGTGAGGGTCCTTTCCTAAGAACTCGGACAGACGAGACCACTGGGGTGGCTACAGAGCAAAAGAAAGGGGCAGTTCCTGTCTGCGAGGAGGTACCAGGAGCCTCCTTCTCAGAATAAAAAGCCTTCATACCCTCCTAGCTCTGCTTTGGTCCTCTTCTCCTGTAGACTCACTGGAGGTGGTAAGAGTCTGCATCAACTGGCAGACACGCAGGGTTCTCATTTGGGCGGAGAAAATATACTGCAAAAGCAATGAACTGTTCCATCTAGAACCTCAACCACAAATAAGGGCAAACACTAAGCATCTGGGGAATTTAACACCACAAAAGACACACTCCGAGCTCAACAAACACCCACTACTGAGAAAAGATTCTTACTAAAAAACCCTTTAAAGTATTAAAAGAAAGAATTAGGTATAGATATTAGAAAGAAAAAATAAAACTTTTTATTATCACACAATGTGAGTGTCCATCTAGAATACCGAAGAGATTCTGCTAATAAGCTTTAGAACAGAGAATTTAGTGGAGTGGATACAAAAGCAACCCATGAGAATTCACAGTAACATTTTTATACCTGAAATAATCAATTAGAATATACTGAAAGATTCCTTCCTAACAGCCAAGAAAATAACATCTTCAAAATTAAATCCAACAAGAGACGTACATTTATGAAGAAGGCTGTAAAATTTTACTGAAGAAAGTAAAAACAGCTTTAAATTAATAAAAGGTCAAAAACCATGTTTCTGGAGGAAGTGTCAATATTAAAAGACATCAGATCTTTCCAAATATTTATGTAAATTTGATACAACTGCCAATCAAAATTCTAAACAGTTGTCTTACAGAATGAAATGAAATGAAATGAAATGGCCAGTACTAGCGTGAAAAGGAGAGTGAGGAGGGAGTCGCCTGACTATTCTAAATCTGAGCAGTGTGGCATTGGACCAAGAGCAGATACAAAGATCAATACAAAAAGATAAAGCATGTGATATTTCAAATTAAAATGAAAAAGACTAACAATTCCATAAAGGATGCTGAAATAACAGGCTAACTTTTTATGGAGAGACTAAAAACACATTAAAAGCATTAAAAATAATATGTGTTAAGAAAAAATATAGGAAAGCTTTCTTTTTTTTAAAGACTTTATTATTTATTTTTAAAGAGGGAGAGAAACATCAGTATGTGGTTGCCTCTCGCACACCCCTGACTGGGGATCTGGCCCCCAGCCCAGGCATGGGCCCTGACTGGGAATCAACCAGCAGGTTCGCAGGCCGGTGCCCAATCCACTGAGCCACACCAGCCAGGGTGGAAAACTTTATGTCTTAAATTGAAGAATACGATACTCTCCTGAGCAAAGATAATAAAAACCATAAAGTTATAAGATTTGGCCAAGTAAAAATACAAATGTTTTTAATAATGTAAAGATTATAAATAAAATTCAAAGATGAGATGCTGACTGAGACATAGTATTTAAGTACTAACAACCAATATAAAGGGCCCCAAGAATCAATAAGGACTGAAAAACCCCCACAAAGAATAGACAAAGAATTCACAGAAGAAATGTGTGACTAATAGTATTTTCAAAATGTACTAAAGTTCTTTTGTAAATTAGAATATTTTCCTTATTTTGCTATGTATAATGTGTACTTTTTTGCCCAAATATTTGAGGGAAAAATAAGAATGCACATTATACATGGGTATACCTGAAATACCCTGTATCTGTTCCTGGGTTTTGTAATTATTCGTTACATAAAATTTCTTGTACCATAATTGGTTTGAAAATAAATGCTAAAATTCCTTTATAATACAAACAACAAGTATCTAAATATTAATTAATTAGTTAGTTAATTAATTAATTAATTTAAAAAATTAAAATGAAAGATTTTTTTCCTGAAAGTTCAGGCCAAAAATGTGGGTGTGCATTATACATGGCAAAATATGGTGGAAGTTTTTTTTTGAATAATGAGTTAAATTTTTAATTTATCTAATGTGAAAAATGAAAAGCAAGATATTATTTTATTTTGACAAGGGTGTGTAGGGAAATAGACTCTCATTAATGATACAGTGAGTTGGAACAGACTTTTTAAAGTGTATGTACTTATCAAAATTTTAGTTGCATATTTTTTTAAACCTACAAAGTCCACATCTGGGTTTATTTGCAATAGGAACACTGTGTCTACACAGAAGAATCTTCATTGCAGCCTCTAGGCAAAAGTATGGCCAAGAATAGCAGATGGTTAAATCAACAAGAGAACAGCCATAGTGTACAATATCACGAAAGTCATTCTTTGTAGTAGAAAAATAGGTACTGCCATAAAAAGATCACCAAGATGTAGTAGTAAAAACAGAATATTTGTATGTGTAAGCAACACAGGAAAAGGTTAAGACGTAGGCATGTGAAAGCATTAAATATTTGTTAATTCTTGGGGAGGTAAATAATTGGGAGGTAGTAAAGACTCACTTTCCCTATTACTACCTATACTTTCTATTGTTTGACTTTTTAAATGAGTATATGTGGAGATCAGCAGAAATGATATACTCAGAAAAGCTTTCACAGTGGTGGCAAGTGTTTACTTAACCAAGGTAAAAAAAAAAAAGAACAAAAAACGTACTTTGCTCATTTAAAGCAAAGGTATACTTGATGGTAATGAGGATATAGTTCCCTAGAGCCTTCCTTGTGTGGGTGAGCTGATTTGGGTAAGGTAGGATATGTATCTTCCCATTCAGACCAGCCAGACCAGCCATGTCCCTCTCTTCACACTCAGATTCTTCTTCCTTCCAGCCAGGAAGGAAGTCACAACCAGAGCCAGTACTACCAGCCTGACCTGTGATGCACTTCCCTGTGACTCTCCCACTGTCTAGATCCGATCTTCTTATTGTCGATGTGAGATACTTAGCTCTCCTAGTTAAGGATTGCTCTCAGTATTGCATAAAAGCTTTCCAGGCAGCAGAACTGGCCATGGTGGACTAGAGCCTGTATAATTTAACACCTGGATAGTTCTTTTGAACAGAGAGGGGGAAAGTTACAAAGAATATACATCAGAAGAATTACCACAGGAAACAAAACAAACAAACAAAGACAGACAAATAATTCTCTACACTGCTGAAGAAATTAATATGGGGAAAAAACTATCTGAAAAAGGAGAACTTGGTGAAGTGGGATATGAAATTAAGGAGGAAATAATGAAGGTGGTGAACGTGAGCTGGCAGAGTTGACAAAAGACATCAAAGTCAACATGACCAACACTGTAGTAATAAAATGATAAAGAAATACAAAAACAGTACAATACATACTATTTTTTTAAAGAACTGGGAAGATGGAAGAAAGGCTTATACAAATATGAAAATTTAAATAACAAAGGACAAGAAAACAAAGGTCATTAAAAGGGTAGATATGGAGAGAGACCAAATAAAACCAAAATAAGCTTGACCAACAAAGAAATCAAAACAAATGGATCCAAAATAATATTCAAAAATTAAACAGATCATGTCTCTGAAATAGAAAGACACCTGAATCTAAAGATCAAAAGACACCATTTTAAGGAGGACAAAGCAATTCGTTCCAGCAAGCAACATGATATATTCTGGTAAGGCTACTTACCTTTAAGAATAAAAATAGAATCAAGTGAGCATTCAGTCAGAAAAAGGGATTCATCTACCAAGAAGGAAAATCACAGTGGCCTCAGATTTCTTCACAACACCCCCCAAAAAATCATGAGCCAAAAAGTTGATGGAGAGCCCTTCTTAGGGAGCAGAAAACCTACCTGATAAAGTCTCATCAAGCAAATGTTATAATCAAAAAACTGAGAAAGAGAGAACTTGTGGCATAAAATAGGTGTGGTTTGCAGTGAACTGATTAGAACACAGAAGTAAGGCTGAATGAACAATTTTGCAAAGTTTTGAATACTGCAATGTATAAGAGTATAGCTAAGAAAGAATGGGCAAGAATGGAAAAAGCAGAATCAAAAAATGCAAATATGCTCATTTCCTAATGATTCATTTCAGAGAGTTAAGAGGTAGGATTTATTCCTGCTGCTCCAAGTTTCTTTCCGACATCATTGCCCTTTTGTCTAAAAAATCCCTTTAGCAATTCTATAGCAGTAATGTAAGGTAGGCTGAACACTTTAAAAAATGTGAGTCATCATATGTTAATAGACCAAAAATAAACAATCATATGATCATCTCAATAGATGCAGGTATAATATTTTACAAACTGCAACACCCATTTTGATGGAAACACTTAGCAGCAAACTAAAAAAATAAAACAGAACCTCCTCAATCCAATAAAAAAGGCATCTATTTGAAAAACCTAGCAACAGAAAAATGCTACATGTTGCTGAGAGAAGTTTAAAAAGACTAGATAAATGGAGAGATATACAGTGTTATGAATCAAAAAATTCAAAATTGTTAAGATATCAATTCTCCTCAAACTGATCTATGGATTTGAAACAATTCAAAAATCTCAATGGTGTTCTCATTGAAATTAGAAGCAGATTCTAAAATTTATAAAGAAATACAAAACACCTAGAATAGCCAAAATAAAAAAAAAAAAGAAAGTTGGAAGTATTTTGGGGGAAAAAAAAAAAAGACAAAGTTGGAAGTCAAACTCCCCCTTAGTATAAAGCCTGCATTTATAGGCTTAGTGTAAACCTACGGTAATCAAGTTAATCTGGTGCTGACATGTAAATCAATGGAACAGAATACTGAGTCCAGAAATAGACCTACATATGTGTATATAGCTTGTTGATTACCAACAAAGTTGTCAATGTATTTCACTGTGTAAAGGATATTATTTTCAACAAATGGTGATGGAAAGAATACTCACGTACAAAAATAAAAGAGGAAACTTCAACTCTCAGCTTCACACAATATCCAAAATTTAACTCAGAAAGGGTCCTTACCCTAAATGTAAGAGTTAAAACTTTAAAACTTCTAGGAGAACCAGAGGTATGGATACCTGGAACAAACTGGCAGCTGTGAGGCAGGGGGAGGGAGGGGAGCAGATTGCATGGAAGAAAGTGAAGGGATGGGCCAAAGAACATACATGAAGAACACGTGGACACAGACAACAGTGTGGTGACGGCCTCAGGGAGAGGAGGACAGGGGCTGCGTGGAGGTGGGCCAAGGGCAAGGAGGGGCATGGGGACATCCGTAACAGTGTCTACAACACAAACGAAGTTTGAAAAAAGGAGGACAAACGTATCTTCAAATACAAAAGTCATTATAGAGGAGTTGATCGAGAGATCTTTTTCCCTCAATAAAAAGGTATATCTATATAAATATAACCTCCTAGAACACTTTTTTCCCAAAGGGAATGCCCCACATGTCTGATAAGTATTAATTATATATATAATATTACTATATATAATATATTAAATATTCTATCTAAAACATATATAATATTTATATACAAATATATATCGTTAAATATAATTAAACTATAATTAATACTTTCTTAAATGTTGCTACATTTAATAGTAGCATAAATGTCCTGCTATTTTCCCACAGAATTAAAATAGTCTAAGCTTTGGAACACAAAAAGATAAATAAAAATGTTTACTTTTCTCAAAAAAATCTTCTAGGAGAAAACATATAAGAAGTTTTATTTAGTTACAGTAGATTTCTATAATAATATAAACAATAAGAGCCAAAAAAGCAATAATAAATTGCCTTTCAAAAGATACTATTCAGAAAATAAGAAGGCAAATCATAGACTAGGATAAAATATTTGCAAAACATAGCTGATAAAGGATTTGCTTTGAGAATATATAAAGAACTCTTACAACTTAATAAGACAATTCAATTTAAAAAGTAAGAAAAAATCTTGAGCATACACTTCATCAAATAAGATAGATAAATGGTAAGTGAGCATATACAAAGATGCTTAACACCATTAGTCATTAGGGAAATGCATGTTAAAGCCACACTAATACGCCCCCGGAACTCACCAGAATTCGAACTATGAAAACTTATAATACCGACTGCGAGTTAGAGTGTGGGGCCTCTGGGTCGCCCCCGTGTTGCTGGTGGAGATAAGAAATAGGACAGCCACAGGAAATATAGTCAGCAGTTTCTTATTCAGTGAAACACACTCTTACCTACCACTCAGCAGTCTCACTCCTATCTGCCCAAGATAAATGATAACAAATGCAAAATGACGTGCATTTGAATATTCATAGCCACTTTTTTCATTAATAACCAAAAATTTTCAAACTCAAATGTCCATGTGCCAGTGAACCTTAACAAATTACCATATAATTCCATTTAATAGATTACTAAGTGAAAAAATCCAGACACAAAAAGACTGCATATAGTTGACTCCCTTTTTACATAGTTCTAGAAAGGGCAAAACAAGCCAGGCACAGGGAGAGACTATCGATTAGAAAGGAGTAGGAGGGTTGCAACTACTTGTGTCTGCCATTACAGTATGAAAGCATCCATGGACAATATGTAAATGGATGAGCATGGCTTGGCTCCAATAAAACTATTTATCAAGCAGGGCGATAATTTGCTCACCCCTGACTTAAACTATTAGCTAAGCCCCATCTCTTAACAACCGTCTCTGATGCTAAATTTTTAGATTTTGTTAAAGGTAAAAGAAATTTACCAAATTATGTTTGCTGCAACATTTGGTACAAAAAAGAAAGTCAGAACATTTTCCACTGGGTCATTATGTGCTTCATTTGTAAGTCCCCCCAGGAAAAAGTTCTTAAAATGCATGGCTTCCCACTTAGGAACTAATTATGCTTACTTTTCTCTGATTTTACTCTGTATACTAGGAGGCACAAAACTATAATTGATCTTCACCTATAGTTATTGCCTAGCTTTTCTAATAAGAATCAGTTGCAGGTGCTTAAAAACTACAGGCTGCTGAGCTCCACCCCAGAGTTCCTGAATCTTGTCTTCATTGGGCTGAGGGGGCGGAGGGTGGTGGAGCTAGGTGAGTGCTTCTCAGACCTCACGCACATGTAAGTCACCTGTGAATCTTGTTAAAATGCACATTCTGATCCAGTAGGTCTGGGTTAGGGCCTGAAATTCTGCATTTCTGAGAAGCTCCCAGATGATGCTGATGTTGTTGGTGTCGGAACCACAATTTGAGTAGCAAGGTCCTAGAATATCAGTTCTTTGGTAACAAATTCTCCCAAGATGATTCTTATCACCGAACTGTAGCTTAGCTGTTTTTCCTCATAGCTATTATGTTTGTGTTCTGCTTTTTCATGGTCTTGCTTTCTGCTTTAAATTATAATTTGAAATTTCATTATATATATTCTTATTTTAACTCCCTTAAATCTTTTGGAGGGGGTGAGAGGGGATATAGAAATAAATCTAAGAGAAATAAAAAAAAAAAAAGAAAGGAGTGGGAGGGAACTTTCTGGAGTGGTAGCTGCAGAGTTCTATATCATGATTGTGGTGGTTACAAAACAACTATAAGATAAACTATAATTTTCTAGAATTATACAAAAATACAACTTATAGACTGTATTTTTGTGCAAATACCCAAAATACAACTGTTGTATACATTTGTCATAACTCAGAATTGCAAACTGAAAATTGGCAAATTTGGTTGTATGTATATTTACTTCATCAAAGCTGATATTTTTAAAAGTAGAAAATAAGAAAGACAGTCATATTCCCCAATAAATTTATTCCATAATCGAAGTCTAATTTCATAGACAAGATGCTTTGTAGTATTTATAGATTATTCATGTAAACTTGAAAAGCCCACATGAATCCTCTAAAAACTAACAGAAATAATATGAGATTCAATTAAATGATAGTCTATGAAACTAATAGACAAAGATAACAAGCTTTCCTATATGCAAATAATTAATTTTTAAAAAAACTATAATGGGCCCTGGCTGGTGTGGCTCAGTGGATTGAGTGCTGGCCTGTGATCCAAGGGTTGCCGGTTCAATTCCCAGTCAGGATACATGCCTGGGTTGCAGGCCAGGTCCTCAGTAGGAGGTATGAGAGAGGCAACCATACATTGGTGTTTCTCTCTCTCTTTCTCCCTCCCTTCCCCTCTACCTAAAAATAAATAAATAAAATCTTAAAAAAAATTAAAAACTATAATGGGGGAAACATCACATTAAAAAATTCACAAGTATATAAAATAAATATGTAACACTTACATGAAGCAAGTTTCAAATTACTCCTAAGAAAAAAATGAGTAACTATAAAAGTGTACTCTGTTCTTAGTTGGGAAAATTTCATGTGAAAAGTCTTTTTTCCCCCTAATTTGAATTACAAATTAATTACAATCTCAATGAATGGAATATGCTCTAGAAATGTACACATTCTAGTTTTGAATATGTTTAATAAGTTACTTCAAGTCATTGGAGAAAACTGTTTACTTAATAAATGATATTAAAATAACTTTTAAGCTTTTGGAAAATATGTTTACATGTACATCTCACTCTGTAAATAACAATAAATTCTGTTTACATCAAAGATGTATATGCTAAAAATAAAACCACAACTTTTTGAAGAAAATATGAGCTTTTTATTTTCCTAGGATTGGGAAGATCTGTCTAAGCTCACATAAAACTCAAAATTCAGAAAGATAAAAGCTAATAAATTTGGCTACATAAAAATTTTAACTGTGATGTAAAAATTCACTGTAACTAAATTCAAATGACAAATGACAAACTGGGTGAAAAGAAATTGGCAATGCAAGTGACAAAGGGCTAATTTCCTTAAAATTAAAATTGGTCTTATAAGTTAAGAAGAGAAAACCATCCAATAGAAAATATGGCAAAGACCATAAAGAGGTAATAAGTAAAGGGGAAAAAGTGCAAATGGTCTATAAAATGAAAATATGATCAAGTTCACTTATAATTAATGAAATTAACATTAACTAGGAATGAGGTGCCATTTTTCAGATGAAAAAGCCGTTTTGTTACTATTAGACCATACCCACTGCATACCTCTTAATGAGGGAGACACAGAACCCAGAGCTTTACAACTACGGAGCATAAGGAGCTGCCTTTATGGGAGTAACTCCTCCACTGAGTGCCAGTGTGGCCCCTGCCCACCCCAGTGGTATGAGATGCAGATCCTGGGCACCTCCAGCCTGAGAGTTCCAGGTTCACCTCCAAGAGACATAAAGGAGGCATTAAGAAAACGTATTCTCATTTTTATCAAGTTCTATTGCAGTGGTTTTCAAACTTGGCAAGCATCAGAATTACTTGGAGGACTTGGTAATACCAGGTTGTTGGGCCCTTCCATGAGAATTTGTGATCCAGGAGGCCTAGGATGAGACATGAGAACCTGCATTTCCAACAAGTTCCTGGGTGATGTTAAGGCCAGGGACCTTCAACATGGGCCAGGGAGCACACTTTGAGGACCTCTGGTCTGACAAACACCCTCTGCACTGTAATAAAGTGAAGTGAAAGCAGCATTGAGGTAGCTTACCCACTGGTGAAGACATAGGTGACGAAATACTTTCTCACGGCGCTGAAGGCGTGAACAAAGGCAGCCCTTCTCATTGGCAGTATTTCCCAAAATTCATCTCCTTGGCCCAGAAATTCCATTTCTCACTATTTTTCCTGCATATATGCTCCCCTCAACATTTAGAAAGATGATATATACAGAGATGTTTATTATAGCATAATGATAAAAGCTAAAAACTGAAAACAAATGTCAGCCGATTGGGAATTGTTTAAATAGATTGGAGTATATCTCACGGGAATTCTTAGCAGCCATTAGGATAACCGTAGTGGGTTTATCAGACTGAAATGAAAACATGACCACAATGTATAATTAAATGCAAAAGACAAATGTACAGAACACATGAAGCGCAATCCATTATTTTTTCAAAATCGAAAATACATACCTTGTGATATATATGACACATGATACGTATAATGTGATACAACTACAGAGACAGACAGACATGATCAACACAGATGCGCACTGTGTGCAGCCACGTGTGTGTAAACAGAGGGGTTCGAAAGGCTTCGAAAGGCTTAGCCCAGGGTCAGGGAGTTGGAGCCTCAAAGCCAGTGACCCTGCGTGGCTAACGAGCATGTGTGACACTGAAAGACTAAAATTTCCTGTTTGAATTATTTCACAACAAGCTCATATACCCTATTTTACTTATTTTTTTGAAAACTCTTTTTTCGAAATCAAAGCAAAAGCAACCAGCTTAACACCTATAACACTGTGGTATTAATTTCAGCTATTGATTATAGATGGTTTGCCAGAACCTCTAACTGGAAACAACGCTTGTTGCCTAGTTTTCATCACTATGTATAACTGAAATTAATAAAATAATGTGTCTAGAAAAATATAAAATGAGACAGAAAAGAGATAAGGTGCCTGCTACAAATGGACAGGAAACCAGTAGGCCCAAGCTCCTGCCAGGCTCTGTCTTCAGCCCTATTCTAATTCTCTCGCCAATGTCTTGAAGAAAATTTAGCATCATTATATAATCAAAATGTACATAAATGTTCATCTTAACTCTCTGCAATTTCTCCGTTGACTAAAGAGTTGCTTCAATAAACATGAACTGAGTTGGTGTGACTGGGCCGACTTCATGATGCCAGCATTTCTGAGTTCTGAGACGAGACCGCAGTGACAGTATACGAAGCCAGTATATAACACCAGTAAATGACAACAATACATATGCCAGGATATGCTAAACATACTAGGGACCTAGTATCCCTCAGAGCAAGGCTGTACTTGAAACGAGCGTCGCTTAGGAGAATAACCGAAGTTACCAACTTGCAAAGAGCAATTACTGAATGCTGTTGTGGGCCTGACACTCAGAGATGTTCAGGCAGTGAGGTCAGGCTGGCATCTCATACGCACACCTACTGCTCTAAGGTGTAAGGCCTGCTCTCAGGGAGGGAGAGCAGGGCTACAGGTACAATCCAACCTTGAACTTCTCTTTAGAGCCTTGAAAGCTCAAGTCATGAGATAAATGCCTAGATGCTGTGGATTTTTTTCACCGATAACTATAGTTTAATATGAAGCAGCACGTGATAGGGAGAAAACCAGCAAGGCCCATTTAATCAAAGCCCTCTGTGTCCCATTGTTAAAAGTGGGCCAGCAAACATTAATTCACTAAACATTTGCTTTTCTCTGTCCATGTGACTTGCCTTCTTGTTGTTTAAAGTTCCAAACCACAAGCTGCCCCCTACACCCCTTCTCCTTAGCCCAAGAAGACGCATAAGCTTTAACTGACTGATTTGTTGTCAGGTTTTATATTCTTATGGAACCCCTGCATGTACATACGTAATACATTTTGATCATTTTCCCCAGCCAATCTGTCTCAGATCAACTTGATTTTTAGTCCAGCCAGAAAAACTTAGAAAGGTGAAAGGAAAATTTATTTTTCCTACTTTGGATGTTTTTAAAGACAGAACTCAAAAAAAAAAAAAAACCCCACATACAATGAAGCAATATCCCACATTACTTCTGAACCTGAAAGAATAAAATAAGTTTTAGAATTCCAGAAAATTGCATTTTCTCATTATCACAAAAGTATACGCAGAAGGCCCTGATGCAATGGTTTGGTTACTCCATACAGAGACACTAATTTTCGCCATGAAGTTAGTATCATTTGGTGGAAAATTCTGTAAAACTGAATCACCAACATCAAAACAGACCCAAAAGTTTATGTGTCAAACAATATGAACTAAGAAGTTTCTCTCATCCTGGAACCAATGGTCCTTTGTACTTAGCTGACCCAAAACATCAGGTGTTATAGGTCATATGTCAAATACTAATGAATGTAACATTTTAATTGTGTTCCTGATCTATTTTGTAACACACTGATAACCTTTCTCTACTCAAACCACCTTACGTGTTTTCCTTAGTTACCCTAAGACCAGCCTGACATCTTCTAACTTTTCTTATTTCTCACATCTATCCAATGAGTTAATTTGATGACAGCCACAGAAAAGCGGTTGAAGTACAAATGGGAACCAGAGATTCAACCAGTACAAAAAGACTTTCTGACTAATAATCCCACTTAAATCTTACGGAAATCAAAGTGCAAGTATCCAATGAATCACCCAAACATCCTTGCACATCAGCAGGGAGAACGTACTAATAGTCACTGAATAGTTTGGAAAAATTGTACTGCAGAAAGGGTAAGTGATTTACCACAGATTACAAAATGCATCAGGATTAGAACAGAAAATGGTCTTCAGTGCCTTTGATGTAGTCAACAGTCCTACCTGAATAAGCATCTTTGTTGGTCTGTTTCAACTTTATCCATGCAAAGGGATACAGGGATTAGCAAAGGGTTTAATTCTCCCTGTTGACAGCTGTCTGTGAGTGCTGTTTTCTTCCTCCTTGTTTGTGCTCCATAATAACAGAAATGGTGCTAGTAATGTTTGAATAGCATATCTCACAAAGTGTATTTGCATTCACGATCCCTTCTAATTAAGCCAACCCCATCTCTGTATTCTGCGTTTCTCTAATCCCTGACTCAATCTGACTTGAAATTGTCAAATGGAGTAGGAGACTGGGGCTTTCTTTTAGCCACTCTGATCATAAATATCCAAGACAGTAACACCATCTTTTGTCCTTACATTTGCTGAGCACCACTGTGTGTGACAAAATGCTATGTACTAAGGCTATGAAGATAATTAAGATAGTCCTTAAATGCAGGAGCTTATAGTCTAAAGATGGAAATAATTTACAAAAATAATGACAGGTACCTCAGTTGAGGTATGAATAAAATGCTCTTGTAATACCAACGAGGGAGAAAGAGTTCTACTTGGGGAAATCAGAAAATGCTACTGTGTTGACTTGTCTTCATTTGCCCCCACTTATCTTTATCTGCTCTGAGCCCCACAGCGGTTACCATTGTGGAGAGTGGCACCATGCTTCCTTGTCTGCCTTCTAGCTCTCGGTGGGGTTTGGCAATGGACAGTCCCTGCAGGAGAAAGGAGGGCATGTGGTGACAGGTTGGGGGGCCTATTTTCCCAGATCCTTCCCTGCCCAGTTACAAGTTAGCAATGACTGTATTCCTCTACGAGAGGCCAACACACCTGTCCTGAAGTCCCAAGTCACTCTGGGTCACTGTTTCCTTCCGTACTTGCTTCCTTAGACCCAGAGGTGGTGGGCTGCCACCCTTCCTGGTCCCAGAGAGCTTCACCGTCTTTTGTAAATAACCATAACCCTTTGTAAATAATTTCACCACTAATATTTTAAAGCAGAAAAGTGACTGAGTTTAGAGTGGGAGCTATTAAGTAAGAAGACCCTGGAACCAGGGTCCTAATTAGATGGCTGCTGGGATCTTGAGTTCACGCTAGAACATGAATTGAGGCAATGGAGCCCAGGATGGAAAGGCGACAACTGACTTGCATGGTAGTTTTGGAAGTAGAATCTCCAGGCCAAGTGACCAGCTGCACACTAAGGAAAACAAGGGAATGAGTGAAAATGAAGGTAATTTCCAGGCTATTAGGGAAAAAATATGTTCCTTAAAAATTTTTGAAAACTAATGATGCTACTTGTGATATATTTTCAATTAAAGGTAATTTGGCAAAAATGTTACTTTTTTTATTGTATCGCCCTTGCTTTTGGGCAATAAGCACCTTTGAGAGGGTTTGCACAGCAAACTGTGCAACCTGAGTACGTGTATCCTTCCCAGGAACACTCCCCCCACCATTGCGCATGCACACAACCATCAAGGACTCTCAGAAAGGACGTGCAGCCCTGCAAAGCCACGTAGGCAACAGAGAAGGTCACAATACCCTTGGAGCCCAGTGCTTTCACGTTCATTTCCATCAGTATCTATTGACAGTCGGAACACCAAAGTTATCCTCAGTCTAAATATGTTGGAAAGTAGGTGAAAGCATATCACATTGTAACTTCCCTCTGAGGGGCGATAAATCTGGTGTTCTATGCCAAGTGAAGTCAGCCCGGCAGAGAAAGACAAATACCGTATGACCTCACTTTTATGTGGAATCTAAATTAAAACAAACTCACAGAAACAAAGATCAGTTGTGTGGGGTTGCAGGGAGGTGGCGGGGTTTGGTGAAGGTGGTCAAATGGTCTGGGGATGTGGTATACGACGTGATGACCTCAGCTGACAGTATTGTGTTATATATTTGAAAGTGGCTAAGGGCAAAATCTTAAAAGGTCTCAGGACAAAGAAAACAAATCATAACTATGTGAAGTGATGAATGTTAAGTAAACTTACTGTGTGAATCATTTCACAATACACATATATTTTAATTTGTTATGTTGGAAACCTTAAAGTTGTACAATGTTATATGTCAATTATATCTCAGTAAAACTGGGGGGAGATCTAGCATTTGCTACTTTCTGTCTAGGGCTCTGCTGTTGTTGGGGGAAGCCATAAAAAAGACATCACCACCAGTGAATGACCTGTGAGCTGAGCCAGGCCATCAGAAGCTCCTTACCCCAACCCCGTCCGCCCCTGTCGTTCCCACGGCTGGAGCTACTCTAAGGATATGGCCTTGAGAGAATGTGTTCTTGAGACCATCTGGACTAAATACATGACCACCCAATTAGGGCCTCTATAAATACATTTTTAAGGTTCTGGCTGGCATGTCAGAGATCTACTTATCCTGCCGCTGCCCCAGACAAACCTCGCATGTAAGTTGCTTATTAAACCTGCCAACTACTAATCAGGAGTGGTCTGCCTCTTTTTCCAGTCTCTCCTTGCACTCCACACACAGGGGCCGATTTCAGATTTCACCAGGGGAACTCCCAAGGGTGCAAACCAAGAGCTACCAACCCGCACTTAGAATTTCCATTAACTTTGAAAAAAAAAAAGTGCAAACCAAGGTTTCTTTAATTTTATCATTAGCCTACTTTCATGTTGTCAAAATTCCTATAGAAATACTTGTAAAATATATACAATACTTTCAAATAGGTATAGACCTAGATGAAAGTGAAATCCCAGAGGTCATAAAAAATCCATCCTTCTTCTGGAATATTGTTATTTAGATATTATAACTGTAGTATAAATGCATTCCAATTTTATCAAAGATTGAAATTGAACCTTAACAAATATTCAGACTCAAATAAAAACACAGCCTCAAATGACCTTAATATTTCCTCCAGGAATGAAATTAGAGAGAAAATGTGTTAGGTCTTTATGAGGAAATCCGTTTTCGTTTTTGACTTTTTTTTTCCAAATAAAATCACACTAAGTCTAAGCAAGCAGCAACTTTTCTGGAGAGACTCTGGCACAATGCATCATGGAAAGTGTGCATGGGAAAAGAAAACAAGTAACATGTGTGAAAATGTATGCACCAGAATATTGATGACATTAAACGTAACAGCTAAAGCCACACACATTAATGTCCAACAATAGAGAAGGGGTTCAGTTCATCTCCTGGGGGACCAAGGAGATGGTTCTTTTGCACAGCCTTCAACAGCCAACCCTTAATCCAGCAGCAGCACAGGCACAACACTGGCTGTCATAAGCAAGGGAGCGTCCCCAGAGGAGTCACTCACACAGACTTGGGTCTTTCTGTAGTGCCAAGCTTGTGCTGGGAGACCTCCGCAGTGAGCCAAGAGTCACACACAAGTTATAGACAGAGAGGGAGAGTTTACATGATAAAAGCTGGTAGAGTGAGCTCCCGGACCTAAGTCCCAGTCACTGCTGGCTTCACAAGTGCCAAGAGGCAAACATGGGTTTCAAGCCAGGTGATTGCAGTGGTGGCACATTTTCCTTGAAGAGGACAAAGTCAGAGCTCCAAGGAACACATGATACAGCCAGTCTCAAGTGCTAGGTGGGTGGCAATCTGAGGTCTTACAGCCCACCAGGGCTGGAGGTCCCATTCATATCGGTGTCCAGATGGAGTCCTTATCCAAGTGTCCAGACTTGTGGTTTTAAGCTCGCCAGGCCCCTCCCAAGGGTGTTCCCATTACACCATTCCCTCAGTCTTGACATAACACTTGACATAACATAATGGCTCCATATTGGATTGGAGTGACTCCAGTCAGTGACTCCGTATTGGATTGTCAAAGGTATCCAAAAAAAAATCCACTCTGCTCTTGCTCTATACATGGGCTCACCTCTTCTCAAAGCGACTATCTCTCTGAAGTTCTTGGTGCTCTTTTTTTGTCTCCAGCCTTTGATAATTGCAGAGCTTTCTTTAATCAGCCTTGAATTTTGAAAAGACAGCTTAACATCTCTTCCAGAAAGCAGTAGTACTTCTTATACAAATTATCCCCCACCCTTCCACCTAATTCTACACACAAAGGGAAAAGGCAGGTATTAAAAGTGACACAGCCCTTTTAAAGTGACTCATTGAAAACATGTTTACATCTCTTCTTCTCTCTCAAGATGCTGCTTCGATAATGATTTTTTAAATTCGCCTGCAAAAACAAGATGAGGAGAGGAGATAATCATAATCAAGCCCGTGTGCCAGAAAGTGGAGGCAAAGACACAACTGAGAGAGAGAATATAGGTCTTATCTCCAGGTCAAGAATCAGGAGGCCATCTGCCTTCTTAACAGAGGCACCCAGAGGCCAGAAAACAATAAAGCAATTCCTTCGAAACCCTGAGGGAAAATGACTTCCAACTGAGAATTCTATATTAAGTCATACTCTTATTAGAATATGAGAGCAAGAGGAAGATTTTTCAGACATGCAAAATTTCAATCACGCCTCTAATACAGCTTTATTCAGAGAACTGCCAGAGTATGTGCTCCCCCAAATGAGACAATTTACCAGAGAATGTGAAAAACAGAAATGTAGGCTTCATTCAGAACCAACTACATAATTTGTGGGACTCAGGACACAATGAAAACACAGCATCTCTTGTTCAAAATTTATGAAGAATTTCACGGTGGTGATGCAGAGCGCTGAACCAAAGACAGAGCCCTCCTAAGTGTGACTGCACAGGATGCGGACCTCATGACATTCAGACTCTCATGGGTCCAACCCAGAAGAGGAAAGAGTGCATTCTCAGGATGCTGGTGAAGAGAGAAGTCCAGATAATCATCAGTCCCCATGGAGGTGCTACCAAATATAAGGGGGTTCATCTGCCTGCCATCACAAAAGCCAAACTCATGAGGCAGTTGCTGGTGAAAAAGGACAGAGGTTTTATTCAGATGCTGTATGATTTGGGAGAATGGCAGACTCCCTGTCTCAAAGCTCATCTCTTCCACAAGACCATGGAAAAAGTCCAGCTGTCTTCAGCAAGGTCAAAACAAAAGTCAGTGTCCAGAGTTTCCGCTCCAATTTAAGTGCCATCTTTCAGAGCCTGTGGGTGCCTGATAAGCAGTCTGGGTAACCTAGCTTGTTCCCAGATACAGTCTGTTTCAGGCTTCCTCGTGGAAGCCATGGGCCATGCAGCTGCTAGGGCCACGCAGCTGCTAGGGACACAAGGTCACACAAACACACCAGCAAATACATCACCAGGTGGGCAAGAGAAAGAGAAAGACATCCTCCTGGAAGCCATGGTCCACATGGTTGCTAAGGCCACATGGGTCATAGAAAGAATAGGCGAGTCCACCATCTGAGTGCAAGCCACGGTCCAGCAAGCCATGAACAACAGATAGTTTCTTTGTTCCCCTGGGACTATATTAGCTTGGGTGTGGGACACACCCCCGTGCTTTCCAAAAACGACCAACCAACTTCCCAGACTTTTGCATACTTTGGGTGAGTACACCTTCCAGCCAACCCCTTTTTTCCCCAGGCTAGACTCACAAGCATCTTTGGCTCAGCACCTCCCTCTGCCCCATTTTGACTTCGATGGTGCATGTGCCTTCCTTCCCCTGGTCTCACCTCAAATCTGGACCATAGGGTTTGAGAAAGGGTTTTTCATATGCCCAGTGTAAGAGCTTCCCCTTGCCACCATCTTGGCCAGCAGTGAGACTCCCCAGGCTCTGACCAACTGTCCACTGGTAACAGAGACAGAAAACGGAATGTTCCAAAAAAGATATGTTCAAGGAAAAGAATGGAATGTAGAGATTACCCAATGTGTTCTAATGTATTGAGAGGCTATTTCCATTTCTTGGGGAAAGTACATGGAAGAATTAACAATGGATCTAGTTAAAGTAACCTTCCAGACTGGCAAGTGCCTGTATTTTATGACAAAGTTGCTGAACCCATGAAGACAAACCAACAACAAGCTGACCTCCAGGCGCAGTCTTGGGAGATGTACATGTGAATCTAAGCCAGTAGAACATACGTGGTAAAACAGTGAGACTTTTCTAGGAATTCAAAATGGAGGGAGGCCCCTGGCCACATACAGAACAAGGCATACCAAAGGCGTTACTCAGCACAAGCAACTCCGAGCAAGCCTGGATGGCTGAGCCCTCTGGGCTGACAAGGAGTGCCAGAATGAGAAAATGTTCTACATTCCTCTCTCATCATCCCGAACAAATTTCCGTTCAAAGATAGATGTGCTAGAAACATATGCTAGTAAACAGTTCCTATTTGGGATTCTATGAGGACCTGTAAAACAAGCACATTTTGTTTTGTGCATACTGATTCTATTGTATTGATTTTAATTTATTTGCTGTAATTAAACGTGTGTAATTATTGCAAGGAAATGCAATGAAAACAGGCTCAGACATTTCTGCTACACCATGTTGCTCTAGTTTATTGGGATTATTGATCTTTTTTTATTATTATTGGGATTCTCTTGTGGCTTGATGGTAGGAATCCAGGATCGAAGTGGAACCTCCCCAGCAGTAAGGGGAAAGAACAGTTCAGAGCAGAATGACTTTCTTCATTTGAAAGTGGTTTTATTATTGTTCTTATACATGCTGCTCTTTAAAAAAAAGTTTTAGCAGTAAAGAAAATCTCAAAGAAGAAACAAAAAAAAGTAATTCCAAATCCCACCACTTAGAGATTAGCACTTTTACCGGAAATCCTGCTGGACATCTCCCCTTGTGTATAAATACGAAAAGGAAAAGGTGAGCACTGTGACTAAGAGTAAAACAGCATACAAATGGCCAATAAGCACGTGAAAAGATACTGAACATCATTAGCCATCAGGCAAATGCAAATCAAAACTACAGTGAAATGTCACTTCACACTTAGCATGACTATAATAAAAAAAATCAGATCGTAATATTACTGAAGTTATAGAGAAATTGGAACCCTCATACACCACTGGTAGGAATCTAAATTGGTGAAGCCACTTTGGGAAACATGTTGACATTTCCTCAGGGTTATTGTTTGATCCAGAAATTCCACTCCTAGGTATATACCCAGAAGAACTGAAATCAGGAATTACATCTGATATTTATTTGCATGCTAATGTTCATTGCAGCATTATTTAAAGTAGCCAAAAGGTAAAAACAGCCCAAGGCTTTATCAACAAATGAACGAATGAACTAAATGCATTATATCCATACAATGCAATATTATTCGTCCATAAAAAGGAATGAAGTTCTTTTTTTATTTTAATTGTTGTTCTTGTACAGTTTTCTGTCTTCTACTCCCAGCCCAGCCCACCGCCCCAGCCCTCCCCACCTCCCTCCCATTTCTACCCCCCCTAGTTTTTGTCCATGTGTCCTTTATACTTGTTGCTCTAAACCCTTTCCCTTTTTCCCTGAAATTCCCTCCCCTCTCTGCTCTGGTGACTGTCAGCCTGTTCTCAATTTCAGTGTCTTTGGTTATATTATGCTTGTTTGTTCATTTTGTTGATTAGGTTCCTGTTAAAGGTGAGATCATACGGTATTGTCTTTCACCGCCTGGCTTATTTCACTTAGCATAATGCTCTCCAGTTCCATCCATGCTGTTGTGAAGGGTAGGAGCTCCTTCTTTCTTTCTGCTGCATAGAAAGGAATGAAGTTCTTTTTTCCAATTTTATTTTGTATTGGTTTCAGGTGTATGGCTTAGTAGTTAAACAATCATATAGTTTACATAGTGTTCCCCTCAATGTTTCCAGTACCCTCAATGGCACCACGCATAGTTATTGCAATATTATTGGCTATATTTCCTATGCTTTACTTATTTCCCCATGACTATTTTGTAACTACAAATTTGTGCTTTAGTCCTTTCCCCTCTTTAACCCAGTTCTTCAGCCCCGCTCCCACTTGGCAACCATCAAAATATTCTCTGTATCTATGAGTCTGTTTCTGTTCTGCTGTTCATTTATTTATTTTGTTCTTTAGATTCCACGTATAAGTAAAATCATACAATATTTGTTTTTGTCTGATTGACTTATTTCACTGAGCAAAGTACCCTCTAGGTCTATCCATGTTGTTGCAAATAGTAAGATTCATTATTTTTTATGACCAAGTAGTATTCTATTATACATAAGTACCATCATTTTTTTATCCATTCATTTATTTATGGATACTTGGGTTGCTTCCATATCTTGGCTATTGTAAATAACTCTGCAATGAATGTAGGGATGCATATATATATTTTTGAATTGGTGTTTTGGGTTTCTTTGGATACATACACAGAAGTAGAATCACTGGGTCTTAAGGCAGATCCATTTTTAATTTTTTGAGGAAACTCCATACTGCTTTCCGTAGGGACTGCACCAATCTGCATTCCCTGCAACAGTGCACAAAGGCTCCCTTTCTCCACATCCTCAGCAACACTTGTCATCTGTGGTTTATTGGTGACAACCAAGGAATGAATTTTTAATATATGGTGCAACATGGATGAACCCTGAAGACACTATAATAAGTGAAACCATACATGAAAGAATAAATATTGCATGATTCCACTAATATGAAATATCCAGACTAGGCAAATTTGAAACAGAAAGAAGATTAGAGGTTATCAGGGGCTGAGGGGGTGGGAAAGGAAGTTATTGCTTAAAGGTTACAGTTTCTGTTTGGGTTGGTGAAATGTTCTGGCAATAGACAGTGGTGATTGTAGCATGATATTGTGAGTAAAATTAAGGCCACTAACTTATGCATTTAAAAATGGTTAATATGGCAAATTTTATTTATATATATTTTACCACAATAAAAATAGTAAGTTCTGTTTCTAAAAAAATGAAACACAGCATCAATACATGCTACAGTGTGGATAAAACTTAAAGATATTTTGCTAAGTAAAATAAGCCAGTCACCAAAGGCAGCATATTGTATAATTCTAATCTAGATAAAATTTCCAGAGTTGGCACATCTGTGGAGATAGAAACTAGATCAGTGGTCACCTAGAGCTGCAGATAAGATGGGGTAGAAAAAGAGTGACTACTAATGGGTAGAGACTTTTTATGGTTGGGGTAAAATGTTCTAAAATTATTTATGACAATGGCTGTACAACTTTGTGCATATACTAGAAACTATGAAAATTTTCATTACAAATAGGTGAATGGTATAGTATGTGAATTATATTTCAAGAAAACTGTTTTTTTAAAATGTGTGTTTTTATGATGATGAATGAGTTTGACCATTTTTTAATAATTATTGGCTACTTGAGTTTATCTTGTAAATGTCTTGTTTGTGTTTTGGGTCCAGTTTTGTTTGTTTTTGTGTTTAACATGTGAAGAACTACTCAGAGTCTACTTTGGCAAGTATTTTGTAAGTACATTATGTTCTTGAAGTTGGTTCAAAAGGCTGCAGGTGGTGTGGCTCGAGTCAAAAAGAAGACCAGTTCTGAAGATGCTGACATCTAACAGGTTGTTAGAAGTCTAACAGGTTGAATTGATCTTGTTCATAACAGAGTGAACACAGCATGGATGGGCAGCACAGTAAGAATACTCTCTGAATCTTCAGTACCATACCAGGCAGTTTACAAATATATCTCACATAACCCATCATGCCCATTTACAAAGGAGAGAGATCAATACCCCAAGGATACATAGCCAGTGGCTGCAGGTGAGATTTGAACTTAGTTCTCTTTGCCTCCAAAGTGCTAGTCCATCTGAAGTGCCCTCTGAAAAGTATTGATCACAAATGCATGACAAATTATAGGAAGCTGTGGCAATGCCCTTTGTATCGATACTTCTGAGTTCCAGACACCAAAGACTAGAATCCTGCTGAGCACCTGCTGGAATTATGAAGTTGGAGCTGTCAGAAAACACATGTTTTTTATGGCTCTAGGTGAGGCCACACAGAGAAATCTACCAACACAAACATAAATTCTCCAAAGCCCCTTGAATGTTCCTGTGGTGAAGTCTGAACCTGTCTGGGTCGTAAGGATTCCACTCGGGCATCTCTACTCAGCCAAAGCCCTGATTCAGGATGCAGCAGTAATAGCTCAGATGCCATACAGACCAGAAAATGTCAAAGTCACACAGTGAATGGCACAGCCCTCAAAAGAGCCCATGAATATCATACTTGAGAAATTAATTTGTAGATTCCACGGGATTAGATTATATGTCAGTGTAATTATGGATAGTATCATACAAAGATCAAATTAAGAGACTTAGAGTTTATCTATTCAAACTTTTTAATTTTCAGCTGCAGAACCCAAGGTCTTGAGATTTTAATTAACTATTTTACTTAGAAAAATAGCAGTGAGGGGGAAAAAACACAATTTTTGCTGACCCCAAGCTCCTCGGTTTGTTGCCCTTCCTCCTTACTCCAAAAACCTACACAGTCAGTTTTCAACAGCAAAACCTTTAAAAACTGTGAATTTCATAATTTCTAGCTCTCTGTGCTGCACTGGGAATTGTTCAACTCAAAGTCCCGTTAGCTCTGAAGCCTGGAATAGAATATAATTCTAAACACTGCTCGTGTTTTCAAGTCACATGTCCTCAGCTTGCTAAAAATTTCTAGTCTATGAAACACAAAATGAAATGCCAGGATGCTATTTCTGATTGACACTTGAAGTAAAGAAGCAGATTTTATCCACTGGCAAAACCTTATGCTGATGGGGAGAAATTGCTAGTGATGAGCTATAAATGTTTGCACATTGCATTGAAGAAGGTTCCATTCTTTCTATTGATTGGAAAGAGAGGGCTTCCCTTTGGCCTCTACTTTCTAATATTCCAAAATTAGACATTCAACTTTATTTGAAACCTAATTGTAAATGTAATTGTATTGTAGGTATGATTCAGAAAGAAGAGTAAAAAAATGCAAATGAAAGCCAGAAAACACTTGCTTTTCTGTCATCTTCCATTTCATCTTTTTTTTTCTCCACTTGGAATATGTTTTAACACAATTTAATTTAAAAAATATTTCTATAAGTGGTCAAGCTCAGAAATTTATATGAATTAATTTTTCGAGTAAACATTACATGGCACAAACCTAGTTCAGTAACTGTAAACAAATTTTTGATCCTTGTGTATAATCTGGGACAATAGAGTGTATTGCTCTGAAAGATAGGAAGTGTTCATTTAACTTTTAAAAAAATATTTCACATGTATTTTGGTATCAACAAACCCTGTACCTCCGACAATTCAAGATAAACACCTGAAAATGTAAGTAAAGTATGTAATGTTTAAGTGTGAGCACATATGTTAAGCAATGTAAAATTCTGCTTTACTCCTTGGTTAATGAACATAACGGTCAGACTTAAAAATAAACATTTAATTTATATGTTTATCTAACATAGTTATATAATATATAATATTGTTAAATAATACATACTTATATTTCCTACATAGTAAATAAGTAATTGAGAATACAATACAATTGGAATCAACTGGAAAGTTGAAAATATAATTGTGTGTATATATATTGACATATATACTGAGTTAAATATGTATTATATATACAAATACATCAATATAAAATTTAAATATCTCAAATGGAAAGATGGCACCTTCTTTTTTCCCAGTTAATTGGCTGAGGGGCCATTTGTTTTCACAGTTGTGTACATACTGATAGTGTGCAAACAAGAGTCTGCACTTCTATAGCCAGAAAACAGTCTCTAGTATTCTTACTTTGACTCCTCTTTTAGTGTCCCGCATTTTCTACTTCCAGATGTCAGTGTTTTTATGTTAGTTTTTTCCAAGTTGAATTTATATTACTCTTTAAGTTCATGACATTGTTTGCTGACATAATGAAATGCGATTTACAGCACAATAACCAGCCAACTGGAGAATATATTATCTGGAAACCAGGAATACAAGCAGTAAGGAATGTTGGGGTCCACTAAAAATAGGTTTTATATTTTCAGTTTAGTCATCTTCATTTGGCATAAAAATCTCTTACATTAGCTCATTGTGGGTTGTTGTTTTTTTTAAGCATAGTGGAGGGAACAATTCCATGTGAAAGTTATTTTTTAAAAACTGGCTTTCTTGGCCCATCAAATTTCAGTGTACGTACATGGTTAATAACCACTTCAAATTGCTATGCCAGGAGAAACGACTCTTCCCTAATTGCCTGCCAAGGCTCATAAAGCACCTCTGCGTCATTGACAAGTCATTGGCCTACTGATATCATAACTCACATGGAGATTTTCTGGTTCTCACTTTTCACTCATACTGATGCACACATCATTGATTTTTTACCTCCCCACACATGCACACTTAATGCCCACATGCCTGTGTACTTCAAATGGTTAAATATATTTTCCTCCAAGTGGAATTTTTTCATTAGGCTGAAACGTTTCATTTTCATATTGGTCTATGGTGACATATCGGTAATGAAACCACTTCATCTCCGAACACCAGGATTTTTACAAGATCACAGCTCATGAGTCCATCTCCAGCATGGTGCCACAAGGCTCGGTTCTTTTCACGGCAGCCTGTGCCTTCTCTATTGGTATAGAGAGAAGGTAGCACTGAGCCACACTCTTATCAGGACATCTCTGTCCTTTTCCCCAGATGACTGCGTGACGCTGAGAAAAAATGTTAACACCTGCCAGTTCTGCCAAATTTCTTCCTCTCGTGCCACACACTACTTGGTTTTACACTCTCTTGAGAGAGCGGAGAGAGTGAAAACCAAGGGGACTGACTGACCTCCTCTATCCACTACCTCAGAGGATGGCGGCATTCGTCTTCTCCGTTGGGTGGGGAAAAGTTTGCAGTGTGATGGGAAATTGTTCCCGTAAGGTGGAAAGTTTGCCAGGCTGTGTCGTTTCATCAGCAGCTCAGTAAACATGGGGACCATCTCCAGGTGTGGCACACTCCGAGATCCTTTCAACCACGACTTCCTGAGACACTAAGTGACTAAGCAAAGCATGGAAACTTGGTCCGTGTGTGACCCAGGGCTGGCCAAGGTAAATGCCACAAAGAAATTAGTGATTTCTACAAAAATTAGTCCACTTCAACTACAGTCTTGCTGTATGAACCACAACTTACAATTCTGATAAGAAAATGTACATTTGGATCATTTTCTAGAAAGTGACTAAGAGGTAACACATGAATTGCATTTGCTTTTGAAAAACATTGCCCAATATTTTTTAGAACTGTACAGCCTACAATGATAAGCTATTGAATTTACTGCCTGCTTCTACCTCACAGATCATATGGTTACTCAATAGACCCATTTGAATGACTAAATAGCAAACAAGGGACTAATCGCAGACCCATTTTCTCCATCCAAGATCATCTCACTAACCTCCTGAAGCCAAACAGTTCCCCCCTGGGCTTTTCAGCCAGGACTCAGCCACATTTTCTCTGGCAGTCACATGAACTTCTTTATTTTTCTAGTTGTTGCGTCATTAAGGATCATGCGCTTGAAATTTTCAAAAGGAGCATTATTCACAGTGACAGAGACAGGGAAACAACCAAAGTGTCCTTTCATAGATGATTGGGTAAAGGATATGTGGTACTCAGCCACAAGGAAAGATGAAATACTGCCATTTGCAACAACATGGGTGAATCTTGAGAATTTCATGCTAAGCAAAATAAGTCAGAGAGAAAAAGTCAAGAACCTTATGATTTCACTCATATGGGCGATATAAAACTGAAAGCAAATGAACAAATAAGACAAACAAACGAACAAAGACTCATGGACATAGAGTCCAGCAGAAGTGAGGTTTGCTTCATATGGTTGGTAGGATAATAATATGGGTGTAATAATATATAGTTTTCATTTGAACGTGTCACCTAAAATGCCATATGGTGTGCTTGAGTGTGATATTGTTATGTTACAGAATTACATGCTTATTATTTTGTGATAAAAGAGTTTATAATAAAAAAGGCATTATTTGTGCCAGACCGTGTAGATGGTAACAAAAGGAAATTTGATTTCGGTCAGTGAACACAGTGCAATATACAGATGTCGTACTATAGAATTGCGCATTTGAAACCTGTATCATTTTATTAACCCATGTCACACTAATAAATGTAATTAAAAAAATTTTAAATGACAAAAAAAAGAGAAATGTTATTGCTGTCAAGCCAGCACTCAGCATTTGTGTGAATGATGTTGTGACATTGTGATTTCTAATAAGGAATATATATTTGGTCTTTGTCTCATTGCTGGCACAGAGCTCTGAAAACTCCTGGAATTTCCTATAGGTGTCTCTTATTATATTGATGGGTGACCTGAAGGTGGGAGCTTGTTGCTAGGGGAACCAACCTGGATCAATCTCACACCTCCCCACCCCCTGACCCCTGACCTCCAGGGTAAGGCCGAGCTTCCTGGTTAGTGAACAAGCGGAGAGTTGGGAGAGTGGTGCGTGCAGAGAACGCGCGGAAGCTTCCTGCCCGTTTCTCTTGCCTTGCCCTGTGCATCTCTTCGATCTGGCTGCTCTTGAGTTATATCTTTTTAAAATAATCCAGTAAGTAAAATGTTGTCTCAGTTCTGTGAGCAACTCTAGCAAATTAATCAGACCCAAAGAAGGGGACGTTGGGACTGCCAACAGTAGCTGATCGGTCAGAAGCACTGGTGCTGAACTGGACCTGCGATGGGGGAGGTGCGGCCTGCTCGTAGGACTGAGCCCTTCGCCTGGGGCATCTCCCGGGAGACGGTGTCAGAACTGAATTGAATTGTAGAACCCCAGCTTCTGTCTGGAGACTGGCTTGGTGGTTGGGGGAACCCCCCCCCCACACACACACACACATACACCTTGGAACTGGGTGCAGAATCAGAGGTGTGCCTTGCGGGGAGAAGAACCTGAGACCTAAAAGTTGTGAGCTTTTCTGTGTGTGGATGTGAGTGGTGGAGAATAGATTTAAGGTAGGGCCTGGGGAGAAACAAAAGATGCACGGGCTTAAAAAAAGTCTATAATGAAGGGCCAATCTTTCTTCTGATTTGTATTTAAAATTAAAATAAAATCCCCAAAGTCTAAGACATACACAATATAAACCCACCGATTCCACACTTGGCTGTCATAGCAACATCAAGTTCCTATCACGCTATCTCAGTATTTGCTGTCAATGACTCGCCTAAGGCCTAAGATGCAATTCCCAGGCTGACTGCCTCACCTCACCAGTGAAAAAGGCGGCCATTTCCTGCTGGCCGATAGATAGATCGGGCAGAATTTTAGCATCTGAGCTCTCAGTCTTCTCTCCAGCTGTGGCCTCCAGAGAGCAGCCCCTCTGTTCTGGGTTGCTGTAGTTCAGCTCTGCAGCTGCTCTGGCCCTTGGCGAGTCCAGGAACGCTGACTCTCACATTCGAAAAGCTTTTCTCCATCTTTGCCAGCCTCGCTTGCGTTCATCTAGAGATCTCTGTGGTCCTGTGTCGGGGGTCATGTTCCCACCTCCTGGCTAGTGCTGCTTCCTAAACTCTGCGCTTGTCTGCTCGCAGCTGGTGTCCCTGCTTGGAGAAGCTTGAATTATTTCTCTATGCTTTTGGACATGCTGAAATGCCCATTTTATGTGGCATAAGATCATGGGCTCCAAGACCTTAACTCCTCCCTCGCCCTTTATGCTTTAGATGTACCCCAGAGCTTGTTCCCAGGCCCGCTTTGATCCTTCTGCTCACTGGGTTTTCAGTCTGAGAAATGCAACGTTTGGTGGACCCCAAAAAGAAAGAGTCCCTTGACGTGAACTCGAGAAAGAATGTATCTGCTGCGATGGACTCCCCGTGGCCAACTGAGAGCCCAAATTTTATAAATGATAACAGTCTACTGGTAATTTACTGACAGGGGGTCCTCAGGTATTCCGCACACAGGAAGAACCTCAGACCAAACTCTCAGCTCCCGGCACTCCGCCGGCTTGTTTACGACGTCTGAGCCAACGTGCAGGGAAGCCCGGGTTGCTTCTTTCCACTAATGAACTGAAACCTGCCACATCCAATCAGAACTCCTCAGTGACAACCATTCAGAATGCATAATATCAACCTATCAGGACTGTGTGATTAGGAAAAATGAGAACCCTATGAATTTGGGTAGCTCATTTACATAAAATGATCCTGGAGCGGGGGAACGTTCTGTTTAAAGGATGACCTCCCCTTTGTCTCAGCCAAGCATCCCTTCAGTTTTCCACCAGTGGCTGAGTTTCCTCGGTTTGCCAACTGTTTCACATGAATAAATTCTTTTGGGGAATTTTGGTTGACACCATCCACAGCTCATCTGAAGACCTTTGGCGATTTACATAACCCAAACCTATCCATGCTGTCCTGTCGCAGTCCAAACCAAATCTCATGCCTAACTGTAAGATGCTAACTCTCGCCACCCATACTGAACTTGGTGCAAAACCTGACATCAGAAACCCTCCCGAGCACTTGGGAATGCTGACGTATGGAAACACTGGTTAGCTCTTCTCTCACATCCCTTCAGGAAGATAGAAGATTTATGGACTTTCAGTGGAATCTTTCCTGACTCCTGGTGACTAGCTAGACAGAAACAGGGAAGATTTATTTTCTGACTGGCCCTCATATGTGCAAGCTCAGTCATCTGCGACCCAGTTAATTAGAAAGGTCAGCGGTGCCTTTTGAGCAAAGCAGAGAAATAGACCTCAGCCAAACTGCAAATGTGCATGTTACTGATGAGCTGCCGCACTGAAGCAGGGGGAGGACTAAGAATAACACCGATGCCTAGTAGAGAACCTTTGCGAGAAACTTTTTCAGGCAAAGGAGTGAATGCTGCTGTGGGAGAGGTCACTGTCAGCAGCTTCTGTGCAGAATTAATAATCTAACAGGGATGGTACCAGGCTTCACTGTTTCTGCAGGAGGGGATGGCTGCATTATGAATAGAGGACCACTGTAGGAAGAGAAAAGAAAAGATGAAGTACGAAATGTTCCCAGCTCATTAACAGACGATAGCAGAGCATATGAAAGCTACAAAATGCCACCTAATTTTTTCCTGTAGTGCAGTGAAGGGCACCAAAGCATTTGGTATATTCCAGACACTGTATGAAGGTGATTTTCTATATTATAGAAGTGATATGCCATTGTCCTCTTTTTATAGTTGAGAAAGCAGCAATGCAGAGTAATTAAATAATATGCCCAAGGTCACACAGCAACGTGTGTTTGAATACTACGCCCATATCCCATGTACCCACTACCACCCACAGCAGATGGGTTAACTGTCTCTGCTGCCAGATCACCATACACAAGATTGCCACTTCGATTCCACTCTTCCACCAGAATTAAATAATAATGTAAGTTCATATGACATTAGATTACAATCAAAGCATTAGGACAGTGCCTAGCCCATATTTGTTAAATAATACAACGTAGAAACAATATATGGAACTTGAACTTGTAGTTCAGAAACATGAACACAAATCCATTTGTTCTACTGTATCCAAACAGATGTTATCTAAACAACTCTATGAAATTTTATTTTATTAGATTACATTCCAATGCAAGAACTACAAGTACACTCCGAGCCTCAGCACATTTATTTATCTGAGAGAACTTGATGAAAACACAACATTTCTCTAGAACATATCAGGGTTTGAGAACAACAGGAAATTATGCCACCGTTGAAGGTCGCAGTGTTTTATGAAGCCCTTTGCTACTGATGGGACTATACTTTTATCGGTGACAGGAAACTCTACCAGAAATACTGCAGCTCATTTGAACTTCAGGCATGAAGCTCTACCTTCATTCCCAAGTGGTGTTTGACATATTCCCAGGGACAACTGTCTGCCCTGGGTATGAATAAGAACCTTCTAAGAACCTATGTTTGTAAACATGCAGATTCTTAGACCTTACCTCACAGAACTTCTGCTCCAGCAGGCCTGAGGCGTGGCCTGGGAATCTGCATTTTAACAGACCTCAGTTGCTGACACAGGTCGTCTAATGTCTATTGATTGAGAAAAGAGTATCCTTCTAGAGTACCCTTCACTCCAGTTTGGAATGAGTCCCTCAGGTTTATGCTTGTAGGGCTGTCACAAAGCTTCCCAGACCGGTTGAGAGCATTTGAGGTTTTCCCAGATTTTCAAATTGCTGGAGCATCACTTAAACTGAACCAGGTCTAAGTATGAGAAATCCCTAGGACATACCTACTTGAGACTGGTCTTGACAAGCAAGATTGCTGAAGTTCTGTTCAGATACAGATTTGCTTCCTTTTGTCTGTTCTAGGCTGTTCTCAAAATAAAACTGTGAACTAGAATAACTCCGTGTTTGTATCCTATGCCTTCAACACTTCCAGCTTCAATATCCAAACCACATGTGGGAAACGAGACCTTCTTGGCTAAACAAGATCACCAACTGAGGTGCCCAAAGCAGCCTGGTCCTCCTTCCCTTGCTCTGGTCTGAGTTTCTCTCTATTTGCTCCGTCAAAATATGCTTCATCCATTTCCCATTTGGTCAGTACAGTGAAAAGATTGTAATATGATACATTTAAATTAACTAACAGATTATTTTATCTGGGAGACAGGCTAGAGCTAAGATCAGCAGATTTTGTCTTAGGTCTCTCACATTGCAAAATAAAGTTAATGAATAAATTTAGAATATGGTGTCAGTTCTGGGGAAAGGCAAAGACATTCCTTCCATGATTTTTCTGCTACAAAAAATTAAAACCTACTTAATTTACTAGTAATCCACTGCTTCTGTTGACAATTAGTGAGGTCATAGAAGGACTGAGCTAACCAATCGGACTTAGAATTCAATGTGGCAAAGCATGGATTATAAATATGTTTTCACTTTTGAAGGAAAATTTGAGATAACTTATTAGAATACTAAATAAAATCAAAATCAAAGATAAGAATCATATAAAAATTGCTTGCTTGACTAAACATGAGGTTCCATGACAGTGTATAAAATCGCAGTTCCAACCTGAGACCAAGTACTTACTGCCACATTAAGATAGGCACTGGAGCCCTGACCGGTGTGGCTCAGCCGGTTGGGCGTCGTACCACAAAGCTGAAGATCACCAGTTTGATCCCCCGTCGGGGCATGTACAAGAGGCAACAGACTGATGTTTCTCTTGCACATCAATGTTTCTCTCCCACTCTTTCTCCCTCCCTTCTCCTCTATCTAAAAATAAAGAAATAAAATATTTTTTTAAAAAAAGATGGTCACTAGACCCAAGCAAAATTCTCAGGGAAAAGAGAAAACCAGTTCTCCCAAAAAAAACCCTAGAAGGAAGCAGATTTACCCTATTTTAGAACATCTTCAATGACCTCACACTATCCACCATGATTAACACTTAAATATATCATGAAATAGTAGCAGTTCAGGGTAAGATAAAGGGGAGGAATGGAAGATCCCACAATTTTTAAATAATTTTGTGCCGTTAGAATCATTTGAACTTTGGCTCTGTCTTTGAATTCAGACATAACTAGATGCCTTGGCCTCTTAGTAATAAATCATTTAGCTATAACTTTCAATTTTCATGGTTATAATTAACACTTAAACCTTAAGGGATGCCAATGGGTTATTCTTTTTTAGGTAGTATGGATTATTTTAACAGGATCTTTTTATGCACAAAACCTTATAAACTCCAAGGAATAATTCTAACTGCACTCACTACAACAAGACAGGAGGAAAGATATTGGGAAGGGAGAGAGAAAGTGGTCTTGTAACCTCTAAAATAAGTAATTCTACATGTCACCTACTGTCTCCAATACCATAAGGCCCCGTTGTAATACAGTCCAGCTTGCCACACAGTCCAGTTTCTCTAACCATGGTTGCTTTAACCATGTCAAAGATGAAGAGCAGAAGTATGGTTCATATTGAAAAAGATTCATCAGGAGCTAAAGCATAATCCAGCTCAAATGGACAGAATTCTCAGTGTCATCATACCTTTAGGACAATTCATTTTGCTTTGCCTTGGAAGTCTCTCCTTGGGGCTGAGCTGCAAATTTGTGAAGAGATCTTGGTTGTCTTTGGAGAATAGGAGAAGGAACACAGGGTGTCCTCTATAGAACCTTCCATCTTAAAGTGAGATATGTCTGGATATGCTCATGTGTCAGAATGCCTTTGACACATGAGCACATATTTGGGGCTCAAAACTGACACAATGTAAGTAATAATAGGATTTTGGCTGCCATCGACCATTTGCTCACAGCCAACCGTGACACTCAGCTCTTTGCTGTGTCAGTGCAATACACTTGCACATTTCTCTCAGCTTTTGCTTCCCTGTATGGACAATGGATATGATACTAATACACACCTATAAGGCTATGGTGAAGGTGAAATGAGACTGCAAGTAAAAACACTTGAGAAACACTCAAGCCCTCTGTCATTCTTAAGTAGTAATGATACAAAATCAAGTGGTTTTCTTTTCTGTGTATATCTTTCAGTAAATAAGTAATTGGCCCTACCCAACCAAGTATATAGAAGCCTTAAGAATCACTAAGAATGAGAATTCTTACACTCTGTGAGAGACGCCTAGTAACAACCTGATTGTTGGAACTTCTGAGAAATATAATTGGCAGAGTTGTTCAATGTATTTTGGAGACTTGTGCCATTGACAGAAGGATGGCTAGAAAGCCAACACTCTTGACTGTTCATCTGCAGAACATGTATTAAGTGGTGAACTCCTTCAGCCTCCTCTCTCTCCCCTGGTGTTCCAAGCCATACTGACCTTGTGTGCCCTGGTGGCAGACACTTCTCTTCACTTAAGTAACATCTCAGTTCAAGGTCCTTTCAACAAGAAAAAGAGAACCACTGACCCCATTCCAGACTAAGTCAGACTAACCCCTCTGTTAGTCCAGACTAACCCCTCTGTTAAACTTTCTCATAGCATTTTGTATTTTCTTTCTCTGTACTTAGTGTAGTCGATGAATAACAATGATTTGTGCGATTCTTTCATCAATGTCTGCCTCTTCTCCCACATAAGCTCATTAGTAGAAAGCTTGACTGCTGAATTCACCATTCTTCCAAGCCAGATCCTAGTGCAGGGTTTGGCACACAGGAAAAACTACACAAATATTTCGGTGCCTTAATGGAGAGTGGGACCTGAAGCCAGATCCTCTGATCCCACAGACAGGGTTCACTTGACTACCAAAGCAATGTCTCTAAGTCTTACCTCCAACCCTGTAGAACCGGAAATTCCCAGGGCTGAAGGAGTCTGTACTTCCTGGGTGTAGCCATGTTGTGGACCCCGAGCAGGAACCGCTGCACTGCACCCACGCGTGCATCAGCTATAACCCCCAACAACGTGCTGCTAAATAGAGGATCCAGGATCCTGGTATTGTTACTTCCTACGCTCTGCTCGGTGCTGGAAGGGAAAGCCCTCCAATCTGTCCCATATTGCGTCAAGGAAGCAAATAGCAAAACAATTCTCATATCTTTACATACAACATGCACTGCGAAATATTTTTCATTAACTATAAATCATATGCATTAGAAAAAAAACAAAACTTAAAGCATACTGCTAAATGAAAGAAGCCAGTCTGAAAAGTCTGCATACCGTATGATTCAAATTGTTTGACATTTTGGAAAGGCAAAGCTGTAGAGACAGTAAAATGATCAGTGGCTGGCTGCCAAGTCCTGGGGGTGATGTAGGGGGGAGGCAAGGAGAGAGTGATGAATAGGTGAAGCACAAGGAACTTTTAGGGTGATGAAACTGTTCTGTTTGAAACTGTAATGGTGGATACATGACATCACACATCTGTTACAACCTGTGGGGGCAGAAAAATAAATTTCTTCCTGCCCTTCTAAATTCTTACAGCTGGACTAATAATGAAGTTAACATAAGACAGTAAGGGAAAATGATGAAATTTAGTTTGTAGGTACATACAAGAATGCCATGAGAACAGGGGATCCAAGGACAGATGGGGCAGTTACGGGTTATATGCCATCTTGAGCTAAGGAGAAGAGGGTTGGGGGTAAGGGGGTTGTGGTTTGGGACTTCATGGGGCAGGATGGCAATTCACACGGAGATAGAAACACAAATACTTGGTAAATAAATGTTTGCTGGACCATCTTTGAAAACAGGACACAGAGAGCAGTTTGATCAAATGGCCCCGACTGGAGTCCTCCTTGCCTGTCACACCTAGTTCGCGTTAAACTGTCGTCATCGATGATGGTGGCTCCCTTCTTGGGGCAGGTCCTCCAGTAAATTCTTTTAGGCAGTTAGGGGGCGTATCGAAAGTTCTTCCTGAGTCTTCTGTTGCTGAAAAATACCCAGTTTAAAATAATCAATATCCCAAAAGGTACATTTTAGTGCAGCAAATTCTGCTTCCCCTCAGTCTGGAGAACTATACAACTCAGAGAATGAACCCTAATGGGAACTATGGACTGCTGTTAATAAGCATGTATCAATAAATATTGGTTCATTAATGATAACAAAGGAACCACACTAGTGCAAACTTTTAATAGTAGAAGAAATAATAGGGAAAATATAAAGAGTAGGAGTAGGATGGGTATATGGAACTCTTTAATTTGCTCAGTTATTCTGTAAATCTAAAACTGGATTTTTTTAAAGCCCCCCAAATCAAAACATAACAAAAAATGACTGTGGGAGTGGAACTCAGCCACAATCCCTGCATTCGTATTTCCTGAGTGGGCACTGTGGGGGAATACCCAGCTAAGGTTTTTCAAACACCTCCTCATTTGGCCCTGACAACACCGCTGGAGGGCTGAGAGACCTGAGAATAAGTGCAGTTAAGCCCTGTCCAAGGAGGTGACCAACCAGTCACCAGGTTTCAAACTCGGGTCTAGGCTACCTCAAAGTCCCTACATTCACCAACTGTGTGAACCTGCTTCAGTTTGTATCTTTGTAGTTGTTTTTGCCCAAGCACAAAACAAGTGCATTACTACAGAGTTTAATCAATAACTAGAAGCCAAAATGATTAGACTATGATAACACAGGATCAGATGAAAAGATTCTCATGATCAATCAATGCCAGGGACACACACACACAGTGGAACAAACACCTGGAAGCATTAAGTGGTGGTGAGCATTTCGTGAACAATAGCATAATGGCTTTAGCACAAAATCACCTTTCAAATGCTGAAATAACATTCTAGGCCCAAGACGGAGTCAGTCCTGCCTGGAGTACCACATCCCCAAACCAAAATTTAAATAGTTTTTGTTTCCTTGTAAATACTCTCCTAACCAGAAACACGTTCTATCCAGTCAGGGAGTCCCCCAAATCCAAGTCAACTCTGGGCCTTCTCACCTCAAACAAGGTTAACTATGTGGCCCCAGCCAATCAGATATTTTCCATGTTTCTTTCTTGTTCTTTGTTTTTATCCTATAGAAGCTTCCTGCCTCCTGTCCCATATTTCACTTCTCTGAAAGAAGACTATGTCCTTCATGAAGTGCTAAGTAAAGTTTGTTCATATCAACTGATTGTCTTCTTTAATCATTTTTAACACAAATAAATTAATCATGATAACATTGATACATGAGCTGAAACCACAATATTTTGCTTTAAAACCAAGCTATTTTACAGGCAAGAAGGGGCTGGAAAGAAATATTTGAAATCTTGAAAAGCAGGGACCTACATCCAAAATTGCTCTTTCCAGCAAAGCTGTCATTTAGAATGGAAGGACAGATAAAGCGCTTCTCAGATAAGGTCAAGTTCAAGGAGTTCATCATCACCAAGCTCTTATTATATGAAATGTTAAAGGGACTTATCTAAGAAAAAGAAGATCAAAAATATGACAGTGAAAAGACAGCAAACTCACAGCTATTAAGAACCACACCTAAAACAAAAGCAAACTAAGCAAACAGCTAGAACAGGAACAGAACCACAGAAATGGAGATCATATGGAGGGTTAGCAACAGGGGCGTGGGGGGGGGGAAGGTACAGAGAATGAGTAGCATAGATAGTGGGTAGAAAATAGACAGGGGCAGGGTAAGAATAGTATGGGAAACGTAGAAGCTAAAGAACTTATGACACAAGGATATGAACTAAAGGGGGGAATGTGGGTGGGAGAGGGTGTGCAGGGTGGGGGGAATGATGGGGGAGAAACGGGACAACTGTAATAGCATAATCAATAAAATATATTAAAAAAAAGAAAAAAAAACAAGCTATTTTTCAAATACAACAACAAAAGGCCAGTAAAAAGAGAAAAAGACAAGGAACCATCAGAGATTCAAAGAGATTTAAGGGCTCTATGAACCTAACAGTGTGAGGCTCACACGGATTATTGTTCCAACAAACTAACTATGGAAAAACTCCTAAAATTTGAGAACGGAGTGAACATTGTAAGATGCTAAGTAATTATGGAGTTTTAGGTGTGGTAATTTTATTAAAATTAAGATTTAAAAAACTATCAAAACCATTGAATAAATGAGAGGTACAAAATAGACAGGGGGGAGGTTAAGAATAGTATAGGAAATGGGGAAGCCAAAGAACTTATATGTACGACCCATGGACATGAACTAAGGAGCAGAGAATGCTGGTAGGAGGGGGGGATGCAGGGTGGAGAGAAATAAACGGGAGAAAAAAAAGAATGGGACAGCTGTAATAGCATAATTAATAAAGTATACTTAAAAAAAAAACTATCGTGGACAAAAAAGGGGCCACATACTAGACCTGCCAAGCTCAGGGGAGGCCGCATGGTGGGCCTTACAAACTCAGAGGCCGAAAGTCACCACAGAGGGTGGTCTGAACATAAAAATGTCAATCTAAAAGCTGGTCATGGTGGGTCATCATGTCCTAGGCCTGTAGCTTCTGTTGACAAAGGTCAGTCTTTACCTGTGAAATTGCCTGTTGTTTTTGTGCAATTAGGGTAGCATACCTTTGAAATGTCACAGTAACCTCCTTTTCCAGACTCCTCAAAGCACAACCGCAGGCACCAGAGCACAGACCTCAGAACACTCCTCATTGTCATTTTCTTGTCCACATACCATCTCTACATGCTGTGAATGTCAATCATTAACTAGCCTGTGTCCCCAGTGTAAAAAGTAGTATGTGTCTCTCAGTTTTACTTTTTATCCAGTCCCAGAGATTTTCCTGCTTTACTTCCTCCTGCCTCCCTAACCTACCACCCATGGATTTAATATAACCAACCTTCCTGCATCTTCTCCTTTGATTCTAATATATAGGCTGCAAAACTTCCATTCTTCGAAGCATTTTCTCAAGCTGTTGAAATTTTGCTTCGTGGCGATTTTTGCTAGTTTGACTCAAATAAATTCTTACAAGACTTTTTCTTAGGCTGGGTATTCTTTCACCTACACTATTAAAGGTAAACCTAATAGATATGTATTATGTCTGGGATTGACTTCAAAACAATTTGAAGAGGAATGAAAACTGGGTGCAGGTCAAATTAAAATTGTGAAGTGATAATTATGTAATTGTTGGAGCAAAGTGATGGATACATGGAGTTTTTATTACATTACTCTCTCTCTCTTTGAATATGTTTCAAATTTTCCATTATGAAAGGTTCTTTTTAAGTTTATTATCCAGCTTTAGTTCTAGAAATTACCCAACTTTGTGTCTTGTTTCATTTTATAAATGTAAATATGAATATTAATTATAAACTGATCATTGAAATTAAAATAATTATAAAAATAATAATTAAAATTATACCACACACACTCATTTTCACTCTGATGGTTTTGATACCTCATGCCCTTCCCTTTCTGTTCACCCTTCCAGGCACCAGCCCACACGAGTCCTCATTGTGGTCCCTCTGTCCAGATCCTCTAACCACTTATTTCCTCCAAGCTCCTGTGGCTGGAAAAGGGTGTCCCCGGCAGAAGGAACAAGTGCAGGGATCACCTTTACCTGTGGATGTTTTCTTTCCCCTCAACAGGGGGCCAGAATGAACTCTGAGTTCCTGGGGGCTGCTCTGAATACAGTCAAGGTCTCCTCCATCCCTAGTCATCACTCCCTGCCACGGACACCAAGCCTCAGACCTGGGGGGTCCAGAGGATCTGACTAGAGTCTGTGTCATCCCCCCAGTGTTCAGATGGTATTTCTTCACGTGTGATACCTGGGAAGGATGACCTCAAGGACTCAGCAATTCATAAGAGATGTATAGAGGAAAATGAGGTTCTACCTCCTTCCCAAACAGAACTAGAAAATTCTTGTCTAGCCACAGGGAGATATCGGCCTGGGGCTGATGCCAAGCCAGAAGAAACAGTATAAGCCAAAATCATGAAGCACCTTCACGGAATCTAATTTCAGAGGTTGGTACATTCTTTTGTTGCAGAAATCTCTTTGACAGTAATGCCCTAGGCTTGCCCAGACGTGGGATGATCACAGCAGTCTGGAGCCCGCACCAAGGGCTGTCCTTGGATTGAAAAGTGTGGCTTTGTGTTCTATAGAGCACATATAAATAAATATGCAGTGCATTCTGTTTCCACGGGTGACAAGAAGTGAATGTGCTTATCTGTTACCTTCTTTCCCTCAAGGAATCCCTCACTTGGTGGAAGGAAATTTCCACGGACAAGTTAAATGAACGTTTCAACTTTGGTTGATTTATTCAGCCAGCTGTTAAGGCATCCTTTTTAAACTCTTGTCATTTACTTGTGGAGTTTTGGCTGTTGGTATTCAAAACATTCCACACGCCTGCCTTCATTTGCCTTTTCACACATTTGTAAAGGTGTCTGGGGAATTTCACTAAGCCCAGTGATTCAAAATTCTGAAGGTCAGGGAGTATATCACTTCATGCTTAAACAACGATCCTGCGAGGCACAGAGCAAAATATTGATTATGCAAATTAACAAGTGCATATTATCCACGATGCTGTTGCAGAATATTTAACTGAAGTCCAGGAGAAGCAAGTTCTGGTCCCATCATGTCCACTCACAGACTGTTTCATGGAAGGTAACTTACTGACTTCCTAGCAGCCTCTGTAAAACAAGCAATGCCGATTAGATGAGTATTGACAATCATTCAAAATCTCACATTCAAGGAACTAGTTATTACCTTAACAGCCTTTCACCTTGTAACTATTTTGTTTTCTCTGGCATGGTAAAGATTTGAAACATGATATTAAGCTTCTGTGGGAAAGGAAAAAGAATTTGTCCTTCTACCTTTTAAGTTTTTTCTGGCTGGACTAATAATCAAGTTAATATGAGACAAATATACAGAAGAAAATGACCAGGTTTATTAAATACATACATATGAGGGTTCCCTAAGAATATGGAGACCCAAGGGAAGATCAGTTAAGGTTCTTATGCCATCTTTAGCTAAAGAAAAGGAAGTGGGGCAGGGGGCGAGGGTGTGGTTTGAGAACTTAAAGGGCAGAAAGACAATTCACACACAGAGACAGAAATGCAAATGTTTGCTACATAAATGTTTGCAGGGCCATTGTTAACAATGAGATACATTGAGGACTTTGATCAAATGGGCCTGGCTGGGTTCCTCCCTATCACACCAGTTCATATCAAATTCTACTTATCTATGATGATATCTCCCTTTCTGAAGCAGGTCTTGTACTAAATCCTTTTAAGTAGTTAGGGCTAAGATCAAAGTTGTGTGTGTGTGTGTGTGTGTGTGTGTGTGTGTGTGTGTGTGTGTGTGTTGAGTCTTTTGTTCCTTAAAAATAACCATCTTAAAATAATCAATATCCTAGAAAAGGCAGATTTGAGAGTGGGAGACTCCACTTCTCCTGACTTCTAAGAGATGACCTCAAACGAGAACTCCAGTATGCTATTTCATGCATTGGGAGCTTGATCTGAAAAGTGGCCATTTGTACAGGACACTCCCTTCCTGAGGTTAGCTCCACTGAGAACACCAAATTACAGATCAGAGGTGGCTTAATGTACTTAGGATCAGAACATACACCATGTGCTTCTGAAAACCAGCTTTCTTCAAACTAAAATGGCTTGTTAGGCTTCAGCCAATACAGAAATATAGCGATTCAGATACTCCACAGTAATCAAGAGGACCATAGAATTCTCTTCCGATGAATGCTAGAGAAATGCCGATAATGCTCATTTCCCACTCTCTAACACCTGGGACCTGACAACAGCGACATTACTTCAACTCTATTATAGATAATTGGATAAAGACTTCGGACACTATTTGCTTTCCATCTTATAGCAGACACTGGTGGTGCCTTGGCCACATCCCTTGGCTCACTGGATTTCATTAGGGCTGTGAAGGACAGTTCCATGTGAGTGACCAGCGTCCTCCCTCAAGCCGCTCTGTGGCATCTCTCAAATTCAGCACTTTCTCTGAAGTCCCTCAAGGCAGCACAGCCCACAATTCCCCCAAACAGGCTGGAGAGGTCAGAGTTTGTCACCCTCAAATCTGTCTTCTTTGGAGCACGGATTATTTTAAGATGGTTATTTTTAAGAAACAAAAGAAAAAAATCAGGAAGAAACTTGGACCTTCCCACTAATTGCCTAAAAGAATGTAGACAGTGGAACTTCTTCAGGAAGAAACTATCATCGTAGGTAAATAGAGTTTAATATAAAATATATATGTTTTTTATTTACCACATAAAATTAGTACAGTTTACTATTAAATTAGAAGGAACATAGCAAGACCTGTTTGATCACAGTTCTCTCCATGTGCCCCATTGTTTCAAGATGGTTCCAAAACATTTGTTAAATAAATATTAATTCTTTTCATCTTCTCATGAGTTGCCTTCCTTCCCTTTGACCCAGATTCCTACTCCCCCCTCCTTAGGCCACAATGACATAGATTCCTCATTTTGCCTTATTGTCTTTAGGGTTTTCATGCTTATGTACATTCCCCATGCACACCAATTAAAACTTGGCTTTTCTCCTGTTAAACTGCTGTATGTCACCCTGGCCGATGTAGCTCAGTGAACTGAAAGCTGGCCTGTGAACCAAAGGGTCACTGGTTTGATTCCCAGTCAGGGCACATGCCTGGGTGGTGGGGCAGGTCCCCAGTAGAGGACATGCGAGAGGCAACCACACACTGATGTGTCTTTCTCTCTTTCTCCCTCACTTCACCTCTCTCTGAAAATGAATGCATAAAATCTTATTTAAAGAAAGAAAACTGCTGTATGTCATTTGAATCATTCCACCACTCAGGAGAACTAAGAGGGGAATGGCAGGGGGGCATTCTTCCATCCTCTACAAGGCACAGTTTGGAAGTATATGGTGCAAAAGCACCTCTCAGAGCATCCCTCCACCAACAAAAGATAGGACAGGTGCCCCAGCCTCTCTGTCCTTCGATGAAACATCTCTGATGTGAATTCTACAAAGTAGTTCTTTAAAAGGGCTCCAACAGAAACAATCCCCAATTGTCCAGAGAGGTAGCCAACTCAATAATTCACCATTTTCCCCACATGATGTCTTAGTCCCCTGCTTCCTCACTTCCACTAGTGGGACTAAATCCCAAGCAAACTACGTGTGCTCACATGCTTCTTTCAGGCTCCGTTCCCGAGGAGACTTAAATTAAGTCAGTCTTCCTGATGTCAACTGGAAGGCCCTTCATTCTCACTAACAAGACTCTCTAAGTTCATGGTCCCCTTAAAAGAAAGATTCGTATTGACTTTCCCCCCCAATTTTGAAATTGACTCCTACGTGGTATATGCATCTTCCTGATGGGTAAGCAAAATTTGTTACCCCCAAATCTATCTCTTTGGCATAAGGATTATTTTAAACTAAAATTAACATTTTTGATACTTTCTGAAACTTACAATAACTCTTTGAACATTAAAAGAGTAAATATATTTGCATTCATCAAATCCAAAAATAAATTTACATTTCCAAAACCAAAATTCTGTCAACAGTTCTTAAGGAAATTTTACTTACATTATTACTTTGCTTTTATTTGAATTTTTTCTTAATGAATTGTTTCATCTTTAAATAAATGACTTTGATACAAACTACTAATAGTGCCCTACTTTTGCACAGCACTTTCAAGCATTGAAATTACTTTAACTTAAAATTTTTAACTGAGGCTCAGAAAAAACTTTGTGAAGTAATGATAATACCGTTTTACAAATGAGGAAACAGAGGTCACATTGCTAGTAAGTAGCAGTGCCAATATTCAAATCTAGATCTTCCAGCTCCAAGTTTAATAACAAGCCATTTGTCCCTTAAGTATTAACATTTCCTTAAAGAACATCTTAAAAATCACTTCAAACATCCCAGAGAGTGAAATAGAAACTACTTGTCAGCAGCTCCTGAAAGCAAGCAAGAAAGAGAGAGAGGGGAAGAGAGAGAGAGAGAGAGAGGAAAGAAGGAGGGAAGGAAGGAAAAAATGGAAAAAGTAGTCTCTCCTTCATGGAATGAACAATAGAAACAATAGCTATGCCAATTCATCAAGAAGAGACACTGGTCACCTCCCCGGTGCCTGGACCCCAAGAAAGATGGCTTCATTGGGTATGAAACACAATAACAGCAACCTGATCAAACATGAGAGCTTTAAAGAACTCATTTTGATTTATCAAATCAGTGAACCATAAAGCCAAAAATTCCTCTAAAGCAGAATTTGACGTAATACACTATAATAATTCTGTAGGAGCTATTAGGGTTTATCAAGTCAATAGCATTCTGCATTTGCCCAATAGACCAGAGCTAATCTTAGCAACATGCTGCTCAGGAAAGAAGTGACCATTGATCAATGGCATGAAGCGGTGGGGTGTTAAGGCTGGAGCCTTCGACAAATATCTCCTGTGGTTCCACCTGGAGTTCCACCCTGACCTGCTTCTGTGTGATGATCTTACCTTTGCTATGCTCCTGCCTTACTCACTAGCAGTTATATTATTAGGAAGCAGATCACTGTCCCTCATATAAAATGTATTTGGTACTCTGTGACCTAGTAAATCAATAAATGACTTAAAACAACTTGACACCTCCAAGAGAGTATTATTGAAGAGCATTAACATTGTTGATACAGAGAGGTACGTCCCTCATAATCACAAAATCCAGGACCATTTCTTAGTAGCAAAAAAATGAAAATGGAACCGTGGTAAAAGGCAAATAAGCATGGTTAAACGAATCTTGACTGAAGGAGAGGACATGTGTGCTAAAGCTTTGTCTTAGTTGAAAACTGGCGTCTCAGCTTTACCTTCTATAAGCCATTGATCAAGGCTCTCTCTTCCATGATGCAATAATAAACTTTGTTAACAAAGCTCATTATTTTATAAACTAACACAAAGAAAAACTTTCCAAAAATATACCTATTCCTCTCTTTTAATAATATACTGAGTTGTTTAAATACTTTAGAAGTTTGGTATTTAATTTTAAAATTCAATGAGTTGTTGTTCCTTTCCTTCTTTTCCTTTCTGAACAATTTAATCATAAGTCCAGTAAGTGGGGCACAGCAAACTAGACAAACAGGCCAGCAGGGGTGGGGCGTGGAGAGCTGAATGGCCCAGCTCGGGGCAGCAGAAACTGGGGGGCGTGAGGACATCTGTGTAGGAAGAATACCCAGAGTGGGGTGTCAGAGTCTAGAGGAGTGAGAAGTCAAACCCATAGAAGGATGATCTACACAGGGTGTCAGGGCCCAAGCAGGGTGAGGAGAGCATCCATGCAGAGCAGGGAGCAACAGGGGCTTTGGAAGTTTGATTACACATAGGGGGAGAGTGATCAGATAAGTACACATATTCAGTGTAATTGGAGCCACTCCCTGTCAGAAAAGGAAGATACAAATATTGAAATAGAAAAAAGTAGAACTCAATGGTGTTGGGTTGAAATTGAAGGTATTATTGGTCTGAACACATTGATATCAATATAGATGTAGAGATGAGAGAGAGAGATAAAGTAAGATACATATGTGTGTGTGTGTGTGTGTGCATATTATCGTATATTCCTTAGTTTTGTTCTCTGAGACACTCTGGAAGCAGTGACACCTCACAAACACAGTAAGCACCCAAATCTTGGCTTCTAAATACTATTCTCACTAAAAGGAAACAGGACTCCATTGAAGAACGACCAATTCTAGGGTAGGACGTTTTGTTTTGCTGGACAGTAAAGTAATGCTCAAAGAATAATGGAGACACGTCAAAAAATATAAATACAATCAAAATGTCCCCCACAACATTTTTAGCATCAAAGTAAATGATAGTAGTGGATTCTAGTTCACTAAGTGAAATAGTAGAGCATGAGTCTATAAAGAAATAAACAAATAAATGAATAATTTGAAAGTTTGAAGAATAAGATATTTGCATTGCTTTAAAGTACCTCACTGTGAAATATTTATTATTTGCAAAGGAAGAAAGAGCAGCTTTACTGTGAAGAAACCTGGCAGACACCACATTAACCTGGTTATCGAACTGAACATCATCGGTAATTGGATGAGTCAATTCTGCACCACAGACAGGATGTAAGTGGAGAAGGCTGCTTCGCTTTTGTGATACTCCTTCCAAAGGTGCCTAAATTTAGTCATGAAGTAAAATTAGACAAATCCAAATGAAAGGACATTCCATGAAATAACTAGTCCATGCACTTCAAAAGTCAAAGTTATGAAGTTCAAGGACAGATTGGGGACTTCCCTAAACCTACAGAGGTTGAAGAAACAGGACAACTCAAAGATCTAAACTGGGTCAGTACATTGTAAAGGAACTAATTGGAACAACTGGTGAAACTTGAGTGAAATCGAGAATGAGATGAGAGTAACACATCTGCGTTAACCTCCTGATTTTGACGGCTCTATTGTGGTTCTGTGGTAGTGTGTCTTGGCCTGGAGTCATGGGACATCATGCCATCAACTTGCTTTCAAATGGACTGAGAGGTCATACAAACGTTCCTTGTCCTATTCCTGCAACTTCTTGTAATTTCATGATTGTACCCAAAAGATCTAACCTAATGAATTGTTATAAATATCTGGTATATATTAATGAGAGTACCAAATATATGAACTTTAATTTCCATAAAATAAAACAAATAAGTATAACTTGTAAGACACCCCAAAGCTTTACTGATATCCTTAATCTAAACACCACCCTGAGCTTTGATTAAAAACTAATGAAAACAAATAAAAATGCATTAATTTATTATGTGATATAAATAACAAAAGAGAATGGGGAGGAATTGAACATATTAAATTTGACTTAGCTATTATCTGTCTCCCAACCCACCCCTAAGAAGTTGAGGAAATCATTCAGGGGAGTGCAGTTCTATTTAGCTTCTAGCTTTGCAAAATGAGATCTGTGGAAGTTCTTGTTTTCATCACCCTGGGTTATTTTCACACAGATTTGACTATGAAACAAATGAGTCTCACATCAAATCAAAATAAAGAAGGAGAGCATTTGAGGGCTGAAGAATATACAACCTTTTTCTTTTGTATGAAAATTAAGCATGTGTATAATTTTTTAAAATGTGATTCAATAATTAAATTTCACGGGTAGCATTTGCCTCATTATACCGGTGATTGATAACTGGTAAAAATAAAGTTGCAGATTGCCATCCCAGCTTGCCAAGGCTGAGGCGGATGCTCCAGAATGGTGTTTTCTCTCAAATATACTAATGTTACTTCAGCCTACATGTGATTACACTTCATCATTTTTCCATCGGTCTTTCCTAAGCAATTACACTTAATAGGCACATGTCCTTGGGTCATAGGGGGCACATCGTGTGTGACGAAAAGAGGAATGGACAAGGTCAAGAGCCAGGTCTGCCACAATCCACCAAGGACTTTGGACAAATCACTTAACCTCAGTATGTTCCAGTTTTCACTCCCGTAAAATTGGAATATCAAACAAGACAATTTCTAATGTTCCTTTGAAATTGTTTTATATCTTCTTTATTTGCATTCAAGATATTGTCTTACCTAAATTGTAAATGATCGAGTCTAATTTTCATTTTCTCACAGTGCCTGGTGCATAGTTCTTTGTTCATTTGTGTTTTGTTTGGGGGGGGTGTGGGGAGATTTTTCTTATCATAAGGCCTCATGCATATCAATAAACTGTTAGTATTCTATCTTAAATCTGTAGGGATTTTTTTACAGAAGAGTGTAGAAATGATATGCTCGGTTACTGCATGTTATTTCAGTGTTTCCGTTTATGGTTGCAATTTCACACCTGCTAAGAACATGTATTCATTACTGGGAGTGATGAAAGCCTGCTACACCTCAAACATCTCTGTGTTAGTCTTCTCACAGGCACACCCGCAGACCAACTCAGTAACGTGAATCATGTTAGCAATTCAAGCTATTTATAGAATCCCAATGAATCAGGAAACATAGCAGAAACATATCTATTGTAGAAGCAGTGTGTGGAATCCATAAAATGTAGAATTTCTATAAAACATGCCATCGCTACTTCAATCTATACCTAAATTAATTTGCTTATTATGGCTTTTTTTAGCAACAACAATTTAATTTTCTTGGAAACTAAAAATTTAAGTATTGATTTAGAACAAATGAGCTGTGACTTATGTTATAATTATTTGAATGTTTAATATTTCTTCATATATACAATTTATGCCTTTTGTTTCATTATGTGAATTGTTTGCAGAATATAAGCTTTTAACAATGTGGTAAAATGAATAGAGGGTTGCTAAGTAATGCAGTCTACCTCACATAAGTCAACTTCCTCAGAAATTTAGTGTCAAACATGAAGAGCTCGTGCCCTGACTGATGTGGCTCAGTGGATTGGCTGTCATTTTGCAAAGTGACTTCTGGTCAGGGCACGTGCCTGGGTTGTGGGTTTAATCCCCAGTCGGGGCACATACAGGAGGCAACCCGTAGATGTTTCTCGTTCACATCGATGTTTCTCTCCCTGCTTTCCCCCCTCCCTTCCCCTCTCTCTAGAAATAAATAAATAAAATATTTTTTAAATGAAGAGCTCTTTGTAACATTAGATAAAATGTTGCTTTTAAAAATAATTGCTATCTATTCTTCTTAGAGAATCCACTTGATACAAATGGATTTTTAAAAATCCAACAAGCAATGCATCCCAAAAGTCTCTATGAGCATTAAGCTGACACAGGCACAAACACACTGGTAAGATTCCAGTGATAATAATTTATATGAAGAATTTGTTTATATTAAAGCTAAATTAAGCCTTAATATAAATTAAGGCACAATAATGTGAGCATTCTTCTCTGCGTGGTTTTATAAAAAGGATGATACTTATGGAAATTCGAAGTACTTGGTTCTCAAAGTCTAAATTTCATTTACCTATTTCTATTTAAAAATTAAAGTACAAAATCTGAACAATAATTAAGAGAAAAATAACACTTCCATTAATAGATGAAAGAACCTATGATAGTAATGTAATATAATATAATTAATATAATTACTATAATATAGATACTTTTCTTTTAAGTACTCTGGAAACTTATTCCTGTCAATTTATCTTAGAGTTTAGTCAAAATATTCACCAAAATGTAACAAGCTATATTAGCACAATAGAACAAACTGCTGTTCTTTAGGTAACATTCTAGCTACTTATTCAGAATGCTCACTGCTACACTCAGCAAAACTACATACACTGTTATATTTAATTTTCTCAAATAAAATCCTAAAAATTGTGAAAAATCAGATGGGAAAAGATATTCACAAGTAGTATTCGCTATGATTATTGAAACTGGTACAGATCGGTTAGGGACCAAACAGAATAGATAGATCAAAACACTAAACTCAAATGCATGCCGCAAAATGGACTGATCTCCCATACTTCAGAGTCCTTATATCCAAAATGCTTAAAGAATTTTACAGCCTAGATGCTAACAGTCAGTGACTCCTAGAAATACAAGTAGCATTTTCTTTTTTTTTTTTTTTTTCAGGGAAAAACAGTTAAGGTACAGAATAGTTAGTAAGGAATAGTCACCTGTTAAATTACAACTATAAGGTTGTTTGGTAAGGGTTGGGGGATCCATTTTTCCCTGCGACAATTCCAGAATATGAACTAACTAAAAACTTTAAGGCAATTGGGAGGAGCTTAGACATTGGTATATATTTGGAAACCCTATGAAACTACACAAATGTAGTCAGAGTCTATAAACTCCAGAAATTATTTGCAAAAAGCAATGACGTCATACCAGAATGATTACAACACAGCAACCATGGCTTAGGAGCTCATGTCTGCGTTTTCGTGCCTGTAACCACAGTAAGAAGCACAGGATCCCAGCACAAAAGAAGTGCTCTCTAACATTGGTTCAAAAAAAAAAATGAATGAACCTCAATCTCAAATTTGTAGTCCTTTTCCTTCAAAAAATCAGAACAGAACTTCCTGTCCTGTGTCTGACTCAGCATTTCGAATTTCCCTTTCTGCCCATTCCTCGTTTTATGCTTTTCTGGACTAACAGAAAAAGACTTCTGGTCATACCAGGCAGATAAGCACAGTATGTCAGAGAAATGTGCATTCCAGTCCTTGATCATTTGGGGTAAATTATGATAGTTTCAATTTCATTGCCCTTTGGGAAGCCAATTTAAAAGATGTGTAATCTTTGTTCTCTGCAAACCAACCATTTTTAGTCAACACTTATTAAAATGTGTTAAAGATCCTGTTTTCACATGATTCATAACACTAATGAATTCATCAATCCCATTATCATACATCTTTCTGTAAATATCAACAGGACATAGCCGACAAGGTCATGGCCATTGAACGTAAGTTCATGAATGTACACATTTGTTCTTGACAGGAGTCATCTATGGGTACCATTGACTTTCCATGCTCCTATTGCTTAAATGTCAGTAATTGCATACAATCTTCACATCATCACTACATGTCAAAATTATCAAGCATCTATGCATATTTTATATATTTACATGGCTATTTTTATTACTTTATAAATACCCTATTTCTGAAAATGGTTTAAAACATTATATTTTAACATTTCTCAATATTTGCTCTCATTTGAGACTCATGAGTATTTTCACACACAGTCCTAGATGGGGTTTCTCAGAGGCCAAGCCTGAGATAGGGATCATTATGCAAGTGACTTACTGAAGGAGTGTTTCAGAAGGAACTTGTAAAGACATGCAGACACAGAATACAGTGGGGGTGAAGCAAAGCATAGCTGTGGTTTCAGCTGAAGTCTAGTCTCCTCCTGATGCCATAAGGAATTTGGGAATGAGCAACAGCAGAAAAATTGCCCTACTTTGAAGCAAAGGGGCAGGTTGGGCAGCTGTGGCCTTTAGCAGCGAATGCTCATAGCAGCTGGTGGACACACAGGCCTCCCAGGAGGTTTCTTTTATGATATTTAATTTTACAAAGAGCCCTGATAGAGTAGTTCAGTTGGTTAGAGTGTTGACCCAATATGCCAAGGTTGCGGGTTTGATCCCCAGTCACATACAAGAGGAAACCGCTGAATGGATAAATAAGTGGAACAGCAAGTTAATGATTCTCACTCTATCTCCAAGATCAATTTAAAAAAAGAAAACTTCATGAAAAATTTTATGAAAGAGAAATAGAACTTCCTATGGATTGATGACTGAGCTTTGTTGTCTTAGTAATATAAGTAAGAATCATATTTTCAATATGTAAATATTGTATGTAAAACAGTAAAACTGCAGAATTTGGTAACCCACTCCTGGACAACTTGAAAATTATAAAGCAGATGAAAGCAGAATGCTTACATGGTGCTTGTAAGAAAACCTTAAATTTCAAATATGGCCTTATCCCGGGAATTCAATTCTGGAAATTGCATTTTATAAATGATATCCACTGTGCAAATTTCAGTAGATTTCACAACTTGCACATTTTGATGTCATAAATAGTGGTAATTTAGGAAAGTTTTGTTTCATGTAAGTAAACAGCAGACTTAACAGCACGGGTAGAAGTTTCGCTTTCACAAAGGTAAGGCCTGCCTTCATGAAACGTCGCGGCCCACTTTGGCAATGGCCTGCTTTGTCAATGACCCTTCTTAGGAGAGTGCACTATCATGTGAAGTTAGACCATTTTGGCCACGTGGGCCTTACTTATTTACCTCAAACCTGTTCTCTGACTTCTCACACACCTCCATTTTTTTCATTGTTACTCCTTACATTTAGTGTCTTGCAGGTTCCATCATGCCTTCTTCCCTGCTCACTTCCCACCCTAGATTGCTTGTACCTCTTTCACAGGGAGGACTGTTAAAGAAGCAAGGCAATCTCTCCGGAGGCTCAAGGGGGTGAAAGAGTCGGAAACAGCCCTGTGTCTTTCCTTCTTGTGCTTGTATATATTTATGACTCGGGCCATCGTTTGGGGACCATTATGTACAGGTATCAAGGCTACTCTCGGGTCTTCCTTGTCGCCTTCTCAATATGGAGTAGTGGATGGGAACAAAGGTTCGATAGGGTGACATGTGCCCAGTTTACGGGGTTACTGAGGAATGTGGAACATCTATGTGCTTGTATATGGCTGCCTTAACCCGGAGGCAATAACTGAAGATCAAGAATAAATACATAGAGCTTTCAAAAAGGGGAAGAGGGGAACTAGTGACCACTGATAGCATACATCTAAGAATAAAATGTGATGCAGCTCCTGATAAAGCCTCCTATCTGACCTTAAAGACTTGGAAATATCCAAATTGTACAGGAGAGCGTAGAACCACGTTGTAAAGAAATGAGTACCAAGACTGCTATGGGAGAGCTACATAGGCTCACAAGCCACAACCTACAATTGGCAGAGACCCATCGAATGCTCCAAAACAACTACTAGGGGAGGATTTGAGGTCAGATAAAAGGTGCACCCTTTTCATGAATCATGGAGGGTGGAGTTGGAGAAGGATAAGTGCAGACTTGAACTTGGGGGCTGGGAATTTTCTTCTCTAGGCAGTCAGCATCATTGGGGCACCAAGCCAGGGTTGAAATTCATCTGTTCCCTTTTTTCAGAGATCTTCATTTCAATCTGTTTAATTTGGAATCTAATCTATGGCATAACTTTTAAATTTAATACAATTTTCTCTGTCCAAGCCTTGGCTATATTTGGGAAAATATTAGAAAGTTCTTTGGGGCTTTAAATTTTTTTTAGCAATTCATGAGTCCCTTTTGAAAGGACATATCCATGAAATCTGTTTCCCACTTAACATTTAATGACAAATGATTCTCAGAGAAGTTAATGGCTCGTCTGATGTCACACAGCTATTTAGTGAGTAGTTGAAAATTACTTCAAAATATTTTTTATCTTAATCTTTAATTCCCACTGGCAGGCTACATATTAAGCAATTGTATTTCCCCTTTACAGATTCTTTGTCCTAGAAGCACTTTATGATCAGCAATACTAAACTACTCGTACCATGATACTGCTTACTTCTGTGTCTACTTAAACTGTTCCTTCTTCCTGGAAGTTTCCCACCCCCACTCCAGTCTCTATAGTCACACGCCACACAGGAAGCCTTCCCCAGTGACCCCAAAGGGGGTAGGAACATCTCATCAGTACAGCATTGTATTATAATAACCTGTTTATGTTATTTCTTTCTGACAGGAAGTGAGTATCTTTATATCTATCAAGTCTAGCATAGTGATTGACAGACTATAGGTGCTTAACAAATTTGTATTGAATGAATGCATCCTAATTAATGAACACAGAATGAATGCATAAATAAGCAGTATGAACCAGAAGCTTCTGTGAGAGGAGCTAAGAAAGATGACAGTTTATTTAGTTAACCAAGAAACTGCAGGTTAAGTTCTCTGTTTGTTCTCTTACCTAAATAAGGTAGTCTACAGTTTGTCTACTGCAGGTAAAAGTCATTATTCTCCTGTCAGTTTCCATCTAGACCCTGAAGAAACAAACCCAGAGTGCCCACCACAGCTGTCCAGTGCCTCGAGCATTACCTGATTTGCTGTAATTGTTCAGATTATTAACTGCATTAACAGACACCCAGAAAACAGGATCATCATCACACAGAGTGTTGTAGGGAGCTGAGGGCGGTGTTGCTAACTCTTGACCTGCCCAGGGATGGGAGCACCAAACGAAGGCTGAAATCTAGCAATTCCACTCCCAGGTAGTCACCCAAGAGAGATACATGAATAAACCAGCTGACATATGAAGGAACAGAGTGGGGTATAGCGATACAAAGGAACATCGTTTGGCCATAAAAAGGAATACAGTGCAGGCACATGCTACCACAGGGACGGACTTTGGAAACACTCTGCTGAGTGAAAGAAGTGGGTTACAAACAAGACATATTTATTATTCCATTCATATGAAATGTCCAGAACAGGGAAATGAATAGAGATAGAAAGCAGATTAGCAGCTGCTTAGGGCTAAAAAGAGGGAAGTGGGGCGACAGCTAAAGGATATGAGGTTTCTTTTAGAAGTGATGAAAATGTTCTAATATTGACTGTGGTGGTGGTTGTACATGTCTGGGACTATACTAATACCATTGAATCGTATCACTTTTAATTGGGTTAACTGTATAATATGTAAATTATCCTTCAATAAAGCTGTTTAAAAGTAGGGACTGACAGAGAGAGAATGCTGAAAACATCTGAGACTAAAGATTGCCTGTCAGAATTCTCCCAATGTGCTAACAAGATTCATCTCAGGTATTTGCTGAATGTATCCCAGGCTGGGCCCTCATTTCTAACGAAATAATTTTCCAGAACCAGGTAAGAGCTCACTAATACTCAGCCTGGTTTAGCCAACTACCGCATTGTGAACTTGTGTGTACATGAAAAAATTTATGTGCAAGCCAGACCCATATTTTCAATACCAAGTTAGCCTTTATGGAGCGCTCATTATGTGCCAAGCCCTTAGCATATGTCATTTCTAAGCTTCATAATAGCCCCAAGGAAATAAGTTATGCTATTTCATTTTATAGAGGAAGGTATGAGGCTGAGCTTGGCTAATTGCCATGATGTCATTATGTGGGAACAGATACACCCAGGCTTAAGGTATATGTGTGACTCACAATACTTGCGTTCTATTCACCATATGTGTTCTCAAAGTCTAGTGTGGTGGCTGGAGACATGTCACACCAGCGCAAGACAGCAGACACAGGAGGAGAGTATGGAGTACCTGATGAAGACAAATAACCTGATTCAGCGTTCCAGCGTGGAGCAGTGAGGTGAGAATCCTGTTTTAAAACCTTGCCTTAACGGCCTGGGCAATGACAAACAGTCCTCCCGGGTCTGGGACTACTCAAGTTGTCTGCCTGAAGAAGAAGCTTTTAAATCTTGTTCTAGCTAAGTAAACAATTGCTTACTCCCGGGTTGGTTCCTTCTGAGAAAGACCTTACGCTTCTGTTCCTAATTCCAGTTGTCAGTCCTAGTCCAACAACATTTGGTGCATCTCCAAAGCCCTATATACTTCCCTGTGTGAAAATCCCAGGTCGTGGACGTCATGAGCGTTGCTACGCAGACATGAGAGGCGTCGCTCAAGTTTTATTCCCTAGGCTACCTCCTATTATTTTCACGTAAGAATGTCTGAGCACGCTCTTTGTTCTGCTGCGTCCCTCTCTGCCACGCCCCTTTCTCATCTCCTTTGGTACACTTTTATCAAGACACTGCCTTCCGTGCATCCTTTCTGGCAATTTTAGAAGTAGACTGGCCAATTTCCTACCATTTGATCCTCCATGAAATGCAAGCTCCTTCTTGTTTGTGATAGTCTAGAATACCAAATCAAAGCCAGCTTTGCTGTCATCTGTGATGGCAAGTGCTTGGTCACCCTTCGTCTCCCTTTCTCCTCCAAACTCGGTAACTTCAACTCTCAGAAAATGAGAAAAGGTTACCTCCACACAAATGAGAGCAAGCATGCAGACTCCATTATTAAAAGACTCGCGGAAGCACACATGGAAAGAGAGGCAGGGATCTCTGGAAGCTGCAGCTGACACCGACTCCCCAGGATACACCTGCCAGACTAACTTCTATTAGATAAGTATGGCTGGCGTGGCATTTTGGACCTTAACAGGGCATATGATAGGACACTCAGGATACTTTTATGGACAAGCTATATTGAGTTAGGGAAGAACGTAATTAGATATAGCCAGACCTGCCTGGATAATTGTAACAAAAACATTACAGCTGAAAAGGGAACCCTCATTCGCTGCTGGTGAGAATGTAAACTGGAACAGCCACTATGGAAAACAGTATGGCAGTTCTTCAAAAAATTAAGAATAGAGCTACCATAGGACCCAGCAATCCCTCTCCTAGGAATCTATTTGAAAAACCCGAAAGCATTTATTTGCAAAGATATATGCACCCCTCTGTTCATGGCAGCATTGCTCCCGGTGGCCAAGACATGGAGACAACCAAAGTGCCCTTCAACAGAGGCTTAGATAAAGAAGATGTGGTTCATATGTACAATGGAACACTCCTCAACCATAAGAAAAGATGCGGTATTGCCACACACAACAACATGAATAGACCTTGAAAATATTGTGCTATATGAAATAAGCCAGTCAGAAAAAGCTAAGAACCGTATGATTTCACTCATATGTGGAATATATTATAAAACTGAGACTCATGGACACAGACGGCATTGTGGCGGTCGCCAGAAGGAAGGGGGTGAGGGAACTCAGGGTGGAGGGGACTGAATTTATGATGACAGAAGATGGTTTGGGTGGTGGGCACACAGTGCAATATACAGATCTTGTATCATAGACATGTACACTTGAAACCTTTATGATGCTATTAACCAATACTACCCCAATAAATTCAATGTAAAAACTTTTAAGTGATTTAAAAAAAACCGTTACAACTGAAGGGTACTTAATAACCTTATCTTCAGAAATTTACATGAAGATGCCTAGGGCAAGCATACCTAATTTTGCAGTGACTTCAAGGAGTAGAGTACATAAAGTAAGATTTTAAAATTATCTCAGTAGAATAGATAATAACACAATGTTATTGTCAGGATAATTTTAAAATATGTGAAGTTAACAAAGAACTATAAATATATATATTTAAGATTATACGTATTATAATACATTGGTATCAGGAAAGAATGTACTATAGAAATCATGCAACCTTACATCCTCTTCACCACCACCTAGACCCACGCCACCCATTACGGCGGCCACCAGCCAATGTGGCTACTGAGCACTTCAACTGTGTCTGCTTTGAACTGAGATGAGCTGTCAGTGTAAAACGCACGTCAAACTTTGATGACAAAGTATACAAAAAGGATGTCAGATGTCTCATTAATAAATCTGACACTGATTGCATGTTCAAATGATAATATTTTGCATATATTAAGAAACAGAAAATATATTATTAAAATTAAACCAACTTTCCCCCCTTTATTTTTATTATCGACACTATTAGAGATGTCCTCATTTTCCCTCTATTGCCCACCTCCACCTAGCCACCTCCCCCTCTTCCCTCTGGCAATCGCTTGTGGTTTTTGGTGCAGTTACAAAAGAAAGTTTAAAATTATCTATATGGTTGGCATTATATTTCTGTTAGCTGCACTTACTACACCAGCGTGGCAAATTCATTCTACCCTCTATCTGGTTGGCATTAGTCACCTAAGAAGCCTGGATTCCCGGCTTATCCCTCATCCCCCATCGCCTGGAACACCCTCTCTGATTCATCTCCTACCCTCCACAAGTCCTGAATCCCTTTCATTGCTCCTGTGGAACAAGCCCTGGTCTGTCATTAGCCATGAACTCCACCATCGCCTCTAATCTGTGCATTTCCTTCATCTTCTTGCTCTAACTCAGGACTCCTCAAACCTGTCTGTGCGTTAGAATCACTTTGGGAGATTTAAATAGACCAGTGCCCAGGCCCCATTTTCAGAACGTCCAATCAGAACCTCTGCTGTGGAGATAAAGCTTCTAAATGTTTTACTATCTCACCCAGATGATTTAAATGCACGGTTGAGACTGAGAACCACTCATTAAGTGAGCCTCAGCTTTCCGCCTACGCCACCGCCGCGCCTGTGCTGGCGATCGCGGCTGGAGAAACACAGGCAGGGTGCTGACAGATCTCCCCAAATGAAAGACTGCTAACCAAAGGGGATCTGTAGAGCTGCTCCGCAATCTTACCATTTCCCCCTTGTCTAGGCACTACCCTTACCTCCTAGAGAAAGAGCCTTCTCCAGCTTCAGTCTCAGCCCATGACCTTGCTTCCCATACAAGTGAGAAAATAGAAGGAAATAGTAAAGCCCTTCTATTAGCTCCCTTCACCGCACATGCCCACCTGCCTGCGCAGGTGTTCGTACCTATGCCTGCCTCTCCCCATGACTATACTCCAGCCTGTCTGACAGGACATTCTGTGACAATCAAATGTTCTAAGCTGGTTCTGTCCAGTATTTTAGTCACTAGGTCATATGTGGTTGTTAAGCATTTGAAATAGGCTATAGTACAACTAAGAAAGTCCATTTCAAATCCTATTGAATTGTAAATTAATCCAAATGTAAACAGCCACCTGTGGCTAGTGGCACCTGTGGAGGGCAATGGAGCCATAGATGTGGGTCCCAGGTAACACCAACTCTTCGAACTGTCTCCGGTGCCCATTGCCTCTTATCTACCCCAGGACGTTGTTTCAACAATTAGCCCCTCTCTGCTGCTTCATCAACTTTTCTTTGTTACTGGATCATTCCTCTCACCATAATAATATATTGTAATGTCTTCCATTAACAACAAAAAAAACACCTCTCTTATATTCCTCTTAGGCCACCATACAGTCTCTTTGCCCCTTGAACAGCGAAAGTCCTCTAAAGAGTACTTTATAATTGCTGACTTAAATTTCTCTCCCCAACACCTTCTTGAGGCCATGCCAATCGTACTTCTGATTCCACCACTCCCTGAACCAGGTTTTTGATGTCACCAGTGACCTCGCCATCACTGTTGGTTTTTGATCTTAGTAATTCCCTGGGAAAAAAATCTGAAAATGGGCCCCATACACAGAGAGGAAAGAAAGACCAAAGAAAGAGGCAGGCCACTCCGGATTGGTAGATGGCAGGTTTCATCAACAAGGGAACTTACTTAAAAGGTTGGTCCTGGGAAGCGCAAATCTCTGCACCCACCCACCAAAATCTTAAAACTTATGGAGTGTCCTTAATGGCATTCAGTCACATAGGCAGTCCAGACAGTCTCAACGACACCTTTCTCTCTCAAGACTACGTCCTTGGAATGGCAGCTAGAGTGGGAAGAATGGTCAGAACGTACATACCAAGGAGGGGAGTGCATGAGGAACCTCTGATTTCCGGTCTAGCTCTCAGGTCAACCAGTGGTCACGTCCTCTGAACAATATCCTCCACCAGTCACTGCATCCAATAGGGTCCTTATGCCATTCGATGCGTGTGCAGCATTTATCTCCGTACTCATTCTCTCCTCGTGAAACCCCTTCTTCACCTGAGCCCTTGGAAACCACTTTCCCACTTCCCTGTCCACTTCCCTTGTTCTTCCTTCTCTGCTTGGTTTCCTAGTTCCTGCTCATAATATTAAAGATGGAAGAAAATACACAATATTTTCAATACAGTATGCTTTATTATTTCCAGGAAGGTAAAAATGCAACTGAGATGCAAAAAAAAAAAAGGTCTGTGCAGTGTATGGAGAAGGTGCTGTGACTGATGAAACATGTCAAAAGTGGTTTGTGAAGTTTCGTGCTGGAGATTTCTCCCTGGATGATGTTCCACAGTTGGGTAAACCAGTTGAAGTTGATAGTGATCAAATTGAGACATTAATTGAGAATAATCAACATCATACCACGTGAGTGGTATGTCGTACATTTGACACACTCAAAATATCCAAGTCAATAAAGTTATTGGTGAAAATGAAAAATATGTATTTTATTTTTTGGAAAAACCACATGAATTTTTTGGCCAACCCAATATTTTCTGATTTACTTGATTTTTTTAATTTCCCTTCCCTTAGTAGTTGCTCATTAAATATTTGTTAAATAAGTGGATAAAAATTATATATTCACTTGCAGAAAGAAATACATTTAAACTTCACCATTACAAGGAATCTGCCAACTATATCCTACATGCCACAGCTGAGAAAATCAAATGTTTAGGGTTCAGAGGAGAACAGAGGCTTAAAGGGACACTGAATATATGTTTTGGAAGATCTAAAGCAGCGTCCTACGGAAGAAAGTGAAATTATTCTTTGTATTTAGCACTACTACATATGGCAGAATTGGGACTAAGGAATAGAAAGGAAGAGAAGCTAAATTTTAGCTCAATGTAACAATAACAAAATTCTTGTAAAATGTTTCTTTCCTGAAGGTGTATCCCAATAATAGAAAATAAAGAAGCACAAGCCAAATAATTGTTTCAAGAATATTACAGGCACCTGTGTTTGTGGGAGGATCAGACAGATAGGTGATTTCTGAGTTGAGTTCCAACTGTAAGTTTCTAGAAAGATAAAGCAACTTTTAGATGGAAAAAAAAAATGTACTACTTCATAAAGTAGCAGTAGCCCATCTCCTTGGGCCACTGTTTTTGTGACTCAAGTCTGGTGAGATCACCACACCGGGAAGCAACACAAAATGAAAGGAGAACAGTAATTCAGGGGAACTAGGGCCACGCTTGGCCAATACATAGTCACATGACCGAGGACAAGTTACTCCAGTTCTCTGGGTGGCCAATGAGTCTTCATCAGATGAAAGGCTTGGCCTACGTGAGCACCAGATTCTCTCCAGTTCTACACACTGTAATTCTAGGTTCTTCTTCAACTCACTGGAAAAGAGAGAGAGTTGGAGATGAAAGCGCTCAGTCACAGGTTCTTACGGGATCGTGGTGGAAGCACTCAGGCACGTTCGGGTTGAGGGAAGTTGTGTTAAATCGAATCCTTCCTTACCAGGGAAGTTCAGAAATGAAACAGAACGGCCTCCGGGCCAGCCACCCAGCATTTTCTCTTCAAGTGTGAAAGGTGAGCACTCCAAACTTGGAAAATCCAGGTGAAATTGCCTATCACTCCCAAGGGACAAGCAAAGCTCTAAGTTGTACTGTGCTTTGGTTCATGGAGACTAAATCTTACACATTATCGCTGAAGACGAATTCCAAAAAGAAGTAAGCCTTTGAGTGAATACACATCCAGTGCATGCTTGAGCTTCTTCACCATAATTGAAAACATCTATCTCATGGCTGCTTCCCAGGTGTTGCCTTACTGAGACAGCCTTAGAAGACTTGAGTTACTCCAGCTCAGTTTCTAATATCTTGGTCTACCTTCTTTTACACAGAGTCTGCACATGGCTTTTGGAGTTGTTTAGAGATTTTTGGTGGAAAAGCACCCGACGATGTTGATAGAATCTGATCTTTTTAAAGTAAAATTTCCCAGATGCTCCCAAGTAGTTGAGGTTGAAATAGTACAAGTGAGTTTAAGCAAATCCATTCTCTAAGATTTAAGCTGGGGTTGATGCTAGGGCTTTAGAAAAACCAAAATTTGTGTTTTCACCATTTTTTCCCATTTTTTTCCATCTCGTTTTACCCTTCCATTGTGAACGGAAATGGGCCTGCCAGCTTTTGCTTTTAATACAGTCAGTATTTCTTACCAGGCTTCACAAACCCACCAGAACATGGTGATTACTTGGACTCCTGACCTTGCAAGGTTTAGATAACAGAATCCGTTTTCACTGACAGCTGAAAAACAGAAGTAACCTCATTGCTTTTCAGACCAGACTCCCTAAACCTTTCCCTTCTCTTTCTTTTTGGTCCAATAATGAGGGCTGACAGGGATGCTTGACACCATTAGCAATAAATGAATTTTTCAATAAGGACTAACAGAGGAAAACTATGGAAATTCAGATTTATTTGTGGTTTGTTTTGTTTTGTTTTGTTTTTTACTCAGAGTTCTCTATCTCCTTATGCTTTTGCACTCTATGTATACTGTATGAGACATTTTAGCAAAATCTTCTTAAAATTGATCCAATACCTGTCTCCTTCCATTCTGCTTCTTGGATCTCTTCACTCATCTTCATGCAGGCCCTGTGTGTTTCCTCAGGGCCACTGTCCCTGAGGATTAAAGGCTGCGCAGTGAGCTCCAGTCTTATCTTGAGGCTTCTCTTGGTAAACATAGCAGTTCTTCCTCCTTCTCTCGTGGGAAAACCGGGTGAGAAACAATCTCAAATGTGAATCCGATTCTGTACCATTTCTGCCAAGCACTGGGAAGAAGCTAGCCATATACTTGCACGTTTATATTATAAAAATTCAAAGACTCTCATCTAGTATCTTCCATATAACACACATTCTAACTCCTACTTTAAACTTGCAGCATGCTTTTTTATGCCATCTGTCATGCCCTACTTCAAAATGTCTGCCAGCCTAATATTTCTACTTTCTTCCTTGATTAATTTATCTTCGGGGTCAGACGTGGAAACACCTTTGAATGGAAAGAACCCATCTGCTTTGATAAAAGTGTACACTATAAACCTCCATTTCTGCAAGGGTCCTGAAGAAGAAATCCCAGAGTCCACTAGCATGCCTTCAGAGCAGAGCCCCCTAAAGCTTGCTTTGTTTGCTGCATTGAGTCTAAACATTTGATGCTGTAAATAAAAACAAAAACAAAAATGGGGGGGGAGAGAGGGATGCTGCGTAAACAGGTACTTTCTTTAAAACTGAAAAATGCATGATAGCACTTTTAAAGGGTTTTAGGCATTCTGAAGTAAAGATATCTGTTAAATTCTGTTTCTCCACTTATTTCTCAAACTTATTTGATTACGGAGCACTTTTCATGTACATATGTACACTTAGTCACAGGGTTCTACAGTACACAGTTTGGAAATTGTGCTAGAAGATGTTATTCTTCGTTCTTCAAAAATGACCATCCCAGCGCATCACATATTGGAAGATAACCTCGAGTAATAAATGTAATTCACTTCCTTCTCACACAGTATTTACTGGGGTATTGAGGGTTCATCTCACAAAGATTAAATCTCCACATGACTATTTGGTTCTCATTAAGTAAATGCAAGAAAACATAGCTGTGCTTTTGTAACATCATGTCCACTTCATCTGCACAGTTTTCATCCCCTCTGCGGGGGACAAACCACCAATCACCACAGAGAACTACCGCAGCCACTTCTCCAGCATTCACCACTCATTCTCCTTCCCTTCAATCTTCATTCACCATGTTCAGGTTTCTTCCTCTTGCATGTACTTTTGATCCCTAAAACAAACTGAAAATTTTATTTATTGTTTCCATTATTTGAAAAAAAATGTAATTGGTGGTGTCCAGGTAAGACAGGACTGGGTGCAAATCCTTCCTTCTTCACCCCTTTCTGTTTGGGTTAAGCTCTCACCTCCTCGTTTGTGACAAAGAAGGTTAACCCAACACAAGTCTCAAGCAGCCATGAATTTTTCACAACCTTTGGACAGGTTTCATCTAGGGTCATACCTGCAAGTTCTCGCATGCCTTTCCCTATTCTTTCTGATCTTAAGTTTTTCATCCTCCAATTCCCCTGGACCACCCCTCCACCACCACTGATGGACTGTCCTCTCGGAATGGCAGAGCACGTCAGACTGACGGGGAAAGCTGTAGGGAGGAGCCCTGTACTGCTGCTCATTCCATCTGATTGAAACCCCTCGGCCTCTCAAACACCAGCATGCCCCCGCTGCTAGCTCCCACTCATCAGCCCCATCATGAACACGCGCTATGTTTACATGGTCCTTCCTCAGAACATCCTCCTTCTCGCTGCCTTCATTTTTCTCTTTGAGTTTGCTTTCAGATCTCCTGGGGGAAGGGGAATCCCTCTTCCTGAAATCTCTAATTTACCCATCCCCGTGCTATAGGTCTGTAACTCTAATTTTCTTTTGATAAATTTACATATACACACAAATACTTTATACCAGATTGTGCTTACTGATGCATATTTTTCGCCATGCCTCGCTCCCAGATATTTTTCTCATGTAGACACTTCAAGTGGAGGGAATGTATCAGCAGAAGTGCAAAAAGGTTTGATTGATCCACCAATACTAAACACTTTCATTCCTATGACTAATATTTACGTGAAATGCAGTAAATTCACATGGACGAAAAAATGTTCATTAAGCGATATGGCAAAATTGGATGTTTGCTTTAGGACAAAGGCTGTCCGTCGAATGACTATGAAGTCTTTATTCATTTGTTGGTTGGTGTGTGTGTTTATCATGCAGGGTGCTGTTTATTTACCAAATGTGTTCATGAGCACTCAGGCCTTACCTGCTGGAACCTTCCCATTTATTTTAGGTTCAGTTAACACTTCTCTGGCTACAGCCTTCACTTGGATCTTGAAAGTCGAGCTGCTCATCAAACACTACAGAACTTTCTCTCTCCTTACAGGGCAGAACATAAGGACAATCCTGAGGTATAATTTGTGTGGAGATAATGAGGTCCGGTGTGTACACCCCTCGGGCCTTGAGGTTTGTCATCAGTGAGTGTTGGCAGTGGCGCCAGGGCACGGTGACTCTTGGGGAGAGCTGCAGCCTCCTGCTCCAGGGCATGACACTCTGTGACCATTCTGCAGGAGGTGGGCAGTCCCATCGAATCCACTCAGCCCCTCTGGCGAGCAGCCTTTGCAAGCACTAGGCCTCCTGCACACAGGATATGTATCTTTCACGCCCTTGGAAGGGGTCAGACTTCTGCCTAATTCTTAGCAGGTTGCCTAATTCTAAAACTCCAGCCCTTTCTCTCCCACTCCAGGCAGCATATTAGAATACAAATGCGTAACCTGATATAAGGCTAATTTTGAGCCTTTCATTAAGTTCTAAAAAAAAAAAAATGAAACACTCACAAATTTAGAACTCTCATTAGCAACTTATTACTTACGGATTCGCCTAAGTAACACTGGGTGGTGAGTCACTGTGCAAAATGGCAGCCCTGGTCACGGTCAGGACTCTCCCGGTCACTTCAGTGACAACTGTCTTGAATCACTGTGCTCCCAAGGAAAGTGATTTCTGGTGTAAACCAGGCCCTGTGCCAGGGGCCTTCCCACCTCGTCATCACCCACCTGATGAGGAGGATGTTTTGGAAGCAGATGTTGTGGTGAGTTCCATGACTGTTTCCAAAACTGATACAGAGCGGTGGAGCTTTCTCAGAGCTTGATACCTTTCCTGCCGGTGAGCGCACAGCGCTGCCCTGTTGCTAAAGTTCCCTGAAGAAGCGAATCCTGCTTCTGGATTGATTTTCAGTCTTCCTGCCTCTGGGGTTGGCGTGAATGTCCTGTTTCTTTCTCCTCCCTCCTTCTTCCCTTTTACTCCATAAAATATAGGCATATTCCTTTCAACTAGTCCTGTGGCAGCCTTGGAATCATGATTCTTCAAACACGTTATATAAACGAGCTGTCAAAGTGGTCTCCGTGAAAACATTTAGTTTTGATGTCCCATAGAATTGTGACTGAAATACACTAAGCCCATCTGTAAACTATCACTTATTTGAATCTAAAGGTTGTCATGGAAGTAGCTCTGTGTAGTGATTGCAGAGTAAAGACAAATCTTAAAAGTATTGCATTGTTTGAAAATATATGAACACTTCATGGGTGCACTACTGAAGTAAAGACCTGTGATTGAAGTAGTAACTAAAGAAAAAAGCAAAGTAAAATGTTGCATCCTCTGTCTACACGCAAGATGGTAATACATGGATAGTTACATGTAGATGTGTTAAATGCCAATTATTCATTTAAAAATGTGTCTATTCATTAAAAAGAAAAAAGTCTTATAATGAAAAAAACTGCACCCATCCTAGGGAGAAAGGATTTTATTGTGAAAAGCTTGATTGCTCTTTAGTTTAAGACTTCCGTAGATACTGAAGGCTTCTGTCAAGAGAAAGAAATTATTAACACCCTTGCATCTTAGAAAAGGCAGGAAGGGGTGAGGCAGAAATCAACTCAGGGTCTACTTCTGGTCCACAGAGAAGAGAAGAATCAGCATGAGGTTCTGGAAGGCAATACAGGTGAAGAAGCACGTTCAACTCTCAAATAAGTCACAGTGTCTGCCATCACAGCTAATACCCAGCCAGGAAGCACCTCTGTAGAAGGTGCCATCATTCCCAGCACTGTTGGAAGTCTGGAGTAGTCTCATAATCCAAATATTCAACTAGGAGGCAACTGAAAGAACCACTCTGGTGACCCAGGAAGCACTCTGGTTTTATAAAGGACATAAGTAAAAGGTGGGGAAAAATCCACTCTGAAGGATGGATAGGGGAACAGCTTAAAAGAATAATTTTAGGGGTTCTGTTATGGACTGAACTGTGTTCTCCCCCATGTTCACATGGGGAGGCCTAACTTCTGTTATCGCAGAACATGCCTGTGTTTGGGGAAAGGGCTTTGAAAGAGGTCATTAAGTTAAAATGAGGTCATCAGTGTAGACCTGAATCCAATCTGATGAGTGTCCTTAATAAGCTTAGGGCATCCGGAGAGATGCCAAGTGTGCTCACTCACCAAACCAAGTAAGGGCACAGCAAGAGGGTGGCCGCTTGTAAGTCCAGGAGAGAAGCTTTAGAGAAATCCAACCCTGGAAGCACCTGAATCTTGGATTTTTACTTTCTGGAACTGTGAGAAAATAAATGTGTGTTGCTTAAACCACCCTGTCAGTGGTATTTTGTTACAGCGGTTCTAGCGAACTAGTACAAATTTTAAATGTCAACACGAGTTTAATATTTGATAAAGTTTTCTAAAGAAAAATGTAACAGGCCATTTTATTTCTTTTCAGAGCCAGACGATCCTGGAGGAGATAAACTAGCTGCTGGTGATCACAGCGCAATGTTGATGCATGATGCAGAGAGAGTAGAACTGTTCCCAAATTTCTATTTTTTTTTCCTAAAGAAATGAATGCCCTTCCAATTGAAATGGCAGAAGAACCACTGGTCATTGGTAAGCAAAGTCAGAGATTAGTGATAGGATCACAGAACAAGACCTAGCTGCTCCAAAATCAGGGTTTGTTGTTTGCTGATTCATGCCCCTCTCCCAGATTCAGAAGTTGAAATTCATGCGTTGATATCCTAATCCTTAATACCTCAGAATATGACTCTATTTGCAGACAGGGTTTTAAAAATGGTCATTAAAGTGAGGCCATCAGGTTGGACCTTAATCCAGTATGACTGGTGTCCTTATAAGAGAGATCAGGACACAGACTGCCGCAGAGGGAAGACCATGTGAAGACATGGAGAAGGCCATCTGCAAGTGCAGAAGAGAGGCCTCAAAAAGAGCCAACCCCACCAACACCTTGACCTCAGAACTCCAGCCTCCAGAACTGTTGGACAACAAACTTCTGTTGTTTAAGCCCCCAGTCCATGGTACTTTGCTATGACAGCCCTAGCAAACCAACACAGGGCTCCTCTTTCGGCTTAGGTTGAGATTGTTTGGGGTGACATTTGTGGGGCACAGATAACATCCTACATATAAGAGAACAGAGCTGGGGCTCCCAGCACCATGCGTAATAGAGAGCTGGGGGAACTGATGGCTCGTGTGACCAATCTGAGTTGACAAAATCGAATGGCAATGTTAGGCTGCACACCGAGATGAAAAACAGACTGCTCTGTGCTGCAGCGCCGGAGCACTGGTAGAGTACGGTAAACAAAACCAGAACAGTCAGAGGGCCTGGGCTGAGACTTGAAAGGGACCAGAAACCATGCCCTCTGCACAGTGGATGAAGGAAGTGTCTGTGGTACTCTGTGAGGAGAGGACTGCGGAGGCAGAAGCAGCGTGAAAACTGCTGGCAAAAAGGTTAAGATGTGCAGTGTGGAAGATTTATTCCGCTTGGTCACAGGGGTACAAGCACATCTGAGGTGGAGGATTAAGAAAAGGGAATGAGATAAGAACTTTATAGAAACCAGAACAGCCCACAGACAGAATGCCCTATCTGAAGGGATAATAGACATCTCTGAAGTTGAGGCATTCGGGTAGAGGTTGGGAATGTTGTGGAGCTATCCAGCCAATTGGTGGTTGGTCCTTTTATAGGGTTCTAACTAGGGATGTTCCTTTATTTCCCCCTGGGGAAGCCCAAAAGATACCTCAGGGCAGGAAATGGCATTAAATGCAGAACAGAGATAGTGGCTGAGAAGTAAAAGCCATCAGATCTCTGAGTGGTAATGGAAACGGAGAAAATGTACAGACTGCCCATCATTCTGACAGTCAGCCGCTAATCAGCTTCCCCATGAGAACATCCTGTCCAGGGAATGTGAGAGTGTGGTGAAATCCAACAGTGGAAAGGGAAACTGCTAAATCTAAGAACTTTTACTTGTATAGATTATAACCTCCCTATTTTTTTAATTGTGTGCTCAATAAAAGTCCCTTACTCTTAAAAATTACTTCCTCCCTCCTAGGGCTGGCTTCGTGGGCCTGCCACCTGTGCAGTCATACAGAGCCCTGTGCTCAGAAGAGCCCTATGGTTGGTTTAACAATCTGCGTCACCAACTTAAAATTCTTAATTTTGGAGGAAAGGGGTCCTACCTTTCCATTTTGTACTAGACCCTGCAAAATTTGTGGCTGGTCCTGCTCCCTCTCCATTTTCAAGTTATACTTGTCTTTGCATTCAGATGGTTTCAATTGCTCATACACACCTGGGACACTCAGGGAATTAGGGTGCTGGGTAAGTGTGTTTGGGAAGCAACTGGGTTTTGCTGTCACTTAAGGCTTTTCCCTGCCCTACCAACTTCATGTCATTTGCTTACTGTTAGAGCTGGGAGTTCCTTAGTTTCAGTTTCCTGGCTTATATAAGTGGGAATAATAATAGCAAGGTCCTCGGCTTGTGTAGGAAGTATTATAAATGATGTAAGACACGTAAATAAACATTGCATTTTAACAAATATTTGTTATTATTTGTGGAAGACTTTCAAAAAACACTCAGGAAAAAGAAATCCAAGAGTCGGCATTGGACGGGGTGGGAGAAGAAAAGGACTTGTAGGGAAGCTAGCAGAGAAAACGCTGACTGCTCAGGAAGGAAGCCCCCGGCCCTGGCTGAGCGAAGACCACACACATTCCCTCTCACTAGCCCCACTCAGTAGACTGAGGCTTAGTGACCCATGTTCCTTCAGGTCAAGGGGCAGGGATACATCTGGATAATTCTAGATCATTCTATACACAATAAAGAACAAGGAAATAAATTCTATGGAGAAAATAAAGGAATAAATGAGACTGGAGACAAAAAAAGGACAGAGTTTGAGATCAGAAGTTCTTAGTTATGGTGGTCAAATAAGAATCATCTTTACAGACGCTTTCCCTTTTAACTTTCACTCCCCTCCACCTCTGATGTTCGTTCCATCCCTGCCTGACCAAAAAAAAAAAAAAAATCCTTGTTGACCCGCCCCTTCTCTTAACCACTCCCGAAATCTCAACAATTAAACAACAACAACAACAACAACTTGTTTTAAACCTTTCTTTCAAGGGTAAGTAAATGGGTCGCCAGCTTCTTCACTAGGTCCGGCTCCTTTCTCCTTTGGTTCGTTCTAAAGATAGAAATTCCAGGTTGCCTGTATGCTTTTGGGGGGGGGGGGGCGATGAGGCGTTTGCTTTCTCAACCAGCGAAGAGCACATTCCATTTCCTTTAAGCTCTTCTCGTCCCCATTCCCTTTCAAAAATGCCTCCACTTCTCCAAACTGTGACACAAATCGAAATGAGGCTAAAAACGCACCTCAGCAGCAGCCCTTTCTACGACATCCCCGAAAGGCCTGCGGGGTCAGATGAGTCAAGCTCACGGGAACGAGCGGGGAGCGCTTCCGACTTTTTTTAGAGCCCAGACGTCCTACGACTCACCTTCCCCTGCTTCAGCACTGCCCCTCTCCTGGCCCCAGACTCCCCCACCTATTGCTCCCGGGGCCCAGGTGGCGGGCGGCAGTGGAAGCGCGCAGGGGGCTGGAGGAGAGAGGGGCGCTGCACCTGTGGGCGCCTGGGCCGGGGGCTCCTCCCGGCCGGAGCGCGCGCAGCTCCCCGCCGCCTCCGCTAGGGGTCTCTCTCGGGTGCCGAGCGGGTTGGGCCGGATCAGCTGACTCCCGGGGCTGGAAGCCCTGCAGCCCCGCTCCTGCTCCGTCAGTTTCCTCGGCAGCAGTGGGAGAGAGCACCCGGAGCAGGAGCAGCGCGATCGCTGGGGCCACCTGAGACCGAGACCGCGACCGCGGCAGCAGCACTGGCAGAGCAAGGACGCGGCGGACCGCATTCTCACAGCAGCGCACTAGGTGCCCCGCGCAGGGTCGCGATGCTGCCTGGTTTGGCACTGGCCCTGCTGGCCGCCTGGACGGTTCAGGCTTTGGAGGTGGGTGCCGCCCTTCGGAATGGGGGGAGGGAGCACAGTGTGGAGCCGATCTTCCCCAAGTCTTTAATCCAAAGAAGCAGGGTGGGGAGCAGTCGAAGAAAGCCTTCTCCCTTCCGCGCCCAACGCCCCACTTTCGGGCGCTCTGCGCATCCCTGCTTTTGGCCCAGCCCTGTCCTGGGGACACGGAGAGGGAGAGGGCGAGACGTCGCACTCCCAGGTCCGCGCCACTCTGGGGCGAGTAGAGGAGGCGATCCTGAGCTCAGACCCTGACTCAGTCCCTGCCTCCTGGCCCGGGGCTAGTGCCTGGAGTGGGGTCCAGAGACATCCAGATGAAGCACGTGGAGTAAAACCGAAAATGCAGCGCCCCTGCATCGGTCCCCAAATCGTAATCTCTGCCCTTCCCCTTCTCACGGGCCCTGTGGAGGAGGAGTCGGGACAGCTAGGAAAGCTGTCTCCCTCCCCCCACTTCCCTTCGCCGTTTCCGCCGCCCCGTTTCACCTTCCCTTTGCATCCCCACCACCCTGTCCCTGCCCCATCTTCACTGCCTTCTCTTCGCGGCTACTCACGGCAGCCTCCTAAGTGCGACCCCTATCAGCGTCGCGCACCACCTTCTGCAGGCAAACTTTGTACATTTCTGCGTCTCCCTTTTGTGTTAAGTTCGGGAGATGGGAGGGGTCGGAGACCCACGGCCACCTCGCACCTTCCCAGAACCTGGACGTCCCGGGCGTTCGCTCGCACCTTCAGTTTCTTCTGGAAAAGGAGAATGTCCCCGGGAACAAAAGCCGCGACACCCCGCCCTCGCCAGCCCGGGGCGCGGTGGACCGAGCCTCATTAGTCTGTGAGCCACCGAGCCTCCCGCCCGACTCCCTACCCTAGTGCTGCTCATCAGTCCCCGAAGGGGCTGGGGCTCTCTGGGGCCGCTTCCCACCCCCACCACCTCTGAGACTTGCTAAATTCGGTGCGGGGCTGTGAAGTCTTCAGTGAGAAATACACTGAGAGCGGGGTGTGCGATGGAAAGGGCTGTAGCGAGTGGAGCGGAGTCACGAGCTCTCCTCTCCTGTGCATCAAAGGAGGCGTTTGTCTGATTAAGGCGAGGCCTCCTCCCTGGCAGCGCTGGGCACTCTGGTGTAGAACCCCTTCGGGGCGCGGGCTGTTGGGGAGGGTCCTCCGAGTCTTTTTTTTTTAGGGTGCAGATAAAAGGATTGAATTGAGTGAAGATTAAGACGGAGAAGATGGCGCCTCTGCAGTGCAGCAAAGAAAAGCTGTGTGGAGGCTGCAGCCTGGCGAAATGCACCCACCACTAGGTGTATAACAAGTCTTCCCCATTTACCCAACTCTGGAACATTCCGCTAACGCTTGTGCAAAATGCCTGTTTTTCCCTTTATCTAAAGATGCTTAGAGAAGTTCGTTTGCGTGACAGTTGGGGCAGAGGAGTTGTATTTCGCATCGGAGGGTTCCCGTTAGGTATTTTACCTCTTGCAACCTCCCCTCCCCATTCCTTCCCCCTCCTGTTCCCCTACCTCGTGGTAATTTCCCAAAGAAACAATGTTTAGACAAGTGTTTTTCTGCAGTTTCACTGAGACTATACAGACTATCAGAGCATTACAGTTTTTTAGTCCCTAATTTGTAGGGTCATTGAACTTTCTCTCCTCATGTCTTTTACCTACCAGTAGCTCAGGAAGTGGCTTAGGGCTAGTGAAAACAAATTGTTTTGAGTTTAAGAATCTGGTTTTCCATATTTTTTAAAAAAGCATCTAATTAAGGGAATTCTCATTTGTCCCATGACTTAAATTTATTCCTACAGTTATTTTTTCCTGCTTATTTTACCATATTTAAAAACACAAATCAAGTAATTAAAGTCATGCCATAACCTTTATATTTGAAGCTTTTGTCAAAACAATATTAGCTCTACTGAGCAATTTTCTTTTCTGCATAAAAAGGCAGCATGTAAGCAAATGTAATTCAGTTCGTTTTTTAGCCTACTGATTGCATTTCTTTGCTTTTTATGCCATCCTTTTGACGTGTTTACTGGTTATAGTCAGCTCCTGCAAAGGGTGGGGGTGAGATTCACATTAGCCCATTTTTCCAAGTGTGGCTGGAACAGTGGTGTTTCACTGTAATGAGGTTTGAGGGGGCTTCCCCAGCTGTATCTGTGTCCACTGAAAAGATGTAATTACGACTTGACCGTCTTTTGTAGGGCTCTTACGACTTGACTGTCTTTTGTAGGGCTCTTAAAATAGGTCCGCTGCAGGTGTCTCTAAAAGAGAAACCAATAAGGGCAGTGCTAATGGGACCTCAGCTTTTGGTGGAAGTGTTATTACATGGGTTGCTGATTTTGCCTGGCGTTTCAATAGAGGATGGGTGGTGGGTTTTTTTTTTTTTTTTTTAAGCCCCAACATTTATTCTTCCTTCCTTAAACCTGCTTCTCCTTAAAGTTATATTTTCCTGTATTGGGGGGGTTTAACCTCATCGTAGTTATATAATTCGATAGTGGTGCCAGTGCATAGGCCGTAGAAACCTATCCATACTGACGAGTACCACCTTAAAGGCAGACACCTGCACACAGGGTGGTGAAGCCAAGATGTGATGGTGAATCTGTGAGGAGTTCTTGCTAATCAGTGGAAAGTCATGATAACCAGCAGGGCACAAAAGCTTCTCTTTTGTCACCCTAACCAGTAGAGGCGCCTAATGGCACTCGTGACGCTATCAGTACGACAGACAAGTACTCCAGAGAGACTGAAGATCCCTGGTTCTGACAGGAAATGAAAAGGAACATGCAGCCAAAGAGATCACAAGGTTATGTTAGGAATAACTGATTGAAAATGAACATAATGTGATGCGTTAACTATTGGCTTGTAGGAAAATTGGGTTCATCAATGGACAAGGTTTTCTCCCTGTTTCTGGAGGATCCCTGTTATGGTACTGTTTATGGCCTACCAGGGGCTTCCAAACTGATATATATGTTTGTGTCAGTCATTCCATAAATCAGCGTTATCTATTATGTACTTTTTTATGAGATCACTAAGCTACCACTGAAGAAGTGTGATTGGATTCTGTAGAAATGCGCATTCTGTTTGTGCAAATGTAATCTAGGTGAAGACAAGTATTATTACTTTAAGAGACTTACAGAGCACCTACCATAATAGATTCTTTGATCTCTGCCTTGTTATATCAAGTATGGAATGCAAAGATAAACCTTGTCAACGTGCTTTAGACGCAGAGTTCCAGGATGTAAGATTAGTTTGTATACATGTCATTACTTCCCACCCTCGCTCCACCTGACAGGAAGTTTGCAGAGTAAGTAAGACAGGCACAAGATTCATTACAAAAGATGATAGAAAATGTTAAGTACCAGGAAGAAAGTACAGATTAAGTGGGACTCTGATTCAAAGTGTATGTTTAAAGAATAAATAACAGCAATAGGGTGAGATGATCCTGGATGTCACGAGCATCTGTTCGTGATGTAGTTTTTGCTGTAAGTCAGCTGGGCAACTGTTCAGCTAGCTGCCTGCTGAGCAGCGCAGCACCAAGGGATAGACAAGAGTCACACACAGTAACTATTCTATGTATTTAGCTCTTATTGAATGCAGGTTCACTCAAAGTAGAGCATCAACATACATTAATATCCTACTCACACTCTTAACAGTCTAAGAGAAATATAACACACACACACACAGCAGTCAGTAGGGGATAATGAATCCAAGTCCCAGAGTCTCAGTCTGCAGGTCCGGGAGACAGCACAGTGGGCAAGGAACTTGTCAGTGTCTTGCAAGGAAGGATCTCGGAGCCAGGTGGGCAGGAGGGCAGAGGAAGTCCTCAGTCCAGCAGGGTAGAGCCTCCGGTGGTCAATGCCAAGGGAGATCAGCATGGTATGGGGCAGCACTCTGGTGTGTGGGGCTTGGTTGTCTCAGCACTGGTCTGGAGCCTGCCTCAGTTATACCTTGAAAGACATGCACTCCACCCTTCTGGGAGTGCACGGAATTATTGATCAAAATTATTTATTTTGATAAATAATCTTGGCACTCCTGATGCCAAATGGGGAACTTGCCCAGGTGTGTGTACAGATATCTTAGGTGTAAGACTCCTTGCTAGATGAGTCTGCTCTGACTTAGGTAGTATCCCTCTTGAACCAAAGTGTCATGGCTGACTGACAGCCATTTTCGTTGGCATGAGTGACTCCACTTTGTTTTACGTACTTTATGATATCTTGACCAGACCAATGTCATTTTATCAGTCCTGCTCTCCACACTGGAGAGTTTTCTATTAGTTCATTTTCAGCCAGGTCTGTATGCTGGCCTGGGGGATGGAAGTTAAGCTATTTTGTTTACGTGCCTCTCTCCACATTTCCCCTCCCAGACAGACACACAGACACACTGTTTGTATCTGACCTGGGGGAGGGGGAGGGCGAGGCCTTTGTCTTCACCTTCCACTCCCTCCCCTGCCCCCCACACAGATTAGAGCCAGTCAGGCACAGATAAGGTTCTTTAACAACAAAAGGTGAGCAAGTGTGGGAGTTGATTTCATGAATCTCTCCATCTGCTCTTTAGTAGGGGCATTTTCATTGGTCCTCTTTTTTGGGTCAAGTCCTGTCCCACTGCTCTTAAGATACCATGATGAAGAAAACAGTATTTTCCTTCATGAAGCTTCCAGTCTAGTGGAGAAGACAGACCACACAGAAATTATTATAAATGTATATTGGTGAACTATGACAGAGGTGGAGACAGAGAGGAAAAGTGTAGGGAACATTCTGGAGAGGAGTGGGGATTTGAGGGGTCTAAGGTAACGGGCTGCAGGCAGGGTCTGAGAACCCTGTATTTTCAATAAGACCTTGACTCAGGAAGGACATGATGAAAAAAGGGGTTCACTGGGCAGCAACAAGGTAGGTGGAGAAAATAAACTTTCTTTTTTTTTTTGGTGGGTTATATTTTACCTCTCCATGTTCAGCTTGAGTATGAAATGGTTTCCTTCTCTTAGTGGGTTCTCAGATACAGGTATCTGGAGTGGGATCGATGCTGAATGTCGTTTGCAAACCCTTGGGAGTGCTCTCACGCTGTGTCTCCCAGCCAGGGGGCAGATATGCCTTCCTGAGTGATGGGAAGAAGACCTAGGGGTGGCAGGTGCAGGAAGCCAAGGTGAAAGAATGCACATGCCCCCCCGCCCCAACAAGTAGCAAGTTGAAGCAATACAATGACAGTTATTTAATTTATTTTTTGTTATAAAAAGAAAAGCAAACTTTACCTAAACTCTCAAATTGAATTTGCAAATGAAAACCATAACGAAGAGGAAAATGTTATGTAACTTGTTTCTTCAGTTTAATGTGGATAGCTTAAGAAATAACCGTTTCAGTGAGGACACTGGTGTTTTTCTTTGAAAAAATATTTAGTGAATTTTCCTCTTCAGGTTAATTTTGATTAATCTGGTACCTCTTTAGAAGTAGAACTCCACCAAAAACTGAATTTAAAGCAATTAAAGCAATTTCATTTAAAAAAAAAAAAGAAAAGAAAAAAAGCCTGGTTATGTCTATCAATTATAGTTCTGTGAAAAAGTGATGCTTGATGCTTTATGTTTTGCTTAGCTGTTTAAACTGGGGTGGATACAGAGGATTCGGGTTCACACGAGTGAAATCTTAGTTGGCCAAAAGGGAGCTAAGAGGCCATTTTATTTAGATTTAGTGTTTGTGGCTACATTTTTTTAAAAGCATGCAATAGAGATTTAGCTTGAACTTTGCTAGGATTATGGTATTTTATCATAAAAGGGAGTTGTTGAAATGGGGAATATGAGAGGTTTTTAAAAGCTCAGCCATGTGGAAAGTGTGGAATTGTTCCCACATTTGTCTTGTTGATTTCAATACCAGTGAGATGTCTGAGTCATTTGAGTTTCTCACGTATCCAAGGAAGGTAGTGTCCCTCACTGATCTAGAACAGGGACTGGGGCAAGATTGGTTGGGCGTAAACCTTGGCTTCGTCCTTTTTGAGCTGCACACTGGGGGCTAGCTCTCCGCTTGTTTTTTTTTTGTAAAGTGGAGATAATAAAGTTTATGGTCCTTGAGAATAATTGGGGTAATACATATGTAAAATACTTGGAACAGTGTGAGTTAGTATACATGCAACATGATGGCATGTCAGCACTGTGCATTAGTTATTACACTTTCTATAATGATGATGTAAAATGGATGTATTTAAGTCTCACACATAGTAGAAAGTTTAAACAAATTATGATTTTTCATTTATTGATTAATACATTTAATAACCAGGTAAGACTGTTACAGGAAATTGGCAAATCCGTTCTCTATAAGAACGAACGAATTTGACTTAAATTAAAAAATAACATGGTACAGATAAAATTTTTAGAATACATATTGTAAAATTTTATTTATTAAATATGTATAGTTTGCATTTCAGTGGACTTTTCGTTGAACATTAAAGTAATTCATGCTCATTAGAAATTTTAAACTGCACGTAAATGTCTAAAAAGCATAAAGCATTTTTATGCAAATGGAGCAGACCTGTTTTAAATGTGTGCATACTGGCAGCTTGCCACGCGTCCTAATATTGCTGGCTCGATTATTAACTCAGCTATTAGATGACTGTTGGCTATGCGCAAGGAGCTGTGAACAAGCTTGGTTTACTTTTCAGCAAAACCTTTTCTAGAAAAATGACTAGCCAAGCTTTGCCAATCTGGGCAAAAGTGAAAGATTTCCTATGCCAGCAAAAGATGCTTGGTCTTGGAATGGAAGCTTGAAATGATCTTCACCAGAGTACAAGGAAACCAAAAAACAGACTGCTTGAGAATGCCACGCTTCTGTAAGACATGTGTTTTCAAAATCAAATGAATGACACCTAGTCAGAGGATGGCTATCACATCTTTTACACTGTATAGTGAGCTACTACTTAATTAAAAGACTTTAAAATTAACATATCTCCACTCATTGTAAAAGAAGGGTTTTTCAAGCTCAATTTCAGTATTAGGCCAAGGGTATTTGAGAGTATAGGAGATTGGAGTTGCTGTGGTTAAAGTGTGCGACACATTGAAGAATCAATAAGCAAAGTCCCATGGAATCTCTGGGCTTTTGTCACACCAGTTCATGTATTTATCACTGTCCTGTTCAATCAAAAAAAAGAAAAGTGGGTTTAAGTGAGAGGCTGTAATTATTACATGTTTATAATAAGCATCCTGCCCAGAGTAGAGATACTGGGAGGAACAAATGAGATAGTATCACAACCGTATATATAAGGGTCACTGAACAGAGATAAGGAATAAGCAAGATAATAAACATGTCAGAAAAAGGAAAAGAACGATAAGCCTGTTTTGTAGACGAACAAACTCTAGAATTCTGAAGGCCTTACTAGTGATGGGCACCAATACTTGTTTGATTTTTCTTACCAAGTTCAGATGATTTTTAGCTGAGACATTTGATTGAGCTAAAAAACTTAACTTTCTTTGGTGATTTATTTTGTTGATATGAAATTGTTATTTATTTGTTTTCAGAGAGAGAGGAAGGGAAGGGGAAAGAGAGGGAGAGAAACATCAATGTGTGTGTTGCCTCTTGCACACTCCCCACCGGGGACTTTGGCCCACAACCCAGACATGTGTTCTGACTGGGAATTGAACTGGTGACCCTTCAGTTCGCAGGCCAGTGCTCAGTGCACTGAGCCACACCAGCCAGGACTACCCTTAAAGGATAGTAAGAGAATAAGAGATCTGCTATATCAAGAGAAGTCATTCGTGTTAAGTGAAGAAATGCATTATTACTCTTGTGGCTTTGTTAACTTTCAGAGCTTTAATGATTGTACCATAGTTTGACCCCGTGGAGACACTTTACTGGAAGAAAAACGAGATTTAATCCCACCCGTGATCAAAATTTGTGTACTTTAGACTTGACTTCTTACTCTGTTACCACAAACTCATTTGTTTTTTTTTTTTTTTCATGTCTGCATGTGCTTGATTACAATAAAATTACTGAGGCAACAAAATTTTTATTTTTAATCAAAAATAAAGAAACTAGTATTTTTAATGAGGCTTAATTAGTGCATAAAAGGACTTTTATATCTGTTCCTCCTGTTGGATGCACTATCAGAGGCATAATTACTGCTTTTATAAATAACCACTGACTTATTTTGTAGTGGAATTAATAGACACACATAATAAAGACAGATGTTCACTGTTTCCTAACCATATTTATTGATTTTTTCGTCTTTCAAAAAAATCTGCATTTACTTGGAAGGTTGAACATCTAAAACTGATGTAATTGTTTTTTAAAATCTTAGCTTCAGAGACTACATTAAAACCTATCACATGAAAACCGGTACTTGAAAGCAAATACCACTGATACTGACGCTCTTACTTGCTTATTATGCTTTGTTTAAAACAACTACAGTTTCGTCATTGCAGAATATTGGTTTGAAGATATAGGAGATGAGTTCTTAACTTAAGAAACTGCCATAAAAACATGCAAATATGCAGGCTAATTATTTCAAGAATTATTCACAGATACTTATGTAAATTAACAATTTAAAATTAAAATCAGGTTTCTGCAGAAAAATTACCAGCTTATTTTTATACAGAGACACCTAGATTTTTATGGGCACACCCAGAAAAGGGAATCCACTCCTTCATTTAACAAAAATTTCTAAGGTTCCTTGCCCTCATGGGGGCTTACAGTAGAGTAAGGGGCAGACAAACAGGAAGTAGTGGAGTAGTGTTAAGTTGGTTAAGGGATCCCCTACGTGGAAGTCTGTTGTGGGTGTGATATCTTATGTGATATTACCAGGAGAGGTCTCTGATCTGGCCACCACCCCAGTGTAAACTTTGACATCAGGAGGAGAGACTCTGTATTAACTGGGGTCAGTGCACCTACTCTGGAACGGTTAAGTACTGAAAACAAAAGTGAGGAGGGAGAGAAGTTAATATTGATTGTGATCACAGTTTCTTACAGTTTATTTCATCACTCCCCGCAATGCCTTACAAGTAATAAATTTTTAACAAATATTTTCAGTGAGTACTTGAGCAGCTTTACATGGTGATGGTAAAGAATTACGTGCTTGATTCTTGAAAGTCGAGTTCATGTCTATTATATTTTTTAAAAATGTGAATGACACCGAATTCCAAGGTTAGAGAAGAAATTAAAGCCTTTTAAATAAGATTTAGTTTTCATCTTCTAGAACATTTTATTGTGAAAGGTTTGATAAATGTTGTCAGTAACTTAATAATGACCAGTTATGTACAACTCTTATTTCAGAAATTGGTCCAATAGAGAAACGCCTCATTCTTGAAATATTTCATCCCTCCTCTAATTGACTGAGACACTTTCAGTTTGAGGGAGCCTGGAAATGATTTTGTTTGACTAAGATAGTGGATTTTAGGAAGAAAATGTTGGGTATTGGACTTAGATAGAATGACCATCAAAATGAAGATTTCATTATCATTGTCTTTTTTTTGTTCGCTGCTTTTCTACCTTTTTACAGCTAATATTTATATTTTACTTTAATGTGAACCAGGGTTAAAATTGGCCATGTAAGAAAAAAAATTGAGTTGTTACTTCCTTTCTCTAAAAGAATTGTGCTTTTCGAGTTCAAATGTTTGAAGCCATTGCCCCTATATGCGATTAACTTGACAGGCATTGAAAATCTAATTGAGGTGGTTATGATTAGCCTAGTGTCTTGCTCGTGTTTCCTTGGGCTTGTTTTTGACGTTTGGTATTGTGTTCAATCTTCTTATACTACAGGATCTAGGAAATTTAAATCCAAGAAAAGTGTCATAAGTCAGTTTTTAAAATCTTACAGTCGTTGGGTGTTGAAGAGGTTCTTGGCTAACTGATAGGGTGTTTGAATGTGAAGGAGTTTATATGTTGCTGTTGGTTTCAGGAATTGTGACAGTCTCTGCTTTCAAGAGCACATTTGTGATAACATTGCAGTTTTGGGATTGTTACATACCTGTTCAGTGATGTATGAGAGGAAGAAATCCTCTGAGGGCAGCCACGTGACTAGATGGCTGAAACACAGTAGAAGCAGAGCTACTGGATAGAGATGTCATTAAGACAGTGCATGTCCCTGGAACTAGGGACAGAGTAATTTATCAGCATGGTCATTCGAGATATCCAGGACAAAGATAATGAATTCGGTGGCAGGGAAAGCATACTTAATCAAGATAGAATGCAGACCTATCTTGTTCCCAGGCAATGCCTTTCCTTGACTGTATTTGTCGTTTGAATATTTCACTTCAACTTTTGTGAGCTGGACTGAAAGGTCAAATCTGAATCATTGCACATTTTCTGAGTCACATTGTAAGGACAACAGGTGGTAAGTATTCTGTTTGTTTGGAGTATTTCTTATATGTATATGTTATTAGTTGTAGTTACTGAATTCATAAATAGCCAAGAGCAAAAAATGTTCATGTAAGTTTTTCTTTGTGGGGGAAAAAAAAGACACTGGTTAAAACAGCATTCTAAAGCTTTCTTACAATGTGTTACATTATTTATACTTTTTAAAACGTCAGACACATGACCTCATTGCTTGTTTGCTCATTCTTCTCAGTGTGGGACCCATAAAACATAGATCAATTATTCTGTTAGGAGACGAGGGGAAAGTTTAATGAAGGATGTTTAATTGAATGTTTGAATTATGTATTCCTCTGTTCTGTTTCTGCTCCAGGATTTTTCTGTGCATTTGTGATTAACTTCTGTGATATTGACACTGATTAGAATTAATGTTTTTTTAAATTAAATTTGTTTGAGTAACATGGGTTAATAATATTATATAAATTTCAGGTGTACAACTTTAAAATACAACATCTGTACACTCCATTGCATATTTTTTATTGTTAACTTATCTCATTGTATTTTTCTTCCTCTTACCTTAATTTTTTTAAAACCTCATTTATTTTATGGACATATACCAGATGCCTTCTGTGTTTCAGGCACAGGAGCCTTGGTATTTAAATAGGGCTGTGAGTAAAAAGAGAGGTAATTCAGTTTGCAATTTGAAGGATTTTGTGCCCTGATAAGGAAGAGATGCAGAAGTAATTAGGCACACTGTGCTAAAGGCTACAACAAAAGAATGTGAATGTACAAGTCTTCATAGCAAAGACAGGCAGCATTTGAACTGGTTTTCAAGGATGATTGGAGGTTAGCTAGAGCATGGTAGGGCTTCTAGACAGACCACACAGTGAAGGTACAGAGATTGAATATGAGAAGCTAGGAAAATGTATGGGTAGCAGAGATGGTGTGAACTGTAGGAGATTCAGGGCTTTGAATATCTTGATGAGTTGGAGCTTCATTTTCTCAGCAATATTTTACTATTAAATGTTCCTATAGTAGGGGTAGCCATTGATGACAGTGGTTCAGTCAGTTAGGTTTAGGAGACTTTGCAGAACTTCTCAGTGTCTGCTTAATCTCAGTAGCAGAACGGTAGCAGCTAGCTGCAAGGGAGGCTGGTACATGTAGTTTATTAGCTGGAAGCATATGCCACCAGGAATACATTCCAGGTTTTCTTCTGAAGGATGCAGGAGAGAGAGGATGTTAGGTGACAGTTGTCATTCTGGGATGTAGAGGAAATGAATAGATTAATAACCATTCTACTCATATATAAAAGCAGAACAGAAGTCAGAATAAAATACATGATTTTAGGGGATTTGAACCCTAATGAAAGGAAGGTATTCCTGATGAGTAATTACAGTAGGTTTTTGAGATTTGCCCGCTCCTTTGGTAGCTAAGCATGAAGGAAGCACATCTTTGGGGAGCAGTGGAGGAGGAGATGGGGAATGCTTTATTGTTTTTATGGCAAAAACACCCAAGTGTTGGGCTTTCACACTGTCTGATTGTAACCAAGATGGTTTAGACTGTGTTTCTGTGAAATGCTTCCAGTCAGAATGATGGAAAAAGAAATTATCCCACCGGCTCTGTGGATAGTGTCAGTTTACTCTCCCTGCTAGTAAACTATCTTTTATTTGATCTTGACACTTCCCTAAAGCAACTTTGTTGTGCTTGTTCTTTGAAAGGAATAGCAGATAAAACAAGCTTTGAGGTTTTCAGAAAAGTGTGATATGGAGAACCTCTTGTAAGGTAGATTTGCCTCCATGTTCAACAACTTTTCTGTTGCTACACAGCCTGTGTTGACCTGTATTATTAAAGCAGAATGGAAAGAATTATGGGAAAGAGGAAAATGAACTGATATAAATATAAGTTAAAATATTTATATCAGTAAAAATGGGACTGCCATTTTAAAACTTTTTACCTATTGTTTATTTCAGTTATTTTATAAATGGTCAAATGAAAATATTGTAATTGTTTATTTTAATTATTTTGTAAGTGGTTAAATAAAAATATTGTAATGAATGTATGTGATGAAATAAAGATGTGGGAAAAACCTAGAGTCCTGAGCTTGATATAATCATCAACATCACAGAGTATTTAGAGTTTATACTACATAAAGATTTATTTAAAAGACATCCAAATAGTTTGACATATTATGCATGATGTTACCAAAAAGGAAATGTCTAAAATATTATGGTTTCTTGAAAACCACTCTTAGTTTTATTTTCTGAATATTTTTTTGAATTCTTTGTTCTCTTTAAGAGTAATCAAAAGCTTAGTTCAAGTCTGAGCATCTTAGATTGTGGCATTTCTTTTTATTTTGAATGTCTATCAAGAAAATATTTTATCTTCTCATTTTTAAATACTTTCTTCAGAAAAACAGTTGGCAGTTCTTATGTTTCTAGAATACTTACTGAGAAAGAGTAGACAATATTTGTTTGAATGTATACTTCCTGTTATGCTGGTCATATTTTGAAATTATACTTTTTTCCCCATAAGAATAGGTGATAATTATGTCATATAAGCAAAAATTTTAAAAATTATATTAGTTCAAATTTGAAAATACAGAAAAATTGGGTTCTTTAATTCCTGCATGATTCCCTAATAGTCATAAAGTTTACATACTTTGACAATTAAAAAAGTCCCCTAAGATCATATATTTTATTCTGACTTCTGTTCTGCTTTTATTTATGTGAAAATATTTGACATAGTTACTGGCCAATAATTAAAGACCAATTTGAAATGGGTATGCCTTTCGTTGGCTCTGGATTGCAGAGGTAGCTTGCTTTATTGACTTTGGTAGTTGATTTTATAGGCAATTAGATGTATGTCTTTATTTAAGAACACCTAATTGAAAAATTTAGCAGTCCAAGACTATGTTCAGGGAAGGATATTTGAGTATTCATGTACTCACCCTCGACTTACCTGATTCTTACAAATATTTTATTGACTCCGTTCGTAGTCTGTTGCATTTCTAAGTAAACAGGCCCTCTAGAAACCATTGCTGCTTCTATGATCATTAAAAGTACATTAAATAAATTGATACAGATTTTAGTAATCAGTGGAAAAGTTTCTAATTAGATGTCAGCGAAATGTGGTCCATCCACGCAAGTTCATTTTAGTTGTTTCTATTAAATTCAAAAGTGTTTTTAAAAAAAGACTGTAATCATCTCTATGAAGTAAACAAAATTATATATTCAATTTAACGGAGACTGAAAACAGGATACAAGTGCCTCTGTGTAAAGCTACGTCCATTTAGAATTATACTTCAAGCCTGCTATTGATGATTAAGATTTAGTCCTAAAGTAAATGAAGCCATATTGATTATTTTTGGCCCAATGTTATTTGCTATTGATTCATTGTTAGTGAGTAAAATAAGAGAGCACAAACGTGACTTTAAAACAGCCATTTTTAAGTAGTATTTTATTTAAGCTCCAAGGCCTAAGGGGGCCGAGCCAGGGAATGGCAGTGTTCCATTCACTTGGTGCCCTTTCTTCTCAGAATTCCCCTGGGCTTCACTTAGTGCCTGCGCCTGACTCCAAAGCAATGCGGTCCAACAAAAGCATAATGGGACCATGAATATAATTTAAAATTTTCTAGTAGCCATATAAGGGAGTAAAAGATACGAGTTAAATTAATTTAATTTTTATTGCATTTAGTAAATCCAAAATATTTCAGCATGTGATCATTACATAAATTATTGATGAAATATATTACAATCTCTTTTTTTTCCCATTTTATATCTTCAAAATTTTACCTGGAGAGAATGTTTTAATTCAGACCAGCCACATTTCAAGTACCCAGTTGCCACATGTGGCTAGTGGCTGCCATATTGGACAGTGTGGCTTTGGAAGGGCCAACTCAACCTACTACTGTCCAGGAAATTAATCGTAGGTTTTAGAGCAGGTAGTATCCATAAGACCCTTCCAAGCCCTCTCATTTGCCGATGAAGAAACTGGGATTGGGAGACACTAAGTTGCTTAATATTACTCAAACATTAAGGGTCTGCCCTCTGACTTCCAGTCTCTTCCTTCAACAGCCTGACTCTTGCTCTTTCTGTTCTGTGTTGCTGTGTCCACTTCCGTGTGTACTGACGTTAAGGGGTTGCTATCAGCTAAATAGTGAGCCAGTGGCCTAAAGAAAATCTGGCCCACTACGGAAGGCATGACCTCATCCGGACAAACCTCTGTGCTGAGGCTGGGTAAATATAGTTACCAGGCATATCTAGATCTCTCTGTGGAAGAGTAATAGGAGATGTTGCTGGGTCTGGTAATCAGTTTGTCTTTTTAGGTGTGGGCACTATTGGTGGCGCCCTTTGGGACCCAGGGCATGTGACTCCGAACGCTCGTTGAGCTGCCAGCCGCCCACTGAGAGGAGAGGTTGGCAGGGCATTCCTCTACACATCGTGTGGTCTGTTCCTGGGAACACTGGGGTTAAGCTTTCTGTTTTCTTTCATTTTTTGGAAGGCTGCCTGAGTGAGCCCATAATTCTTGCCCAGTTATACTTAAAGTCTGATATTTTTTGACAACTTAAGCCCAGTCTTTTCTGGCATGTTATTTTCAGAAGGTAAGCAAATGTGGAAAGCATTGTGCATGGTATGGTGGGTTGGGAAGGCGGGGGTGAGGGATCCCTGTGCTCCTCAGATCCCTCCGGCTCTCAGTATTTGTTTCACAATAGGAAACTGCCCGGAAGGAGGACTTTTAGAGTTGGAAGTCCTTTTCCATTTCACTCCTAAAACACTTGTCAACCTGGATGTTGTCAGTTGTGTGAAAGTGCTTTCTTTGAAGGGAGTGTAAGTTTATTCATGTGACTTAAGTTTAGTGATTTTATTTTTTATCCCCCCCATTTTTAAAATTTTAATTGTTCTCGTACAGTTTTCTGTCTTTTAGTCCCATCCCAGCCTACCGCCCCAGCCCTCCCCAGTTTGCTGATTTTAGATTTAGTGTTAAACTGAACAATTTTTCTGTTTGAACCTTAAGACTTCTCATCTGTGGCCAAGCTCTCCCCACAGGCACTACAGATGTTCAAGTTAAGCAGGCACTGCATTATCTTTCTATTCGGTCATGAAAACAATTGCATTTTGCAAATGTTGGTGAATGGGACAGTACTTAAAAGGAGTGAGTTAAAAGTACAGGGATAGCTGCATTGCTTTTGGCAGTTGTCTAGTATATTTTGAGAAATTGTCTTTAAACTTAAAAAAAAATCCACCTGAATTTTCTAGCAGTTTTACCTACATTTTTCATAGTAAATATAAGCAAGTGGAATGGAAGTTTAGAACTTTAAAATGTTTGCAGGGTCATTTGTAAAATTATAGTTAAGTAGATTTTTTGAATTAGAAAAGTATAATATTACAAATGCATTGTGGGTAACTTAGAGAAAATATGCATAATTTTATATCCTGCATTTTATGTTAGGAAACAGATATACTGTTTTTTAACAGTAAATCTCATGCCATTATAAGCTCTTTGTAAATGTAAGTTTTAATGGATATATGAATCTGTTTAGGGCAACGAGGGCTATGTAATTGTAGACTTGTGGGTTTTTGTGTTTGGCATTTCCAACCCAATATTAGGCTGGAAGTGATGATGTAGGGAAGGATTGTGTACCAAAAACTTGTTAATATTGTAAGTACTAAATGATCTAAATTGCTGCTCTTGAGGAGCATTTATTAGCACGGTGATCTTTCAACTGTAATGTTGAAGGGTCAAGAAAGAAAACAGAAAAGGAGATGAACAGAAAACATAAAGATTAACAAAGTAAGGAAAACCTCACTGCAATTAAATTTATCCTCTTACTTCAGTAATTCCATGATCCTTCATGTAGGAAAAAGTTGGACCGTGAGAAGTGTTAGACTGGATAGGCAGACATCGGCCGGCTCGAGCATAGACATCAGTGGAATCGTGCTGGCCGCTGCAGTAGAGCCATTTAATGGGAGCAGTAGTTGGGTTAGGTGATGGCGCAAATGTCAGCTACGTGCCCCCTTCCCTTTTCTCTGCTGTTAAAGTCACTCCTGATGTTATGTGATTAAGAAGTAAGTCAGAAACATGTAGTATGCGAAGTCCCCAAAGGCGCAACTCTGTAGCCACCAGCAGAACTAGATTTGTCTTTCAGTTCAGCAGTGCGTGTTGAGATGCCACTTCCATAGAACCCTTTACAGGGTCGTGTGGAGCTCATCCGGCCAGACCCATGAAATCTTTGCTTACTTATTTGGTCTGTTTACTAGCTTAATATAACTCTATTTCCTGTTACTGGTTTTGGGAGAAAAGACTATGTTGTTTATTCTTTACTTATTTTAAATAAATACCATGCTGTAAGTATATAATGAATAAATCCCACTTTCAGGAGCCCAAACCTTTTTTCCTTTGTCTTCTCCTGTCTCCAGAGTTTGCTGCTCTTTGTTAAAGTGGATTATAAGTGGATTTATAATTTAATAAAGTGTATTTCACTCTGTTAAAGTGGATATAGGAGATGATACAGGCCTGTTTCTTTGGGGTTTTCACATCTTTTTTGTGAAACCCCTCCTTCCATACTCCCAGGTCAAAGTATTAACATGAAATAAAATGTATATGCCTTTTCTCCTGCTGATCTGTCGTTTGTCAGTTTAATTTGCATGGCCCTAGTTCTGAACCTAACAGGGTGGAGGAAGAACTTTTTTTTTTCCCCATTTTCTTTAAGTATTCAAGCTGGCAGGAACAGAAATGCAAAGGTTGTGAGGAGACAGCCTACTGAGGTGTCTGAGAAGGTACAAGAACTGTTACAATCACCTCAACAATTATGTGTACATAATTTATCAATGACAGTTCACTCTGATGAGTCATTTGTTAAAACTAATGGTAAATACACATCCATACAGAATATACTCAGTTGCAGAGAAGTATGTATGTTTTAATAAAGAGGAATTTATGGAAGACATTCTGTATGCTGAACATTTAAAAGACCTCTTAAGGTATATAATAATTCATCTTTGCCTGTGTATTTGAAAATTTTAAGACAGGGGAAATACTGTCTTACAGTTATTTTAGGTTTGCTGTGAGCTTTTTTGGTCCCAACCAAAAGAACTTGCATGAGAAACTTGGCAGTTAGTCATGTCATATTGTGATTTGTTAGTTCTGGATTAAACACCTCGATTTCTG